>JAAVTG010000064.1:0-614864 GCA_011947345.1 Phytophthora quininea
GGTTTTTCCTCGATCGTTTTTGGAAGCTGATATTTTCTCGCTGAAGAAGTCAGGAGATCATACCAACCCGCAGAATTATCGCCCTTTAGCTTTACTGAACTCAGACTACAAGGTATTAGCCCGCATGCTGGCAACCCGGGTGAGCGCCAGCCTGGACGACCGTATACATCACAACCAGAATGGCTTTGTACCAAATCGCACGATACACGCCACGATTGATCTGTTTGATGTAGCTCAGAATGTGGCGTCTGTCGACAAATTGCAAGCAGATGTCATCGCCTTGCTGCTGGACTTCAAAAGGCCTATGACTCTGTGGATAGGACCTACTTGATCCAGGCGCTGCGACGGCACGGATACCCGGGACGGTTTGTCACTGCAATTGAATGGCTCCACACTAACACGTCAGCGCTTCCTGGCAAATGGGGCACACTCGCGAAAAGTCTCTGTCACGAGTGGAATTAGGCAGGGTTGCCCGCTCGCGCCTTTGCTTTTCATTCTAGCTTTGGAGCATCTTTACCGCAAAGTTGACGGCGACTCGGAATTACATGGAATCAAACTACATTCTGCAAGTGGAGAAGTGGAATTGAAAATTGCTGGGTATGCCGATGATACGGCGATCTATCTCCGCGCGGCAACGAAAGTGGCGTATTTGCTGACAATTACCACGGGTTTTGGCCTCGGGTCCGGTCTAACTTTGAATGAGCAGAAAACGTTAGTGATCCCCTGAATGAAAACGGCAGGGCTGAAGAGATTGCTCTACTTCCTCCACTGAGCTATCAATCAGTCAACCAGCATGCACGCTATCTCGGAATCCAAGTGGGAACCCGTCAGGACTCGAACAAAACTTGGTCCAAAGCCAGGTCCCAACTTAACGCTCGTTTGCACCTGGCGTCGCAGAAAACCACAACCGTCGATCAGCGCAGTTGCATAGCGGCAGCGGTAATTATCGCCAAACTTTCATTTATCGCCAGGCACGCGTGGCCGTCTACTGCCGTGCTTAATCAATTTGACCGAATGATCAAAAATTTCGTATGGCACGGAGTATTCACTGTGGATGTCGGTGGCGCAAAAGCGTGGCTGGATACGGATCTCGCAAGCCTGCCATGAACCCAGGGTCTCGCAGTGCCAAATCTGATGGTAGAGTTAATGGCAATGGCGGCTACAGCCATTTCCGAGTGGGCATTAACTGGAACACGGGCTCGACATATTGTTGGAGCCATTCTCGTCTCCAACTCAGCCGCAGTTATCCCTCCAACGGTTTACCCACCCCGTGCATGACGGAGACTCATAATCAACGGGAGTGCTGGCGCTCCACCATGTGGCGCACAGGCAAACTGATTGTGGCACACTACTGCGGACCGACTGAGCTCCACATGCAGCGATCAGTGGTGATAGTTGTCTCCAGCTTTTTCGAATACTGCGGAGGACTACCGGGCACCTGGACGGGAGCCAGAGTACAAGTGGATGGACGTAACCTTCGCCAAGCACTCGCTGACACGTTTTCCTACGCCTTTCAATATCTCCGCACGGAGCAATGTCTGGAGTGGCTCCCTTTCGTGGAACGTGACGAACTTCGGCCCTTCACCAGCACCGGTGCTCTCTCGGCATCAACGGCGTTCCCAAATGTCTGCGCCAAGGCTATCTACGTGCGCGACATCATGTAGTGGAAAGGTAACTCCACCGGCCTGTTATCCTTTGTCTCCTACCGAGCTTTCCGGGCAGAGCGATGGGGTGAACAGTTATCATTCGTCCATGCATTGATAGCCAACTTTCCGGCTCTACTTTTTGCTGGACAAGCAGAAGGAGACGTGCGATAGACTACGGTTCCGGCAGATCAATCAACTACTGCTAAGCTGTGTGGGTCCGAGATCATAATGGTGCATATTGCTTTCAGCGGGCACGGACTCTGCGGAGAACACGAGGTCGACGGTCATCTCCAATTAACTAAATAGCTCACAGATAGCTTCCACCCGAGACTTGAGTCCGAGATGTTCACGCCCACCCGATGCTTACACGCAAGGCTTGCCTATGGGTAGGCAAGAGAAGGTGGGCTCGGAGTCTTGCACAATACAAGTCGGCCATTGCTGCAGCCTCGGTAAAAGGTGCTGGGTCGGCATGAAGTCGTCTGGATAAATGGATGCAGCACAGCACCGAAGCGACAGCAGGACTCGGCATCCTGGAGTGGCGCAGGATAAGGCGGATCGTCGGGTTAAATCCCTGGGAGAGCAAATCCTACTCCGGCTAAAGCACCACGCATTCTCCGCGTGTGATATTAACCGCGAAGCCATGGGGTGCCCGCACTCGAGTTGCGTCTGACTAGGACGGGTAGATCATCATCACATCTTTTGGTCCTGTCCTGGCGCCCAAGAACTACGCCGGACCTTTGTTGGACGCTGGGTAGCGAACGGGATGCCCGCGGCAGCACTGGAGAAGGCGGTCTTTGCGCTCAGACTTCCTAGCATCCCAGCAGGGATTTGGGCGATTGCAGACTCGGAACTTCCACTGCTTCACCCTAGTGAACGGTTGTTGCTTGCTGAACAAGTGGAAATCCTGGCCGACAATTTCTGGCGCGTCGGAGCCGCGTTTAATTTTAATTCGGTGTGGAGGTGGAGAGTAGCGCACTTTGATTCTCTCAGTGACGTGGCCTCAGCTCACTGTGATGTAGCGCTTTGGGCTTCTTACCACTTCCTGGTGTTGTACACGTGATACTCCCAAGTGAGTCAGACGGCTCCGCCCGGACGGGATTTATCCGGGGCCGTGACCTGGGATCCCCCACTGAAGAGTTCCTTCGGGACCCTGTTCGGGACCGGAAACGGGAGGGCCTTGGGCCGGTCAGTACCTTCACCTTATGTACCCCCTTCGAAAATGGCTGTTTTGATCAGGGACCGGTCACCGAGTTGTTCAGAGAACGTCTCGACCTCGTACTGGCGAGCTGCAGGCGGCAGTTATACACACAACGGTCCGGGACACTGCCTGGGTCCGGGACCGGGAACACGACACAATATACAATCTGTTCTTTACAACTGCGACTCCGTAGGGCTTACAGAACGGTATCACACTATCTACGGCCACATCAACAACTACAACGAGCGGAGACGGTGCTGCAAATTGCACTACACTCACCCTGGATACCTACTAGTAACCTCCTTCGAGTTGCCACAACTTGTCGATATATCCTCTTCCTCGATGAGGGCTCTCGTGGCAACCCTGGGCCAGGCGGAAGTGGGGCGGCCATCATCCGACTGGGGCTATCGTTGGAATCCTTTGAGGTGTGCTGGGTTTCCAGTATGTCTTACGCGGCGACCACAACGACGAACAATATCCCCGAGAACCAAGGGCTTTTGAATGATTTGAGGGCAGCCGACAAGCACAACTACGCGCCACTGAATACTGTAGGAGACAGCCAACTGATTATCGGTCAGCACCAGACTAGGAAACATCCACGGGCAACACACCTGAAACATCTGTACTGGCAGAGCCGCAGGTTAGCCGACAAGCTCGGAGTAGCTTCCTGGACGCACCATCTGCGAATGTACAACAAGACCGCGGACGCGCTGGCCAATATTGCCATGGATCTGCGCCGAAGTGCGCAATTTGATCCCACACAGCTGGGATCCCTGGATCTACGATGGACACGTGCTCTAGACCACGTCGCAGGTAACCTCGGTCACTGGGTAGAGACTGTAAATGATGAGAGGCTTTCGAGCCCCAATGGCGGCACAGCGTAACTGCATGTAGCTGTTGGGGTCTAGCACCTCGAGCGACAGCCAGCTGATGATCTAGAGGCGTCAGCTGGAACGGACATTAGAAGACGTTAGGGTTCACTAAATGGCATCAATGTACATCACTTCAACACGATATAAGATTTAATACTAGAGCAGCTCCTCAGATTTGGCGTGTTGCAATCATCATTTTGCTGTTTGGTCGAGTTGACGCCTCAAAACCCTAAATTTACCCTAAACTCCAGATGTTTTGGTATCTGTTCTCTTTCTGGGCCAATGAACGCCCCCAGTTTTGATTGATGATCGGTGTCATCCGTGCATTGTCAGCGTGTTGATGGCTAGAAGTTTGCGGAGCATTTGAGTTCAACTTCTTCACTAAAGCAGTCACTCCTGTGGACTCTAGACACCGTTGGAGGGCACTGTCAAGCCCATCGAAAGTCACGACGCCGGCACCAATTGCTCGCAGCTCAAGTTCTGCCATGATGTCACGCACGGTTGCGGTTCTGGTCGCATCTACGTGTTCGATAGTTTTCATTGCTACTTCTAGCAATGCTTTGACTTCTCGCAGAATGGCTACATGCGGCGGTACTCCGGTGGGCTGTAGACGATTGCTAGTGTCATCAATCCCACACATCTTCGACGACAAGTCTCCTATTAGTGTGGGGTGTTGGAACAAGGGCGATTCCAGCAACGGGTGCTTAACTGAGAGATGTGTTCGCAGATACGGCGCGTGATATACTAACGAGGCCAGGCAAAATTCGCCGACGTAAGTTAACTGAGACGGTAATCCTGGAAATACACACGCAATAGCTTGTTCGACGGCAGCATCACGTTCGCCAAAGTGCGGGGGTAAAACCGCAAATTTGTGACTTCCAGGTGGCAAGCCAGACACGGTTCTCCCGACATGCATATCACCTGCTGCTTCGTAGCGTAGATAAGTGTTCCGAACTCCTCCTAATGACCACCCAGCTCTCAGGTGCACAGCGGTCGATGACGGACAAGCCGTAGAACCTGACGCACAGTAAGTAGCCGCCCCTTTTCGCATAGAATGAGTACCAAGCTCGTCTTGGTTTACTCCTCTCCTACGTAATTCAGCATTTGATTTATCTCTTTCTAACAATCGATGCAAGCACTTGCGGAATCGTTCATATTGATTAATGCCGAGAAACAAAAGATCACTTCCGTCAAAAGATGAAGTCGCCCAAAACATAGCGATGGCGAGAACTGGGCAAATTGCTGGGTTCAAAGGGTTTGCGTATATATGGCGTGGGTCAGGGGTCTGCTACCTTCTTGATCATTTTTTGGTGTGCGAAATAAATACAAAGAGCGTCTCCACTCCACTCCATGTGCCCATGGTGAATCCCAAAAGCATTAGCGGACCGACACATTAAATTCCAAGCAATAATCATATATGCTCGAGCAAAAGCCATGTCGTTTGCCGAGCTCCTGAAAAGCTGCTCACACAAAAAACATACAGATCAAATGACAAAGGATCCTTGCCCGTCTTAGCGCGAATTTCTCCTCGTGCTGCAGCAGTCGCTCTATCTCGTTTCAATCCTTTGAAATACTTTTGTAAACCTTTTTCCATTGTTGACGGAATTTCAAGGCCATAGTCACGATATAAATTGAAGAGTCCCGCTCGATGTGTGTTCAATGCTGAATAGCTTAAAGCAGTGCCATCAGACTTTTCCAGCGTTAGCAGCCAAGCTCCAAACACATCCATTTGCATGGCATCAAACCGAAGAGGGGGTTGGCTACGTCACGATCGAGTAGAGGCTTTAGTCGTTTCCGAAGCTGCTTCAAAGATGCACCCGAAACATCGCCAAGACGATCAGCGAAGGCAGGAGACACGAGATTTGGCTTGTATAGCACAATCCAGGCAATAAATCGACCGTAGGAGTTCTGGTACACAGCGCGAGAACGCGAGCTGACCGTGTTTCGCTGTATCTCCGTCACTTGCCTCGTCAAGTCTTCCCAGTCGACGGTCGCCATCGTTTCGTTCTGCAGTCAGAAATTGTCTTGATTTTTGTATACCGAACTTGCAGGACGTTTGTCCAGCAAAAGTGGTAGAAATTGGTTGTTGCCTCAGCCCTATAGTTAGCCCCTGTTTATTTTGATTATGCTGCTTTCCATTTGGAATTTGCAGGACACTTTGTCCTGCAGAAAGCGAACTGATGAGTCTATTGTCCTGCAAATTCTGGAGAATGAGGCTCATCTCTCTCAAAAAAATCGTAATTAATGACAACTTTGAAACCCCTAATGCGACAGCATGCTCAGCGAGGAATTTCCATAACCAAGTGGAATTCCACTTGCTTTTCCAAAGCGTGTGTAGAGACTGAGCCCACTCTCTCTGTGCGTATATGTTTGCAACTAGTTGGCCGGTCATGAGACTTGGAATTAAATCATAGAAAGTGGTGAGAAAACCATAGCATTTGGCAAGAAAATCATGACTTATTGACAGAAAAACCTACTACCATCATGGCAATCGGAGATGAAATCATGGAAAATGGAAATGTGTATTTTGATTAAAGGAGCAACATATCTACTTGCTGGTTCGTCGCCTCCACTTCTACTTCTTGGTCCCTTTCGTTTTACATCGTTTATGCTTCTCTTTGGGTCCTGGTTTTTCTCCTCGTGAGCCTTTTTCCCTCGGCGAAGTCGGAACGACAGGCATGCGGCAGGACGTATCGATTGTAAGCGTAGAATCAATCGGAAAGGGTACAAACTTCAGCGTGTATGTGTCTCGAAAGTGTTGGAGCGAAAGTCGGTCGGCATCGTAAAGGTTAGCAATTGGAGTTCCATCTTGAATTGCAGCCGCCGTAGCGTGTACACATGAAAAGAATGGCACAACAACTTGTATACTATGTAGTAGTAACGTGTCAACGTCCAGCTGTAATTAGTGAACCTCACCACTACATGCTGACGAAAGTTCTGAGCCCAAGTCGAGCTGCAGCAGCCTGCGCTTCCACCGTTTTCCACTGTTCAAGCGACAGCTTGAGCTTCTTGCGCGAGCGATAGTTCTTGCTCGCGAGGCGAGCTCTCGCCCGGCGATCGGCTTCACGAGAAGTTTCGGCCTCGGCACCACACGGGAACACGCGCTGAAGGTGCTTCCGTAGTCCTGCAGGCGTTTTCAAAACACGTTGACACCGGAAGCACTTTCTCGCCAATCGCTTTCTTGGCCGGCCGCGTTTCTTGGGGACATGCTTCTTCGACTTGACCTTCACCGTTGAGCTTGGAGATTCGACACTGAAGAAGGAAAAAGTAAGAAAACACCCGTCCCGTCCCAGCCCACCCACTTACTTATGAACATCGTCGCGCGTTTTCTTAGCTACAACGACCAGATCCACTTGCTTATGGAACTCGTCACTGCTGGAGGTAAGAGTAAGTGGAATTCCACTTGGTTATGGAAATTCCTCCATTCCCTGCCATAGCGTAAAACCTCCGACTTCTCCGACAGCTCCGACCTGCACATAAAAGCGTGAAAAGTCGGGGTGTCACGTTGCTGCTTTAGACAAACGTTGGGGACGGTGAGGGCACTCGCTACGCTCGCGCAAAAAAATATGTAAGGCCTTGTGCTTTGCCCTCACACTTTCGGCTTTGGCGGGGGCCCTCTCCCCTGCCACGCCGTGACGCTGCGGGAACGGGCTTTGCTTGGTTGGCCCTCTTGGTGCTGATCCCTTCAACGGCAATGACATCCATCCTTTCGCTCCGACCAATGAAAGACTTCCAAAACTCGCACATCGCAAAAAAGATGCACATCTTACACTCTCACTTTCACAGGGAAAGGCGCTCGCAAATCACGGCGCAAATTGTGAAGACCGGTTTGGCGTCTCTCCAATTTGAGCGCAACTGATACTAGTAGTTCATAAGTGAGTGTACTTTGGCTGGTTGTGGTGCGTTGGACTCGAGCTCTAACTACATCGCTTTATTTCCTGTTCTGCTTCTCACAAGATGGCACCTACCAAGCCTAAAACAGGGAGGGAAAGAGCTGGACTGGGCCGGAGCTGAATCGCATGCTTACTGCAGTTGAAGACATCCTGCCTCTCGGAGCCAACGAGTGGGAGAACGTTGCAACGCGATACGGCCTGGAGCTTCCACGTGAGTTTTCGGAGCGTGACATGGACGCTATCAAGAGGAAATTCATGGTGCTAAAGAACTCTATAAAGCCCACTGGCGACCCGGCATGTCCGAAGGAGGTAGTACGCGTAAAACGCGCGTACTACAAGATGGAATGCCGTTCAGGCGTTGAGGAATTCGAGGACACGGTGGCTCTACCACTAGCTCCTGACGACACGATCTTGGCAGCACCAACTGGACAAGACACGACAACAGCGGCCTCAACTTCTCCCAGTGCGGCCTTTGCGACTCCTGCAGCAGCGGTGCCACAGCCTTCCGCAGTTGATAGCAACGCTGAGCACGAATCCGGAGCACGGTCGGCATCCAAGCGGTGTGGCAAGACGCCAAACCAGCTTGCTGCTCTAAGTGATCAGCTGAAGCGCAGCTGTGCATCTGCTGAAGGTGTAGTAATTTCCCACACCGTCAAACGCAGGAGGACAATCGATAGTTTGCTGAGTAAGCTGGAGCGCGAAAATGGTGATGGCTCCGACATGATGCAAGCAATCGTGGCTATGGAGGAGCGGGCTGCTGCGCGAGAGATGGAATACCGTCGAGAGCGCGACGAACGAGAGGCTAAGCGGGAGGAGCGGGAGCACCGCCGCGACGAATTGTTTTTCGTCTTGATGGCGAAGCTGTTGGGTGACAAGGCGGAACCATCCAGCAGCTAGAGTTCAAGCACGTTAGTTGAGAGATTCAGAACAGGATAACCGTAAATTCACTCATCTTCCAAGCGAACAGCTTTGTATTTCTCTTACACCAAGTGTCTCGGTCAACTAACCTTAAAGCCCCGCAAACACGCTTCGAATCTGGCTGATGCCAGTCTTCCTGACGTGAAAGTTGTACAGTCGATAAACGTTCCGTAGGAGACGTCCGCGTACGTCGGGATCGAATGGGAGGCGTAGTTGAAGACGACGATAACAGCGTTCGGCGGATCCCATTCCCCATTCTGCTGCCTGCCGCACCGACGTGATTGCATTGCTTAGCGCCACCAAACCAAGGCGGCAATCAGCATGAGCTCGTTCTAAATCCCCTTCTTTAGTGGTGTTCGAATCCTCCCAAACAACGCTCGGCTAACGGGGAAAGCTGAGTCAGCAACAACCCCACAACCTTCAAGCGTCCACAACGGGTCTGCCAGGCGTAGCTGTAGCTGTCGACTCGTTTCACCATCGTTCCAGGAACCTGGAAGGTTGTGGCGGCCCCATACAAGTGTTCCATCGACACCGTAGCACAAAGTGCCTGTGACAAGAACTGAATGCAGCCACCCTGGTGTACACAGCAATTAGTTAGCTAGTAGAACTTAATTTAATGAGCTTGGAACTTACCGTTGTAGTGAGCGTTCTGTAGATCAGCGTCGGTAGGACTTTGAACACGGTAATTTTTCCATCTACAAACCCCCACACTCCATCGAGCAAAGGCTCTCTTGCCTGCACTTGACGCGCCCATTGGCGTTGCTGCTGCTTAGTAGGAAAACGTACTTGGGCGTCTGGAAGCTCTCTCAATGATGCATCCAACGCAGCCTCAGCTTTGCTGAGGACGCGTGACAGAGTGGCAGGGGAATCCCGAAGATTTCTGAGAGCGTCTTGGCTTCGACAGCAGCAGAATAGTAGTGCAGCACGCACGCTAAAGCGGCATGCTTTACAACTAGTGCTGGGGGCCGTCCACGTTGGCCAAGGCCGGATCTAATTACGTAATGCTTCGAAAACACCTTCAGCAGCTCCTCAAAGGCTTCAGGCGGGATTGACACGGTGGCCACAAAGCTTCCTTCTGTACGGCTAGCGTACATAACGTGCCAAGGCGAGTCCAGCGGCGAGATGAGCGCCTCTCTCGTCAGATAGTTCCTCTCTCGAACCATTATTCGCAGGCGCAGCAGCAACAGAATAAGGCGACGTGAACGCTTCACTCGCCGTGCATCTTGAGCGGCAACCAAGACAGACGGTGACAGCATTTCGCAACTCGTGCGAAGCTTGATTTGTGTGGTTATTGATGGCTCGCTCTTGTTGCGTGTGCACGTAATTTCAGGGATAGGTGATCGCAAACTGCCTGCAAAGGATGCTCGCAAAATGAAATGCTACTGCAGTTGCGCGATTTTGAAAGTCTTCCAATCAGCACCTTCTGACAATATTTAGTACTAGGCTTACTATGCATATCACGCAAATCTCGATGGATGCAGCTTGTGATATGCTACCACCGGGCCTCATTTGAAGTTTGTATGAAAATTACGATTGGACGGTCGGAGATTTAACGATATTCATCCATAAATGTTGCACCTGCTGTCATAGCATCTGTCCGGGCGGAGCGACAAGTAGCCAGGTCAATGACTCCGTCTCTGAATGATTCTTCGTCCGTGCTCTCATAAATGCATTGTAGGGTACAGGCACACGATACATGTACAACGAGTGAGCTACCTGTCCTGTTGTAGCGGAACTTGTAATCAAAGCAACCACGATGACAAGAAATACCAAGAAATGAAGAACTCGCACCTTCTTAAGGCTCTCACCTTCTTTAAGATGGGATGTTGTCGGTTCGACTCGAACAGACAACATCCCATCCAAAGATGAACACGCACCGCTGTCCGAGATGACAAAAACCGGATGGAGCATATCAATTGTTGACAATGCATCACAATGAGACATCCGGAATAATGATCCCCGAAAGCTTTGCCGTTCGCCCCTGAACCACTCGACGCCCTCGTCTTCATTGTATAAGTCATTCTCCGAACTGCACTGTTGGACTATGAGAATTTGTCACTTCCTGTTACATATATTCATCGTGATTGCTCTCGGCAACGCTAGAGCCGCAACCGGCTCGGCAGGAAGGCTGTTGAGAGTGACAACTACCGTCGATGGAGTCGACAACTCGGAAGAGCGAGTGTCCAACCTCTCGCTGCTGAAAAATGCCATGTCCAAGACCCAGTCCAAAATCTCTTCGGCAGCGTCGTCAGTCAAGCTCCAACTGTGGGGAACGAGCGGCAAGAACGTCGACGAGTTGAAGAAACTGCTGGGCCTGCAGAACTTCGACGACGCAGCGTTGAAGGCGTCATCGCAGTTCAAAGTGTACGACGAACTACTGACTGCCCAAGTGTCTCGCTGGTACAAGAAGGACATGACCCCAGAGCAGGTTCGTGTTTTCCTCGGCATGGACAAAATGTCGGACCCCGTGATGTTCGACAGCCTCAACTGGAAATACTACGGACAGTTCGTAGAGAAGCAGATTCCGGTGTGGATCAAGAAGGACGAATCGCTGACCAACGTCTGGAACAATTTAGAACTGAGCGTTGCCACCAATATCTATGTGTTGTCGAATAGTCCCAAATACAGACTCTACGACAATTTCATGACCAAGAAGTTCGAAGGGTACGCCATGAACTCGCTGACGAAGGAGGAAGTGGCGACCAAGATGAAGATTACGAACATGCATGGCCTGGAAAAGAAAGTGAACAAAATATGGCTCAAGAAATATGGCGAGTCACTGGAAAAGTACCGACTGGACGGTTGGTACAACAACGGCTTCACAAGCTACGATGTCTGGGCAACGCTGAAGGTGGGGGCTATTCGGCCCAATGAGCGAGCGAACTCTCCAAAGTACCAGACGTATCTAAGTTATGTCAAGAAGCTGGACAATGAGGTTGAAATTTACAGACAGTATCTCCTGCCAGTTGCCAACGCCATTGGGAAGAAGGCCACGGACGCGGAAATCAGCACGAGAATCAAGATCTGGGTTGACTCTAATCGATCCGAGAACTTTGTCAAGTACGCGCTGGGCTTGAACGGACTGAAGGGGAAGGAGCTGACGAAGAACAAGAACTACAAATACTTTGAGGCGTTTGTCAAGGATAGGGACACTCAGAAGCTGGTACGCGAACAAGTGATGCGGTAAACGGAGTTAACTCTACGAAGTGTAAGACGAGGTAGAGCAAGTAAGCAATTCAGTGCTGCATCCAAGAATTGCATTTCGTTTACGGGACGCTGAAGAGTGTCATGAAGCTTTGTCGGTTCGATCGCTGAACCATTGGATAATTCACTCGACAAACCGCACGACAATGCGCGTTCACCCTTCTTCCTACTCATCCTGGCTGCTCTCGTGGCAAGCTGCACCGCCGCCCAATCGACTGCAGACTCGACAGGAAGGTCGCTGAGAGTTGCTGTTACGTTCGGTGAGGTCGACAATTCTGAAGAGCGAGCCCCCAACCTCTCGCTGCTGAAAAATGCCATGTCCAAGACCATCACTTCAGCAGCGACGTCGATGAAGATCAAAATGTGGGGAACTAGTGGCAAGAACGTCGACGAGTTGAAGAAACTGCTGGGCCTGCAGAACTTCGACGACGCAGCGTTGAAGGCGTCGCCGCAGTTCAAAGTGTACGACGAACTACTGACTGCCCAAGTGTCTCGCTGGTCCAAGAAGGACATGGCCCCAGAGCAGGTTCGTGTTACGCCTCGGCATGGACAAAATGTCGGACTCCGTGATGTTCGACAGCCTCAACTGGAAATACTACGGACAGTTCGTAGAGAAGCAGATTCCGGTGTGGATCAAGAAGGACGAATCGGTGACCACATTCTAGAAGAACTTGGGCCTGAATAAAAACTATACGATAAATTTGTGACCAACAAGTTTGAAAAGTAGGCCGGAAACATGCCTACCAAGCCTGAAGTGGAGGCGAAGATGAGATCAGTAAGATGCAAGGCATGGAGCGGTATATCAACAAGGTCTGATTGGAGAGGTACGCGACAAAGTTCAACAAATTCCGACTGGATGGCTGGAAGAACAGTGGCTTTACGAGCTAACGTGGTTTATCAATTGATGACCCACCAGGGGAAGTTAAGCGCGAACGGGGATGCCGAAAATCCGTTTTGCTTAACGGCTTCTGGTTTGTTGCACGATATTCTAGAGACGCTGAACGATTTTTCTCCCAGGCCGCAGCAAAAACGAACTGGAATAGGCTGCGGAACTAAGGGCCAAAGTTGGCGAAGATATCGCTTTTTATTACCGATTTACCAATTCATGACCCACTGGTCCCCTATACAAAGTCCCATATAAACTACACAAGCATGCTGTCCAGCACAGCCGGAGATACAGCTGGTGTCGATGAAAGCTCCACTCACTCTGATAGTAGCTTCAGTTGGCGTGCTTTTGCGCTTGCATCGCTTCTTTCGCGGAGGAGAGGTCTCCAATGCGAATAATCTTCGCTGTCGAATCGACGGTCTTGCGCGAGCCTTTTTTCCTCACAGGCGAGGGAGGAAGAGCATAAATTTCCTCTCGACAGTCTTGTCGAACGCGCAGCCAGTTTGCTAAGCCAAGCTTACTTCGAATGATGTAATTCGATTCACTCTTATGCAGCCGTGCCATCATGTTGGGTAGTGAGAGAGGAATATCCCGCTTCAGAGACATCGCGACACGTTTGACGAGTTTACAGCATGTGTGATGGTCTTTCCTTCACGGACGCGCTTGATTGCATCCTCCAGCTCTGCATCTGTGAAGCCTGCTTTCATCTTCCCAAAGAGAAGCCGATATCTTCTCTCCTTCAGCAAAAATTACTTGAGTCATGAACTGGTCAGAAAATCCATTAGCCAATCACGGAGCGTAGACGCCTGCTCGGCCCGAAAAGCAAGGCACGGATTGGATAAAATTGTGCTGTGGTCCATGATCTGGTCAGGGTCATCAATTGATAAACCACGTTGCGATGTCTGGGCAAAGCTGAAGGCGAGAGCAATTCGGCCCAGTGACCAAGCGAGCTCTCCTTCGTTCCAGACGTACAGAAGTTATGCCAAGAAACTCGACGAAGAGATTGACGATTTCAAGAAGGTTGGCTTGTCGGCTACCAACAGCATCGGGAAGACAGCCTCGAGGGAGAGAAGTTGACTACCCACAAGAACTTTAAGTTCTTCGAGGACTTCATCAAGGACAGAAAGACCATGCAGGTTGTTCGTGAGCTGGTCCTAAGGTGATGTATCAAAACTATCAGAAGCTTTCGGGGAGGGCAACATTTCCGGACCTCTAAGTTCTATCAGGTATTGGTTCCTTCCTGCTACGTTGTCAGGAGTTATTACGCTCATTAATGGGCGTACAATTCATGGGTCACATTGCCATTTTGACCATTTGCACAGTTCAGCCGCAAAGAAGTAGATGCTACTATCAGAGTGATCGCAGACCTGATTGAAGTAGTATCTGCAGGCATTGCGACTCGAACTACGCTTTGTCGCACCAACTAACGACAGCTCGTACAACAACATTGTGCGACTTAATGGCACAACAATGGCCAAAGCAGCAGGATCACTGAACACGTTACGACAATTGAGAGCGAGCACCAGCACTTTGTAACGAACTCTTGTGGTCCTCCTTTTCCTGGAGTAGCCGCTAGCTCGTGTGCTGACCCTGCGTTGGATCCGGTGGGCCGTCCGTCACTAACTTCAACACCTTCAACAACCACTGGCTGACACTGCAACCTATTCATTATCCTTTCTCGACGACAACTGTCCTGTCTGCTCTCAACCCTGCAGCCCTTGGCACCTCGCGAAGCGGCTCCTCCACGCCTGTCCTTACTGCAAAGTTTCCGGTGAACCTAGTTCGAAGGAAACAAGTTTTT
Source organism: Phytophthora quininea (assembly GCA_011947345.1). NCBI lineage: Eukaryota > Oomycota > Peronosporomycetes > Peronosporales > Peronosporaceae > Phytophthora > Phytophthora quininea. Next base: position 14,419 of record JAAVTG010000064.1, read on the forward strand.
CGAGTTGGATCGGAAAGAAGGCCATGTGCACAAGTGTACGAAGATCCATCAGGCAGCGCCAGTGGATTGTCCGACAAGAGCACGAGTGTAGTAGGCTGCGGCTCATTGCCGCGCCCAGTTGCTCAAGCTTCCCCTGTTGTCTTCCTGGACTGCCCAGATGGGCAGGAAAGACGCGACGATGGTGAAAGAGTTTGTGGTACGGGAGGTCTCGAGGAGACTCTCGTCCGCAGTTTGGGATTTACCCGCAAGAGATCTGCAGCAATCATAGTATATGTAGGTGCTTTAGGAGTTCCAGCTCCCACGTTGGTGCCCAGTGTGTCTAGGAATCCTCGACCTACTACAACGAGGATGTATTTCACAGCTTCTGTGACGATTCCGACCCGGTTCATCAAACGCTGGCAAGGCATTGTGAATCGGTACGTGTTATACAACCGCGTAAGCACTGGGAAATCTGGGATAAGTATCGTTCAAAAGGACTGGCTGTGAGGCCACGAGAAGCAGACGGCATCGGGGTTCCTGATGTAGCTACTGTTATTCGTCGCCAACACTTTCAACTTCTCCAGAAATTCGTATTAGCGATTACTACACACCCAGACGAAGATGACATCGTATGGTATCGCCCAATGCTCTCCATGATCCAATTACGCTATGGCAACTTCGCCCGCCCGCGATCGAGTGATTTCTTACTTCAAAACCCACCGAAACCAGCGGGCTGGAGGTCGAGCATGCTACCTTTGTGGTGGAGACACTTGCTACGGGAGTGGAACAGAATTAAATGGCCAGCCCCGGAGTCGATTCACTACAACAGAATGAAAACTCTGCAGAAGGCGTTATTCACCCCAATTTGGTGGAGCAAGTTGCCTGAATTTCAGGTACTGGATACACGAAGCCCAGCAAGTCCGGCGAAGCCCCTGGGGTCAGGGTCAAATGCCTTTCGAGCGCTCTGTCGGGAACTGGCAAAACATAAAGTTATGTTTTGCCGACTTTCTGGGTGCCAATCGAGACTGGCCGTCGTCAACGGCATTTTTCACGGACGTCTGCTTCGAGATTCATCCAATACTTGGGACGAAAGTGCTTCCGCATGACATTTTCGTGCTCTACCATCAAATGAGGCGATTATTTCATCGCTTACTACCGCATTCGGACGAAGGAGGAATGCAGGAAGTAAGAAGTACGAATTCACCGCCGATATTTGGAATCAAGGTAAGTAGCTGTCTCCCAACAGAACCAACTACGCGATTCTTCCCAAATTTGCGATCGCAAGATTGGAAGGTGATTCTCCAGCAAGTTCCGGAGTTGATGCATCATCCGATGGAAGACCTGGGGTGTCCTCGACAAAGGATTCATGAGACCTTGTCCAGTGTGATTTCTCTACGTGGATATCTACTGCCGGTAATTCATGATGTGATAGTACGAATGTGCTTCGGAGACCTCACAGTCGGTTCACGACTATACTTCCTCAGAGAACTAAATCCTACCATCCAAAACTGCGTTCGTCCGGAATGCCAGGAGATCGAAACGGTAGAACACTGTTTTTCACGTGCCCGTCATTAGAACCAATGTGGAGCGAACTATGGAGCCGGTGGTCGAGGTTCTTTTGCGTCGATCTAATCTGGAGGTTGCTACTCTTCCCAAGGTTGCAAGACCTCCGTAGGAACTGGAGAAGTGAGCACAAAGAACTGATACTTCTATGGAGGATCTACACAGCGATTGTGTTTCATGCAACATGGCGGCTCAGGAACGACATTCATTTCCAGGAAACAACAGCTGAAGTGCCAAATATTCTCAATCTGCTGAACTCGTTCAAGATGCACTACCAATTCCTCTACCAACACGCACATGAGATTCATTGCAACCGCGCTACTGTGGCCCGGGTGCTGCAAAAACTTGGCTTTGATCCGCCAGAAAATAATATCCCGGAACCCATTCACCACTTGTGGACGACACGAACGTAACTCTCACGGATAGATACCTTATCACCTTAAGACGAGAAATCCGCTAAACAGTTAATCAATTCAATTTCTCCTACCATTTGGTAATCTCGACACTTTGACCGAGTTAGCCAAACAATTAGATCACAAGCTGATGACAAGACTTCAACTTTGGAAAGGGCGAGCTCGAACACTCGTGAGAAGGCGACTAATTGTCCAAGCTATCGTACTGTCGACGATATGGTACTTTACGACGACGACTGTTATTCCCACTAGGTATATCAAACGGTGGCAAAGCGCCGTAAAAACGTTCATACTCTACAACCGGGTTGGAGCTAGTCGTGGAGGTATTAACATCGTTCCCACTTCATTTGCCATACAAGCACGGCAAGACGATGGAATTGGGGTACCAGAGATTATGCCCTGCATCCGGAGACAACGTTTTCTCTTCCTTCAAAATTTGTCAAAGTCCTCGCTTGTCATAATGAAAACGACGAAACAGTGTGGTATAGACCCATAGCAGAATTACTACGACACCGATATGGGGAATTTGTACGTCCGTGGTCGGGAGAGTTTTTGCTACAAAATCCACCTGAACCTCCTGGATGGAAAGCAACAATGCTCCCGTTATGGTGGCGTAAACTACTGCAAGATTGGAGACGCGTAAAATGGCCAAGCAAGTACTCATTACGATACACTAGAATGAAGACACTCCAACACTCGTTATTCAGCCCAATATGGTGGAATGCATCGACAAATTTCCAAGTGTGGTGCAGACAAGATACTCATCGCGCACCACTGGGAACAGGACCCGTCAAGTTCCGGTGCCTCTATAAAGAGCTTGCTTCAAAAGGCAAATGGTGTATAGCAGACTTTCTAGATACTTCCCATCGATGGCCAACGCTCATGGTGTTTTTCAGGGGGTATCTACCGAGTTAAGTCCAATTCTGGGGTCCAGGTTTGCGCTGACGGATATCACCCAGCTTTATCGACAGCTAACCCAGGTATTTGAACGGGTATTGCCACACCCAGAGACAGGTGGAATAAGCGCGGCAACGCGAGGTGCAATGCCGCCGACATTTGGACTGACAGTCGGAAAAACATCTCGTTTCTTCCCAAATCTAAAATCCCAAGACTGGGACAAATTGTTGCGGCCTGATAGATGCGTGCAACCACACCCCATGAAAGTGCTTGGCTGTCCGCAACGACAGATCCATACAACGTTACAACAGATACTCGCCCTCCGCCAGTTTCTGGTTCCTGTTATCCACGATGTGATGCTGAGAATGTTCTTTGGAGACCTCATTGTCGGATCAAGGCTGTTCTTCCTCAAGTCGTTAAATCCTACGATTCAACAGTGTGTGAGACGATCATGTGCTGCGATAGAAACAGTAGAGCACTGTTTCTTCTCGTGCCCAGCTCTGACGCAAATGTGGACCCCATTGTGGTCCCCATGGCATAAGGCTTTCGCGACGGAGTTGGATTGGCGATTGCTAATTTTTCCTAAACCACGAGACCTGAATAGGGAGTGGGGCAGAACCAAAAGGTGGTCCTGCTACTGTGGCGAGTCCACACTGCGATCGCGTTCCATGCTACGTGGAGATTGAGAAACGACATAGTATTCCGTGAAACTACAGCTGAAGTACCAAGCGTCCAAAATGTGATGTCCTCCTTTCGACGACGCTGTCTGTTCATCAATCACCATTCAGCAGAGCTTGGGATTGACGACAAAATTGTAATCTCTGTTCTGGAGAAGTTAGGCTTTGACCCACCTGCGCCGCGACACACACCCAGCAAGTCACGTTTGGATTCCACGAAACTAAGCAGCAGAACGACCAAGTAGTACACGATCGTAGCTAGAAAAACGGTTTATCCGACTGGTTAATCAACTTAAATTTCTCTTTTCCCAAGACTTGACATTTGTTTATGGGGGACTGGATGATAAAAATGTGTACAGACATCCGGAATCGTGTTCTACCGCTGAACCACTCAAGGCTCTCACCTTCACTGTCAAAATCACCCAACAAACCGGACTACGATGCGAGTTCATTAATTCCTTGCATGTCTCCTCGTCACGGTAGCTTGGTCACAGGTTCCGCCAAAACGACTACCGCATCAACAGGAAGGCTTCTGAGAGTCGCTGTTGCGTTCAAAGAAGTCGACAATTCCGAAGAGCGAGCCCCCAGCCTGTCGTCATTGAAAAATGCCGTGTCTAAGACCCAATCCAAGATCACTTCGTCCGTGAAGCTCAAACTGTAGGGAACTAGCGGCAAGAACGTCGACGAGTTGAAGAAACTGCTGGGCCTGCAGAACTTCGACGACGCAGCGTTGAAGGCGTCGCCGCAGTTCAAAGTGTACGACGAACTACTGACTGCCCAAGTGTCTCGCTGGTCCAAGAAGAACATGACCCCAGAGCAGGTTCGTGTTACGCTCGGCATGGACAAAATGTCGGACTCCGTGATGTTCGACAGCCTCAACTGGAAATACTACGGAAAGTTCGTAGAGAAGCAGATTCCGGTGTGGATCAAGAAGGACGAGTCGCTGACCAACGTGTGGAAGAACTTAGTGCTGACCAAAGTGATTAGGAAGGCTGACCTTGTCAATAGCCCTAACTTCATACTTTCCCTAAAGTTTGTGACCAGCAAGTTCGAAAACTACGCCATGAACTCGCTTACCAAGGCCGAGGTTGAAGCGAAGAATGGGATCAGCCAAATGCAAGGGTTTGAGCGACACATCCATGAGTTATGGCTGACGCAATACGCGGAAAGGTTCGCCAAGTACCGACTCGAAGGCTGGAAGAACAATGGCTTCACAAGTTACGATGTCTGGGCAAAGTTGAAGGTGGGTCAATTCGGCCGGGCCAGCGAGCGAGCGAACTCTCCAGAGTTTCGGATTTACGAAAGCTACGTCAAGAAGCTGGACGACGAGGTGGCAGAATTCCGGCCGTATGGTTTGCCGGTTGCCAATGCTATCGGGAAGGAGGCCACGAACGCAGAAATCAATTCGAGAATCAGGTTTTGGATCGACTCCAGCCGATCCGATGCTTTTGTCGAATACTCGCTAGGTTTAAATGGACTGCAGGGGAGGAAACTGACCACGAACAAAAACTACAAGTATTTCAAGACGTTCCTCGAAGAAAAGAAAAGAAGCTGTTAGCTGCCCGCGAGCATGCTCTGAAGCAACCAGAGTAAATGTTTTCTGGGTGCTAGTAACAAACTCCATGGACAGAAACGTTGTACCTGTTGAGACTTTGCCGGTGTTTTGAAGTGCTGCAGTGTAAGTAAATGTCATCAGTGGATTACAATACTGTGGATACATCTCATGCGAACGCTTTCAACATATTCGTAAATCAAATTGTGCGATATTATTCCGGCTTACCAAAAACACACATAAAACACTGTGGTCCAATCATTCCAGCACATTTTATGTAATCGAGAAATTCATGAAAAAGTACGAGTCATCGAAACGGAAGAACGCTGGGGGAGCGCTGGGGATTCTTGGCGCCGTGGCTCAGGAACGCCCGCGTCGCCTTCAACTTTTGGGCCGAAGAGGACATGTGGCACACTGTCATGCGCCATCTCGAAGTGAAGCTGCCGTGGCAGCCTGCAAGCGACCGCGTGGGGGCTGGCACCAAGAGCATCGCGACAAGGTCAAACAAGCGCGGGACGGTCTGTTGCTACTGGCAGCCGTGGAGCACGTGAACCATCAGGCGTGGACATTTTAAAGAAGAAATACTGCAAACTTGAACTGGGGAAAGAAGGAGATGCTCTCTATGAAGAGGACACCCCGGTCCGGTATTTTTAAAGATCGATCCGCAGAAGGACACTCTGCTCGGTGACTTGGCGAACAGTCGTGGAGTGAGCCAGAGAGAACTTCGAAGTGAAGGATACCTCAAAGCGCTAAAGAAATTGCAGGTTTGGACAGGAATTTATGAGAACCCCGTGCCTGAGTGGAGATTCAGATCCCAGTTCGTCTGCTATTTGAGCCGGTAGCGAGGTATGGAGGTGGAGATTCGTGCGGTGTTAAGGAGACAGAGAAGTCGTTCAAAAGGCCTATCTCCAGGATGTTTGCATGCAGGTTTATGCTTGAACCAATGGTGGCCAAAGTGGACTCGATGCCTCTCACGTCGCACAGTATGCAGACCATGGAACGTCTCGTAAAGAGGAACGTTTGGATCTCGGAGCTGTCACTGCGGATGGGGTTTTATCGCGATCTCGTGGCTGAAGAGCAGAAATTAGTGATCCTGTTCGAATATTGCACTATTGGCGAGGACAGTTTGGGGGTGGCGAGCTTTATGCGCTTTTTTCTTGACGTGCACGAAGGTATTCGACAGTAGAATCAATTGATTTGTTCGAAATTGTTACAATGAACCCAGGTGATATGGAGGCGTTTGCCGCCGTGATACTTGATACTGTCGCAGTGGTTGCTGATGATTCGACCGACAACGTCAAAGCAAGGTTCTTGCGGCTCGCTCAAGTCGATGACTTGAATGATAATTCCGAAGAGCGAGCCCCTGCCTCTTGAATTTGAAGGATGTCGTGTCCAAGACAAAGTCTAAAGCTGCTTCTGCAGCGTCGTCAGTGAAGACCACAACGTGGGAACACAGTGGCAAGAACGTCGACGAATTAAAGAAGTTGCTCGGAATCCAGACGCTGGACGATGCCGGTCTGAAATCGTCGCCGCAGTTCAAAGTGTACGGCGAAATACTGAGTGCTCAGGTGTTTCGTTGGTCCAAGAAGGACCTGACCCCAGAGCGAGTTCGTGTCATCCTCGGCATTGACAAGCTGTCCGGCAATGTACTTGCGAGCAATCCCAACTATAGGTACTACAAACGGTTCGTGGAGAACCAAATCCCGGTCTGGGTCAAGAAGGACACGTCGGTGGGTGATGTTTGGAAGATGTTGGGACTGAATACACACACGACGCAAGCTGGCGTGTTCAACAACCCCAACTACCAACTATACAACAACTTTGTAGCGACAACGTTCGAAAACTACGCGGCGAACCTGCTGTCTCAGAAGGACGTGGCGGCTAAGATGAAGTACCAAAACATGAAGGGCGTTGAGCGCCAGGTGAATAAGAAATTGCTGAAGAGATTTGGGACACCGACGGACAAGCACCGAGAGGAGGGCTGGATGCAGAATGACGTCTCTAGCTACGATGTGTGGGTGAAGTTGAAGGTCGCTACCGCCCGTGAAGACTCAAAGGAGTTCAACATGTACCGAAGTTACGTCAAGAAATTGGATGACGAAATCGAGAGTTCTCGGGGTTGGGCTTGCCGGTCATCACCATCGGCAAAGGCGCTACGAGCGCCGAGGTGACGACTAGAATCAAGGTCTGGGTTGACTCTAATCGATCCGAGAACTTTGTCAAGTACGCGCTGGGCTTGAACGGACTGAAGGGGAAGAAGCTGACGAAGAACAAGAACTACAAATACTTTGAGGCGTTTGTCAAGGATTGGGACACGCAGAAGCTGGTACGCGAACAAGTGATGCGGTAAACGGAGTTAACTCTACGAAGTGTAAGACGAGGTAGAGCTAAGTAAGCAATTCAGTGCTGCATCCAAGAATTGCATTTCGTTTACGGGACGCTGAAGAGTGTCATGAAGCTTTGTCGGTTCGATCGCTGAACCATTGGATAATTCACTCGACAAACCGCACGACAATGCGCGTTCACCCCTTCTTCCTACTCATCCTGGCTGCTCTCGTGGCAAGCTGCACCGCCGCCCAATCGACTGCAGACTCGACAGGAAGGTCGCTGAGAGCTGTTGTTACGTTCGGTGAGGTCGACAATTCTGAAGAGCGAGCCCCCAACCTCTCGCTGCTGAAAATGCCGTGTCCAAGACCATCACTTCAGCAGCGACATCGATGAAGATCAAAATGTGGGAACGCAGTGGCAAGAACGTCGACGAGTTGAAGAAGCTGCTGGGCCTGCAGAACTTCGACGACGCAGCGTTGAAGGCGTCTTCGCAGTTCAAAGTGTACGACGAACTACTGACTGCCCAAGTGTCTCGCTGGTCCAAGAAGAATTTTAGTCCAGAGCAGGTTCGTGTTTTCCTCGGCATCGACGAACTGTCTGGCTTCGCATTCACAAACAACCCCAACTTGAAATACTATCAGCAGTTCGTCGAGAGGCAGATCCCGACATGGGCGAAGAAGGACGAGTCGCTAACCACGGTCTGGACCAACTTGGGCCTGAACAAACTGAGGAGGAAGGCTGACATCGGCAATTACCCCAACTACCATCTCTACTTCAGTTTCATCAACAAAAACTTTGAAAACTACGCTGTGAACGCGCTTACCGAGGCAGAAGTTAAAGCAAAGATAGGGATCATCAAGATGACAGGAATGGAGAAGCACATCAACACATCGATGCTGGAGAGGTTCAACACCATGTTCGACACGTACCGACTAGAAGGCTGGTTCATCAATGGGGTTTCGGGTTACGATGTTTGGGCAAATTTGAATGTTGGGGCCATTCGACCCGGCGAGCGAGCTCTCCCAATTTCCAGATCTATCGAAGTTATGCCACGCAGCTGGATGATAAGGCTGAAAAAATCGGTTGGTAAAGTCGCCCGTCGCCAACGCTATTGGAAGGAAAGTCACGGGCGCGGAAATAAATTCGATCATCAATATTTGGGTCGACACCGGTCGATCCGATGTTTTTGTCAAGTATTCGCTGGGTTTGAACGGACTGAGGGAAATGAGCTGACAAAAAAGAAACTACAAGTACTTCAAGACATTCCTCGACTACCGCGACCAGGTCATGGGGCAGAGAGAGTTAAACGTTGCTTTGGATGATGCGCGAACAGAAGCTATTCTGTTGAGACTCGATAAACAGCTTAATAAAAGTAGTTCCGTGTCACGCCGAGCCACAGAACAATATTCAGATGGAAATCTCGTGCCTCACGAATACATAGCATCGGGCAGCTAGTAATGTCTCGACATCCTTATTCGAAAGTCGTGATCGTGCCACGTGGACTATTGTGGATACCGAAAGATGTCTTGCCAAGGCGCGTTGTGAAAGCACTCCCGGGCATTAAGCTCTGCTTACGCGTTGACGTATGGGCAAAGTTGTACGTGGGGTGGCCAGCGAATTGAGAAAAATGGCGGACTTCCAGACGTATCGAAATTATGCCAAGAAGCTGGACAATGAGACTCATCGTTTCAGGAAGGTTGACTTGCAGGCTGCCAGCAGCATATATATAAAAAGACACGGACGCGGCGACGGTCAGGGTCGGAGAATTTCGCCAAGTGCGCGCTAGATTTGATTGGCTTCAGGGGGAGAAGTTGCAGGATTTTATCCAGGACAAAAAGACTTTCCAGGCCAGAGTAAAACATTCTTGGATGACATTGTGGAGAGAAGTCTTATATTTCTAGAGACTTTATCAAATCTTCAGCCGCCGAAGCTCGAACTGGCAAAGCATTCGAGAGGTCATTCCAATAATCCGAATGCAGCTAGTGCTTTCACAACGAGATTTAGCAAGACACCTCGGTATCCACAATATTCTAGATGGCTAGGTCATGACTCTGACGATATCCATCGCTTCGTGGTACTGTCTGCGGTTGCTCCCTTGCCAGTTGCAACGGTGCAGCCGATGCTATGGAATCAACTGGTTGAAGGCTCTTGAGGGTTACTGCTACCGTGGACGGCACCGAAGAGAGAGCTTCCATCAACGCGGTGCTGAAAGACGCCATGTCCAAGGCCAAATCGAAGTCTCCTCAGTAGGAACTTCCGCCAAGCTCAAGAGCTGGGGAAGGAATGGTGAGAACATCGACGACTTGAAGAAGCTGCTCGGATTGGAGAAGCTGGAAGATGTGTCCTTGAAAGCGTCCCCGAAGTTTAATGTCTACGAGAATTTAGAGGCCGGCCAAGTGTATCATTTGTCCAAGAAGACATGTTGTCTCCGTGTCGATGGGTGTTTAGCGAATGCATGTCTGCCTGGTGTCGTTCGTCCACTTCGCGGCAGCTTAGATGTCGCCACCGTAGGGTGCTGTGCGACGCATCTTCGCCCTTGGCGCCTAACTGAGTAGCTTGAGGAGCATAGGTGAACCGAGCGGGTTTTGCCGAGCCTGACCCTGAGCGCACACCAGTGACAGCATAGCATTACAGCGAGCACTTAGCTGGAAAGCCTTGGGTGCCCTGGAAGTCGGCCTTTCGTTGGACAGCGGCAGGTGATCACGCGAGGCCCACAATAAAAGACGCATGGGAGCTTGGCGGTGTGTGGCGGAAGGTGATGTCAGATGAAGACGTTCATCGCATCGACTTGCACCAGGCGTCAGCTAAAACGGGCCGAGCCTTTTGGTCGCAGCTGACCCGCCATGCCGTAGCCGCCGGTCCTTCGACGGAGCCGAAAAATGCTGCGCTTGGGCCGAGACGTTCGAGGTCTGCACGCGCTTGATCTTGCCGCTGGAGGCTCGTTACGCCAACGCACCGAATGAAAGCTCTGTCGTACCCCACCCCCTTTGGAGAGGCAGCTTGCGTTACATAGTACCCGCCTGATTCCAAATAATTCGTAGTTCGAAGAACTATGCTTTATTCGATCTGCCGCAGTACAGTTGTCCCCACGGTACTCTCTCCGAAAAATACCGGTATTGACAGACCAAGTCAAACTTGATTGGTTGATAATATAATTATCGCTTTTTGATTGGTTGGAAATGCCCAGGGTGGGCATTGAGAAGTGTTCGATGGTACTTCGGTTTTGGACCAGCCGTTTCGTGTGCACCACACTGATGAGTTACCTAAGACGTTTCACGTCGGAATTGCCGACCTCGGAGGAAGTAGTAAACGCAGTGAACCCGGCGTGTCCTTTTTCCCTTGTAAAAGGTAAAAGGACTTCAATTTCAACAAAGAATGACAACCCCGACGGTAGTCAACGACGTCCAGTCGTTGATTCGCTGCGCCGCGAGCACCTCCCAGCTAGGTGGTCAAGCATCCTCGGCGATCCGAACCAGGTACGGCAGCAGCATTGGAGCATGGTGGTGTCATTCGCAGCGTAGCAGTGGGCTAATGTGAGTCGTTTCATGCAGGTGGCGCAGCGAGCACCTCCCAGCTAGGGGCCAAGCATCCTCGGCGATCCGAACCAGGTATGGCAGCAGCATTTGACTGCAGTGGGGATGCGTTTGTTAAGCTAACGTTGGGGATGATGAATGGCGTGTAGTAATGGCGTCACCTGCGACGCAGGAAAACGATGAAGACGACTTGCTTGCACACTTGGATCTTGCACACCAGAGGGAGAAAGCCGCTGCTAAGAGGCAGTTATCGAGGGCTCGTAAAAGGCAACGAACAAGTTATACAGCTGAATGCTCTGACCGTATTCCTGTCAAGTACTTTGCGCCGATCACTGAGGAGGAGAGAATTCATTGCATGGATTTACTTCGCAGTGCTCTGAGTGCCGAAGGCTTAGATGAGGCCGTGTGTGCTGTTTGTGACCGCGTAGTGCTAATCAGAGACATGGAACGAAAGGATGGATCCGACTGGAGATACATGGAAGTATTACGTAAAATTTTGGGGGTAGCTGGTAGTGATATTCCGCAGCTACTTTTGGAGCAATACGAAGCCCCGCCTTTGATTCCCAGCCTGGAAAATGTACTGGTTTCACCTCGTGGTATCCAGTGCTATTTGAATGACAGTGGCCACCCATGCTCATGGGTGAATGTGTGTAAAGAGTGCGAAGCTTTTATCCGTCGGCGAAAACTGCCGAAGTTTGCTATTGCTAATGGCTTTTTCGTGGGAACTTTGCCTGATCACTTGAAGGGGCTAACGATTCCTGAGCGGATGATGACCCAACTAAGCTCCACTGCAGCTACGACACGGGTGATGCGTGGTGGGCGCCATAGATGTATCCGTTCCCACTGCCTAGCGTTCGATTGCACCCCAGGGCCACCTGTTTCTCGGTTGCCACGGTCGCTTGCAGACGTCACGTCGTATCGAGTAGTCATGGTCGGTGATTTCACAGAAGGACAGATTCGCAAAGTTCGGAAGATGCATCAAATTCGGAATGGTGTTGTACGTGACGTAATGAGCTTTTACAAAACGCACAACATTTTGTATGAAGATGTTATGTGGAATGACGACTTTGTAGATATTGATTGTTCGGATGAGTCAATTGAAGGCCACTTTGTGGAGCATGTAGATGATAATGAGGGAGAGTTGGATGATACTATGGACACTGAACAACAAAACATCCGAGGTCATTCGGATGCATGGCGGGTGATTTGCGAAAATGACGAAGAAAGTGTAATTGAGCGTCGCGTCGGACTGACGGAGGCTAATCCATCTCCTCCACTCACACAGGACCACCCTGCTGTTGTGGAAGTAGAAGGGTCCCCAGACGCGGAACGAGTGTTCCTGGTACGTCGTTCCGATCATATTTCTAATGATATCTCTGGAGACCTTTTCGCTAGACTATTCCCTCACTTATTCCCGTTTGGAAGAGGCCATCCTGGTGAGATTCGACGCATTCCTGTATCGGCCAAAGCATGCCTAAAGTATTATATCGAACTAAGTGGACGGCAGTTTGCCGAGGACGAGCTATTTACACTAGTGGCTTTTGATCGAATCTCAGTGCGAAACATGTTTATTCACAACGCCGTCCGGTGCAAACGTTTTCCACGAATATTTGAAGGATATGAGACTATTGGCATCGAGCAACTTGGTAATGCTCTGCTCACGAACGAAAGACGGCGCCAAGGGTGTTTGCCAAGAGCTGCAACAAGCCATCCGACTGAAAATGGCTTCTTGAAGACTGTCGAGATCGCCACGCGATCAATTTGGGGTAGCAATGCTGAGCGATCGCAGTGCAGACGAAAGGCATTTGCATGCCAGGCGCGCTTCGGCCAACCAGCGCTGTTTGTCACGCTGACGCCTAACTCAGACAACTCATTTGCTATGGCTCAATACACTGGGATTTCATCAGTTGGAACGCTTTTTGATATACTGGACGCTCGTATGCCAACCAAGGCAGAGCTTCGAGAGGCCAGTCTAGGGAATGATTGCGCTTCTACGAGGTTATTCATGAGGCACGTGGATGCATTTATTAGGATTGTGTTGGGAATTGACCCTACGACTGGCAGGCCGACGGGACATCGAGGATTATTTGGTAATGTGGAGGCATACTTTGGTATGATAGAGACGCAAGGCCGAGGATCCCTTCACATTCACTTTCTGATCTGGCTGAAGGGGTGTCCATCGAATTCAGCAGCAGTTGACAAAATTTTGCAAAGTGCGGAAGCCGACAACTTTCGTGAATCTGTTGCAGCATACACAGATAGTATTGTTAGCAATGAACTTCCTGTCGACTTGGCAAAACACTGTTGCTCAACGTGCGGTGCTTCCTTTGCTGACTTGATTGCACTTTCAATACCAGAGATGGCGCACAGAGATCCCCAGGCTGGAATATATTCTGCAAAGCGAAAACAGACGATCAAAGAACCAGAGCTTTTGCAGTGCAGCATCTGCAAAAGCAAATTTAGCTCACAACATGCTTTGCGTAGCGCTCTACTTCAAAGTCGTCCGATGCACTGGCCTCCATGGCAACGCCCACTCTCAACAGACGAAATTGTGAAGCAAGCAAAAATGAATTGGTGTGCCGAAACACAGGGCGAGAAGCATTTGACGTCATTGAAGAGCGCGAAAAATTGCTGGATAGCTTGAGCACTGAGAATGATCTGAAAATGAAAGTGGACTGAGTCCTGCTGAAGCTGCCTACTTCCTCGAGCAAGCCAATGATCTGCGAATGGGGTGGTGCAAAAGCGACGACGATCCCTTCCAGAATGACTATCTGACTCGGTTAGTGGAGATGCTGCCTCCGCTGGTATCCGATTCCCGGATGGCGAAAGAATCGATAGATTACATGGTTTCTGTGCTGGTTTTATTACTGAATCAACACTGGTGGGGTCATGCGAACAGCTGCTTTAAGCGATCTAAAGCAACAGGCAGTGCAAACCTGTGTCGATACTTGTTTCCAAGACAAAGAGTGGATCGCACACGATTCGGTTCGTCAGGCGTTGAGATGAAGAGATCACCAGGGCACGAATTCATCAATGGCTTCAATTATACAATCATGGCAACTTTTAAGTGCAACCATGATATTCAAGTACTGCTAGGAGGGCGTGAGGCAACTGACCGAATCTACTACTGCTGCAAATATGTAACGAAGTATCAGAATCACTTGGACTCCATCGTTCCTGTTGCCTTATCTGCACTTTCGAGACGGAAGAAGAAAGAAATGGAAGAAATTCCTGCGGTCCCGGATGCGCAAGATCGATTAGCAGCATCTCGCAAACGAGTAGCATCGATGGTGTATGCTCTGACTAACCGCCAAGAGGTGGCTGGCCCGCTGGCTGCGCTGTACCTGTATCGTGAATCATGCTGTTACTCGAGCACTGAGTTTGCAGTATTACCACTTGGGGATGTCGTTCGACAGCTGTGTGAGCTAGACGAGTACACTTGCTCGGTTGTCAATGAAAGAAACTCAGAAAACACGGCATCTTTCCGGGCGGTGTCATTTCTTGATGATTACATTTATCGGCCAGATACCTTGATGGAGATTAATTTGTACGAGTTTGTAATGCGCTATTATCGCCAAAAGGGGCCATGTACACCTCGCGCGAAGCTAGGATTCTTAAGTCAGCATCCACTCCATCGAAGCCACCGCCTTGCCTGCCGCTACGAGGAGGTCGTACCTATTGTACAAGGCTTTCGGTTGCCATACGTTGACGACAAGTCATCATCAGAGATCAGAAGCAAGCACGCTGTATTATCTTTGGTGTTGTTCAAACCTTTCCGATCTCTAGAAGACCTCATTGGCGTTATGGAAAACTCAGATGAGTTATGGTTGAATGCTTTTAGTGTGTGGAAAAAACTCGCAGTGAATTCGTTAAAACAATTACGAAAACCTTTCCGACCAGGTATTATGAAGGGTTAGGTATCAGGTATAACCCGGGTATCCCTGTTAGTATTTTCCAGGTATGCAAACTGAAGTAAATTACCGTTTTTTCTTCTCTCCTTCTTGCCAGCCACTCATTCGAGAAAACTGGTTTCCGGTAGGAGAGGAGATGGCGCGCACCCAGAACACCGCGCATATCAAGCAGCGGGTGGCGGAGGAAGTTCGGCGCGAGGAGGAGGCAAAGGCGGCTGAGGAGGATCGTATGCAGCGCGTCAGGTCTGCTCGGACTCGGTCACAGAAGGCGCAAGCGATAGCTCAAGTTCTCGATAAACGGGAAGCGGATGACGAAGACGGTAGAGAGAGTGCGGACGACGAGGAGCGGGGGAGAACAACGAAGAGGGGAAGCTGATGAGGACGAAGGGGAAGCCGGAGAGGATGAAGGAGATGCGAGCAAAGAAGGAGAGGCTGTTGCATCTGGTGAAGACTTGGCTTTGGACAGTGGTCAAGATGGAGCGAAGCCGATTTCAGCCGTCACTCGCGCTAAGAAGAAACGCTCGATATCGGATGTCGGAGATGAAAGCGAAGAAGAAGAAGAAGAAGTGGAAGTCCTGGTGCCTGCGTTTGAAGCTAGCCAAGCAACCTGGGAATTGTTTGAAGCCGATCTGAAGCGATACATGGATGGCACTAAGCAAAAGCTGGTTATATCGGAGAACATCAACGTTAATCGGCGAAATAACACACTGCGTTCTCAAGTGCAGTATCAAGGCCGTGAAGACGAAGACATCCCGCTCGTGCCCACGAAGTTCAAGTTGTACCAGCGCAAATACATCTGCACTCACGGCTGGCGAGAGCGAGAGCGTGGAGGTGGGACCCGTACCGTTCACAAGTTGCGGCGTGCAGGGTGTCCGTTCCAGTTTCTGGCTCAGCTAGCGCAAGATAGCGGTGGTCAGTGGAGTATTCGTCTTGCCCGCGAAGATTATCGACACAACCATGCCATCAGCACGGATGTGTACAGGTCTTACCCAGGTATTCGCCAGGTACCTGGGAATTCCCCACTGATGCCAGGAATCGAGCTGTTAGTTGAAGCGCAAGCCGGGAACTCCAGAATTTACGACTACATTCGTGACAATTCAACGCATCGTGTTACGATGGATGACGTCCGAAATCTGGTGAATCGGATTCGAAAGTCAGGTACGCACTTCTGCAATCACTGCTGCAATGACCAAATGTCTAACATGTTCGTACTGTCCGTGTAGGAATGCAGCTTTCCGACGATGAAGCTGTAGCTGAGGTAGTGCTCAATTTTAATCTGAAGTGCTCGAAGAATGTGTCCACTGTCAATGAAAATTCTCGTGGCCAGACAGGAGTTATCTCTTTTACAACCGCACATATGCGTGCAATAGTGGACACATTTCCAGAAGTTGTGCAAATGGACTGCACGCACAAGACAAATAAGTACGTAATCTCCGGGTATTATCGAGTTTTGTCCAGGTATTGACCGGGTATTGAACGTATTTGTGCAGATACAACTACCAACTTCTCTCAATTGTTGCAATGGATCAGTTTGGTCGTGGTCAGCCTGTGCAGTATTCGTTCCTGGAAACTACGTCAGATTGGCATATGTCGAAAGCGATCGATCATTTCAAGCGGGCAAACGAGCACTGGAGACTTGTTCGTATCGTAATCGTGGATAAGGACATGAGGGAAGTGGAGGTGATCAAACGAAAGCTACCCGAGGCCAACGTTTTCTCTGCCACTTTCACGTTATCAAATGGCTGCATGACGTGGTGCAAAAGGGGAAGTATGGGTCGTATCCAAAAGACGTTGTCGCGCAGTTGAAACATCTTGTTCATAACATGACGTACGCTCGGACAATCGAGAGCTATGACTTGTTTAAAGATGAGTTCAAGAGCTTGTCGTGTCGTGACGGAAGTACAAGGCTCTGGGAGTATTTTGTGGCTAATTGGGACTCCTGCGCCGAGATGTGGGTGATGGCTTATCGCACCGAGCTTCCTCACTTCAATAACCATACGAACAACCGCGTGGAGAGTTTTTTGGGACTGTCAAGAAAACCATCAAGGGCCACTTCACAATGTTGTCGAGTCTTGAAACTCTTCTGTCGTGGCAACGGAGGATCGAGGAAGAATATTTGACTCGCGTGGAGATGCCAGGTACGCTGAGGAATACGGAGTATTCGGAGGAGATGAACATCGTCATAGGCATGACAACGCGTTGGGTGGCTGAGGCAATTGAGACGCAGTACAAGGTTGCGTCCAATTTGGATATTTCTGCTGGCTATTCGTTCAAGGACATGGGAGATCATGTAATTATCTCCAACGGAAACCATGAACATCAGCTGCAGAAGGACACTCTTCAATGCGACTGCGAGTTCTCCCAGACCATGAAACTTCCGTGTCGCCATGCTATGGTGTACAAGCGATCGACTGGAAGTGCGTTTATCGTTCCCTTTTCGTCTATAAAACCCAGGTATGTCCAGTTTTATCCAGGTATCGTCCAGGCATCGTCCAGGTATCGTCCAGGTATCTAACATATTTATTTGCTTGCGGTCGTATTGCAGATGGTTCGGCCAAACTCGATGCAGCACCGACCAAGTGACAGTGTTAGAGTCTCCCTTCAAGGCGAAGATATTCAAGCCGGATGCGAATCACAGCGCGGGTGCCATGAGCGAGCGTGAAAAGTTTCGACGGGCGCAGCAAATTTTTGGTCGGATTAGCAACGAACTCGCCGCTTTTCCCGATGAGTCATTCGAAGAAGTGATGACTCAGTTTGATGATTGGTGGCACAACCTACGCAATGGCAAACCAGTGAGCGTAGTTTCTGCAGTTGCCAGCAGTGACGACCACGGGGCGATCGGTTCCCACGAAACGAGTACGATCTGCAGCAGTACAAGCAGACACACAGGAGAGGGAGATCGCAGCAGCGACTCCGAAATCTGTGGCGGTGGTAGTACAGACTCACAAGTTCCTCCAACGCAAGTAGCAGTTTCTCACACATTCCAAGCAGGTATTTCGTGTGGAGTTGTGGTGAAGCTGAATGGAAAGGCACCAGTAGTGGGTCGACCAAGATTGAACCGTGAAGCACGGCGTAACGCTGCGTGTGGAGCGTTAAAAGAGTATAATCGAGGCATGCGTTTGCGTGGGCTGCTCCGAGACAAAGATGTGTGCGACATTGTGGTTTGTCTAGAGGAGATCATGCCAAACCTAGCTGAAGTACGGTCTTACTTACATACGCATCAAGTCAGATTTCACAGCAAGTCCTGCTCGTTCACATGGTCTGTCGACCCGTCTTTTGTTGCGGATATCATTCGCTTCCGGCTACCAGAAGCCACGGTGGATGAGATGCTTGAGCGTCTGAAAAACACGAAGAAAACGCTTAACGATGGTAAGCCGGTTCGCGAGGAGATTGCAATTGACGGGGAAGGCGACGTCCATGCAGATAATGTGGTCGTAGCGTTGGATAAAGCTGGAACTTTTGAACGAGAACAAATCGAAGCTATGAAATGGCTGTGGAACCTGCAGAAAATATGTGATGGTGGAATCCGGTGTTGCACCTGGCTTCTTAACGAGGTTCAACAGCAAGTGGAATGCACGGAAGCGGTAACTCTTGTAGAGAACATTCTGAAAGCAAAGTGGCCCTATGCCGATGTTCCTGGACTGTCGACAGCAAAATACTGTGATCTTTACCGCTTTCGAAGTGGTACGTGGTTGAGCGACGCGTCGATACAAGCGTTCGCGTGCTATCTACAGGAGCGCTTCAAGAACAATTCATGCGTTGTCGTGGCAAGCGTGAGCGAAAGTGCTGCCGTGGATGAAGCTACTTTCTCGGTGGAAACCTTTGTGAAAATCGGAGAGGCGATACAAACCAATGACTACGTATTCATACCGGTCAATTTCGACCAGACACACTGGGTTTGCGTTGTCGTGGCTAGAGTTACGAAGCAAATTATCGTCTACGACAGCTTGAACACGAGGAAGACTATGAAAGTGCTCAAGAGTATCGCTACGGAACTAAACAGTGACGTTCTTGATGGAAGGTACAAACTAACTACTGAGAGGACGCCACGCCAAAATGACGGGAACAGTTGCGGTATCTTTGTGTGTCTTCAGTTTTGGCGTCGCGTCGCGACCAAGGTGCATGACGACTTCTCATCAGCAGGCATCACTGAGCTTCGTTGGAAAATGCTACAGTCAGTCTTCAGCATGGAGATTGAGGAAGCGTAGGGTCATCGATCAGTGACGTGAGGGTTAACTTCTAATACATGGCCAATACCTATCACATACCTGTTGTAGCTCTCTAGCATACCTGGACATCACACACTAATCTGATTGGGCACGATCTCGTAAAAATGCTTTTGTTCATGCCGCCAACCACTTCCTCTCGTCACTTCGGATTTTGTCGTTGTACTGCGCATATGGATATTCCAGGTATACCAACTGGACAATACCTGTTTTGGTAAGATAAATATAAATTACCGCACCTTTTGTGCAGTAAAATCATACCTGGAACATACCTGCCAGCAGAACTGGAAAATACGTGTTTTGTGGTAAACCTAACCCTCCAAAATACCTGGTCGGGTAAGGCGTCCAAACAATTATGAAGAATATGAACGACTATCAGCAAGCTAGTATGCAGAATAACGAATCCAGGGCTTCCGTGGCTGACAAAGACGAAACTGCAAGTGATAACGAGGGGGACGATGAGCTGTTTGGCAAAGACGACGGCTTTGACGCGAACGATGTTTGCTTGAACACCGACGAAAGCTTTCCTGATCTTTGGGAACTTGATGAAGCGAAGATTGTTGAAGCGAAGTCTTTAAACCCGTCCATCTGTCCGACGTCTGCTGTTCCTGATGGCCGAATAGCTCACATTCTAGATGCATTTTCACAATTTGACATGCTTCGAGGTGCTACGGCTGAAACCACCACCAGGTCAAGAGCTAGTACGTCGGTGGAAGGTATTCCGCCGCTTGATTATATGCGCGAATGGATAAAAGACGCTGATACAGACAATGCCATTGTTGCCCCCACTCAAGCAGCGAAAACTGAGCAAGATACTACGGTGATTGAACTGCTTAACGAAGCATTACGTGAGCCAAATATGAACTGGACGCCTCCAGCGATGGATAATTCCGGGCCGCCAACTACGATGAAGCAGTGCGCTAGTATTACTGACATTTCAAAGGCGTTTACGTTGAATGAAAGGCAGCACTACGCTGTCAAAAAAATGGAATGGCACTGCTGACTAGATGGAAAAATGCTGAGGCGTCATTTTACCTGAACAAAGAGGCAGAAAAGCGGCTACAAGCCGACCAGCTGCAAATGTTTCTAGGAGGCGAGGGTGGCACAGGCAAAAGTCGTGTGATTGGCGCCATTGAGGCTTTGTGCACAAGTTGGGGAGGACCAGCAGCATTGTAAAGACCGCAATGACCGGGAAAGCGGCAACAGTCATCGGCGGACGAACGCTAGCTAGCGTTTTGTTGCAGCTTCAGCGGGGAAGTCAATTGAGACCGTAATGAATCTGGATGTGATCGTTGTCGATGAAGTCTCAATGATGAAAAAGTCCCAGCTCACACAGCTAGACACAGTGCTTCGGAATGCAAAAAGAATACCTAATGTTGCATTTGGAGGAATTCACGTAGCGCTAGTTGGAGATTTTTGCAGCTGCCTCCAGTAGGCGGGGACCCAATTTATCGCGACCTTGCACAGAAACCAAAGTGCAGCGCTAATGAAATTGCAGGCTATGAGCTTTGGCGTGGGTTTCAAGACGTGATAGTGTTGGAGGAGTCAGTTCAATTTCGACTCGATCCAGAGTGGGGGAATGGCTGCCATAATGCTCGACGTGGCGTTTGGACTCCTGAGTTTGTATCCATTATCAATTCCCGTGTCATTTCGCGAGAAGATTCGCAAGAGAATTGGATTTCAGATGATCAAGTGACGAAATTTGTGACCCCCGACAACTCCACAAGGTTGGCTATTAACAATTTGTTCACAGCGTCCGTAGCTAAAGCTTTGCCTAGTGCTGAGTACCCTGTCCGGGTGGTGGCCAATTTCAAAGGCAAATTGGCTGCACTAAGCCTTGCAGAAGTGAAAATGGTGATGCGTCTCCCCGATTCAAAGTTTGGCCGAATGCCGCCGTATTTAGACTTGATTGTGGGCATGCCAGTTCAAGTGACGCAAAACATCAGACCGCAGAAAATGGTTGCCAATGGAACACTGGGTGTATTGGAATCTATTATTTATGAGCCCGATACAACCTTTCGACTCGTGCACGATAGTGTAGCGAACATGGTGGTTAAAATCCCAAATGTTCCACCACCAGCAGTGCTAGTTCGCATTAAGCGGGGAGATTTGGCTGCACCAATGCAAGGGTCCAATGATTCTGAGTTGTTTCCGTTTTTCTTTGACTCCCAAGCGTATAGTCAATGCCACATTTCACTCGCGGGAAACTCAAATGGGTTTCCTCGTGAACTTACTGTTCGCATCCAGCAGTTTCCCTTGTGTGTGCAGTCTCGTCGACCGTATACAAGGTCCAAGGCGAAACGCTGGACCGAATGGTTGTTACGGAGTGGAAGTCCTCGAATGCTATATCAAACAAGCGCCAGCAGCCGTATCTACTTGTCTCTAGAGTTACATCACGGTCTGCATTCGTGACGCTTTGTCCGATTACTCGTGAAATCATACAGTGGGCTCGCCCACCGACAGATGCTCTTGATGAAGAAGATCGACTTCTAGCTTTGAGCAATCGTACTATCCAGAAACTGATGAACTGAAAGTTGCCACAAGTTTTTGTTTTATATTATGAATGGTAATATTAGCTGGTACCCGTCTACCTGCTTGCTTTACGCACCATCATCGTCTTCTTCTCCCATGAGATCAGTGGTTGCGCATGGTTTGTGCAGTCGGGCTTGGTCCAGAAGATTCTCTGGCGGTCGAACCTGGATGTTACGACGGAACCCAAATACTCCCTGAAGCCCTTTCAACGCTGCGTTTGTGCTACATGACCGTAAACGACAGCGCAACAGAACAGCAGCGTCTAGAGCAGGACACTTACGGCGTAGACCACACAATGTGGCACTGCTACGCATCTACTCCACATACTTTAAGGTGCTGACGTATCTTCGTGTGCTTCATGGACATACTCACATTGTTGATTAGTTGACTAGATGAAGTGAAGATCCTTCACGGAAGGACATACCGTCGATCTATGTAGCCCAGTAATGGACGAGTAAGCAAACTATCGATTGGATACATTCATTGTACTCATACGGTTAAGAAATGTAAGATTGGTGAGCTAAGAATTTGACGTCACGATGTGTAAATGCGCACTCAGTGCTCATCAACAGCCCTTGCTAAACCGTCAGCACCCGCGAACGGTTAAAGAAAAATTGATGGTACCGATTGAGATGTCTGCGGAGCGCGTCCGGGTCGGTGCCTCTGAAGGGGCAGTTCCAGACAAAGCAGAACACGTCGTCGACATCGCTCGTATCGTTGACAAAGGCAACCATTATCGGCTGAGGAAATTGTGGGCGCAGATACAGTGGGGTATCGACGTATCC
Source organism: Phytophthora quininea (assembly GCA_011947345.1). Taxonomy (NCBI): domain Eukaryota; phylum Oomycota; class Peronosporomycetes; order Peronosporales; family Peronosporaceae; genus Phytophthora; species Phytophthora quininea. Next base: position 36,815 of record JAAVTG010000064.1, read on the forward strand.
GAGCAGCCCGACGTGGTTGTCGTTACCACCTGCACTAGCGAAAGCAAAGTCGCCTCTCGACAGCAGCACGTCGCCTCTGTTCAGCTCGATAATTTGCTGCTCCGAGCGAAGTGCAACGTGGTTATTCCATCCGTACCCATAAATGTAAGTACGGTCTTGCGCGGCCACGAAAATGCATCCTGGAACAGAGCTCACGTTCCCAGAATCAACCTCGCGGTCGCGAACTCGCGGCGAACGGGTTGGTCTTCGGCACCGCGAGTCGTCCTAAGGATCCGCCACTCCTTCACCGAGGCCATAGCGAAGAACGAGCGGTAGTGACGCTCGAAATACTCCGACAGAGGTTCCGACTCATTGTCAGGAACGCGAGCACGTAGGCGATGCTCATCGTGCAGCACTCCATCCCAGGTGTCATGAATCCACAAAACTTCGCCGTCTTCGGCCATCGCGCGTATTGTGTCGGTCATTTCAACGGGGACGGCGTGGTATAGGACGAGGTATCCTCGAGTCTTGAGGCGTTGTCTGGCGAACATGGGGTCTTGCGAAGGCGTCAAAATGAAAAGTAAGTCCCCTGCATAGAATGCCAGCGCGGCCCGAAGGGAGGGCTTACCCAGTGCAATTAGGCTCGAAGTGAGGATAGACTGTTGCATACACAGTATGCACAGTAGGAATCGAAGTCTGCGTACATTCTTGGTGGCACTGCCACCTTTAAACAACTGCATATTGGCGTTACCTTGAAGCGCGGCTTTGAAGTCCCTGTGGCGATGCTTAGTTGAAGTAAGATCTGGTGCCTACAGTGGCGGTGCTTAAATAATAAGTGTTGGAGTACGTGTGGACCATAGTGATGATGTCACTACTCGTACCTGCCAAAGAAATCTGCTACGGTCAGAAGTGTAGATAGATGCGCAGGAACAAAAGAGATAGGTCTCGAAAAGCATGATTTTGTGTCGCTGTCTACATTAATCACAAATCTACATACCAGCACCTATTGCACATTTATTCGAAAATCGGAAATGATCAACCAGAAGATAATGTTCTCTACACATCATCTTAACTTCAGCTAGTATTCGGCCTAAATTGGAGGAGCATATGTCTGTAAATCCTGTATTCGGCACACCATCCTGATCAAAAGTATGCACAACCAACGCCTCAACTTGACCAGCAACCTGACGTCAGTTAGACGTCCTGGCTCAGAGCGATGCTCTGGTTGAAGTTGAAGTGGCATGTTTCCTTTTCAAAAGGTATTCGGGACTTGCGCAGCTCGGCTCTGGTTAATGAACTTATCAACCAATCAATTAGACATCCGACAGCTAAGTAGGGCTGAGCCTTTTGGTTACATTATTGGTGCATATTGGCGTATATTGTATGTAGTATGTATGAACCCTCTGCAAGCTCACTTTTAAATTCACCTATGCCTGGAAAGCTCAAGCGCGTTGGCAGGTCGGCCAAAGCGACAGCTATGGCCGACACGACCGAGGTGGATGCCGCAAGACCTGCCAATGTTGCATCTACGTGTACACGTACGCGTACACGCACACCGACACCAACATCGACGCATACGACGATGCCAACGCCCCCGCCCCCACCAACACCGACGGAGACGGCGATGTCGATGCCCCCGTCGACGCCTTTGTCAACTCCACCGACGTATACGGCAAACGCGATCGATGAACCGCACGGGGAGATCGACTTCGCTCCAAGACAAAGCCCATACCAGCGCCTACAGCAGCTTTTAGCAGCTCGATCAAGTGGCACGTCTCGACGGATCGTCACGTCCGTTCAAGGTGCGTGAGTTTGGATAGCTGTGTATGTTGCACATTCTAACAGTGAATTTGATTAGACCTACAAGAGCTAATCCAGAGGAAAGTATCGCTCCAAAGCGTCGAGCTGAGAATGAAGCTACTGTGGGTCTCTGACCACATGTACAGGGAGTCCAGGCTTGTTCGCTTGCACTTCACTGATGCTACGTCCCCGGAAACGCTACAAACTCTACTTACCGTAAGGAACGAAATGCATGAACATTACTAGTACTCTAACAATGAACTTAATATGTAGGTGTTTCGAGACCAGTACGATCAAAACAAGGAAGAAGTCGATACCGTCCTCTTCACAGCCACGATTTGGAATATGGAGTCCACAGATACAGCGCTGCCTCCACCTGGAACCATTGTTGTCATCTCCCACTTTTCAAGCATGAAGCTTTTCGTGAGAAGCAGTGCCAAGCAACCACAAAGCTAAGGGACATTTCGTGGGAAGAAGCAGTCAACGCCGCTGCTTGAGTTTTCCTCTGTTGTAGCATTTCTAGCTCTCATTTGCACTATCTAATATTTCTTTTAAAATGGTAACATTCATTTGCTACAAACGAGATTTTGGCTACATGGGATCGAAGCCGTTCATATTTTTTCTAGTGTACTTCTAGTAAAACCATGACTAAAGGGTTAACTGTGGACTTACACACTTTATACGCTTCCTTCCCGTTGTAAATTTTCCCTATCACCGCCACCGAGGTGACACTTACGTTTCGTGACCTGATGTTACATATACATAATTTTCATCTGAATTAGCATAATATGATATTACCGTGGCATAGATTGTAGATAAATAATACATACTCTGCGAGTCTGTCTCCACCAGAGGACTTAAGAACATCAAGAAGGCAAGTCATGACGGGAAGATAGATTCATTGTGGGATCACACTTTTCAAATGCTCGCGGTGAAAGAGCAGTTGCAGAAAAGCGAGGCTAGTCTTGCTCAATTTTGATCCGCCGTGGCTGGACAAAGACAATAGCAAACGGGCAGTTAAAAATGTAAATACTGATGCATACTATTGCTGTGGGAATTTGCTGAATCATAAACTCTCTATCTGAAGGCTTCGCACCAACAGACCGCGTCAACCAAGACGAAAGCAGCTCTTCTGATGAAGGACCCGTCATCCCCACTTGCGGAAATGCACAGCTGCGCTTAAGGCAGGGAAGTTAACGCAGACACCTCGGCGACAGCTTGATATCACGAGAAAAACCACTCAATCGGGCAAATTATCTCCCGCATCTACGACAACGATGGACATGCAAATTCAGCAGGTAGGTTGAGCAGCATCTTATGTATATTTCAGCGTGGATAATTAACATTGATTATTTTATTTGGTTGGTCTAGCACTGCAACACCCCTCCAAAACTCACCACAGAAAAGGTATCCGAAACGTCTCTCAGGAAATCCAAGGTTCGATGTCTGTCGCTCGCATCCCGAAGTTCTCGGGGACGGACTGATCATCTGACAGCCCGTTTTCGTTTAATTACGAGTTTGCTCTTATCTAATGCAGGTTTTGCACATGAAACATTGCCTTCATTGTGGTCGATATCGTTTTAGCCAGAGGTGTTGTCTCTAATCGATTTTAGTATAATATAACCGCTTAAATGTGAATCAGCAACATTTAGGATTGCGCGACTTCATATATATAGACGTCCAACAGCCGTTTACAACTGACTCAACTTCCGTGCTGCCGCTCGATTTCACTGCTGGATTTTTATCCTTGTTGGTGCAAAATTATTCTTCACCTCTGTGTAACTTTCAGTACATCAATCACTTTGGTGTCCACAAAATTTCCTGATACTGACAGCACCTGACAATCAACAAAAATTTATAAAAGACGCTCACAACCAAATCCGCTAGAGATGCAAAACATATCAGCGCTTGAAAGCCGACAACGGCTCGTTGAAGTAGAGAATCAGGCTTTCAAAGATGTATTGGCCGCGTACGAGAACCTTTGCCAGATACGACAGACACACGATGCTAGTAGTCTTGTCGTCCAAGCAGCAGTGTCGCGCTTGCGAGGGAGATTTGATAGGCTTTACCAGGCCCGCCAACACGCAAGTCAGACATCATTTGTGATGATGTGTTTGACAAAATGCTTGCCGAGGAAAGAAGTAGTCGTTGAGAAGCACAGGATGATCGATTTGCCGCGTTCTGGCAGCGTAGAGAACACCATCAACCGACGTGGCCATCAACAGCTCTTGTACGGCGGTTGGTTGTTCCTCGTACGCCAAACCAAGAACATGAAGCAGCAACAAGCATAAGTACTCAGGAAAGCGACGGCGTGGAGGACGCTGAAATTATTGACCTACGAGGCAATGATCAATCGGAAGATGACTAGCGACAAGGATAATGGAGCTGCACCTAAATGGAGCTAAACGTACAAGGAGTGCATAGAATAGGTGGCCATCTAAAGGAGTGACATGTTGCTTTGCGATCGTTTGCATTTAGACTACTATTGTCTTGTTAATAATACTTATATCAGCGTCTAATGCAAATGCCGATTTTGCTCTATGAAGAAGACCAGTGCAAAGTTTGCTTAGAACCTCGCCTCGTTAGTGTGGTATGACGAGGATCAGTTTGCAAAGAACCCCGCCTCACTACTGTGATATGGTGTGATGAGCAACTTGAACTTCGGAGTGCAGGCTGGAAGACCACCTCATTCCAGAATTGCGGCGCCAAGGTAAGGAAGCGCTATCGTGCGAGCAAGTCTGTTGAGTCAAATTGGCTAACGTTCCGCGCTATGTTAGATGACGAAACCGCAGGGGACCACCAACTACAATGGTGCTGAGCAAGAACGGTTGCTTGCAGTTGTTGCGGAAAGCTTGCCTCGAGAGAAAGCCGAGTGGGAACAAGTCGCAGCAGTATACAATAGCAGCAAGGACTCGAAGTGGCTCGACCGCACTAGTGTCAGCCTGAAGAGGAAGTTCACGCGGCTTTATTCGACGGCTCGGAAGAGGAAGGAGTCCGCTGTGACTTGTAGGGAGAAGACGGCATTGGTGCTACGACACAAGATAATGCGCCGCTCCAACGCGGTGCAATCGCAAGTCGATATTGAAGCTGCAAGTGGTGCACAAGATACGCCGCTACCGCAAGATGTCGACTTGACTGTTCTCCGTGGTGACCAAGACAGGAGTGGCGTAGATTCTCTCAATGCAACGAGCGGTGATGACGAAGACTGTAGTGCTGCATTTACAGGTTCAAGGAAGAGTCCAGCATCCCAGCATGACTGCGATGTTCATGCTGACGGTAACTCGAGCATGGCAAGCCGTGAAGACTTGTCGGTGGAGCGTGCTGAAGGTCGGCTTCATACTCACTGCGATGCTATACAACTATTCTTGTGGTTCCAGCGCCGGGACCAGAACCAAATGAAGCACTGGTGCGCTGATCATGAGCGAGCGCAGCTTGAGGAGAAGAAACGTCAAGATCAACATGAGCTTGATGCTCGCAATGCTCAGCAGAGGCACAAGGAGATTCTAGATTGCTTGAATTCACTTAGACGAGAGTTAGTTGTGGAACGTTGTGGTCAGGTCGAATGTAGTGCACACGCACATAAATAATGAAAAAATGTGGTTCTCTTGCTAATATGGCGTGCATAATAAATTTCCAGTGAAAACAGAATAAAAATCCAGCGGAAAATAATGCATCTATGGGGTGAAGATACTGCCGCGTCAAAATCAGATGCTGGTTTCCCTTTTAAAGGAAAACAGGACACAGTTGCACTGTCAGCTACTCGTCGATCGCATCCAGCATTGCATGCACTAAACTTTCATTTCACTATTTTCGTTGTTTATTGCAAGAGCCTGCTGCACAGGTACAAAATAGGTGATGTGTTGCTGTTTAAGATTGACGCTGTTGTTGCTATGCAGCTATAGAATGTCTGGACGTGGTAAAGGCGTGAAATCCATTGGCAAAGGCGGATCGAAGCGTCATCGCTTCATACTGCGCGACAGCATTCAGGGTATCGGCCGAAGCTCCATTCGCCGGCTGGCTCGTCGTGCCGGAGTTATCCGTATGTCAGCGCTGGTGTACCAGGAAACAAGATCTGCACTTAAGGTCTTCGTTCAGAGCTTAGTGCAAGATGCTGTGGTGTACGCGGAGCACGCAAACCGCAAAACCATATCAACCATGGACGTAATTTACGCTCTTAAACGACAGGGTCGGGTTCTTTACGGGTTCGGACACTAAGCTCAAGTATTCAGTTAATGCTAGCGAATACACAACTCAATTAGTGAAGCTGAAAGCTACGTCAAATTAATGCTTAGCTTGGCCGTACAACACACACTTCTCTTCGTCTTTCTGATCTGTCAACTTGGATCGCCAAATTTGCTGCTCTTCATCTCTCCTTCATCAAGACCCGTCGATCGGGGAATTCTCAGATGTCAAAGCACCGCTAACGATCTCATTCATCACTATCACTGCTCTCTCTTGACTCTCCCGTCACACGAAACGGGGTTAATTGCGAGCAAACTCGGCAGAAGTCCGAGGAAGCTTTAAAAAGGATGAGATTCGAGTAACAGGATTGCGAATAGGATACATTTCAGTATCAATAATACCTACCTACGTATATTTGCCGCCCAACTCCACAACGAAGAGATAACTATTAAAGAGGCACTTTGAGGCCTTAGAGAGGCTCCTTGACAACCGGGGCGCAGCGGAGGCCTGTCAGGGGACGGCACGTAGGTCTAAGTAATAGATTCTATCTAATCCGCGCGAAGCGAATTGGGTGGTGCAAACGCCGCGCGACTTAGGAGCGTATCGATCACAATGGGGTCACCGGTTGATCAATAATGCATTGTCAAGGAAAACCTTGCTCGAATTTTAGCCTGTCTACTCGAATTTCGGCCGTTTTTACTCTTTACTCGCAAATTGACCGATCTTGCGCTTTATTAAGCCGCACCCCGTCTTACCCGATGTGATACCAAACCACTCTATCTACCAGCAGGAGAATCATACCTTCATCGCCGTAGACAAACACCATCGCAGGGCGGACCACCAGCAGCGGTTTGAGGAAGTACAACCACAGGCGCTGACTCAGCAGTAGCAGCACCATCATGCAGTCCGTGCTCAGATACGCTCCAGATCAAGCTCTGAATCGGCGAGACAAGCCAAGCGTCAACGTGCAGAACTGCCAGCTCCACTGTGCCTAACCTCGTTACGTGAAGGATCAAGTGATAACTAACAATACGAGGACTCTGGTATCACTTTCAATGGGCCGAGAGTGATGAACAGGCTGCATCCACTCTGTCATCCATCACGTCACATGCGAGCCTGTATTCTTCTTCCCGTCCAGCTATATCCGTCGCCGAATTTTCCACGACAGGACTTCTTGCATGGTGCTTTTCAAGCGGTGCAGCTACTAATAACGCGGAAGCACGGGCCCGATTTCGAAGGACCTGTGCTGCTTCCATTTAGGCGAGATGAAGTGTGGAGTAACGGTGTCTCTGCGGTGAAACAATCAAGTCCGTGTCGAAAGCATTGTTTAGCACGCTGCCAGCACAAACTAAAACTGAATTTACTGTTAGCTGTTATAAACATATTATGTGACAGATTTCATCGCAACGCACATCCGTGCTCTCTTTGATTCACCTTTATACGGCCCCGACACACTAGATCTACATGCCGTCTCCGACATTGACCTCCTATTTATTTTACCATCTTCAGCGGATATAGGTTCTCGTAGAGTATACGATTTCGGATTTACTCTTAATTATTAGTACACTGTACTATTAAACTCCTCGAACTACGACTCCCCCGGGACCCACTGGCCCGGGTAGCCAATCAGAATTCTGACAATTCTGATCCTTTGGTGCTTGGCAAGCATTTTCAGTAAACGCGGTACCATAGACGGAATGTGTTGTCAACGATAGGTGATCGTTGGCCATTCCCTCTCTCTGAAAACCACGAACTTAGGCCTACCCGGGCTCTCGCAGGAGCGCCTCCCACTGTGTTTCACTCAATGGTGTCTACTGGCAACCACGATAAGACTTCCTGGAGCCATTTGCAGAGGCCAACGTGCCTGCGAGCCACTTGATATGTTCGAACCGTCTTTTGTTAGTAAGGCAGCCATGCCACAGCTGACGATGAAGTTTAACTTTTTATTTTCTTTATGGCCTTTGCGAGAATTCTGTTGGGTAGCCGTAATTGTCGTGGCATTTACTTATGAGCAAAACTTAGTGATTTTAGCAAATACCGTATTTGTCGGATCGAGTGGAACACTCGGATCAAGTGGGAAAGCTAGTATGTAGGGGTGACACCCCTTCTCTAAACCACAGAACCTATCAAAATGAAACATGCATTTATTGAGTTTTATGAAGTTACTCCTCAACGGGAAGAACGGCATTCTCCGGCGGGGGAGCACATGCGTTCGGAATCTACCAGAAGCATCTCGAGGCTCAATAGGAATATGTCCAGCCTTTTGAAAGCCTCCGATTATTGTTTCGGCAGAGATCATCTCCCAAGCCTCGCCAATCATCTTCGACAGCAGAAGGCGACGCTCACTAGCATTTGACGCAAAGGGGTTGTCGATGTGCCAGCATCGATAAAGGTCCCTGCGTAGTGTACATCGTTAGAACAGCAAATAAGTAAAATAAGTAAAGAAAAACGCGTACTGAACGATGCTTTTAAACGAATGCATAACGCTCACATCCATCGGCTGACTGAGGCCAGTAATCCCTGGAGGGAATGTACTGGACCTCAGTACAGCACTCCTCAAGACGGTTTTTACGCTGTCCATCTTGTGGACCTTTAAGCTGTCCAGCATCAGCATGCGGCAGCCTAGTGTTGACGGCGTCCAAACCTAGACAAGCAAACCAATTTTAGTTTGAAAAGTGTTAAATAAAAGAAAATAAATACAAACCTCGTCAATCCACTTTAGCATCGTAGCATGGTCGCCAAACGCCTATGCTTGCGTCGTGCGGACGACATCAGGATGTCCCCAGCTGGGGCTCGAAAATTCTTGGTACACTGGCCCTCCAGGAACGCCCGCAAACACAGTAAAGGCAGGGAGCTTCGTCCCTGTGGCTGACGCGCACAGAAAGACGCTGCTGCGAGCCCCATTCTCCCCATCCCTTGCACCACATCTGCTGTCTTCGCTCCTTTAAAATCGATTGTTAAACGGCCTGGGTTGTCAATCCCCAGGCCCGTTTGATCCATGTTGAAGAGGTTGCCATACCGCTCTTGCTTGCTGTAAGACGGTGGAAAGATTCCATCCTCTTCAACAGCAAAGCTGATCGACCTAGAAAATGAGTCTGCAATTTCCTAAAACAAGTTTTAGTTGATAATAATTTTCAATCAATAAATGTAATTTAAGTACCTGCATGTTGTCGCGCAGTTTTCTACCTTTGTGAGTGATACGCCTAACAGAAAACTGTTACGCTTCAAAAGCGTGTGCACCAAGACAGTAGTGCAACGTTCGTTCTCGCTGCTGAGAAGACAGCGTCGAACTTGCCAATCATCAGCACGATGCACTTAGTAGTGACACACAGTCCTCGTGTCTTTCTCATCAGTGTTATCCATTTTATTAACCTGTAGTAATAGCATTAGTACAATTCAGCAGCATTAAAACAATAAAGTCAAATACGTACTGGGCTTCAAGCTCAGGAAACAGGACATATTGCTTTCTGGGCGATGAGGACGGAGCAAAGTACTTGTTCGGGGCGGAGGCAGATGCAAAGCAGAGCTGTGCCTGCGTTTTACGCCAGCGGTAGATGGTCGGGCGGCTGACCTTCAGCCGACCAGCCGCATCAACAGCCCGCTCTCCCTCTACCGCACAAGCACCCTGCGTATGAAGAGTGAGCATAGTAAACACAGAATTTGCAGTATTTTAGCGCTTACCTTGTACTTGATCTTATTCTTGTTCTTCGGCCTGCACGGCATGACGAGAAATGGGATGGATGGCAGTCGACGCTTGCAATAAAAAACCCTGTGAGGTTTTTTGATGACTTGAAAATGGTTACTAAAACATGTCCCACTCGATCCGACAAATACGGTACAATCGGCAACGAATAATGGTGATGCCGCTTAGATCGCAGAACATGAAAAATTGACGAAAACCTAAAAGATGTCCTCAAAACGAATGCACTCGATTGGGTCGTCAAGACCGCGACTATAAGCCATCGGATGACAGTTACAAGAGCGATTTCGAGAGAACTGAGTCGGTTGATGTACTTGTGTTGTTTTATCGCTATGAAAGGAGAAATACAGCCACGGCTGTGACGTCAAGAACATGGCAAGGTGGGATGTAGTAATACGTATCAATATTTTGCTGGAAATGTCAACGATGTAGCATTATACCATATACAAATGGGATCCTTCTTCCTCTCTTTTATATTTTGTTGCGGAACATAATTTTTAAAGAGTAGAAATTTCCCCTAAATTCGTGGTCACATGCTGCTGGACAGGACAATTGCTATACAGTTACCAGAGGTTCGGATTATCCAAAGTATTGTATTATTCAGTAATACAATACAACACTTTAAATAGTAATACTAATACGAGCATATTTGTCTAACGTATTTGTATTAATATCAGTAATATCGATACATTATTTTGTGTTACATCTACTACTCTTGTAAGTCCAATCCATAAGGCCGAGCAGTAAGGTGATCTACGTGCCCAGGGCCTCGTACAATACAGATTCCTGTCAGTTGGGACCTTTAAAGGTGAATTGATAATGAAATGTGAATAGGCAACGAAAACTCGTCTCTTTTGGAACCCCTAATAGTTGAGTTGTGAAGTGCAAAATCTTACCGTTGCGCTGTTGTCCAGACACTCTAGCACGCGGCCGAAGGTGCCCAGACCTGCTTCTCTTAGGATCTTGTAGCGGTTGAGAAGGCAGTTGCCAGGTTTGCCGGCGTAGCTTCCGATCGTGTCGTCGTGGGCAGCACTGTCTTCGCTGCCGTCTTTCTGGGCTGGCGGTGGTGGTGGCGGCTCCCTGTGGTCGTGTTAGGACTCCCTTCGGCGCGAGTGGCGCTGCTTCTTGTGGTGGCGACCGTTGTGTTCAGGTTCGGGGCTACCGCGTCGGCTGTGGGTCCTGGAGCTGCGTGTCTTGCGGCTGCTGTAGCGGTGGCGCAGCAACAAACCAAGCAATCGGAAGTCACTTCGAGGACGAGCGAGTATGAGGTTATTAGCTATAGTGTACCTTATCGGGTGTTGCACACCATCTCTGGGCGGCCATCCAGTACTTTTATACGAGCCATGGCCAGTTCGAGCTCGCCTGAACATGTTCTTACACAACAAACCCTTGACAAGTCTCTGTTGCCAAGATTACAGCCTCTATGATCTTTATCCGCACTTCTCCATTCTTGTAAACGATGCCTGGCTGATTTGTGTGGACAGACTGGACCAACTAAAAGGCGTGGTGTCTTCATGGACCTGGCGCTAGCCACGCTTCTCCCATTTGTACATCGCAGTCGTCAGCACATTTACACGAACCACAGGTAGTCCGAGCTCGCCTGTACACATTCTTGTGTCACGAACACCTGACAAGTCTTCACTGCTAAAACCACAGGTTCTTGATGCTCGTCTCGAAACAACTTCTTGGGACGTTTCACCGCTCGTTTGCCCAAAGTATCATCGAAGTATTAATACAATTTGACTAATACTACTACAGGGCTCTCAATTTTTCAAAAGTATCGTGATATAATAATAACAGTAGCAGCACTTGTATCAATAATCCTATTACTCGATTTTTCTGCTAATCCGAATCTCTGACGGTAACTGACATGTAAATTGGAGGTCTAATCATTAGACGAGCATTAGTCTTCACTAAACATGCATAATGCATGGACTAGTTATTTCTCTGCGATAAATGTTCGAAGTGATCACGGCTTCATATCTATTTTATTATAAAAGGTCCATTTTCGTATTTAAGCTATCTGGAGGGAGGGGGGTGAAGGCACGCTGCTGGGCCAAGACCAAATCGATGCCGGTGGGTTATTGTACTGGCCATAAAAGTTGGTACCGCAGAGCGATGTTGGCCCACGCCGGGGTCCGTTACTCGGCTAATATTGGCCGTTTAAGGCTGTTTAACTCCACGACATGATCCTGAAACATTTCTCTATCTACTCCACTAGGCCTCCTTGTGTCGTCCTGCGTGCCAGCATGGCGAGAGGGAAGAAGACCAGTCAAGCCGAGGATGCGATGATTGTGAGTGCCTACAGTTTTCCCTCAAAAGTCGAGAAGGAGACCCTCGAGGGGGGCGGACACGGGAACTTGTTCACGAATGCATTGGGACCCCAACGGCCACCATTTCGCGCGTGTGGGGCCTACGAGGCGAGTCAGAATGCCGAAAGTGTCGAGGTTGGTGCTCTGGAGCTTGCCAATCCTAACTATTAGGTACCTCCAGTAATTAATACGGTCTATTTTGCAGGTCCAGGGTGAAGAGGGCAACGTAGAATTGAACCGAAGCAGTGGAAAGGTTCATACAGAGAAGTGCAAAGGTAAGAGGACAAGTACCTCCGTGCGCTAGAAGATGAAGTCATCGAATGTGCAGGTGGTTTGAGAAGAGGAGATCGCCAGCGACAGTCAAGCTAAGGACCTATAAGATTTAATACACTTCGCAAATTCCCGTGGATCTCTCACGTGGATTTGCTGTGCAGCCTTCCTGAACCACCCGAAGGCCTTTGCTTGGTTTCTGCCTCGCCTCCTCCTCCCCGGATTCCCTTGCCTGCTGCAGCCGTCATGGCTTCTGCTGCAATCTCGGCGGGGGCGCATCTCCCAAACCCCCACCTGATCCCGTAGTGACAACAGCTGCAACTGCCCCGGATTTCGGAGGCAACTCGGACGACCCACCGGCGGCGACACCATCGGACGAGCCGGGTTTGTCTGACGAGAAGAACAGCGGCGACCCTTCCCCAACTGACTCGGAAGGGACCTCTGCGTTGACTTCTCCTGCCACCCCGACCCCCTTTGCCAGTAGCTACCCAGCTGCTGTGCGACGAGGAAGTGACAATAGCGTCCAGCGGGTAAGGCAGGCGAGGATGCTTCTTGATGAACTTACCAGACTCGCTGCTACTCTCAACAAGGATTGGACGTCTCCCAGACAGCCGCAGCGCTCGTCTGAAGAGGTGGAGCTCTATAAGAGTGCCATGACCAAGCCTTTCCACGAAGAGTCGAGGAAACAGTCTCCTTCATAAGCTCGGAAAACTTAAAGCCCCACAAGCACTCTTCGTGGGGTTTTTCGCTTCAACCTCACCGATCGCTTTAGGGGGAGACGGATGACGAAGACGAAGTTCTTCGTGCTTAGCCGCGGCCATTAGCTAATTTGTCGTGAAATATATCACGATAAATTACGATCTTGAGGCGCCAAAGAACAAATAGCCGCCGTCCAGCAAGACCAAGATGGTGGTGACCCGGCCGCAGGCGGCTGCTGCGCAAGCCGCTGCACAAGCCACGATGCAAGACCCCGAGCTACATGACAACATGACTGCAATCGTTGAGGTTCCGAGCGTGGCCAGCTCTCCAACTTCAATCCAGCTTGTCCCAGACGCAGAAGACGAGCTAGAGGACCTTGCCGAGCGCTTTTCCGCTCAAACGCAAGCCCTGGTCGGTGAGCACGTTATGCTAGAGTTTCAGCAGGAAGGCCTCAATCAAGCGCAGAAAACAGCGCTAGTTGCTGTTCAAGATTACGCGGAGTCAGAGTTGAATGAGCTGGCCAACAGGCAGTTGGTCATGGTTCAAGAATTTCAAGGTGAATTGGCTTCGACTCGATCAGTGTTTTAAGAGCAGATAACTCGTCTACAAAACTTACACGGAGATTTTGGAGCACAACTGGAGGGAAAAGTGAACAAGAGTCTTGCTCAGGCAATTCAAGATCTTCAGCGTGATTTGCAGCTCGCTCGTCAGGCTCACACTGACGGAGCCAACCAGATTGAACATACTGTCAACTCCAAGATTGAAGCCGGTTTTAAGGAGGTGAATGACCATGTGCATCAGCAAATTGTGGAGCATCTAACGTCCCGCCTAGGTTCCAACCCTGCCAAGGGTGTGGAGCAGCTCGTACTAAAGTCTACCTCAGCTATGGGACCTCGGATTAAGGCCTCCTTAGAACGTAGCTTTGATGAACTACTTACCAGCAAATTGGGTTCACGCAACGAAGGACACACCAACGAGAACGTTGATGAGCTTGTGCACAAACTCATAGAGACGTCTGTATCGAATATGGCGCATCGCCTGGAGCAGTCAATTGATCTTCGGCTTGACCATATTAGGTAGGAAACGCAGCGCCGGCTCGATTCGAATCGTTCTTCAGACGAAACAATTGCCGAAGATACCCAACAACTTGTTACGCAAGAGACCACTCGATTTGTACGCCAAGCCGAGTTGCGGATGCAGAAAGTGGTCACCGCTGCTCGGGCAGAAATGAACCTGCAAGTTCAACGTCAAGCTGATGCTACATCTATCTTGCGCGAACAACTTCATCAACACCAACCACGCTTGGCAGGGAATGACTCGAACATGGGTGCTGTTGAAAGAAAACTGAAGGCATTTGTGGTGGATGAAGTTGCCGGGCAAGTGGATCTCATTCAGCAACCCTCAACAGACGAGGAGATGTGTCAACACTTTGCTAATTTAGTAGGGTTTGAACTAACGGTTTGAACTAACAAGAGTTCTTGACGAACGATAAACCCGACCATCCGTCAAAAATGCATCAGGTTCAGCTGAAATCAAACGGTCTGTTGAGAGCAGTATCCAGCCTATCATTCCAACTGTCCGTGACGCTGTTAATCAAGCAATGCTGCATGAGGTGCCTGCTACTGACGGAAGCAGAGCCAGCGATGCGATTCAAGAAGGGGATACAGATGGTGACGACGACTATGGTCTGTCAGAAGAAGATCGACAGATACAACGAAGGATGAGGAGGCATTGGCCCATGCTCAAGGAGTTGTGTGCAAGGAGCACATTAAAGGCAAGCAAACCCGTGGATCGGCTGACGCTGCAGCAGATGATATACGCAGAACAAGCAGCGTTCCAAGAGAAAATAGGCCGAGTCCACGACAAAAACCAATATTGGATCAAGAGGACAGCCTGGTATGTTAGGCCACAGTAGCCATAGGCTTGGTCTGCGTGCAACGTAAGCCATATTCAAAATCATGTCGCGAAGAGGGCTGAAGCCTCAGCACAGCGATATGCTTCTCGATCCTAAAACCCTTTGCCTGGTGCTGCTGACGTTCATGTAGTACGCAGAAGGAAGGACGAAATTCGTAGCTCGTAATGTGGTGAATATTATGCACAAGAAATCAACGTAAGACACTAATGCTTCGGGCAAACCCCAACTATACAAATACCGCCGGATAGGTCATTCCGCCTTGAGTGGTGCTTCTCCGTCAGACCAACCGGTCGGGATCTGCTTTTCAGCGAGCGACTGATTTCAGCTCCTCGTTCGCGTATCCCTTGATCTGACCCAAAAACAGCAAATGCTCCTCCACCGACAGCTCCGGGAGCACGACATGGTGCTGGAAACAGATCCCGAGCGACTGACGTAGTTCATCCTCTTCGTTGATTGACACGCCGCGGAAAGCGGCGTTTCCGCTTGAGGGAGCCATCATACCCGTGAGCATGGAGATGAGAATCGTCTTGCCGGCGCCGTTGTGTCCAGCCGTACCTCCGTCGGCACTTCGAATGGCAGCGTTCCCGGGGCTTTTGCACTTCCAGTTCCGCTTAAAAATGAGAGAAGGCCACCAGTCGAGGGTGCTGAATCACAAGCAGACATAGGGACACCTCCGCCGATACCGGAACCGGAGGTTGCACCAGTAGCTATCCCGACAAGCAAAGAAATACCACTACCGTTTCCGATGGTTTTTCTTCCAACCGAGAGCGTAATCGACCCACCATCGCCGCCCCCATTGACATGTATGAGCTTTACTGCGGCGCCAGCCATTTTAGAATGCTCTTACGCCACTTCCTTTTGCTCTTCATACAGCGTGGCACTCGAGACACAGTTTTCCATCATGTCATCCATGATACTATCCATATCCATGTAAATATCGGGGTCTGCATCAAGCGGGAAGGTGAAACACGATGGCGCATGATGCCTGTGTTGTTCGCGAGGGATTGCTTCACACTGCGATTGGTCGATAAAATCGCGATTGCGATTTAAGAACGAGCACATATCAATATTTCGCTGGGATAAGCTGGTGCGTTGAGTGCTTACCATGTTTCCGCTTACACTGAAATCTCGCTCAATCTGACAAGATGACATCGGAATGGCAAAAACACTTTTACCACTTTGGGCAGCAATCGGTAGTTACCTGCATGTTCCATTCTCTCCCAAAACGAAAGCACTGATTCCGGTTTGTTGTTATTCAAAGCACGTAGAGGCTCAATTGGGTCGTTCATCCACCTGTCAATTTCTTCATCGAGATATCGCTGTGAATGATTAGAGGGGTGTGGCTGTGGCCTACTGCTCCGTGGTGCGAACATCTCCTCTAACTCGTTGAAATATACTGGAGCGGAACTAGGCGTTGGATCACGCATTTTCGGCTCTGCTATTCGCTCGATCAAATTTCGCAGCTGGTCACGAATGCGTTGGTGAACCTTGTCACGTTTCTCACAAGCTTCCCGTCCATTATCTCCGTTATTCTGGCAAACTTTCAGTATGACAGCATTAAGGTTATGTCTTGGACTTTTGAACACTGGATGCAGTTTTTGCTGCATTTCAAACACAAAAGATGTTTTTGCCATCTTGGTTTCATCGTGATATCGAATAAAAAAGCGCTTGTCGAGAGCTTCTTGAAGTAGACGACGCGTTGTTGCTGCTAACGGTGTTAGATCGCTTGGTTGGATCCAGATAGGTTTCTTCGGTGTTGAAAGGTAGTGGCGAATTGGTTTTTAATATCGAGATCGTTTAGACGAATGCGGTACAACATCATCAGATTGTCGACCTGAGTTGGCAACTTCGCTTGGCAGGAACGCTTGAGATCAGCTAGAGACTGCAGTATGGACAGCACTTGAGTTAAAGTCGTAAATTCGCCAGCAAGAGGAAATACGGGTGGTGTGCTATTTTCTCGGATTGCTTTGCGTGCTCTTTCATCGTTCCAAGCTTGGATGGCTTGCTATTTGTCTAAAACACGTCGCATTGTCTTGGTCACGCTAAGGAAGCGCGCGTCGGAATAGTTAAGTAGCGTAGTAGATTTTCCAGTCGCCATACTCTCACAAAGTTCCTTAAGCAGATCACCGGTAACCTCCACGAGCTTCAATTCGTAAATGACCTTATTCATTTTATTTATTAGAGAAGTCATACCAGGGTTCTTGCTGTTGTTAGCAGCCTTCATGCCACACGACGCGTGTAGCTGCATGCGACATATGTGCCAAACACCACTCCCACTGGTAATGCAGTCGCTTCCTCATCAAATTTTGCACGTCGGCGCCTTTGTCACTTGTAGCACCGTAAAAATTATCCACCGTCAATTCAAAGTCCTCCAAAGTACGCTTAATCCAACACAAAAATGGAGCTTGAATACCACCATCTCGATCCCCATAAGCAGGCGTGAATTTACGCGTCCCGAGAAGAACAGATCTAAAATTCCAGTCATTGTCAATTAGATAAACCCGTAGTCCCAGAAATTTGTCCGACGTCGTTTTACAAGTCCACATGTCAGCTACCATAGTTAGGTTCGGATACTGCTGAAGATTGGACTTGAGAAATCCAACGATCTCTTTTCTAGTCGACGAATATGTCTCAATGATACATTCGTTGACTCGTTCTGTCGTCAGCGTGCTCTGCACCTCTTGCCTCAACACGAGTGCCTCTTTCAATCTTGACTCTTCATACTCGACCATCTCCAGTGGTAGATTGTTGTTGATAATGCGCAAAATCTCAAGCAGTAGATTGAGACGGACTGGATTGCGCGTGTAGAGAGTTGACGTACGCAAACGCTCGATGTCTGCATTGCGTTTGCGCTTGGTCGCCACCTCCCTCACTGTCTTCGGTGACTCAAGGTGGTGCCGAGTTGTGAGATGCTTCACAGCGGACGATGTTTTTCCGCCAGACAACAAAATGAGATTTCTCCCATCTGTTGCTTCTCGGCACCCCGAGTCCGCCATGCATATGAACGCTTTCTTGGTTTGTTGGTCATCCGTGTACGTGACTCGAACGCCCCAGTCGTCAATGTACGAGTACTATCCACCCGGGGTATCCGTTCGAACCCGCCCCTATTCGTCCAATTCTTCACGGCATCTTTCACGTTCGCGGGAGGCTCTGGTACCATCGTGATGGAAGTCCTCGTGTGGTCTAAACGGAGCCTGAGATCCCTTCAGGGCTTGGAGGCTGCTTGAATGGCGAGTGGGTTGCGAGCTTCTCGCGGCCCCAAGATCGTCGTAATTTTCGGCGAATCTTCGCACTGACTAAGTATTACTGGCCAATTAGGGAGCGGTATCACGAGCAAATTCCACTCGCTTATTTCCGCCTGCTTCAAACACGAAGTTTTGCGCTGGGAGACAGCGCAAAACTTCGTGTTTCTCGTACTTTAGTGGGGGAAGAGAAAAACTCAAAATCCGAGTTCGTGGGGTTATGCAAGAGCACAGGCACTGCCCTTTCATGTGCTCGTGTAACGGTTCTTCGTGGGAAGCTTGGTTGCGACGGTCTTGTTGACAGCAAGCAGTCCGCTCTCCTCGGCCGCAAGGGTTCAAGATACTACGCCTTTGAGGTCGACAGCTTTTACGCTTGACCACGTGCAATCCAACCAAGCACGACGTCTACGTCGTCTCGAAGCAACGGACACCGACACTTCCGCTACGAACCAAGAAGAAAGGACTTCGTCTTCGTCTTCGTCTGTCAAGAACGTGTTTACCCGTGCCGCGAATGGATTGAAAAAGTCGACTGCAGAAGCCATACAAGCTCTAGCTGCCGCCAAGAAAGCCCGAGCAGCTATCAAAAACGCCAAAGCAGAAGCCAAATTCCAGGAAATGATGAATAACGACAAGTTCATCGCCAAGACATTCAGAAAGCCAAAAGCTCGTGGATTAGTCACATTTCGAGAGGAAAATCGGACGTGAACTTCCCCATCGACGCGAAATTCAAAAGGATCCTCGACGCGACGAAGGAGAACGAGGATTACCTTATCAAGGTGTTTGGAGCGTTGAAGGCTGCGAAGGTGGACGCGGACGACGTGCGCAAAACCCTGAACATTGCCAATAGCAAAGAGTACGCAGAGTTTTACCGCCGGTACTCGACGTACTGATGCGCTAAATGCGTATTGTGTCGGAGTTTGTTCAGGTTCCTGTGTTTCGACTGTGGAAATTCTCATGTCATGGACCTCCTACAGTTTGGATGGTCGTCGTGTTCCCGTTTTCGAAGTTTCGGGTTTTTCAGTCGAGGAGAACTGATTGCCCGAAAGACAGCTGAAACTGCCACGAAAGGCAGACGTAAGCTAAAACGTTTTATACCAGAAAACAAAATACTGTTGATTGTACACCATACTTCGGTGCACTTGAAGTTATTATCATTCCCAAAATCGCTCTCCAGGCAGCAAGCACGTCGTCGATTATGCCTACTCTGCACAGGTTTCCTGCTTCCTTCTCGCGCTTGCGACGGTCTTGTTGATAGTCAATAGTTCGCTCTCCTCAGCTGCAGACATGAAGATACTGTAAGGTTGACACACTCGACCTCAACGAAGCCAGACGTCTTCGTAGCCTCGAAGAAGTCGATACCGATACCTTTGCCGGTGAGAACGGATTTCCTTTCGTCCATCAGGCGTGTGTTTGGCGGTGGCTCGAATGGACTAAAGAAGACGTCAGCAGAAGCCAAGCTAAGGGAACAACTACAAAACGATTTTTTCATTGGCAATACGTTTAAGAAGGCCCAACAAGAGTGGAAGAACGTCATTTCGAAAGGAAAGCCGGACAAGAAAATTACTATGGACGCAACTCTCAAGAGGGTCCTCGATACAGCCGGTAAAAGGAGGAAATTGAATTGATTAACTGTTTAGCGGATTTCTTGTCTGAAGGTGATACGCTATCTATCCGTGAGAGTTACGTTCGTGTCGTCCACATGTGGTGCATGGGTTCCGGGATATTATTTTCTGGCGGATCAACGCCAAGTTTTGCAGCACGCAGACCACAGTAGCGCGGTTGCAGTGAAGCTCATGTGCGTGTTGGTAGAGGAATTGGTAGTGCCTCTTGAACGAGTTCAGCAGTTTGAGAATATTTGGCCCTTCGGCCGTTGTTTCTTGGCAATGAATGTCGTTCCTGAGCCGCCATGTTGCGTAAAACACAATCGCTGTATAGATCCTCCATAGAAGTATCAGTTCTTTGTGTTCACTTCTCCAGTTCCTACGAAGGTCTTGCAATCTTGGGAAGAGTAGCAACCTCCAGCTTAGATCGACGCAAAGAACGTCGACCACCGGCTCCATAGTTCGCTCCACATTGGTTCTAATAACGGGCACGTGAAAAGACAGTGTTCAACCGTTTCGATATCCTGGCATTCCGGACGAACGCAGTTTTGGATGGTAGGATTTAGTTCTCTGAGGAAGTATAGTCGTGAACCGACTGTGAGGTCTTCGAGACACATTCGTACGATCACATCATGAATTACCGGCAGTAGATATCCACGTAGAGAAATCACCCTGGACAAGGTTTCATGAATCCTTTGTCGAGGACACCCCAGGTCTTCCATAGGATGATGCATCAACTCCGGAACTTGCTGGAGAATCACCTTCCAATCTTGCGATCGCAAATTTGGGAAGAATCGCGTAGATGGTTCTGTTGGGAGACAGCTGCTTAGCTTGATTCCAAATATCGGTGGTGAATTCGTACTTCTTACTTCCTGCATTCCTCCTTCGTCTGGATGCGGTAGTAAGCGATGAAATAATCGGCTCATTTGATGGTAGAGCACGAAAATGTCATGCGGAAGCACTTTCGTCCCAAGTATTGGATGAATCTCGGAGCAGACGTCCGTGAAACATGCCGTTGAAGACGGCCAATCGCGATTGGCACCCAGAAAGTCGGCAAAACATAACTTTTTTATGTTTTGCCAGTTCCTGACAGAGCGCCCGAAAGGCGTTTGACCCTGACCCCAGGGGCTTCGCCGGACTGGCTGGCTGCGCGTATCCAGTACCTGAAATTCAGGCAACTTGCTCCACCAAATTGGGGTGAATAATACCTTCTGCAGTGTTTTCTTCTGTTGTAGTGTATCGACTCCGGGGCTGGCCATTTAATTCTGTTCCACTCCCGTAGCAAGTGTCTCCACCACAAAGGTAGCATGTTCGACCTCTAGCCCGCTGGTTTCGGTGGGTTTTGAAGAAATAAATCACTCGATCGCGGGCGGGCGAGGTTGCCATAGCGTAATTGGATCATGTAGAGCATTGGGCGATACCATACGTTGTCATCTTCGTCTGGGTGTGTAGTAATCGCTAATACGAATTTCTGGAGAAGTTGGAAGTGTTGGCGACGAATAACAGTAGCTACATCAGGAACCCCGATGCCGTCTGCTTCGCGTGGCCTCACAGCCAGTCCTTTTTGAACGATACTTATCCCAGATTTTCCAGTGCTTACGCGGTTGTATAACACGTACCGATTCACAATCCCTTGTCAGCGTTTGATGAACCGGGTCGGAATCGTCACAGAAGCTGTGAAGTACCACAGCAATGACAAAATCTCTGCTTTCTCGAGTTGATTCGCCATCAATGTTGAAGTATCACCATTGCCGAACGGAATGCCAAGATATCGCACGGTTTCGCCGCGCTTCAGTGATTTTAGCGGTGACACTTGCGGAGCAGAACGTGTACTGTTGAGAGTCATTATCGCACTTTTGTTATGGTTCAGCCGAGCTCCAGATCCTCCACAATAGTCACCAAAAATTTGAAGCTTCTCTTCTAGCTCCTTCTGTCCTTTTGAGAATAGCACAGTGTCGTCAGCAAAGAACCCCACTGGGACTCGTGATGTTTGTCCCACCAGGACACCTAAATCTCTTTGAGCGCGTAACAAATTTCCTAGTGGTTCCAACGAGAGAGCAAACAAATACGGAGACAATGGATCTCCCTGTTTCACTCCTCGAGTTGGTGTCAGCGAGTCCTGCGCCCATCCGTCGATCCTTAATGAACATTTCGAGTCGTCGTACAATAGACGTGTCCACGCCAAAAATCGAGGCCCAAATCCTTGTCGTTCCAAAACTCGAAGGAGGTTCGGACGACTAACGCGGTCGTAAGCCTTAGCGAAGTCCAAGAACGTGGCTAGTCCTGTGCGTTTTTGGAATGTTTCTAAGTGCTGGAGATCGCGGACTAGCATTAGCTGCTGGTCAATCCGACGCCCCGGTATAAAACCCTTTTGATCCGGATGCACCAACTTAGAAATGTGTGGTCTAAGACGATTCACTAATACTGGCGATAATATCTTGACCTCAACGGGCATCAGTGTGATCGGCCGGAAGTTTCCCGGTTCAGATCGGTCTCCTTTTTAAACAGTAGTGCCACGGAGGAATATCGCTGATGTGGAAGTAAACTTCCACGTTCCAATTGATATCCAAAACTATCGCAAGTATTTCTCCAAACGCGCCCGGATCTAGACGAAAACAATCACTGGTGAGGCCGTCTGGACCCGGTGCTAAGTGAGATTTTAGTTTCTTGATCGCAAAGGCAAACTCTTCCGGTGTCAATTCGCTGTCAAGATCCCTGGTCACCTCTGAGGATAGTCGGCGCTCGATGCTATCAAGCAAGGTTTGTTGAGACGCCATGTCAATCTCTCGTTCTAGAGCTGGGAAGTGAGGGTCGCCGAATATTTTCCCCAATGCTCTTGAAAGCCATGACAGATTTCAGTAGGATCGGTTGATTCTTCACCAGCTGAAGTTCGTATCGATCTAAATGGAGTATTTCGAAGTTCGTATCGTGGCGGCCGAAAGAAGAACTTGGTACTTTTTTCAGCTGCAGTCACGGTTTATTCAAAGCCCCGATTCCATCCAAAGGTATCCCATTCATCATGACATTCTTTGTATCGTTGTGTGGCGAAATATTAGTTAATTTCGTCTTGCTCGCTTGCATCTTCTGTCGTCACGGTCGCAGCACACTCTTCTAAACGTTCTCGAGCAAGATTTATGTCAGCATATCTTGATGAACGCAGGTTATGTTGACAACGTTTAAGGTACGCTTTCATCTTTTGCTTCCATGTTTTCCACACTAAACCGGGATTATTTGATGCACGAAGGACTGGTAGAAGAAGCTTGGCTTCCTCCACAATATCCGTCTGGAGTTCTGGTATTTGCAAGAGCCAATCCGGCAGTCTCCAGAAACCTGTACCAGTGGGGTGATGCCATGAGGTTAGTTCTACATGGTGCGCAAGATGGTCGCCTCCATTTTCCCACGCAAAGTATCCTGAGTCATGGTAGCAGTCCGATTGCAAATCGTCTGACAGAAAAATATAATCAATCCGATTTATCCGTGGAAGCGGCCCAGAAAAACCTCGTGCAGATGGATGGTGGAGTCGCCACACGTCTACAGCGTCAATCTCCGTTAGCCACAACTGCAGACTCCTCCTGCTCGAGTCTGTACTGGGGTGGTTCGAGCTGGCATCCACACTTGGTTCTACTGCTAGATTGAAATCACCGCGCACAATGTGCACAGCATTATCTTCGAATTCCACAGGAAGCTGCTCGATCAAAGCCTTTCGCGATGTCGCATCGTTCGGTGTGTACCTCATATGGATGTAGCAAATATTGTTTTTCCATGGCATTCGCGCTAACAGATAGCGGTTAGGAATTGTTGCTTCTGACATCACTGTGGCCTGTGCAGGACTTGGACACGAGCCATGAATTATGGACGCTACGCCACCACTCCGGGGATATGTTTCTTGTTGACAGTCGCCATTTTTATCCGAGAGGAATACGCGGTCTCCGAAGGTTTGCTCGACTAAATACTTAAAGCGACTTGCTTGCTTCTTATTCTTGAAGCGAGTTTCTTGTACGCACGAGAAATAAAAATATTTTAGATGCGTTGAAATCAACGGGTATCCACCACCTTTGACTCCACGCAGATCCCATGACAATATTTCACACGATTCACCAACGTCCATTCCGCTCATCATTTACGTTGATGGCTCTGCTTCCATTGCAGAGGCTGTTTGCGGGAGTGTCAACAAATTCGTAGTTAAAACGGGGAGATCAGTCGAAGTGAGAGAGCTCGAACGTAGTCCTTCCAGTCCCGCAATAAGGGCACTTCCAGGTGCTACATTATTCGCGGTCTTGAGTATCATTTCCCCACTGGGGATCTAAGTAGTTGTAGCAATTCTTGATCAGAAAGAAGTTTTACTGCCGTGTGTGGCAGACCTTCTCCGACGTGATCCACAAGAAAATGTAGCCACGCGCGTTGAGTGAAGACTGCGGGACCCATGCTCAGTGCCATCAATTCGAAAATGCTCAGCCAACGGAGTAAATTCCACTGCTTCTTTTGAACCTCTGACAGGTTGTTGAACGCGTCTTTCAGGTAAGATGAGTATTCATCACGTGAATCACCCATGGAGAGGTTGAGGCTAGAGACTCGTTCGTGAAATGTTCTGATATTGTCATCATCGCCCATGCTTTCCTCCGCAGAAATGCGATTCCACAGATGAATACCGGCAAGGTCGAGCGTCTGAGATCCACCAGCAACTAGATCTTTCAGAATTGCTTTTGTCCATGTTAACGGAATCTTGGCCATTGATCGGACAATTCTGTCCATGTTCTTGGATCCCTGAAGCATCACTTCAGCCTCCTTGTAGAGTTCAATATTGCTTGCAATACAGTCCTGCTCTACCATCAGTTGCTTCTTTTTCGGAAAGTAGCAGAGCTTCTTGTAGTAGTAGGTCCTCACTATCGTCATGCTGGGTAGGTTGAGTTGCCCTCTTCTTGGCAGGAGCGCGTCCATCGATGCTTCCACCCTTCTCGACGTTTAAATGCGGTACGGTTGCAATTCCAGCAGAAACACCCTGTTCAAGTTCAGGGAGGATGGCTTCAAAGTCACATTCCGGTAGATTGAGCGCAGCAAATGGGTTCTCGTGAGCAAAGGACGGTTCCAAGCGCTTGAAACCAGATTCAAGCTGCTTGTCCATATCAGTATCAGAGTTTGAATC
Organism: Phytophthora quininea; assembly: GCA_011947345.1. Lineage (NCBI taxonomy): Eukaryota > Oomycota > Peronosporomycetes > Peronosporales > Peronosporaceae > Phytophthora > Phytophthora quininea. The sequence goes on from JAAVTG010000064.1 coordinate 61,658, forward strand.
TCCTGCAAATTCCCAATTTGCGCTGGATTGTTCATCAGCGCGTGGTTGCTGATTTTCCTGCGAGTTATCTGCGCGGTCATGGCTTCGCCTAGAAGAAATGGGTTCTTTTCCGTGACCACGCCTTCGCTCCGAAGCCGCTGTTGCGGAATCTGGGAGCCTCGCGTGCGCCGTAATGGGGGTGCTGATTCTCGCTGAGATAACGCTTTCTTGTCTCTTGGAGCGATCTTCATTCTCATGAGGGCTATCTCCAAAGGGTAGCACAACGGCATAACTGGACTGGCGGTAAGAAGATGATCTCACTGGTGGTTCCATTGAGTGCTTTCCTCTAGCCACGTAGAAGTGTCGTCCATGCACGAGTTGGTGCGTGACGTACTGATGAACCATCAGGCACGGCGGAGGCGCAGTCGATCCGAAGTAGAAACGCCACGTAGGTGTTGCCACTTGTGCCTCGAGGTTGACGTCTCGTGGCGTAAAATACAGTGGACACGCCCCCAGTGCAGATAGCCCCAGGAATAACGCGTTCACTTCGTTCGTGGAGCGAATACTGGAGACGTCCAGATAAAACTTGTTCATCAGAAATGACTGACGCTTGATCGTGAACTTCTTTCCGAGCAAGTTGACTTCTTCTCCATCCAGCTGTATTTCAAATTCTGCCGAACGCACATGAATAAGAACGCCGCCTGAGGATATCTTCTCCAGCATCGCCACACCGTGATGGGCCAGCACGTCCTTGACAGTCTCGTTGCCGTGATCTTGGAGAAACGACTTCAAAATAACAGGCACCGCCAGATTGGACCAATACGAGCCGGTGTTGATCACTACGGCGTGACGGATAGGGTCTGGATTGAAGGCCCGTTGCTTTGTCACGATCGCAAGGTATTCTTCGGGTGAAGTGTCTTCTCTCGTACGCCTGGGCAAGTGTTGCTGCTGCTTCCTCCGATACGGGGGCTCAGACAGCAAGGTCGTCGCAGACCGACGGATCCGTGAGTACTCCTGCGCACGCAGGTGATCGGCCATCGAGGTGGCCATCACCGCCATGTCTCTTCAGAAGGGAAGGGTTAGGGTTCGATGTGAGCGGTATTCTCTCAAACGAGAAATCTCGATTCAGCCGGTAGAAGCGACGACTACAATGACAAAGTTTTTGGTGCCTTGAAGATCGCTAAGGTGAGTCAAAATGACGCCTTCTACACGCTCAACATTGCCAACAGCAAGACATACAGCAACTTCTACCAGAGTTACGTGACGTACCTCAAAGACACCGAGGTCCGTGTAATGTAGAAATTATGTTGTCGTCGTAGCAAAGAGTTTCTTCATCGTCTCAAAGCAAGCGACTCGTTTTCCTGCTAATGCGGGAAAAATTCTGTAAGAGCATGCAATATGACCTTGCGAGTATAACTACAACTTGCGGTGGACTCATAGCCCGTGAAATGCGCTCAGTAGTTGTTACAGAAACATTCCCAAATGCGCTTCCGCGGCAGCAAAGAACGTACTCATCTTCTCCATGGGTCTACACCTATTCCGCTTGATTTCCGCGGTTCCTGCCATGCCTGCGAGTTTGAGAAATATCGACATCGCAGCTTTCCAGTTGCCGCACGCCTTGCTGGCGATTGATGTGTTTTTTTATTATTATTGAAGGTTAGCCCAAGATGGTTGAAAACTCTTTCGTAACTCATTTTGTGGGTTTCATATGACATAGATTTTGTGCAAGAACTTGATGTCGTGCCAGTCCTTAGAGAGTTGGAACGAGGGAAATGGCTCCGAATCAACATGAAAACGCTCGAGTAAGTAAAACGCTACGGCTCCAACAGGACATAAGTGAACATCTTTGTTGCGAATGAAGCCGACGTGTTGCAGTTTTCCAAACGTGTATGTGTTGCCATGCTGAATCAACAAAACGAGTGCAATGCAGGTCTGATACCCCTCGCGATCAAGCTCCTGTGAGAACATGTCGGCCAATTCAAGATCTCGAATATTTTCTCCGCGCAGTAAGCCGTAATGAGATACTAAAAACGCTGCTCTTCCGCGGATGTCGTTCAAATCAAAGAAAGCGGCACAGATCTGTCGAAACCGAGCTTCAGAGTGGTAGCCATCGAGAAGAGAACCAACCCCACGGTCCTGATAGTTTTGTTTTTCCTTGCTGTTGCTTGAGTCTGAACATTCTTTATCAACTGCTTGACTTGGTGGGACCGAGGATGATCGTTGGAGTTGACTCGTAATGCGACTTGCTGATTATACAGATCGACTACCGCATTGACATATCCACAGACGGTCGATCCTCCAATAATCGAGCCTTTTTCTTTTAGACTCGCGACCTACAACTCTCTCCATCAAAAAAGGTGAAATTTCCCTTTTGCGACTGTCCCTCCATCGCAAAAATGATGTTCATTGCACCAGTCCACAAATTCGCTTTGATATCCTTCGTACTTTCGTTTTGTACTTACGGCCGAGTGTTTAATGTAGTACAAAGGGTTGCGCGCTCACTTTCTTCAATCTGCACTTGTACAGCGCTGTCGCTTGACTGCTGCTGACTACGTGTTGCAGACAGTGTAGCTTCCGCGTATGAGCGGATTGAGATGCCAGTCTTTCTTGGCATGTCTCCGCCGGGAAAAACTATGGAGATCGAGGTTACGGAGATCGAGGTGTGAAAGACGGTCCGAACCAAATTTGGTCAGACCAGATAGGACACTAAAGGCACAAATGCAGTTGTCTGCTCGTGTGTATGTCGTTCTGTCGTCTTTCAAATTAGTTCAGTTTCCTAAATGCCACCGAAGGCGAAGCCGAAAGGCAGCGCCATTGTTGATCGGCGCTGCCCGAAGTGTAAGAAGGTATTGGCGACGGTGTATTCTAAAAGAAGGCACCTGAAGAAGAAAAACGGGTGTTCCAAGAGCGCGCAAAGGAAGCGAGAGGTACAGCGCAAGAACACAAGAAAGGCGCAGAACAAAGCGTATTACTTGCGCAAAAGATGGGTATTTCTTTACGAAAGCACTCCCTGTCAAGCATTTTGGACACGCTACTGTCGAAGATCCCTGGCACCGACACCTCCATCGACTCGAGTTTGCAGACTCGTTTGGAGTCGCTAAAAGACGCTTCTCCTGTTCCTGCGAGTAACCTATCACAACTAGAGGCTCGTCTTAAGGCTCTGCAATAAATACAATTCATTGTTGAGTTTCAGTAACTGTTATTTTTATTCTACTGTCAATTTTTGAAGGTTATTTTTATGGTTTTACAGAGTTACGACCCGCACCAAAACTGATCTTACACAATCCGAAATTCCGTCTTATTTTTACACAAATGTCTCTTAATTGCTCGAAAGTCGATCTTAATGCACACAAACCTGTCTTAATTAACCAAAACCCGTCTTACGTTTTTATTTAAGACGAACTTGCACTAAAGAAAGGCAGGTTTGCCATTGTAACATGAATTTATATTGAGGAAAAAGTTATGTATCTGTTCAATTGGGTTTTCTTTGTCGCCTAGAGCTTTTAGTCGAGGTGACGAGTCACCATTCCGTCGCCTAAAAGGCCTTGTGCCTGCGTTTCCCCAACCCCGTGGAGGTAACACGTCGGGCAGATAGGGCGGAGCGTCGTCCTGAACTTGTTCGTCACCGTTTTTGTGTTGAGTTGCCTCGTCTTCACCCGTGGTACGGTTCAGTATGTCGTTCATGGACAGATTTCGGCCGTGTTGGGTTGCCGGTTCGCTGCTATAACGCACATTATTGGAGCCAAGAAGGAGCTCAGTAAAATATTGCGGCGGTGTCGGGCTTGGAGCTGGATGGTTCAAGTCGACTCGCTCGCTGAATGTCGGTATTCTCGCAGTTCCTGAAGCTCCATGGTTTTTCTTGTGCGTTTTCTGCCGTTTGTGCGCTTTTACTATTCTCCGAGGCGCAGGCTCCAGGACTCGCGCTCCGACGTCTTCGGTGTGACCGCGCCTTGTTAGCCAATGGCGATGATAATCTCGAACTCGGAGCTTTAGTTGTCCCTCTGACCTAATGATTCCCATGATATCGTGGACACAGGGCCTTCCATTTGCTTGTCTAAACCTTCCAGTGCAGGCTTCGACTTGTTCCTGGTTCCGCACAATATTGTGTGCTTTAGCCCACAGCTCCGCGGTCTTGTCTAAGGCGTGCCGGCCTACGAAGAGAACAACAGCTGAATACCGGTCATCCTGGAGCCTGTGAGAAACCCTGCTAACGTCCTTTTCCACGGCAAGGCTCACGTTTTTCACACAGGTCTGCCACCACGGCAGAAGCTTCTTAAAAGCTGTTAACAAATCACCCTTGCAAGAAACCAGCCAACGCTTGCACTTGGAATGCGTGCCTTCCACTGGAGACGTATCACGGTATCCGAAATGAAGATACTGCGATGTCCAGCACCGCACTAACTTGGTCTTGTACATCCACCACTGCAGATCGAGATAGTCGGCTAGTTCCACGTTGTATGACCTTATTGCCGTACAACAGGACTCGAACTCGAGTTCGGATTCGGCGTCAGCCGCCGCATAGTAGAGCACCATGAATTCGTCTGTTTCAACCGAGTTTTTGTACTTGTCCTGACCCGGAGCTGGGTTCTCCACAAGGACTTGACCCAGTACAGTTCTCGTCTGCGCAAGCACGTTTCGATTCATGTGCCAACGACATACCATGGACGGGACGTCGGGAAACAAACGATCGAGGGCGTTCATACAAGCCAGATCTCGATCAGTGAAAATAACGGATGGCCACGCGATATTGTGTGTCGACATCAAGTTCTGAAGCTGCTGGAGAGCCCACACGAAATCTTCCTCTTTCTCACCTGGTAGCCAGCACTGAGCTATTGGAAGTACAGTGTTCATGTTCGTCATGACAATCATGTTCAACAACGGAAGGTCGTACTCATTGGTCTTGTAGGTGCAATCCATAATCAAGACGTTGGAGTGCCAGCAGTAAAATTGGCGAATATCCGGATGTGACCAAAACAAGTAGCGTAGTCGCGAAGTTTCAGGATTCACTTCATACTCGAAAAAAATTGTGTTCTTCCAGCTGTTTCAGCAGAAGTTCGGTCGGTGTGTCGCTCGCCAATTGCTCACGCCGGTCAGCGTCTTTGCGATTAGAAATATCCTTGGCTGTAATCGCGGTGTGAGGATCCGCTTGACGCAACGTGGCCACGACGATTTCGGGAGAAACACCAATCGCACTTTGAGAGGCAATTAAATCCGAGATAGATACAACTCCCGATGTTGCACACTCCATGTCGCGACGTCGGTGCCCTGGATGAATGCTTGCGTCTTCGGATGGGGGATGGTTGTGATACAGCGACCCATTCAAATGAACCACCTTCCAAGGACCGGCACAGGTTTTAGCATCAACCGCTTCCAACCGAATCTTCATAGTGCAGCCGATTTTGCTGGTGCCGCGTTGCGTACGAACGCGATCCTCGTCCTGAAGTCCACGATTGTTCTGCGTGCGGCCGTACTTGTCGCGCTTGTAATCGCGCTGTCGAATTTCCTGTGCCTTGTTTTTCTTGTGATGGCCTTTTGTTACGTCAATTATCAGCTTCCGATTCCACGCGTGCAGTGCTGCCTCAGCCTGAGCAAATGACGGAAATTCTTGTTCTGGTAGGGGAGGTATCTCAAACCGAGAAGAAGACGTTGATGTTGTTGTTGGAGTCTCCATTTTGAAGAGTGAGGCCAGGCAAATCAAGCACTGCAACTTCCCAGACTATTTCGACTTCACCATGATTATTTTAAGGCCTCATTTTTCCGAGTATTTTAAGCTGAATTTTAGTCTAAAATTCCGACAATATTTTTAGTCCTATCTGGTCTGACCAAATTTGGTTCGGACCGTCTTTCACACCTCGATCTCCGTAACCTCGATCTCCATAGTTTTTCCCGTCTCCGCCTCTTCACGATCTCTTCCAGAAGTATCACAAAATGGGTATTACGATTAGGTCATAGATTTGATACTGACTCGGGTCACAACCCATACACATTTCAGTCTGTTACTCATTAAGTAAACCCACCAAAGTGCGGGGATATTCTACAGTTGTCTGATGCACCCCCATTCCGAGCAATAGCAGAACAGAGAGGGCCATGTTATAGCATACCGATACATATGGTATAGATGCCAACTGCTTCCGATTCCCTTGTTTGCAGTATTTCAATGAAATCACCGCCGCCAGTTTGAAAACCCGGCGCAAGTCTGCTTGACCTCTGCCAACGTCGTGCCACTACAAGCACGACAAAAACGGAAATCTACTCTCTTCTAGGTCCAGAATTGTCACTCCCTTGGTTTCATCGCTGGGCGCTATGTCTTTCACGTTGGAAGCCGAACCGCTACAGCAAATACGACGGCGATGGCGACCGCAAACATAAAACAATCGACGCATGGCTGTACAACATCTGTGAGTATTATACTTAATGTGTGTGTTGCACCGTCAGTTTGGAAGTGAGGGAAACTTCCTGCAGGTCAAGGCCATGCGTTCCCCTCCGGTCCTTACATCCCTCGGTAAAGTGCGAATGATTTAGAGTGGCGTGGCTTAGAACTTTCTGATTGACATCTAAATTTAGGCCTATCTAGATCCGTTCAGAATCAACTTCAACAGTGAGAAAAGAAGGCGCTGGAGACTCTCAAGTTGATGGCAAGTTCGGAAGTGAATTCTACCTAAACAGACTGCCCCGTCCGTTTTCAAGATTGCGACTTGGCAAGAATCGTAAACGTATGATGCCGACAGCTGCTGATGCACCAAGTTGCCCAGTCGATCAAGTAAAACACCCCGTCGATAAACGTATTGCTGCTACATTCGCGCCGATGGCTACAGTCGGGACTCATACTACGCAGATTGTGTTATGCTTCGCAGACTTCTATATAGCGTTTTAGTGAATATATTAGCTGGGAGATGGCAGCATTCCCAAAGTCGGTATCCGAGGCATCAAGTACACCCGATGTCGCGCTTCGTCTTCGCGATTGCAACGGTTGTCTGCCTGGTGATCTGTGTTTCGCCCTCCTCGATTGCAAGCGTTGAAAGCATTGCAGCTTCAAGCTTGACGCAAACCGACGCAAGATGCCTCCAAGCGACTGGACCCGTCAACAACGAAGAAAGCCAGGAAGAAAATTTTTGATTTTGTCCATCAAAACGTTGTTTGGCGGTGGTGTGAACGAATCAAAGAAGTCGCACGCAGAACTCAAGCAAGCTCGAGCTGCCGTCAAGAAAATTCGAGTCAAACTCAAGCAGGCCGAAGCAGAAATCGAGCTCAAGCAGTTGATGCAGGAGGACGACTTCATCGGCAAGGCGTTCGAAAAGGCAAAAACATCCTGGAAGTACCTCTCGAACGTCGCGTTGACAGTGTCAACGCGACGTCAACTTGACAGGGACGTATTTATCCGGTGCTCCCATCCTTGACAAGGCGGGTGAGAGCGATGACTCTCTGTACAAGGTGTTTGGGGCGTCTCAAAATTCAAAGTGAGTCAGGACGACGTCTTCTACACACTGAATGTTGCCAGAAGCAAGACATACGACAACTTTATCATCGCTACTCAACGTACCTGAGTTGGTTCTTTCAGAACACGTTCTCATGCTATGCTTGATTGGCTTACACAATGAGGATTGAGGCTTACAGATCGCAAGTAGCATGGCGACAGCGATTCAAAGTGTTTTCTTCAAGTATGTCTTCCGATTTGGCTGCCAAGAACCTTACATCAGCGAGGCCCAGTAACAAAATAAAAAAATACTGTCGGTTATTAATTTTCTGTCTTGACGTCGTGACCGACACAATACGCTTTTGACAGCGACTGTGATTCCTTACGCTACAGCGTCCCCAATAGAAGCTTCCAGTTGATCATCAATCGGCCGTTGCACTCGACAAGCTTGTTTTATTTTTCTGCCTGAGAACCTTGACCAACAAATTCAATGGTCAAGTGTTACGGAAGACACTGCATTTTCCCGACAAAATTGTTCTTTCGCCAAAACAGCGAGAATGAACAACAATCCTGCACTCACTTCAACAACGTCGCTTTCCAAGCGTTGAAGACTTTACGACTTTCTAGATCGATGCAACAAAAACTTACAGCGCAGCTGCACAAGACCCAACAATCAACTAGAGACGAAGGTCACAGCAAATAAGCATAGCCTTCAGCTGTATCAGGACGCTATTAGTTAGGATTAACAGAGAATAGAGAGAAACCTCGAAGACGTTAACGCGGTAGTTGCCATCTTGGCACGTCTTGTTGTAAACAGGTTTGGTCCAGTTTAAAAACTTTGTAAGCCTCCGTTTTCTTATGCTCCGCTCTACATTTTACCCAGTACGCTGGCGTCGTCTTGCAGTAGGATTTTGAGCTCCAGACCTGTTTTCGCTTGGCTGGCTTCTGTCAACGCAAGAAATCGGCGCTCCCTCTTCATTAACATATTGAGAGAGTGCGACCCATCATGTGATGAATTTGTTACGCCACTCCACGTGCTTCAAAGATACGTTCAGAAGTGAATAGTACACTACTGCGAGTAGCACTGATTTGGATTTACAGTGTAGATTCCGACTCAGGCGAACAATTCGCGTAAGGAATACAGAAAATCCTCGACCAACTCGTCGTCGGCAAGCCTGTAGTGCGAGGCGTGCCCAGCCACGCCAAGCTAACGGCAGCGCTGCCAAGCTGCTGGCCTCGTGCACAATGAGTTCTAGATTCACTCCAATAACGCCAAACATGTTGACACTCACGACAGCCGTGTTGATAACGACAACCGTGTTGACTGGAGCGCCAGCCAACCAAGCACAACTGGACCCCAAGCCGGACTCCAGCAGAGAGTAGATCACTTGTCGATGTACCAAATAGACTTCGGCCAACTTCCTAAGAGCTCCGCCGACTCCCCATCGTGTCTTCAATTAGTACCTTCAAAACCGCGGAACTATACGAGTGGACGGGTCGTCCGATATGCACATCCACAGAGTGTTATTCTCGTGACTATGAATTCTCAAACTCAAATCGAACAGATGCTCGCGACGATAACACAATGGTCAGGTTGACGGTAAACACCTCGGCGATCACTCCGGAATTCGATCTCATGTTTACAAGCAGTTCACCTTTTGTCTTATCCATGCGTCAATCCTACTGCATATTTGCCGTCGCCGTTGTTGTCGTTCTGGCTTGCAGCAGTCCACTTTCCGCGGCTGCAAGCATCGACAAGACCGAGACGAGATTTCTACGTCGTCTCGAAACAAGCGACCAAGACAATGAAAACCAAGAAGAAAGGTTTTCACTTTCGTCGATCAGGACTATCTTTGGAGGCGGTGCGAATACAGCGAAGAAGACCTCGGCGGAAGCTAAGCAAGCTCGAGCTGTGGGCTACCGCCGCAGTTTTGCTTAGGTGGGGCTGTATGCGATGCTGCCGCATAGCGCGGCATCGGGAGTAGGAAGCCGACATAACCGCTAATTTCAATTTCAATTTCAAGCTCGAGCTGCCGCTAAGCAGGCTCAAGCAGCGCTCAAACAAACCAACGCTCAAACCACATTCAACAAGCTGATGAAGAGCGACGACTTCATCGTCAAAACATTTAAGAACCACCTTGAGGCTTACAAAAAGCTGTGGGGGCAGGCAGGGCGGATAAGATGCCAGTTGGCGAGAATCTCAGCAGGATTGTTGCTCAATCCGAAAAGAATGACGACTATCTGTTCAAGGTGTTCGGGGCTTTGAAGAAGGGCGGAATGTCCGAGGACGACGTGTTCATAACCCTCAACATTGCGAACAGCATCGCGCACAATTCGTTCTACTATAGCTACGTGAGGTTCCTCAGCACGTTGGCGAACTAGGGTGAGGCAGCGTGAGTGTCAGTCGCGTATACTACTAGAAATGAATATTCAGTTTATTTTTCCATACATAAATGGCAATGGCAGAAACTCTTGGAGATACTCCACGTATCGAGTGTGAATGCTCTCGTACGTCTTGGAGTTCGCGATGTTTAAAGTATTGTAGAGGTCCTTCTCACCGACCCTGGCTTTCTTCAATGCCCCGAACATTTTCTCGAGAAACTTGTCGTTGTTATTCGTCTGGGCGAGTATCTTCGCGAAGGTTTCGTCGACGGAGACCTGTTCCCCACTCTCCACCGCCTTCTTCCTGCCATCTTCAGCGATTCTATATCTCTTAGCAATATAGTCGTCGCTTTGGATGAGTATCTGGAACCTGGAGTCTTCTCTGGTCTGCTTGAAGGCGGCCTCTGCTTTCTTGGCGGCAACTTCGGCTTGCTTGATTTCTTCAGGCGACTTTTTCCCGGTTTCAAACAAATACTTGAGCCAAGACGACGCTCTCTCTTCCTTCGTGGTGTGCTCGGCGTCGAGTTTTCGAGACCTCGTAGGAGCCCGTTGTGTGGTGCCTCGCCGAGCCAGCGCGTTGAGCTCATCGTGGTCTCGATCCTTGTAGCCAACGAGGAGGAACTTGCACACACCACCAGAATGACTGTGGCAACCGTTGACAAGCGGTAGGAGGTGCGCATCAGATGAGAGACTGAAGTCTTAATAGTAAAGGAGCGGGTTCCAGTAGCGGTAACTGTTGGTGATGTATTCTTTGCGATTGCCGATCTCAATGATAGGTCGTTTCATACAGTAAGGTGGCTCAGCCACTGGTAGGCGAGGAGCGAAGGTGCAGCGGAGGTGACAACTCAGGTGTTGCCGTACCGATAGCAGTCGTCATGAGGCGCGGCGCGACATGGTCGGAGGTGGCGCCGAGGGAATCTGACTTTACCGACCCCTTCTTTTACTGACCGTTCTTGACTGTATTCCAATTGGCAATTTGTGTGGTGGACACCACATGTTGCCATTTTCTGGAGCGAGTATCCGACGGCGAATCAGCCGAAGTTCTGCCGACGGCGGCGCAGCAATGCGGTGAAGGGGAGCGCAGCTCCATTCACTTTGCACCGCGCAAGACTCAGCACTGTGCGCAGTCTAGTTGGTGGCAAGTGGCCAAAGACTGCGACTACCAAGCGACACGAAAGCAGAACGGTTACGGCTTTGCAGAGCAGCATGGCATGACGGAGCGACAAGACGAGGCGATCGCTGAGGGCTGACTCTTGCCTTTCTTGGTGGAGATGGAGAGCAGACTACGTCTGCTTGTATGCCGACGGTGGAGGAACACACGTGGGGGCAGACTTCATTCGTCTTTGACCCAGCAGTTCTAGAGTTGCTTTGTTTTGAGCAACAGATCGAACTGGATGGCGAGTACTGTACCAGCCAACTGCGGATCGACAGACGTGACCCAAAGCCCAAGACATTCGAGTGCGCTTCTCGGCGATTGGTGTGGGAGAAAATAAGGGCCGGGAGTTGCTGTGGCCGATGGACGGCACCAAGATAGTACGCTACAGTACGTGCGGCGTCCAGGTCATGGTAATCCTTAAGAAGCGCAGACCAGATCCAAGCAAACTGCAGGTACCACGTAGAAATCTGCAGCTCCGGCGAGCTCCCTGTAGCCTCCTATCTCCGAGCCACTTCTACGACTTGGACGACTAACATCATCAAGAGCAAGGCAGTCGCCCGACGGCGCAAGAAAGACCCCAAGCTTCCAACTCGAAGTTGCAGCTGTTGAGCCGGATAAGTTTGCTTGAAACCGCACAAGATCTAGGTCAGCCTAGTCCCATGGAATAGCTGTCGCGTGTGGATGCCGTGAGGAATGCAACGTAGCGCAGCGAACGAACTCGTGGTGCCAAGGAGAACTCGACTCGGCGGTGAATTCGTCAAGCAGAGCAAGTCGAGTGCTATGCGATATCGTGGTGAATATCGAGAGGAGAAGTATTTGCCAGCCTAGCCGTGCAGTTGCAACTGGGTCCGGTGTTGCGGTTGCAGTCGAGATTTACGCCAATGGACGGCGTGGACATCAGTCTCCGATCGTGGATTGGCTGAAACCCTTTGGATCTCTCGAGGAGGGATGACCTCCAGTCAATCCCACTGCACATGAAGCGCCACCCGGCCCCGCAAACAACGCTACCAAGAGTTCCTGTTGTCGATCACAGAGCTCGGAAATTCGCGTCTGCATGGATTGGATGCAACACGTAATCTGGTCCGGGAAACCACAGAGTTTGGCTAGTCGAGATTGCCGTGAGCCGCAGCTCTTGGCCACCTCGCCATCTCGAACTTGCCGTTTGTATTGGCGCTGGTCAAAGAAACGCCACGCCGGAAGGGGCGCACGCGATGTCGCCCCGCCGCGAGGTTTTACGGAAAAACCTCGGGTCACTAGCGACCAATCTCTCGGGTGAGCTGCCGGAGCTGGAGCTGCTCGCGTGTCATTTCTGCGGAAGAACCGAAGCCGAGAAGAGGTCGAAGCCAAGAGAGAGGAGAGAGAGATGGAGTCTGCTGACCAGCGCAAGTGCCACAACTGCGGCCAGGCGGGCCACTTCCGCCGCGACTGCCCCGAGGCACCGTCCCAGGAGGGCGGCTTCGGCGGCTTCAGCGGCGCCGCCTGCTTCAACTGCGGCAAGGTGGGCCACCTCAAGCGCGACTGCCCCACGGGCGGCAACCGCGTGTGCCACAACTGCGGCCAGGCCGGCCACTTCCGCCGCGACTGCCCCGAGGAGGTGCAGCCCCCAAAGTGCCACAACTGCGGCGAGACTGGCCACCTGCGTCGTGACTGTCCCCAGGAGCTGCACGAGTCGCGCAAGTGCCACCACTGCGGCCAGACCGGCCACCTGCGCCGCGACTGCCCTGACGACAGCGGCCCGAGCGAGGACAAGTGCTACCAGTGCGGCGAGACGGGCCACTGGGCCCGCAACTGCCCCGGTGCCAAGGCCTAAGTAGGTCGAGGACGCCTATCGAGCTGCGAGAAGGAGAGAGGAGGGAGCGAGACGAGAGAGAGAGGGTATAGATGTGTGACGACGCGCGGAACTGCCCGCTTTGTACTAGTATTATCCCGAGGAGAATTCGGCCTTTCGTGGTGGCGAGACGCGGTAGTGAAGGTGCGAGAAGAGAGAGAAGGAGCTGCTGCCCCCACCGGCAGACGCTCAGATTTCTTATTACCCCCCTAGTAAACTACAATGATACCTGTCTGTGCGTGTTGCTGGATCGCCACGTTCCTGATGGAGAGGAAGCGGCGTGTGATGAGGGGCAATACTGCTGTAGTTGGAGGATTGGCATAGCAATGCTATGAAGTCATTCTGGTGATGCGTCCACCATGACAATGGTCGCCATCATTGGCAGTGAAATGAAGGGCGCAAGTAAGGGGAAAAGATTCCTAGATGCATACTAGTACTGCAGTACGATAGAAACATGGGAAGGAGACCTGTTGAACGCGGGTACACTACCAAATACATCTCGAAATCCTCGAGCGTGCTGCCTCGCTGTCTCGTTAATTTTTCTCCATATTTCTCCTTCGTACTTGCTTTTCCTCATCTCTTGTCTGTTGCTCGCCGAAGCGAACGGATCGGCTTCCTACCGCGTCGTCTCTCTTCGACGGCGACGCGCTACGATTGTTTCGCATTAAATGCTGCCGCCCGCGCCGCCAGTTTTCGGTCGCGCTCGTCCATCAAGCGGTCCCAGTCGGTCAGCAGCTCCAGCTTGCTCTGTAAAATGGAAGAGGTAACCACCAGAATGGACAAGAGAGGTTAAATCAGCTAAACCAGGCGGTTAATACGAGCAACAGGGGCGCACCTGCATGTTGTTGCGCGCCTGCCACTTGTTGACGGCGCCGTAGCCCACGCCCATGAGCGAGAAGGCGACGGAGATGACCACGAGGCCCGGCAGCACTTGGTACGGCATCCTGTTCGCTGGACGATGCGATCGAGAGGCTGAGGTCGTTTGTTTTTATTATATATACCAGGGAGTCATTAAGCGGTGGTGACACACTAAATACGATCCTGGTAGTCAATTAGCATTGCATCACTTCCTGCTCTTGCCAGCTAGCTGCTGCACTTGGATCTCCACGGAGGACGCCTCCAGCACGCAGGGGAAGTCGGTCAAGGAGAAAGGATCCAGCAGCACGTCATCGTCCATACACAGTTGCTACAGTAAACGTCTTTAGACAGAAGTTAAACTGTGTAGCCATGGTTGTAGCCAGTTACCGTCTCCTCTTGCTGGAGCGCGTATTCGACTTCCAGGAACGCCTTCAGCACGGCAATAGTATGACCCTTCTTGAACTGCAAAGCAGTTAGTACAATAAGTACATATATCTTGAAAGAGCCTACCTCGCGCGATACTGTCGAGTCGTCAGGCAGGACAAAGGTGATCTAGAACAAATGTAAGATGAATACAAAAGCTATTTAGCACCTTAAACTACGGCACCTGGATGGGCTCCTCTTGCAGCGCCCTGACGTGGTCGAACTTGCTCTCCTCTCCATGCCTGACATTGTCGTCTTTACTCCCGGCACTCAGCAAGCCCAGATCGAGCGCGGGCTGCGGCATGGTCGATATGTCTCTTCAAGATTGCTGACAAAATTGGTGTTTTCAAAATACTCCAGCGCTTAAGCATGCAAAACGCTGGCAAGTCGCTTTCCAAGCAGGAATGCGGCCTCCAGCGACGGCGTTGTCGGTGCCAGTCTCGAGGATGTTGCTGGTGCGGGGCGGCGACAATGCCAAGTTTGTTCCAGACCACGATGGGCCGATCGCTGACGCTATCGAAGGCCAAGGTGCAGACTTGCGAGGCAAAACTGTGCGTCGAGGACGCCGACAAGGTCGCCTTCTGTCGGTCAGAGCGAGAGCAGAAATAAGACTCAATAACCAACTGCAAGACGACACATACATTGTCAAAGTACTCAATCACGCGAGCAGGAGCAAAGTTTTGATCCGCTTGGTATTGTTCGTCTACTATCGAAACTTTTGTTTCTCTCAATTAAACGACTGGTTGTTCATTTTTTTATTAATATTACTAAATCTGTTTGTTTTGCATGTCGTAGAGATTTCACTAGAACCCACCAACACTCGAACGATTGTGGGTTTGCTGGTCACCCCGAGTAGAATATGTTGGACATTGGTGATAAATAAGAAAAGTATTCATTGTCGAATGATACTAGCAAACGGGCGGGTTAGTTCCTTCAAAACAGTTTTTATTCTACGGTCGGTTGATTTGCATAGGCTTTCCGCCCACGTAAGGAGCAAGACGACAGCGATTCAAAACGTTTTCTACGGACCTCTCCTCCGATTCAATCTACCGAGAACTTTCGCATCAACAGAAGCAAAATAAATATGGCTATCCATTCTGCAGCTTTATCCTACCACTAAAACGCGGTGGCCAACACACAACCAAGAAGAAGAAATTTAAGTTGATTAACCAGTCGGATAAACCATTTTTCTAGCTACGATCGTATACTACTTAGTCGTTCTGCTGCTTAGTTTCGTGAAATCCAAACGTGACTTGCTGGTAGTGTGTTTCGCGGCGCAGGTTCCAACACACAACCAAGCACAGCACGGTAAAAACTTTCATACGTCTTGCTGTTGGCGATATTTAGAGTGTAGAAGACATCGTTCTGACTCACATCGGACTTTCGCAACGCCCCAAACACCTTGAACAGATACTTCTCGTTCCCACCCGTCTGTCAAGAACCTTCTTAAACGTCTCGTCGATGGGAATACCCTTATCCGATTTTCATTTCAAAATGGCCTTCTCCCAGGCCTTATGGGCGTTCTTGAAAATCTCGCCGATACTGTCGTCACTTTGCAGCCACTCCTGGAGCTTGGTTTCTACCTTGGCCTGTTTAATCACTGCTCGGGCTCTTGAACATATACTCGTCGCTCTCAATGGCCAGTTTGAATGTCGCGTCGATGGAAATGTCTTTGTCCGATTTACCTTTCGGCTTCTTCGCTTGGAGGATGCTGATGAATGCACCACTCTCGCAAGGCAACCAAGCAAGCACGAGCTGCCGCTAAGAAAGCCCAACTGACGCAGACGGATGTCTTCATTAGCAAGACATTCGAGAACGCCAAAAAACTACGACTGCCAATTCCCAATTCTCCAAATATTTTTTTATTAAAATGAGTTGATTAACAATTTAACGGATTTCTCGTCTGAGCTGGTTTATCTCGTAGCATCAGATCTATCGTTGAGGAATCCAAATGGTGTGTTGCTCTAGAGCGATAGCATTCGTGTCTTTTGGCGGTTCGAAGCCCAATTGACGTGTTATCGACAGTATTGCCGATTCGTCCTAATGGAGCTCAGCTGCGTGTTGGAAGATGGATTGGCAGTGCATTTTGAAGGAGCACATCATCCCTGGAATGCTTGGAGTTCGGTTGGGGCCTCCCTGAAGAGAATGTCATTTCGCAGTCTCCACGTTGCATGGAAGATGATTGCCGTGTGTACTCTCCACAGAAAAAGGAGTACCTTATGATTTTCTCGCCAACTTGCTCGCAGGTCTTGTGCTGTGGGGAAGAGCAGAAGCCGCCAAGTCAATCGAGTTCTGAACGCCCGACGCCAGGGTTTGTATACGTGTTCCCACATCGATGTAAGCGATGTGCACGTGAAGAAGCAATGTTGTACTGTTTCAATCGCTCGGCACCCAGGGCGTACACATTGCTCAATTGTCGGGATCAGTGATTTCAAGAAGTATAGTCTCGAGCCGACGGTAACATCACCGCAATATAGTCGAAACATCACATCATGAGCCACTGGAAGTAGCAGTCCTCGCAGTGCTAGTACTTTTGACAGCGTTCGGTGAACACGTCGCCATGGACATCCCAAATCCTCAAGTAAATGGTGCTCCAGCGCAGGCGCTTGTTCAAGCAGCTTACCTCAGTCCTTTTTCCGTTGTTTTGGGAATAATCGTACGCTTGGCGTAGTGGTATTAGCACTACTCATCGATTATCCGTGAATTGGAGGTGTGTTTGCTGTATTTGCCGCTTGGATCTCTCCTGGATGAGGTTGAGGGAGAATTCTTGACATGACTTCTCTCAACTGTCTGTAGAGACGAAAAATATCCGTAAGGACAACTTCAGATCCGAGTATCAGGTGAACCGTTGAACATATTTTGGCGAAGAACGCGGCCGATGAAGGTCAGTCATGATTTTCGTCTAGAAAATCGGCAAAACAGTCCAACTTTTTCTCCGCAAGTGCACGACATAAGCAGCCAAACTTGGTAGTACCTGACCCTAATGGCGTCGAAGTTTGTGTTAACTCTCTGGAGTGCCACAGATGGAATTCAGATGACATATTTCACCATATTGGACGGTACAATGCAAATTGCACTTTTTGAGTCTGCTGACTTGTAGCGATGATCGTTGTGGCCAATTTATTCTGTCCCAATCGCGCAGAGTTCGACGCCACCACAGTGGCATCATTGTTGCTCTCCACCCCGCTGGTCGAGGTGGATCTTGAAACAAAAGTCACTGGATTGTGACCTAGCAAATTCCCCTAGCGTAGTTGGATTATATGCATCATTGGTCGATATCACACGTTATCATCGCTGTCTGAGTTGGAACTGGTGGTCACCACAAAATGCTGCAACTGCTGTAGGTGCTGACGGCGAATTACTGTTGCTACATCAGGGACTCCGATTCCGTCCATTTCTCGCGGTGTCGCCGCTAGTCCTTTCTGTACAATGCTCACGCCCGTTTTTCCGACACTAATGCGATTGAAAAACGTAGCGGTTTATCATTCCTTGCCATCGCCTTATAAATCGCGTGGGAATTATCACCCAATTCTCCAAGTAAACAAGAGGTTATCTCAGCAATCGCAAATCGCTGGCGAAGCTCTGAGGTTCTTCTAGGAGACAGCAACGGACCTACTACAATCAGCAACGACTTTCTTCCCAGTCATTTGAGTTACACGTCTAGAATTTGTTGTTAACAAGTTGAAACACACAGGACCTTACACTACGTAAATGTTGCGTCGGAGTCTCTGTGGGTAGAAGCTGTTGTAGGCAATGTTAAGCATCCTTACTTTGGCGGTCTTCAAGGCTCAAAACATCCTTCTGAAAAATTCGTTGATCGGAAGGAAATCGTCGTTCTTCACTTGTGTTTGACGTCTTTAAAGGCTTGCTATCTTGACCCCTTGGCGCTATGTCAGGCGCCGAAATTGTGCCTCCAGGGCCTTGACGGTTGAGGCCGATCCAGCCTCTAGAAAGGCAACCGTGGCAACAACAAACCGATCGACGCATGAGCTGTGTTAAATAAATAAAGTCGCTCCCAGTTCGGAAGTGAATGCTGGCGAACTACCCCACGGTAGAAGTGGTGAAGTTGGCATAAATGGCAAGGTTATGACGTCTACGAGAATGTTGTGCCCGAGAGCCCCGATAATTTGTCTTGCTACAATACAGTATTTGCAACTTCTCAGCACCGATCAGAAACTTGTGGTGAGAGTCCATTGAAACGCAGTTCGTCGAAGAAGACAACGATGACGTCCTCGACCACCACTTCGAGTTATTGCTCGGACACGCTAATAGCGATTGGAGAAGGGGAGGGGCTGTTGAAAACAGCAAAAGCCTTGCTTAGTGCCAACCACTAAAACACCTCGTCGATCACCGATTTGAGCAAGAGTTTTGTATTAAAATGGGCGAATCGAAGTCCCAGACACAACCTCCTCCGCTCATCTATCCGACTAGCCTCCTACGCTAACTTTTTATAAAATTCCTCGTAGCGATCGTAAAAGTTGCGATACGTAGGGCTGTTGGGGACCTTGAGCGTGATCCAGACGGTGTTCGGATGAACCTTACCGTTCTTCATCGCCTGTAGCACCTTGTCCATGTACGTCTCATCCATAGCCGCCTTGTCAACGATCATCTTCAGGTTTTCGGGGATGGTCTCCAGCTTCGCCTCATCCCTGTTCTTGAGGTTCTTATCAAAGTCTTTCAAGGCATTTTTGAACGTATCGGAGATGAATTTATCGTTCATCATCTTCTCGTTGAGTTTGGCTTCTGCTTTGGCCAGCTTGAGCGCCTCCTGAGCCTTTTTCACTTCCGGGGCGTCTTCTTCAGGCGAAGCGCATTCTTGATGAAGGAAAATAGCCTGGCGATGAAGTTCTTCGACTTATCGTTGAGCTTGGCTTCTGCTTTGGCCTGTTTGAGCGCCTCCTGAGCCTTTTTCACTTCCGGGGGCGTCTTCTTCAGGCCAAGCGCGTTCTTGATTGACGAATACGACAGTCTCTCTTCCTCGTCGGGATCGGCTGCTTTGAGGCCGCGTAGATGTCTTGCCTCGGTGTTTGGCACCGCCTCGATTGAGAGTGTCAAAAGCGGCGATCCCGTTTTCAAGGTGTCGATATCTTCAACACTTGCAGCTGAGGCGAGCGTACCGATTGCCAGCATGATAACTGTCGCGACGACGAAAACGAAGCGGGGACCGGTGGACGCATGGGGTGACGCAGAAGCTACTTGTTGGTTTTGGAGAAAGTTGGCAGATGACAACAAGTTTGCGGGCCAATGCAATGGATGTGATCGGCTCGCGGGTGTACAGTGCTGGAAGAAGCCCCAATCCGATGCACGGACATCTGGTCGGACTGGTCTGATGGACTGCAGAGGTTTTCAGCTTGTAGTCACTCGCCAGTCGCTGCTTTGATACTACAGTAGAGTCGGTTGACAGCCCACCGCTCAAGCGCAAACTCGAACTCTCTCTTAGAGAGACTCTCTAACTTGTAAGTACGGTAGCCGATAGCAAACCAGTGGCATGAGCGTGCCTGTAAGACATTCATTTCTTACGTGATGATGCCGCAGATCCCTTTGAGTAGACATACAGTTCGGAGTGGAGGGGGAGGCAATGTTTTTGAGATGTGCTCTACATCTTGGCGTAACCAACATGGAATCCAGAAGTAACCCACAACAACGCGGAGATACTCTAATCTGCTGGCAGCAGTGCTGCACAACGGAGAGGACTAGCTGCAAGGAATTAACTGACACGTGAATGAAGCTCTGTCTTTTGTTATAGGAACGGCTCCAGAATCTCACTTCGACTGGAGCCACATGCACAAATCTTACAAATTCTGTAGAAGACAACGACCTCTGTGCGTTCGCTAATTCCGTTGTTTACAATATTTCAGTGGCTGGTGCTATTCCTTTCATGTTGGAGGCTGAACCGCTTGAATTCTCAACCGAAGTGTTAGTGGCCCCATGTGTTTGCCATGACGTCTGATTGGTCATTACGACTTGACCAAAAACGCGTGTTGACGAATGCGTGCGCCGATGCGAGAACATATTAGCCAATCTCCTGCGCCGTCGTGACCATATCTTGGAAATGGCTGCGCAAGGAACTTGGGGTGCGACCGCAGCCTCAAAGCCCGGCGTCGGCGCATCACGAAGGCGACTGACGGGCTCATATGTGGTCTGGTGTGTGTAGCTGCGTACACGCGCATTCACGCCGGCACGCTTTTGAAGGAGAACGAATTTGATCAATACTATCGCATGAAATATTCAAGCTTCAAAGTACTACTTGAGTCCTCGCTCCCTATTTGGTCGTTGACTACTGTCAGTCTATTCGTCGCTCGCGTGGGATTCCACCTCTTTCTCCAGCCGGAATGCTGCAGTGCACTCTCTCATGGTTGGGGGAGGCAGCTACCATTACATTCACGTGATCACCGGGGTTAGCCGTTCCACGTTTTACCGAGTTGTTTATCGCGTGATGTTCGCGATCAATCAAGAGTGCTGGCGAATACATTTCCGAAGACACCGATGATTTAACTAAAGCGGCGGCTGGGTTTCAAAGTATTAGCAAGCATGGTGTAATAGCTGGCTTTCTTGGAGCAATTGACGGCTGGTTGTGTCCTATTCGGCGGGATGAGTGTGGGCGTGTGATTTCTTTTTCTCAGGACATTACCAGAAGTATGGATTGAATGTCCAAGCGTGTGCAGATCATTTATCTCGATTTTCAGCATTTTCGGTAAAATCCCCGGCGGAATGAATGATTCGTACGCGTTCAAACGCTGGAAAGTGAGCGAAGTGCTGACCACCATGAAAGGACCGTACTTTGTAATTGGAGACAATTAGAGCTGTGATGACACCGTTCAACAAAACCAAATTGGATGAAGACTATGACAAGCGTGACAGCTGCAACTTTTACGTCAGTCAGCTTCGAATACGCGTCGAAATGGCGTTTGGATTGCTTGTTAACAAATGGAGAATCCTAAAGCAGCCTCTTCACGTTCGATTACGTCACTGCCGAGTCGTTATTTTTGCATGGATTCGACGACATAACTTTTGTATTAATCAGCGCTGCTCATTTTCCCATTCATCGCCGCAAAAGGTGTTGACAACAATGCAGCGGGAGGTTTACTCTTGGAATAAGATACGTCGCTTAGATTATGAGGATACCGTCGATGATTCTGTGGTTATTCTACGCAACGGCACTGCCGTGGACTTGATGGATGAAACAGTACGCACGAATCTGGTCGAGTTTATTGCTAGCAAAACTTGCGACGCCCTCTACGAGGAAGCAACAAGAAAAACAGCAAGCGCAATAAAGGGTGGATGAGTTTGGAGATTAATCTGGTGATGTTTGGGCAAATGAACGTATGGAGCTCGAGACAGTCTTAGTATGCTGCTGTTGCAGCTAGTGGCAGACATTTAGACGTTCAAGTGGCAGCGATATTATTTGTTTTCTTTGTCTCCGTAAGCGTTGATGCACGACGCCACTCCAGCGGACAATTGGGCGTGCTCTAGTATCTCTAGCTTAACGCGGAACGTCGCACGTCAAAGCTGCGATAACGGGTCAATACAGTGCTCGAGAGCGGCAGCATCGTCGAAGAGTGCGGCTAGTGTGTCGCCCTCGCAAGGAATTACGTCACACTAGACTTCTGAGCCGTGCCGCCTTCCAAGTCCGCGAACTGGGGAAATTTCGGTTGCTGTTCATTACCGTCAACACGGCCGACGTGCGCGGAAAGTCCCCAGGGTTCTACAACGTCGGCGGCAGCGACTTGAAGCCATGGTCAATGCCAATTATTAGGAGTTCAGGCACAAGCAGCACGATCGAGAGGATGATCAGCGCTGGCAACTCAGCAACCAGTTTCATGAAGCATAAACACAAATTCGCGTTGTGTTTGGCTTGGTCTACTTGTAGCTCGACTTGAACAACCCGAAGGTTATCCAGAACTTCAGGGCGTCTTCTTCCACATTATTGTGGTGTGGATGCTGTCCATCGCTTGCTGCACCTTTGCCTTCATGCCAAGAGAGACAGCATTCGCTCTTCGACAGCGACGCGAGTATCGGGGACCAGTACCATCTCGTGCAATCCAACAACAGGTGCCACCAACACACAAAGCCGTTGCGCGACAGCCGACGCGTGTCTGGAGCCCACAAGAGCCAAAGCTGGCTGCAACATCTCATGTGGTCGTCGCGAGTCCTTGACGACGTCGTCAACAATCGATGGAGAACTTTCGGTGTGCGCTGCGAAGGACGACGCAGTAGCAACTAGTACGTATGCTGTTATCTCCTGGATTGGTGCACCTTCAGATGACAGATGAGCTGTACCAGAGTGCATCCCTGCTGCAGAACATCGAACACTTCACTCACAACTACGCCAGCGATGCTACAGCACAGCACGCCGACGCTGTTTGCCAGCCGCTATTCCAGTGACTGCACCACACTCCCGCGCACAACTCCGTGCTGCGATGCGCAACGTTTGGTCGGCGGTCACGGGACCTATCTATTTGCAGCTACAAGCACGTATGGCGGAACGTGCTGGCGCTGTGTATCGGCCGCTTGCATTCCTTCTTGCCGGACAAACGTATCAATTGTCGTAGTCGGCCGACATTTGCTTTGCGTAGAGAAGTGAGCAGCTTACGAAGAGGATGGACGCGAGAAAAATCGCTTGGAGATAGCACGTATCTTGCCGTGCTGTTGCGGTAAGCGTAGACACAGACAGCAGATTCTGACCCAGTCCATCTCGGCTGGTCGGAAGCAGCTCGCGAGCGCTATGCTACAGTACAAAAACTAATCAAGGGGATTACGGCGGAACCAGTCTGGTGTCGCACAAGCGGTCGGTGCTGCTGACACAGAGCTGGGTGTACCGATGCCAAATGGGGGATGCAAGTCGTCTACCTCGCGCAGATCTTGGACCACCTGGTGACCACCTCGGACTTGCACTTGCTGGGGCCGGTGACGGGTACGCTGACGACCGAGTCAATTACCAACTTGGCGTGCTGCTACTTCGTCTTCTCGTACTCGTTCGTCAACTTGGCGAAGGCGCGTTCGGGCGAGCAGCAGCTAGATCGGCACTTCCGACTGTTGTACAAACCTTTTCCCCAGTCATGTTGCCGTCGCACGAAATTCTTGAGCAACATCACTGATATTGCCTCGGGCGGCAAACTCAAACAGTCAGCTCGCATGATCAAAGATTGCAACTCGCCGGACATTACGTCGTCATCATCTTGCGCGAAAACGGCAAGTGTTCCGTGGGCTTGGCGAGCTTTTAATCTTGGTCGTGACAACTTCACTACGCGTGATCTCGTCGTGATCATTTGTTTTTCCAATCTTCATCTTGATGATGAAGAAGAGCTTACTCTTCCTGAAAGAACATCCGAATAGAAGACTCTTTTTCAGACATCTTGCGAGTTGTATTGAAAATGACCTAAACCTACCCTAACCTAATGACGCCCTTTAGCGTTGTTTCGGTGCGAGGATGAGGAATTTCCATAGCCAAGTGGAATTCCACTTGCTTTTTCCAAAGCGTGTGTAGAGACTGAGCTCACTCTCTTTGTGCGTATACGTTTGCAACTAGTTGGTTGGTCATGAGACTTGGAATTAAATCATAGAAAGTGGCGAGAAAACCATAGCATTTGGCAAGAAAATCATGACTTATTGACAGAAAAACCTACTACCATCACGACAATCGGAGATGAAATCATGGAAAATGGAAATGTGTATTTTGATTAAAGGAGCAACATATCAACTTGCTGGTTCGTCGCCTCCACTTCTACTTCTTGCTCCCTTTCGTGTTACATCGTTTATGCTTCTCTTTGGGTCCTGGTTTTTCTCCTCGTGAGCCTTTTTCCTCGGCGAAGTCGGAACGACAGACATGCGGCAGGACGTATCGATTGTAAGCGTAGAATCAATCGGAAAGGGTACAAACTTCAGCGTGTATGTGTCTCGAAAGTGTTGGAGCGAAAGTCGGTCGGCATCGTAAAGGTTTGCAATTGGAGTTCCATCTTGAATTGCAGCCGCCGTAGCGTGTACGCATGAAAAGAATGGCACAACAACTTGTATACTATGTAGTAGTAACGTGTCAACGTCCAGCTATTATTAGTGAACCTCACCACTACATGCTGACGAAAGTTCTGAGCCCAAGTTGAGCTGCAGCAGCCTGCGCTTCCACCGTTTTCCACTGTTCAAGCGACAGCTTGAGCTTCTTGCGCGAGCGATAGTTCTTGCTCGCGAGACGAGCTCGCCCTGCGATCGGCTTCACGAGAAGTTTGTGCCTCGTCGTCACACGGGAACACGCGCTGAAGGTGCTTCCGTAGTCCTGCAGGCGTTTTCAAAACACGTTGACACCGGAAGCACTTTCTCGCCAATCGCTTTCTTGGCCGGCCGCGTTTCTTGGGGACATGCTTCTTCGACTTGACCTTCATCATTGAGCTTGGAGATTCGATACTGAAGAAGGAAAAGGTAAGAAAACACCCGTCCCAGCCCACCCACTTACTTATGGAAATTGTCGCGCGTTTTCTTAGCTACAACGACCAGATCCACTTACTTATGGAAATCATCGCTGCTGGAGGCAAGAGTAAGTGGAATTCCACTTGATTATGGAAATTCCTCGTACGAGGAACCAACAACTACTTATTTGGAATTTGTATGGAGGTTCCGCTGAAGCTTCTTCATCTTTCTCGAACAACATTCTGCTGTTATTTGACCAATTACAGTTTAGCACCTACAAGAGTTTTCATTTTTGAAATTTTGTTTTGAAAGTTCACCTACAGAGAAAATTTGAAAGTATTCGAGTGCAGTCATACCAGAAAGTACGTGGTCATACAAGAAATGACGAGTTCATACCAAACAGGATGAGTTCATACCAAAAGGGATGATCACACATCCAAAGCTGCCACGCGGCCATTCCAGAATTTCCTGCGCTGGGATCAGATGGGTGTTCAGGAGCTAGCGAAAGAAGGCCAGCAAACGGCGAACCAAGTGATCAAGAAGACCACACAGACAGTTTACGAGGCAAGTTTCAAGAAGTTAGCAGAGTTCTGCGTTGAAAATGGTTATCCGGACCCGCGAAAGAGCGTCATCACGAGCTTCCTGTCGTCCTAGTGGCGTATTTGCAGAGTGTTCCAGCATCCAGTTCCGTATCGCTTCAAACAGCGAAGAAGGCTAGGTCGGCTGTGGCCAGCTTCTTCTCTTCCCACGAAAATAGCGACGGCACAGACGTGAACACGTGGGCAGTCCGAGAAAACGATGCCGGCAAACTTCAAGGCTATGGAAACCCCGCTCATGCCCCTTTCGTACGGCAGTTCATGCGCGGACTGAAAAAGCGCAAGGCGATAGAATATGTTCCAGCTAAAGCGGTGGCGATTTCATTAGAAATGATCACTGTTCTGCACACGTTTCTTGATTCTCCGGCGGGAAGGTGTGGATTCAGCGAAGCAAGTCGGGTATGGTTCAAAGCGGTTTCCTCCTTTGCCTTCTATGGGATGTGTCACATAATCGAAGTTCTCACTTTGAAATGGAAGCATGTGTCAATTCGTCAAATTCCCCCAGTATGATCAATCCGACGGAAACCATCGAATTCGGCACATATGCGCTATACAATCGCAAGACTGTCATGGCCGAGGGAGAGCCTACAACATGCACCGTCTCTCTAAAGATGAGGCTGCTATCGATGCGTACCTCCACTTGTGCAATTGGGTTGAGTACGCCACAAACACGAAGGGTCACGAATGGAGTGATGACGACTTCGTGTTTCCTGCGCTGACAGGGATAAGTAAGAAGAAACTCAAGGCTAAAGAGCAGGGCACAGGTTGCGAGAACACGGCCGTCGGTTGGGGGAGACGTATGTCTGGACAAACGTTCATAACTCTCCTCAATTGCATCGTGAGGGGATTTGTGGCTTATGGCGACAAGACTCCCGGATACGTGGCGAAACACTGGTCGAACTGCTGGTTTACTTCTCATACCTTTTGCCGCGCTGGTACCCAGTACTGCTTCATGTACGCAAAACCTGCACGACACTGGTCCCTGAGAATGATCAAATGATGGGCCGGTTGGAGCGTATCGGAATCCACAGAGACCTTGGTCCGATATCTTCTAGACATCACCAAACAATCCGAGGAAAGTGAGCTCGCCGACTGTTTGACCCCAGATAAGGCGTATTTGCATGAATGTCCCAGTGCTCCATACGAGGCAAGCAGAAGTATCGAGGAGGGTCCTGTCGTGAAGCGACGGCGTCATCTCGAAAGCGTAATGGTCCAGATGAAGGATCAGATGCAAGAGTTTTTGCAAGCCGTAGTTGTGTAGCAACACAAGACAATGCCCCTCCGGTAGACCCAGCTCCGCCACAAACACCCCCGTCAGAGTCAATCCAGCATGATCGGTCTCCTGGGATTCCAGTTGTTCAAGACTGGGTTCATCTGAGCTTGATGTGGTGGCTTCCTGACACGTCTCTACATTTGTTCAAACCACTATCGCAATGGATGAAGTCGGGGCGCGACAACGCAGGAATCTCACATAGCTGGTAAAGTGCTGCTAAGCATATTGGAGAAGATGTCGCGCTGTTTGCGACAACCATGGGAGAAACAGACAAGTCGCACTGGAAAGCGTGTGTGATACCTGTTTATCGTGATTACTATATGAGTCACTACGCCGGTGCCCAAGCTTCTGCGACCGCAACCACTATGTCCATTGCCATGCTCGCTTCTTTCATTAGAAAAGATCGCAAAGACCGCAGCAATGCTACTCGCCCAGTCAAGCACCTCCCCGACTATTCGGCGCAATTGAAGAACCATTCGTAACTTTTACATAGCACCAAGTTCGTACAAGTATTGACTCGTATCGACAAATCATAACATTTAGTATGAGCACGTCCATTCTGGTATGAACGCTATCGTCAACATTGGTATGACTACTCGTCCGGTCTGGTATGAACTCGCCCTTTTGGTATGAACGTGCGGACGACGATGAAAAAAACTCGTAGATTTCATCACAAATTAGGTGTTTTTTTGTATGCCTACTGCTTACCCTTATGCGTGGCGGTCTTGAATCGCTCTTTCTCCGTCTCCTTGAACTCTTCATACGTTGAACAAGTCTCATTGCTCACAAAGACGTCGATAATCTTCTCCAGCTTCTCGATTTCCTTGGCGCGCTGCTCTTGGGCTTCTTCCTTTCGCTTCTGGTAGTTTTCCTGATGGAGTGTACGCGAGGCGAGATACTTCTCCACAGCTTTGCACTTGATGCTGAGACCGGCCTGCATCCTCTGGGCTTTCATGTTAGCTCGATCGTGCTGGTATCTGGGCTGCTGAAGTTCTCGCTCCGCGCGCTGGAGGTTGATATCAGACATCGCTGCAGCTTCATCGTCCGGAATTTCGTCCACGTCTGCCTCGAGGTCGTTCTTGACCTCACCGAAAGCCTTCGCAGTAATCAGAGCGTAGCCTTGAATGTCGTTCAGACGTTTTGCAAACTTGTTCTTGAGAGAAGAGACCTTGTCTGAGTGAAAAACCAACATCGCCTCTTTGTAGAACTTTCGAAACACAACCATCATAGGCCCTCTTCCATGCTTTGCCTTGCATTTGTCACGAACATTAGCCAAAAGGTAGGCATACAGGTTAGGGTCTTGACTAACGCTATGCAACGGGGTGTTTTCACTTTCAGGCAACTACGCCCTTTCCTTTGTCGGGGTCACCTCAAGCGGCTTTTTCTTGAGCTCTGCCAGATTTTCTCTCGCCACTACAAGTTCATAACATGTAAAATAAATAAAATACCGACGCGTCACTTTAGAGACAATTTTACTTATTTTCGAGACGCCGATAGCGCACATACACACGCTGTTTGCGTCGCTTGGCGAGGATGGCGTCCTTGCTGCGAGCGTAGGGGTCGCGGTTGATGGCCTTGCGCGTCTTAAGGGGCTTCTTCTTCCCGCAACGCTGATTGTGCTTCGCCATGTTTGACTTGGACAGCACCTTGTTGCACTTGGGGCAAGGCGCTGTCGCCCCAGCCATTTTCAGAACATTTTCTACGGCTGAATGAGTTTTTCTACAAAGCCATTTATTGACTAATAAAATGTTTTGTAGGGAGCGTTTTTATTGGCTAATAAAATGTTGTTCCATGTTGTTTCAGGGAAAGAACCTTCCGCTTGAGCAACTCGAATGCTCCCTTTGCACGCGCAAGGTCTCTTCCCGAACGTTCCTGTTCATCTCTCAGTTCGTACAGGACTGCCGCTATGACAGGCAAGTCTTCGATGAACTTATTGTAATAGTTCAGGCTTCCGAGGAAGGACTGCACGCCCTTCAGCGCCGACGGGAAGGGCAGCTCTTGGACGCCTTTGGCGATCTTTGGCGTAGCCTTAATTCCCTCAGCGCTGATTTCGTGCGAATGGTATGGGATGGTGAGCTTACCAAACTCACTCTTCGGCAGACTAACTGAGATCCGCCAGTACCGCAGTCTGTACGGCAGCGCATCCAAGTCCTCGCACAACTGATCCCATGTCGGAGCTCCGTGAGCAATATCGTCGATATAAGAACTGCGCCCAAGAACTGGACCCAGATGACTCGGGATCGGGATGTTGCGTTGGAAGACCGTCATGACGTCGGTCAAGGCTGACACGGTCTTTGGCGCAGTTTCAACAACCGAAATATCCTTGGACCTACCATCCAAGCCCAGGAAGTCCAACACTTCTGGATACATATGAGCTTCTTCTTCAGCAGACAATCGAACAAACCCCTATAAACAATTGTTGATCACACATTGTAGATCAAAGGGCGTTCTTCAACCCGAAAGGCGTGCGTATCCACTGGAAGTGACCGAAGGGACAGATGAACGCCGAAATCAACTTCGCTCTCCCTGTCATCAAGATCTCCCAAAGTCGCTCGCCATATCCAAGGATATGAACCACATCGCTGCCTCGAAGCCGATCAACAAATCGTCAATCAAGGGTAGCGGGTAACTAGACAGCTTGATGAAACTGTTAACCAGACGGTAATCAATACACATCCTGATGTCCACCCCGTTCTTCTTAAGCACGATCACGATGGGTGACGCCCAAGGCGACTCGGAGAATTCTATTAACCCAGTTTCGAGAAGTTTCTTCAGTAGGTCATAGACTTTGACCAACAGGTGCGGTGCCACTTGCCACGCACGTTGTGCACTGGGCATTGCTTCACCGACATTCAAGTCGCAGACAACTTCACGGGCAGGTGCTGGAGTAGCATTTCCGTCGCCCAAGAAAATAGACTTATGCCGCCGAAGGATTTTCTTCAACTGCTCATCCATCTCGCACGTGGTCACACCAGGAGCTCCGACATCCGCTTCTTCAATGTTGCATTCAGGGCTGAGGTCCTCCAACTCGGGGAGCATGGTCAGTTCATCTCGAAGCTGGGCCACCAGCTCACCACCCTCGCGTATGTACACCGAGGGCTCAAGGTCAAGCTCTTCGGCAGTTACTCGCATAACTCGAACATATTCACGCTCAAGCTTTTCGACCGGCGTACCAATCATAGCCTGTATCGGGAACTCCACCTCGCCACTTG
The DNA here is from genome assembly GCA_011947345.1 of Phytophthora quininea. Classification (NCBI taxonomy): domain Eukaryota; phylum Oomycota; class Peronosporomycetes; order Peronosporales; family Peronosporaceae; genus Phytophthora; species Phytophthora quininea. The sequence goes on from JAAVTG010000064.1 coordinate 91,180, forward strand.
CCGGATCTACATTCGAAGGCTCGTCTGGGACATCATCCTCTTGAACTTCACATCCAACGTTTGGTGCAGAAACTTCGATCGAAGAATTAGGGCGTGTTCGACTTGCACATCAAACAGCTGGTTCACAGGGTAAATAGCTGGTTGGACCTTGAAATAGCAATTTCGTCATAAACGTGAAGTGAAACACACCAACGCTAAAAGAGCTGGTTCATCACAAAATGACTGGTTCTGAAATTCACCGAGGAGGTGTTTTTCGCAACCAGCAATTTTGCCATCCTCTCAGCAGTGACACCCGTTCATCTTGCAAATCGACTCCCATGGAAACATCCGCCAAAACGCCCCGGCGTACTTGGACTCGACGCGAGGAGACCCAGCTCCTACAGTACTACTTAAGTGCACGCAACGATGCGTCACTGAAGACTGACAAGCGCATAGTTCGTCTTCGTCGTCGCCACTCATATTTGGTTTTGGCTGTACGCCGCTCCCTCCAGGTAAATTGCCTGGCGATAGATAGAGGTCAATAGTGACCAGCTGATGATGCAGCTCGTTTGAACTGAAACACATCGTGCTATTATGTGAGTTGTGGTGCAGATTCTACGTAGCTCGTTTGGTTTCAAATCGTTATTTTAAACATCCGGCTTTTTGTGATTTCAAGTCGAACACGCCCTTAGTCACGTCAATCTCGCCCTCCAGCTCACGCTCGACAACGTCTACCTCTTCGTGACACGCCCCTTGACAAGGGTTATTTTCATCCCTGGACATTAAATCCAAGGCACAACTGGCTTCAGTCGGCGCCATACTCATTGGGACGTCCGCTTCAAAATCCGTCTGAACCGCGGCATCGACCAGTTTACTTGGGCGGCTAGTTGATGAACTTCCGTCGACTGACTTGATCGCACATTCGTTCAGCGTAGTTCGAAGACGGGCTAGCCGAACTTCAGCAGAGACTTCGGTAGGCCGCTGAACAATCTTGGTTGGCCACTTGTACGTTGGGCGATCAACACAAGGATATTCAAACTCCACCGGTTCCTACTCAGTGAGCGCCTTCAATCACCGCTGTCGAAAGCGGGTTTCCTTCGAGACTGTACTCTCATAGATGAGGTGTTGCCATTGGTCATACCTTCTACTGCTTGAGTGCACGAATCGCCCTGTCGGATACTCGCCGAATCCTACAACTCGCGCCAAAGGCGTTCCGGGCTCGATCCACAGATCTTGATCGGAGACAATCACCACTTTAACACCGACTGCCCAAGAGCGCGCCGTGTAGATAAGTTTGGTCACCCAGCGGTCGCCTCGACCGGCCCACACAACATTATGCTGTGGGTTCGACATACCATAATCCACTCGCACGACAGAGTTCTCTCCTGGGCGGAGGTGGAGCATTCCCCGAGGGACCACCGGGAAATTTGCCTTGGGCGGCCGCTCAGTAGCCCCAAGCATGAGCACCATTTCTTCATCTGGCAGTTGAACCAGACCTTCACGGATACACAGCCGAACGCCTGCCGCGTGCATGAAATCCATTCCAAGAAGTACATCCATCCCCGCCGATATTGGAGATAAGTAGATCAAAGACATACACAACTCTTGATCCAAGAGTGACTTTGACTTGGGTGCACGCTGTAACGTAGGTGGGGACCCAGACCTGACACTTTCATCGTGTCGCGCGACTTGAGGATGAGTATGAGCTTACGCGCAAAGTCGTAACTCAGTATACTCACAGTCGCGCCGGAATCCAAGAGTATTGGAATCCCGAAGTTGTTCACAGCGCCATGCACCAAGGCAACGTCCTTCGACGACTTGTCATCATGATCCGACCACCAACCATAACGCTCTCCTGGACACAGTTGAAATTCTACTGCTCCATCTTCCTCTTGTTCTCTTGAATGTACGTTTTTATCAACGTAGTCTTCTCTTGAACTTAAGTTTCTTGAGCGCAGATTTGGGTCAATTCTTGGATCTTGAATCGTAGTCATGCATTGTTAGTTATCTTGGTCTCTCTTCCTCCTCAGCTCAGGGCCTACGTACACTAAGCCACACAATTCCTGGGGTTTCTTGAGCCCGACGCGTTCTGGATCCCCATCCAGCGGGCTTAGTGGTTTAACGTTTCTTCCCCAAAATTGCTCGAACTTACATCCAAGAATTATTTCTGGATGTGTTCGGGCAGGTCCTTCAGTGCACCTTGGCGAGCGAGATCTTTCATTTCTTGAACGAACTTCAGTTCCGCACACTGGCCGTCGCGATGATATTTTCCACAAAGCGAGCACTTGCGCTTGTAACAGCGCCATGTCGGGTGACCCCGATCTCCATACTGGTCGCAGATCTCCTCCTTCCAGCAAGAGTCTGGGGTGTGCCCCCAATTCATACACTTCTCGCAGAACTCATTGCGGTGAGGGTTTTCACGCCGCTGTGGTTGGGGTGCCGGGCGCACATTGTTGAACCGCGCTGAAGGACGGAGCCCCATGCCTTCAGCACGGTACGCTTGCTGCACGGGCTCAGGCTCTTCAGTGTACGTTCCTTGAGCAGCGGGTTCTTGGGCGGAGTTTTCTTCAGAGGGGGCCGAAACCTCCCCTTCGAACTCATCTTCTTGAAAAGTGACGTGTCTCTCGGCCTGGATCTCCGCCCTAGAGTCAGCTCCTTGGGATACATACGCGCGTCTTGGATGACTAGTCTTGTACCTGTCGCGAGAGTAGTTGCTGTCCGCGCGGAAATCGCGAGGCCTCGACGGAGTGTCGTGGTCATCAACCCTCCACACGTCTTCATCTCTGTCCAAGGCACGCTCCAAGTGCTTCATGCTTTTAAAACTCGAGCCCTGCAAGGCCACCTTGAGCGTTGAATCCTTCAACTTCGTGATGAAGCGACGGATATGTCTCTCTCGACTGGTAGCCCTAGACAAATAACGAACTCCAGCTCTGGTAGCAGCTGCGTTCAAGCGGTAGTAGAGCTCGCGTGCGGTTTCCGACTTGTTCATCTGCATGAGGTAGTACTGTTCTCGGTACCGCTTCTTGGACTTACACCACATCTTTCGAAATAGTCTTCGACGGAGTTTTCTTCGACGGAATTTTCTTGGGCGTCGGCTTCTTTGATTCCTCCTTGGGCGGCGTTTTCTTCGGCGCAGGTCTTTGTTGGGATGATGCCCCTTGGGCGGCAGTACTAGGCTCAGTCTTCAACGTCGGTTCAAGCTTCACCGTGGGTGGCACCTTCAAGGTACTTGCCGCACTGACAGCTGGCGCGGACTGGGCGGGCGATAAAGACGCCCCCTGATTACGCCACTTGAAGTTGCTGAATGAGGGTTAGTCACACGCTCTGTCTTCACCTCGGTTGCCGAATGAGGGTGAGGGGCGCGCGTGCCTGTTGGACTTGGGACAACGTCGTCCGAAGATCTCGGATCTGGCCAGCCTGGAACTTCTGCAAGTTAGACGCCGTCTCGCGCTCTTCCGCGCGCTCGCGCTTGACGGCATCGACCTCCTGCTGGAGGGCTCCCACCCTGCACGGTGACTTGATCGGAGAGCTGCTGCACCATCGCCTGCGTGGCCTTCTCAAGCCAGATCGCACGCTCCGCCTCGACTTCAGCGCCTCGCGCTCGCTCCCGCTCGGCCCACATGGCCTCACGCTCTTGGGCGAGGTTCGCCCAGTCGGCTTCAGCGGCCTCCCTCTCCTTGCGAAGAAGTCCTTCGATGTCAAGTTGAGGAACCGGCTTGACTTCCCGGGCTTTCGCCCTAGCGGCGCGTTCTTCGACGACGCGGGCACGGGATTCGGCGTCACGGCGAGCTAAATCGGTCTTGGTCTGCGCGTTCATCATAACTTGTAATTGCCGTTGCATCTCATAGCGCTGTTCCTTCACCGTACTTTGAAACTTTTGCAGCAGGCACTCACTTTCCTTCGACTGCCTTTCAAGATGTTCGGCAGTCTCACGGCGCAATTTCGCCATGGCTTCCTGTTCTTGATGCAGGATATTTACCGCGACTTGCGATGCCCTCGACGTGGTCGATCGCACTGAGCGGTGAGAACATTCCGAGCGCGTAGACTCCGGCCTGTGTGGATACTCATTCTTCGACTCAACATCCAAGGCGGGGAGTTCTCCAGCATGTGTGAGACCAACCTCTCGCGGAGGTCGGCCCAGACTGCTGGGCGGACTTCTCGCATCGGACGTCCTAGAGCGGAGGTCTTCTTCGATCGTAGGCTGTGGAGGGTAGTCTATACGCGTGAAGGTGCCGCCATAGGCACCACCACCAAATCCACCACCTCCTGCTGTACGCGCGGTGAAGACCATCGCCCCTGGACTTGAGCGGGGCATGTGCGCCGAAGAGCTTTGCCCCGCTTCCAGCATAGACGAGGAAGAAGAGCTGTTGTGCGACGTGTTGACACTCGGTCACGACTCGTCAGAAGCATGGGACCCGACAGAACTTGGATCGGCTGCTGTCGAACGCTGGCCAGAGCCGTCTTGGATGGTCATTCGAAGAACTCAGGCGGCCAAGCTCGACGCTTTGGTGGACGTCCCTCGCGACAGCTCCGACCTAGATGGTGGCGTCGCCAGGGATTGCTCTTGGGCAGAATTCTCCGCTGTAGAACCATGCGGGCTTCGCCGAGTCGTTAGTCCGAACATTGTGAAGTGCCAAGCGAACTCCTGACCGAGCAAGTCTACTTCATCTGGCGCCATTGGTATCTCTACGTCCAAGGGACCGGGTCCTTGGGCGGAGTTTTTCGGCGGACACTTCTGCGACTTGCCGCTCCGACATAGACACATTGTTTACGTCCAAAGGCGCAGGTCTGGGCAAAATCTGGACTTCATGACACTCTACTCCAGCACTTTGCTGGGCCACTCAATGAGTTCCGCGGAAAGGTAAGCTTGGACTTCATTTACTACTGAGAGAACCCAATCCAAAGGCACCCGCGAGGGGTTCTTCCGATACCATTCAGGAACTAGGTTTTCAAACCTAAAACCCGCTGCGAAGAGCAATGTCTGCACGAACGCAGCGCACTCCCTAGACGAGAAGCGTTCTGCTGGAATTTGTGTGGCGGAGACGTCTTGGGCAGGGCTCATGTGCCAGCGCTCGGGACGCAAATCTCCTAGCCAAGTCGCACCGGGATCCCCAGCCTAGAGCCTTTCAGCGAAGAAGTTTGAAGTCAACACAACGCACTCGACCCATTTGGTCCCATCTACTCTTGGATTCGGCCATGATTACTTGAGGATAGGAAGGATTACCGGCCCCGAAGGGGTTCTTTCCCACCTACGCACTTGGTCCGCCACATACGCTCGCGCGTTTGCAGCAAACTTTGTTCGTCCTCAGTTTCAACGGAAGCTGTTGGGCGGAGATCCTGTGAACTCGTCATTTCTTCAGCGGTACTTCCAAGAGGAACGAGGATCTTTTCTTCGACTGACGTTTTAGATTCCATGCCAGCATCCGCACCTTCATCCAAGGGCAGAGAGTCCATCGCATCTTCAGCTGACTCGACGCTTTGCTCCTTAGATCCTTCATCTCGGACAGCAAGTGTCGTCATCGACAACTCTGTTCCGACTTCCGGCAGCGGAGAATTCGCGGTTCTCGACGCTGCCGGGGCTCAACCATATTGGCGCCTCCTGACGACGCCTGGGCGGCACGTTCAAGACTTGCGTCTTCAACATGCCTTTCTTGGACGTTAGTTTCTTGATCCTGGGGTCCAGCTCGCCGCTTGGGCTGTCTTCAGCGTCAAGCTTAGACGGCATTTCGTCTTCGACGTCAGGTTCAACAGCCGGTTGTTCTTGAGCCGGCGTAGATTCCACGTCTGAGGATTCTGCGTCCAAGGTAGACGCTCGCTCCACGTCTCTGGCGGCCTTCTTGCGCTGGCAATTTCCCTCGCCAACGTGTCGATGTCCTTCACCTCGTCCGCCGGAAGTCCTTGCGCTCGTCGAGAGTGACGGGTCGCCTCACCGCGACCACCATCACCACAATCCGGAGCAGCCTTCGACCCACCTCTTCCCTCCGCCATTGGCAGTGTTTAGAGAGTCACGAACGTTGACGCACTGTAATCCAAACAGTGACCGGTGAAATCCTTGGGCGGCAAGTCAAAGAGCACGTGCTCTGACTGAGACGAAGTCGAAGCCGGGGCAAGTGAACCTGGTCTTGGGCGTCCAGTCCTAGTAAGATGCTGAAATCCGGGCACGCGCACCAGCTGTGGCGGAAATGTGGTGATGTTTCCCGTCCAGAGGGTGGTTGTTGCACAACGTGGCCAGGATCTTGGTGAACCGAGATCAGTTGTGAACTCCTTCAGCGGCGGTTCTTGGAACTGCCGTTAAAGGATTGGCGTGTACACCTCGTGAATCCCTATAGGTTCGACCCTTGGATTTCGCGTTTAATCTGCCGGATGCCCTTTTACAGTCAAAGACACAAAAGAGTGTTAGATGGATTAGTTTGCCCACAATTCGTTCCCCTGTAGCCCACTTTTCTTGGGCGGCAGTTGAAGAGATGGGGTTCTTGGACTGCACGTTCAAGAAGAACTACAGTCCGCGCCAGGTTTACATGACAACCCACATTTTAGGGCGCCGCTCCGTCAATTTTGGGAGTTGAGCGGCGCCATTTAGATATGTTGTTTGTGTCGTAAAAGCGCGTTTGAGAATTGTTTTAACACGCGGGATATCCCACTTTAAGACAGGGTTAGTATACAAGTGACCATATTTGCCGGTGCGCCCATTATTAAGACCGGCCTGACCCAATACAAAAAGCAAGATAAGCAGTTAAAATGGCTACACTAGTAGTCTATTTTGTCTCCACGTTTCTTAATGACTTTCTTGCATCGGCGCGGCATGGACTCGATCAGCGCTAGCAGTGTTGAATGCTCAATCGCATCCCAAGCACTAAAAGAGCTGCTGTTAGCTCTGTGACGCTGCTGAACTGTCGTCCGTTAGCGTAAACATGTCGACTCATAATTGACCACAAATTTTCGATCGGATTTAAATCCGGGGATCTCGCAACCCAAGGCAGCACACGCACGTCCTGCTCTTTCAGAAACTCTGTTGTCCTCTTGGACCTGTGAATGGACGCTCCGTCCTATGGTAGACGAAATCAGTGCCATAGTGCAGGTGGGCGAATGGCAGCAGATACTCGGACATGGTGTACACGTAGTCGTCCGAGTTCTGCTTGCCATGCAGCACCGCAAGCTTCGTCTTGCCGGCGGCGCTGAAGCCCGCCCACACCATTACTGATCCGCCACCTGCCTGGCGACGCTTTGTCTGCCGAGGTGGCCGGCGGATGTCCCGCCAGTAAGTCTGGAAGCCGTCGGGCCCATCCAGATTCCATTTCTTCTCGTCAGAGAAGATGATGGAGTCCCAGGGCCCGCAGCTATCCGTGTTGAATATCCTTGCCCACGCCCGCTCCTCCCGCGCGACCTTGTCCTCCGCTGAGAGCGGCAAAGTATTGTCCATTTTTGTGTAAATTAGCCAGTCGACATCGGCAAGCACGCGCTGAATTGTGTGCACCGATGCCGACAGGCTAAGCTCGCTCTTAAGCTGTCGCGCAGAGAAGTCACCCTTGGCTGCTGGCCGCAACAGCAAGCGTGTCTGCCGCTCAGTCAGCGCGGCAGCTGGACCCGGCTTTTTCGCTCTTTGTCGACTCCAAACAGCACCCGGTGTACAGCCCCACGTGCCCGACCCACACGGCGCTCAATCTCACGCTCGCTGAAGCCCGCCTAATACAATCCCTTGACTCTGCCCTTCTCTTCGTCAGATAATGCTGTTCCCCTCCCCATTGTAGTGAATAGCACAGTGAGGGGAGCGCAATAGCAGTGGGGAGCGCAGCAATTAGTGGTCAGGCCTAGTGTAGCCATTTTAACTGCTTATCTTGCTTTTTGTATTGGGTCAGGCCGGTCTTAATAATGGGCGCACCGGCAAATATGGTCACTTGTATACTAACCCTGTCTTAAAGTGGGATATCCCGCGTGTTAAAACAATTCTCAAACGCGCTTTTACGACACAAACAACATATCTAAATGGCGCCGCTCAACTCCCAAAATTGACGGAGCGGCGCCCTAAAATGTGGGTTGTCATATAAACCTGGCGCGGACTGTAGCAACCACAGAGAATCAATATACAGAGAGATCCTTATGCAAATGTACAGCCGACAATTATTCTTATAGACCCTTGGTCGGGGGTCTCACACCAGGTTCAATCCAACGCCCAAGGCACCTGGAAAGTCTTGGACTTGGTTCGGCGAACGCGCACCACCTTCAATCGAAGGAACACACAGATCAGTCAATACAAATCCCAATACAAAACTTTGTAAGACGCAGTCTCAAAGCAAACTCAAGCGGCGATTGCTATCCAGCCGCTTGAGCGTAGTTTTAATATGAAATGGGTTGGCCTGCAAGGCAGACGCCCAACTAGTAAACAAAATGGTCAGGGCGCCTAGACTCCCCTCCCAATTGGACAAAACAAATAGGTGGGGAGCAGCAGGTCACCTAGCACTAACACGCAAAGAGCACCGACTGGCGCTTGTGCAGTACAGGTCAAAAAGAACTCTCTGATTGATATCTCTTATAGCTAGTAGATCTGCAGCCCTTCCGCAGATCTTGGGCGCAATCATTAGGATACGAATTAGTCTTGATCTTAGTATGCTTGACTTGATGACGGCCACTTATCGTGGGTTCATCGCTCTTCAAATCATTTGTGGCGTAAATATTCTGGGTTAAGTGCCAAAACCTACATCCAAGAGGATCTCCATCAAAGAGATCCGCGTTGTAGAAACTTCCATCGAGAAAATATCAATCCAAGAGAATCTCCGTTGAAGAAAACCTCTGTCGAAGAAGTGACCGTCCAAGGAATACGTTGTTGGAACGTTGATCCAAGAACTTCCTGGGTCTTGGCCGGCAGCTGTTCTTCTTGGGTCACTTGGGCAGCTTGGGGATTTACAGGTCCTTGCTTCACACATCGTGAGGTAAGCCAAGGCGAGACGGGTTGCACACAGGAATACCTTTCACTGTGGCAATTTATACCTTAGTTCTTGGCGACCCGTTTAACCCCTCTACTCCTGAAATTATTCCGGATTATCCGTTATAGTGAACATATGAATTAATGTATGGCGGAAAATCAGTACTTATTACCCTGTATTAAGCCCTTTTGGCGCCACGTAGGACGATATGGCGATTGTGATTGGGCGAGATCTGTTGTGGCAACGGTTTTGCTGAACAAAACATGCACTACAACCTTCGCCTTGCGATCTCCCTGCAAAACCGTTATGATAAATTTAAGATAGGGGCTCCGTTTCGCGCCAAAAGTCCTCCAGCTTCGCGCACCAAATTTTCGGCCAGTTCTCTACTAGAAGGTAGTAGAGGAGAACTGGCCGAAAAGTTTGGTGAGGAGTCAAAAGGTACGCGTGCTGCATTTAGTGCTTAGATAAACTCTTCATCCGTCTCACCGTCTTCTACTCTGCGCTTCTGTACGAAGCGGATCTTGTGCTGCAGCTTGGGGGATGGCGGTGCCGTTTCGCCAGGTCTGATGCCATACTTGGCTGCAGGTGAGCTCGCTGCCTTGGTCCAGGCGTCGGGCCGTGTTGCAGAGAGCCACGCGACCCCCTTTGCGATGGAACAGCTTCGACAGAAGAAGCGGCTCTCGAAGCTCCTAATTCCAGGTCCCGCCAGGGATGAGCAGATCTTACAGAGCCACTGCCTGCTTTTCTGACCGTTTTTCTCTCGTGTTTGCTGCAGCGTGTGTGGCTGTCGCGGCAGTGGCGACGTCAAAGAGCTCCTCGCCATTGTTTCCCGCCACGAAGTCCTCCCTTGTTTGTGACAGCAGATCGACATGCAGTCGCCGCATGAACTCAGCGTGCGTTGGCACCGGCTTCCCCGCCTTTTGCATCGCGATTTTGTGCACAATGAACGCGCTCACTAACGCCAGATCCACCAGCCCTAAGAATATTATCTTGTAGTACTTCCGCATCCGCACGGATTTCTGGATGGAGTAGCGCTGCAGGCGCAGTTGATCGTGTACATCTACGCCGCCCATAGTCTCATGGTAGTCGATGACCAGGCGAGGACACGGCACCGCTGAGATGGAGCCGTCAGGCTCACGACGAGTCACTTGAGCCGGCTGTGTAGAGCAACCAGTAGCCAGGAACCGCACTGGCTGGGAGTCCATCCAAACCAGCGCAATAAACTCTGGGCGCTCTTGCCATTGAGCAATTTTGTAGGTGCCTCGCGCCATGTTTTTGGTCGACTTTTGGTCTCGAACTCAATACCTTTGCACCACCCAGTCGATCCGAGCGCATGGTTCCGACGTGGTAGATGCCCATTGAGAGCAGCTTGTCCGACAAAGGAAGCAACGTGTAGTAGTTGTCTGTGCAAACCAGTCGTTGCGACTGCTGACCGCGTAGGACATTTGTCAAGTTCTTGACCACCGCCTTTTGGGCAACAGCTTGCTCATTCTTGTTGGCCTTGCCGCAATATATATCCAACCTGCAACATGCCATCCGTAGTAAAGTCAGTCAAATCCGGAATACAGTCAATCACATCCCGTACGTATTACGGATGCAGAGTTATAGCACTTTACCTTGCACAGTATGCCGTCTCCGCACAACACGTCAAGTAAAACTTTGTGCCCCATTTGTTGGGCTTCGCCGACATGTACTGCCACATGGGGTTTCTGCGGTGACGCATCGGAACCATGCCCTCGTCGAATGAGATCTTCGCTCCCAAGCGATAGCCGCGGAAGAATGTTTTCTGTAGCGCTTGCAGGACGGGCGAATCTTGAATGCGCGGTCGTGGCTGTCGGCTTGTTTGGAGTTGTCATTGAAGTGCAGGTATCTTGTGATATCTTGGAACCGATCGCGACTTAGAAATTGCCCAAACGGAACACGCGAAAGCGCGCCCTCAACTTTCGTGATCCAGTGGCGGCTCAGGCTCTCTCGTCGCGGCTCCAGCGAGCGTGCGATCAACAAGCCAATGAAGCGAACCAGTTCATGAGGCTGAATGGAATTCTTACGGCGTAGTTTAGCCTTGTACTCATCCACTGACAACACCAACGTTGACGGGGTCGTTGCTCTGCGTGCTCTAGCCCGCGCCCGCATCGAGACAGCCACGTCGTCGACACACTCTTCACGAAATTGATTCGTCTCTGCAGCAATCTTTCGCCATAGCTCCTTCGGGAGAAAGAAGTAGAAGATCGCCAAAGGGCTTTCCGCGAAAGCCAATGCCGCCTTTGTCGGGCCGCAGGGACCGTCGTAAAGTTGGGCAGCGTTCACACGAAGTTCGTCAGAGTCCTCCTCGTCGTAGACACTCCACCCTTCCAGTTGTAATGCGTCCAACTCAGCCTTCCGCAAGTCGAACGTAATCGGCTCCTCGGGTTCGTCCTCCTCGAAGAACACAGCAGCATCATCACCATCGTCTGACTCGTCTTTGTCGTACAGCACTGTGTCTTCATCACCTTCCGTGTCGGAGCCCAATGGTAGTAACCAATCTTCTTCGCCGACGTTGAGATCATCATCATCTAGCGGGTCGAAGAGACGATCACGCCGAAGTGCAGACAGGAAGTTGTCCGAGTCGAAGTCATCCATTGTAACGGCGTCATCGCGAACCTCAGGTACAAGTGAGTTCACCTCCACAGTCGCATCCGGAATAGGTTGCACAGGCCTATCCGGAACAGCAGCCGTAACAGCCTCATCCGCAGTAGACGGAATAGCTTCGGTCATCTCCGGAATAGTAGAGTCTGTATGATCCGGAACAACAATTTGAGTGAGTGCTTTCAAGTCTCCACTCGATCCTGACGCATGTACGTACCCTCTCGCTGGCGCTTGGACGGTGAGTGTCTGCTGGTACGTGTCTTGCGTTTTGACACTTTTTTCGCAGCGGGCTTCTTCGCTTCCACAATCCTCTTAGAAAGCGACTTTCTTTTCGCTTTTGGAGCTGTCGAAGGTCGAGACGAACGGTTCTCAAGTGAGCGTGCAGATGTGGCTGGACGAGCACAACTTGATGGACGAAGCACTAACGCCGGAGGCGCAGGTGCAGGACCTGGACTCGAGGCAGTCGGGGCAGAACTTGACGCAGGTGTTGGTGCTGGGCTTGGCGCTGGACTTGGCGATGGACTCGGAGCAACACTCAACGCAGGAGCTGGAGCCGGGCTCGGCGATGGCGAGGTCGGTGCGTACACCGAAGCATACGGTAGTTCCAGCCACCCGTGCTGGCGGCAGTAGTGCATCAGGCTCTCGTGGCCTACATTGAGCAGTAATGTGCGTTAGTGTATACATAAGTAAACTGCGCCAAAATCGCACAACTCACCGACGAAGTGGTCGACACCTTCTTTGCCGTCAACATTCCCATTTGGAGGCACATACGTGTTGTCGTAGCTGAGTCCCTTTGACCTCTTCCACGTCCATCATCCCTTTTTCCGAAGCTCGCGCCACATTTGGTGGAAAGTTTTCTCCATGGTCGTGCAGGTTGGCGTCTTGTCTTCGTGCTGGCAGATTGCGAAATGAAGACTCGTGGGTCTGTGCGATCTTATATCTGGTCCCCGACCCCTTTCCCGCGAATTTTCATGTCACTTGTCCCCAACCGGGTCTGTTGAACTTTATACATACAAAATTCTATATGCGAGAATTAGGCTGTTGCGGAGCTCTCGGAATAATTTCACCTTTATAATATATATTCCGGAGAATCCGTAACGCCGGAGTAGGGGGTTAAGTACGTGGGGTGGCCAGAACGTAACGTGCACTCACGCTCAAGGCAATGTGCCCTTGGGCGTACATTCCAAGAGCGAAGATTCGTTCAGCGTGCATTCCTAGGACACGCCGTTTCTTGGGCGTGCCTTTCAAGAACACGTTTTCTTGGGCGCACTTCCTGGTCTTGAGGGCCCATCCTTGGTAAGACAGCACACCCTCGCCTTCTCCCAAGCGACACGTTTTATCGCACACCTCTTCATCTCTTGAACGTAATATCCAACACTAGCTCCATAATAAACTCCATATGTAATCTCTCCACAGCGCGATCCATAGAAAAAACACAATTCACATCGTCACAGTTGCCGTAATAGAGTGTTTATTTCGCAGTTTCCATCGTGTAATTTTTGGTCGTTTTGGGACTGGGTTCCAAGACTGGTAACTGGTAGGTCGTCCTTCGTATGCGCTTACTACTACAAATATCGGTCGGTCGAAGAACTTTGCTGCTAATCGCAGTGTCACGTCACAGCCCCACGAGATCTCGTCTACACATTCCGACCAATCCGAAGCGGAGTTACTGATGTCATCAAAGAGTTCTTTCAATTTCAATACAGACTCTCATACCTTCATGAATGTTTTTTACCCAAGTGAGAACGGAGTATGTCCGTGCGAACTTGAGGCTGAAATTCCTTGTCGAACCCGTGTTCCGCTGCCAACTTGATTCCTTTTTCAACTTCTTCGTGGTCCCGGCTATCGCCAATTTCCCGTCCTGATCACCAAAGTTGCAGTTGAGCAGCGCCATCGCTATGCTGTAATATTGGCAGTTTCCTGTCATTGGTGTATCTTCCTCATACAGATCAATCACCTGCGTCGTCAACTACATTGCTGTGTGCTTATCCACGTTTAAGTCAACACATTGAAGAATTTTCTTTCAGTCCACTTCTTCTGCACATCTTTGCGCGGCTTCGTGAAAGAGTCTCTGTTTCTTCCTGTAGTTTTTGGGCTTTGGAACTGGTGGTGGTGCCGGCGGTCCGAATATCACCATTTCTGGTGACTCCTGATTGTGTGACTGTCGAGTAGTTTCCTCCTCGGTCGACGGGTCTACTAAATCAGTCAGTTCGAGCGATCGTCTTTCCTGTTCGAGGTGCTCCTGGTACTTCTTGATGTCGACTTTTGTGTCTTCGACATTCCGGCCGTTTCCCACTCCTTGCTTTCATCGCTTCGTGAACTCTCAACCTTCGTAACCTTTTCCATCACGTCCGCTTTGCTGACCTCTGCCTCCGGGTCAGGTTTGTGCATCTCCATACTGTCAAACATATCCTCCAACTCTGCGAAGTTTGTTACCGTCGAGTTTGTTTTGGCAATTTTGCTAATTTCGCTGAATTCACCATGAGACTTCTGGGAGAAGTTAACCAGTCATCTTCATGTACTCTACATTTGGCGACTGCGTGCCCTGCAATACCGCAGTTGTAGCATGGTGGCGCTAGGTTCTTCCCGACATTATGCACCAATAATTTTATTCCCATCCAGTTGATGAACCTGATCCCATCCAGGAGTTGCGGGCAGGCAGACCCTTAGAAGTAGATTTCCCACGCACCAATCTGGAACGTTTGGCTGCCATGCTTTGGTTCTTGATAAGAGGTGAACGTCCCTTTGAACTGTGATCGAATAAATGCACCAAGAGGACTTGTCCATAAATCTTGACACATTCAGGAGCTTGATGCGGTATCTGTCACGAGGCTTCTCTTTTTATTCCATCAGCTCCTACTAGTCTGTCCAAACCCTTTCTGCCCGTTGTTCGGGAGTATCCGACGTGTCGAATATCTCTGCGTGAACATTTTCCAATGGGAAACTGCTGCTACGGAAGGGTATATATCGAAAGGCATCTGACCACTTCCAGGCTGTTTCTCTTGTCCAGAAGAACAAGTGAACCGAATGCTGCATTTGATTGTACGCTACTTGTTTTGTTGTCCCCAACATTTGTGTCAGTAGCTCCTGATCGTGGTGTCCTTTTTGAGCTCCTTGGAGTATAGCTGTCAGCAGCCTGTCATGAATTTGGAAGTCCGGATAGGCTGGAAACGTAGCAGGTAGTCGCATTAGTAACTCTCCTTCGATCTGAACCAGGATCGTATTTTGAATCACTCTTAAAATGTCGTTGGTGCAAACTCTTTTCAGGAACTCTGGCAGCGCTTGAGCAAGTATCGTCCCTTCCAAAAGACCTTTTACGATCCGTTTCTCCACTGAAGTTGGTTGTCGAAGCTGAGTCGGAAATCCGTACGAGGTTTCGAATATTGCTTTCATCTGCGCAATATCCTCAATCGTGTAATAGTCCGGCTTGAACCGTACTATCAGGGACTGTTCCTCCTCCATTAGTTCATCATCATCTTCGGCCTGGTGAACCAGCGTGTTGTTGGTCCACGGATTCTTGTCCTGCGCTCTCCGCACTTTTTCTTCACTCAATCACAAGGATATCACTTCCAGCAGTCCTACGTGAGGAGTACATCGTCCTTGTGAGCTCTCTCAGTCGATTTCTCCAGTTATTCAATGCTCCCCGGTTCCTGCGATCTCCACTCGAAACAATCTGTACAATGCCTCTTGCTCTTCATCTGTTAGCTCTGGATAATGCTTCTTATGATCAGGTAATTCGTCTTGCGGGTGCTGCACAAAGATCATTCTGAACATCGCCGCTGTCAACTCTTGCTCTAGACTTTGGGAGGTTTCATCTGCCATTCCGTTTGCTACCTCTTTCGCTTTATTGAACATTTCCGCCAGACTTTCTTGACTTTCTTTTGGGTCTGGCCTTCGTCTTCCTCATTCTGTCTTTCTTTTGTTAATGCCGGCTCAGTGGCTTCTCCTTCTTCTGTCATGCCGATTGAATGTTTGGTCTCATTTTTCTCTTGTTTTAGTGACGGAATTGCCGTCAGCGACAACATGTTGCAGACGGCAACCCCGTCAATACATTTTGAGACTATCCAGATTATGCTGGATAGCTGGCTATCTTTATGGTAGTTAACATGCATATACAAAGCATTCCTATTGGACGAGGGCTTCAAGTTCAAGATTAGACCTTCTAGGTGTCTCAAGAACGTCTCACAATCTCTACATTGATTGGCTCTTAAGTTCTACTGATTTGAAAGAATCCAGTTATCGATGGATTCTTGATTATGGGACGCATCAAAAAGACTCAAGATTCGAGCTACGTTTCCAATTTGAAGTTGTTCATTGGTAGATCTAGGATTTCATATGGACTTAGAGAATTGATAGGCTCTAGGATGGGAACTGGATTTCCCTTTGCGTTTCCCCAACGCGTGCTAGCACGATAAACCTGACTGATCAATCTCACTTCTCAATTCAACTTCCAGTGCCAAGGCGCCTCCTCCAGCAGCGCCTCCTCCAGCAGCGCCACCGCCAGTCTCCGCCACCTCGTCGTCGCTGCCGTCTCGTCCCAACGCTCGTCCCCCGCGCTACGTGTTACAGTTTTGTTGTTGATGCTGTTGGTGTTTTTTCTTGTTTGTTGTCATTTCGAATCACCACTAATCCGCTTCCTTGTTACTCCGTGCTCTTCCCACGATCTGGCGGATCTTTCTGCGATTCCATGGCCGCAGGCCTCGCTGGGCCACCTGGTCAGAACTTTCTGCACGAAGTTTTGGGGAGTCTATCTATCTCGAGTTTATTCCCCGCGAGTGGGCGCTGTGCAAGCCTGTCCAAGTGGAGTGTCTTCTGAAGGAGTTCCTGTTGTGACTGATCGATGTGATCGGTCGCGCGCTGATTCGAAAGTGGTAAGATGAGTATATTTGTATGCACAGGTAATAAATACGTTGCAGATCACTTCCAGTTTGCTTAAGTCATACAGTTCAACGAGCTGGAGGAGGGGCAACGTTTTTGAGATGTGGAAAACTCTACAAGTACACGTCAACGTTACGCTCTATTATTTAATAACCCTTCCAGCCTGGAATTCTGGTCTGGAACAACAACCTCCACGGAGGCATTCTAGTATGCTGGTAATACCCAATAATACAGCGGAGCGGGTTAGCCGGCTCTGCTGCAAGGAATTTCCTTAGAGTTGGCCACAGTAATATCCCTCTATCATGTATTTCCTGTTGGAAGCCGAGCTACTAGCTAAAACGTCGGTCATGGTGACCGCAAACATATAAGGATCTACGCATGGCTAGCTGTTGTCTTGAGAGCATTGATCAGCAGCAACTCTCGCGATTGCCGATTCTAGCTTGTCAAAAACTTAGCTAACGTAACTTTCTCCTAGAAATCAAGGGTTAATAGCGGCAGGCGGTACTTGACAGATGTTTTTCTACGTTTATGACGAGTCCTTACACTAAATGGTGCCTAAAGTCGCTGAGATACGTCGAGTAGCGCACGTAAAACGTTTTGTACGTGTTGCTACTTGCAATGTTGAGAGTGTTGAAGACGTCCTTCTGACTTACTTTGGCGGTCTTTAATGCCCCGAACACCCTGAACAGATAGTCGTCTCTCTCGCTCGTCTTGTCTAGGATCTTCTTGATCATCCCACCAACGGGGATGTCTACCATTTTCAATTCTTTCTTCGTCCAGTTCTTATGTGCCTTTTTGAACGCCTTAGTGATGAAGTCGTCTTTCTCCATCACCTGCTTGAGCTTAGCTTCTCCTTTAATCTGTTTGAGTGCTGCTTGGGCTTTCTTGGCTTCCGCGGAGAATTTCGTCAAGCCAGATGTGCCACCACTAAACAGATTCTTGACGGACGAAAACGAAAACCTTTCTTCTTTGTTGGCTTCGCTGCTGTCTGCGGCGTCGGTTGCTTCGAGAGCGCGTAGGTGTCTTGCTTTGTCGTTTTGCAATGAACGCATCAAACCTGGGGGCCTTAAAACCGTATAATGTTCAACGCTTGCAGCCGAAGAGAATGAGTCACTGATTGCAAGAAAGACAACAGTAGCAACCGTGAAGACGAAGTGCGACATCGACAGACGCATGAAGCCTAAAACTTGCCTTGGAGAGCGAATTTGAAAATGATTAACAAGGTAGTGCGTCGAGTTGGGCTTTTAGATCAATCGCGATCTCAATTCGAGTGAACAAGTCATTCTTTCATGGATTACCACCCGAGGTTCTCCTCGGAGGCACAACAAACAAAGATTTTTACTGGGATAGGAGAGAAGCGTATAGCCCAGCCCAACAAGGATTAATGTCAACGCTGGTCACTACCGGTAGTGCCGGTCCCAAGGTACGGCTAATTGGTTGGTCCACCCTATGATAGCAATTTGGCTCGACGGCCGCCGTACGTTAGGTGAGCGAAGTGGGAGGAGCTCAAGCTTAAAATCTTTGCACCCGTTGGGTGTGGTGTATCGAAATATACAGACGCATAGTCGCTGGCATCAGATTTGCCCTCCAATTGATCCCCGTGAAGTGATCAATTGCTCTCAAATCTGTGACCTTATGGCGCGACCGAATGACGTCGAAACGGTTTGTCCCTACAAATGTGGAGAGGTATGTCGGTCCGAGAAATGTGGCAGTTGCACTCCGGCGGTTCTCATGTATTTCTTATGCGGGCACAAAATATTACTGGTCAATCAATAACGAATGCATTGAAGTAGCGGAGGTTTGTGATGTTTATCTAGAGGTGGCCACGATCAGTCGTGTTCTTGATGAACCAGGGTTTCACCATCTATAGGGCGAGGAGCGTCATATTTGCGGTGATTCTGCCTGGAACGTGTCATTTCGGCGTGGTTACTTAGATAAGAAACTGGCAAAGCAGGAGGTGTTTCTCGCCAAGGACAGTATCTTATTGGCCCACTCGACTGGGAGTGCAGCGCCCAGAATTCAACAAGTGAAATCACGTCTGCAATGTAGCAATTGGTGTGCACAAACTACGTCAAGATGCCTTTCATATCCTTCATCGCTCAGCCTTACGTCGCACCAGCCTCACGTCGGCTGACACGACGTCCTATCGAAAGGGATGCGCCATGGAGACGTCGCATTATTAAACACACCTGATCTGGGGAGAAACGATAGCGGTGACGAGGTGACGTAGCTGAATCGAAAATCCGAACTACACAGAGGAGCAAGTCGATGATGAGCAACACCAAGGAGTTGAAGGAGCAATCAAGGTAGTGGAGAAGGTCACAGCGTCAGCAGAAGAGATCATTGAGACAAAAAATGCAATGAAATGCAGGAGCAGCACACATTTCATTCTTGATCAAGAGCTTGATATCAGAATGCGTGAAAAGGACGCTATGCTTAGTAAAGATCAAACGGATATGTGGGAACGGCCTTCCACGTGTATATTTGTTTAGGTCATCGGATCGTGTGCTACGCGTTAGCGACATCATTATTTACATTGTCAATTGAAAACGTTGGGCTCGAATGAACACGATGATCCCATTCTGGAGCTGAGAGAACAGTGTCGCCAAGCGCAGGCTTGGGTTCGTCTCCGCCATGAGACCACAGCTACCTTTTCAAGCGTGACCGCCTCATTTTCTTCCCACCTCGGTCTGCAGCATTGGAAGATGATGTTCGGACGGCTTGATTTTGGCACAAAAGCACCAGACTCGTCAAGGCGGTAACCAACATGACGTATGATCCATAGTTTCACACAAGTTCAGACTCGACGGCATCAGTGACATATTTGAGACAGAACCGAAGAAACGCTTTCGCTGGTATAACTATGTCTAGAGATGGGGTTATGAAAAACATTGGACAAAAACAAACAACAGAGACGTCAAAGACGGGTGACAATCTTGCAGTGGACTAGTCAAATAATTGTTACTCTTTTTGTTGTTGCCTTTCTTGCCTTCCTTCACTAGATGCTATGGGGTGTAGCCACGGCTGTAGCAATTTCCGCGTAGCCGTTACATATCATGGGGATCGATTGAGATACCACATTCGGAAGGGTTGATAAGAATAATTAAATTTAGCAGATTAAAGTATCTCCCCTTTTTGTCAAGTGCGCAACGTCCTTGCGCTTCAGTATCGGCTGTTAGAGAGGCAGTCTTCGTAGAGTTGTTCAGCAGGAAGCCAGATATCCGAACCTTATATTTCAGGTTTTAGCTTCTCTAGCAGCTTCGTATGGTTCTCATGTCCAGAAGATTGACGTGCTTGAGGAGCTTTTGCATTCTGATCGTCTAGAATTTGCTTCACCAGGAAGCCACTGGATCCACATCTCCAGTTATCATACTTAAGATATTTGATAGCCCGTAATGTGTTTTGACCGTCAATGGCGGAAGTGAAAGTGATCCTTGGCTCGATCGGCTGTTTTGTTTTATATATATGTTGCTGTTAACCCTCCAACACTCACGCGATTTTCGCTGTCTTGTCCACCACCCAACTTGTTGTTAAATACAACATGTTAAAAACCAGCCTATACTTCAAGTTTGTATGCTCCTCTAAAGTACGCTGTTCTTTTCTGAAATTTTGAACCGAATTGGAAAACAGCGACGGTCCCGTTGCACGACTTTTTCCGAGCATGTTGTCAAATGCACCGAGGCCTTGACCTGACAGGAAAACAGGGCGTATATCTACCATAAGCAAGTTGACCTGTTTATTAGAACTGCACGTTTTATGGAAATCGCTGCGCAAAATGAAGACGTGTTGGCAAGAAGTCGGAAGTGAAACGCAATGCATGTATTTTCCTTAGCAGCACCCAGCCTTGAGCTCCCTGTCTTATTCCTGCGTTGCCGCGTCTTCCTCCTCCGCCGCCACGTCTTCCTCCTTATCAGCGCCGTCATCTTCCTGCTCGTCCTCGCCATCGTCCTCCTCATTGACGGCGCTCGAGCGGCGTCTTTTCTTTCCGAGGCTACGCATCTGGATGTCTCGGCCTACCAGCGGACGCAGACGCTCAGTCCCTTTCTTCCACTTGGAGTGCCAAATCTGAAAGCAGGTGAGCGCGTTGCCGGGGTAGTGCTGCGGCCGCACGCGGTCACAGAGGTAGACGCTGTTCACGCAACAAGAATGTTAGTATCCCTGCGAATGACTGTCAAAACTCACAAATAATACTCACAACATTTGACCTTTGCTGCAGGCACCACAGTAAAAGCGGCTGGCCCAGCGCTCGCCCACCTTTCGCTTTCGCAGCGAGCAAACCTTGCACTGGTGTTGCGGGCGTTTGCGGTGCTGTTTGCCTTCACCGAAGCGGTCCCAGTCCTGGAACACGGTAAGTTTGTGCTCCGCGGCCACAACTAGCTCTGCCTCGGTCTGAGCTGGTGGCCCGGGCGAAAGAGTCTGCAGCAAAGAACAATTTCTCATTACCAAGTCCCAGCAACGTAAGCATACAAACTTACCACGTCGGCGAAGTCGCTGGCAGTCAGCTCCAGCATTTGGGCCTGGATATGGCGCAGGAACAAAGCATGATCAGCTGGCGGCTCGTTGCGCTGCTTGCGGGCTTCCCGGTACACGAAGTACGCGTTGACGATGGCAATATCCACGAGGCCCAAGAAGATTTTCTTGTAATACTTTTCGAAAACTACGCTAAGCTGCAGCGAGTACCGCTGGTCGTGAATATCGACCCCGCCCATCCAGCGATGGTAATCCCGCATCATGGATGGGCAAGGGAGCACAACTTTCTTCCCGCCTGGAAGGCGTCGCTCCGTGAAGATATGTTCGCAATCTCATACAAAACACAAGTAGTTAGAAGCCGACAACCATGCCGAAGGGGCCGCACGTACCGCAAGTCTCCATCGCCCTACTAGCGCCCGTAGCTAGAATTTGCTCAGGCATCCGATCCCACCAAAGCAGCGCTGTAACCTGGGGGACGCTCTTCATGACAACCATAGAGGTAGAGCCACGGGGATGTCCAGCGGGCGAGTCGAGCGCTCCGTGGTCACTTCCTTCGGGTAGCCGGCTCGGTTCGACTGGATAGTGCCAAAACTATAGATAACCCGGCTTAGCAGTTGCAGCGCGAGCTGCACGGAGGTGTAGAACCTGTGAGTCGCGACGGCGTAGTAGATGCCGGTCTCCTACGGCAGCAGCACCTCGTGGAGGTTTCGAACAACTGCAGCTGGTCCAGCATTCGGGTCGGCCGAGTGCTTGGTCGGAGAGTCGCCCCCAGCTCGCTGGCGTGCTGGTCTTTTCCGCAATAGACTTCAAGTCTAGCAAGTCATACATACAGCATGTTTGTTAGTTGTCTTGATGTATTATACAACATGTAGAACTTTGCCAAAAAAATTTCGCGAACCCCACCATGGGGCCGCGAGCTTTCTTCGTGGCAACACGCACAACACACAACATGCAACACGTGCAGGCGCACACGTACGCATACATCACACACTACGCACCGCAAACAGTAGGCCGTACTCGCACAGCAGGTCATGAACAGCTTGGTGCCCCATTTGTCCTTGAGATACTGCCGCGTGACGTTGTGTCGGCTGCATGACGGGATCATCGCTTCGTCAAACGCAAGCACGGGAGGTACGTTGTATCCTGCACGGAAAGTCTGCTGCAGCTTCTGGACCACGGGCCTAACTTTCCATGCCCTGTCTGTCTCGGCTTGCGTGTCTGCATCGTCAGAAAAATATAAGTTCTGCATGATCCGTCCAAATCGCGCCTTGGGCATGTGGCGGCAGAAAGTGCCAGCAGGGACAGCTCCAGTAGTCGACGTAGCCCAGTGATCCGCGAGCCGCCGCGAGTGAGGGCACAGCATGCGTGCCACCAATAAGCCAATACAGCGAACAATTTCGTGGCCCTTGATCTCCTTGTGCTTTTTGGTTTCCGCATCCTGGAATTGCTCGCGTGTCACGTCCTTCCCAGCCTCGCGCTTGTGACATAGTGTCACAAAATCAGGTTGCGACATGATGGCTACATGATGTGTGGCGCACATCAATTTTCGTCCGGTAACGTGACGTTTCAGCTGGACGCTTTCCGCCGGAATGTATCTGGCCGGAAACGAGATCTTTGTTTTTGAACGGATGCCATTTGAGATCTTTTGAAATCTTTTGAGATCTTTAGCTGAAGCGACGCGTTGGTTGGGATCTTTGCCCAAGCGACACACGAAGAAGTTATGCAGCGACTATTGAGGTCAACCAAATTAGATTGTGGAGGTCTCTTGCGACAACACAAAGACTCAAGAATCTATGCAGTTTTACAGGTTACCCTCCAATGTGGAAACGAGTCAAGAGGACGTCGCAACCGGTTGGAAACGTCACGGTAGGAGTTTTCATGTTTGTCTCTAAGATTTATTCAATACAGTCTTCAATTTCTCATGAAAACAACAAGTGCGTGTTGTCTGCTTGGGCGCAAGAACTGTGAGGCCTTCAGGTATTGAGTGTCGGCACAGATTCTGGCGGTACTGCATGTGAATGTTGTGTGGGCTCCGTTGGCGTGTGTGTATGGGTGTATCAACTACATATAACTGAATCGTGTGATCCATTTGTGGACTGTATGTGAGTGGTTTGAGTATTTCTGGTCGGACATATATTGTTCGGTCGGGGGTCTCTAAGCTTGCATGCACGAGGGTGGAGAGCATGGACTGGGGGTGCTGGCTGGTGCGGCTATTCATGCCGATTTCGTTAACAGTTCTCAGGGGCAAGATGGTGCCCGCGATGGTTTTGTATTTTTACCCCTATCAATAAAGTCGTGCATGTGGGGCCTGCTTTTTCATCACTTATGGCTAAGGCCGATGAGTTGGCGCAGGTTGGTACCCGTCAATGCGGGCTGATCATGTACGCGACAACTGCCAAGTGCCTATCCAGTGGAACCTCTGGACATCTGCGTCGTGGCATCGAGGCGAAAGGCTGGGGTGCTTCTTCCGAACGGAATGCGACAGGCTGACTGGGAGGAGACGTTTGCACGAATTGACAAACGTGCTGGGAGTGCGTCGTTTGTGTGGATCCCGTTGATACTGGCGAGGACAACGGGATCGAAATCGTGTGGCATTGATCATGTCATTGTGTGTTCCTATACATGCGTTTGGATGGCCAACCAGGCGTGTGTGTGCAAAGCGATTGAGATGAAACTTTTCGGGTGGAATGTACCCAGTAAGATGTTAGGTGGGAGCATTTGGCGTGGGTAGAATTTGTATATCTATATTTCTGTACATTTTACACGCGGTGGATCCTGATGAGGATACACGCCACTTGACGCCATCGTCAGGGTTGACTGTCAGTGTTGCCTCTCGGCGGTGGCCGAGCACAACGGAGCCGAAACATACTTTAGTTCAAGTGGAAACATTTCGGTTGGAGAGTTCTCCACAAGTGACTATGTCACACGCTTTGGTACATGCGATCCACTCTGCCGTTCACATGCTGGTTGTAGTAGCGATAGCTCTCCATAGCAATCCGGCTCCACAGTGACCTGGGCATAAAAAAAAAACAGGTCCAACGGCGACTCGGCCTTCGCCAGCACATCTTCGGTCGACCCGTACTCGCCGCTATACAAACCAGGATAGTTAGCGTCAGCTGGAAATGTATCAGCGTCCAATGTCGTAAACAACAGCATCAAAAATATGAGCACATGATGTAAATCCAACGTGGTCGATGATGCACGTACCCAAGTTCCAGCCGTCGGCGCGCACCTTCTTGAGAGCACTCTGGTCCTGCTCGAGAACTGCCATCTCCTTGGGCGTCAGCTCGCTTCAGTTCTCCATGGTAGTTTTCCAGTCCCAAGGCAGCTTCTCCACTGCTTGTCGTAGTCGCGACTCAGAGAGCCGCTTGACAGCATTCTTCTTCTGACGTGCAGCGATAGCTGCACCATCCAAGCCGTCATCACTGCTGCCATCTCCGCCATGGTCGTCCTCCTCCTGCACCGTCTGCTCCGCGTCGCCGTTCTCGTTGGTGGCTACCTCGATGTACCGGCTCTCCGAATACGAGCTGTCGCCTTCGAATTCCGACGTCATTCCATTGTCCTGCGGCTTCACGTTTGCGTTTTCTTCTTCCACCTGCGACACTTCACTATCACGTAGCATATTCATATCCAAAGTTCTAACCATACATCATATACAACATCAGTAAAAACATAATATGTTGTATAATTCAGCATGGACCCAACGACATACCGAGATGGCGAACGTGCCGGCGCTGGCGTCACTGGCGCCGATCCAGGTGTCTCTGCTTCTCCGGGCGATGCATCAGGTGTCCCCGGCGGATGGTACGGATATCTCCGCTGCGGAGTCGTTTCTAAGCACACTACCATCGAATTAGTAGATCACATCCATAGATCATTGCATGCACAGCGTACCCTGTGGTCGAGATGTCATCACTTTCGTCGTCCGCGTCGTCTTTCTCCTCCACAGGCACGTGGGGACTCGTCCTCCGCTTCTTCTTTCCCGCAGCTCCGCGCGTGGACGTCACCAGCACCTCCTTGTCCTTATTTTTGCCCGCAGAACGAGCGTCCTTTCCAACCGTGCAAGCGCGTCCGTACACGCTGCTGCCCTCTTCTTCTCCTCTTGCTCAAGCCGATGCCGCTCTCGCATCTGCGCCAGCTTCTTTCGGTTGTTTCAGCGGCGACGCGTGAAAGAGTCCTTGTCTCCTTTGTGATCTTTTCCTCCCTCGCTAGCCGCGCTTACTCCTTCTTCGACATCTTCTTGGGGGACCTGCAGCCGCTTACTTTGCAGCAGGGAGCTTTCCCTTCTTCTTTGTGTCCAACTCCGCCTGCTCTTTCTCCATCAAATCTCGATATGCAGCAATCTTACCCCTGGGCGGTGGCAGCGGTGCCCTTCGAGCCTGGGCACACGTCCTGGCATACCCTGTCGTTGTTGAGGTGGCTCTTCTCCGAAGTCTGCGTCTGTTGCTCGGTCTCCTGTAATGAATGCACAGTGTTCGATGAGTGCCCGTTTGCGGGGGTCGGGTCCCAGCCCAGCCAGCCGCGCCTTGAAGGCTTCTGACTCGCGCCGAGTCTCACGCCTCGGCGCCATGTCCCTCTTTTCGCGCTGTTCCCAAACGGAGTGGTTTGGCCACTGGCGCACGTTGGAGCAATTAATCTGGGCGGGTAGACCCGACCCGCTCTTGTGCACGTGCCGCCTATCCTACGCTCGGTTTTGCAAGATGTCAACCTACCCGCGTGCAAACTACAGAAACCCTGCGAAATGAGCCGGTTTTAACTTGTCGTATTTAACAACATGTTAGGAAAAAGTGCGAAAAACGATGTTGTAATATACAACCGTAAGTGTTGGGGGTTAATGGTAAACCAACTTTAGCTTAGCTGCCATGTCATTAACGAAGTCGCTTGGAGATGAACACAACTAAATAGATCTGGACAAAACACATGAACTACCAAAAACAGTCACAGGTCAGAGAGTGGTCCTACATCTTCGAAACATAATTTCGCCGGAGCAAACGAGACATTTCAATTCGCCGTCGTTTCCGTCAAACCAATTGGAATCACCCCGGAGTCCGATGAAATCTCCGCTAGTACGACGACCGCACCAGAGATGTTCGTTCTCGGAATTTCGATGTCTTCTCAGATCTGAAGACATTGGTGACGTCGAAAGATGTTTCCTGCACCAAAACCGTTTGGCTTCAGTGTTAGTAGTACAGGCTCTCTTTCGTGAATAATTTTCTCAGCTACCGCTACTTCGACGAGACTGACAAACCCTTGCGCCATCTGCTAGTATTGTTATTGTTATCTCCAACTTAGCGTATCGATGGCATGTTAACAGAAACGTAGAGCTCGGAGTTCGTTCCAAGCTCGGAAAACGAAATTATCTAAAGCATGCGCTTTGGGCGGACCAAACTAATACGTGCAGAATCAACCCATTTATATAAGTGTGTCACAGGCAGAGTCATCAAACAGTCAAGAAAAATATTGGATTGCAGTCGCGGCGGCTACTGGAATTCGACGAGGTGGAAGTATACGCAAAACTAATCGCGAAGTCTTGGCCTGATTAGGATTCGCGCTTTCACGTTCTGGTGTGTGTCAACGTCATATATCGTTGAGACCAGTCCCAACGGGATACGATATCGATGCTGAGAGAGCTTGCAGTGATTTGGTGGTTCGAGCAGGGAATCAATCTCCTTGGAGACATCACTATGATTTTTTCATTACTTGTCAAAGCTTACTGGATGAAATAATATAATGAAGTCAGCATAGCGACGAATTATATCGTGCAAACAAGGTCGACACATCTCTTGTATTTCTTACGATGTTTATATGGCCGGCACTATAGAGCTCGTCCCGACACGACCACGGTTCGTCCACGCCGACACGTCGGTAGGGGTAGGGGATTTGCAATCGGCGCTATAACGTCCGATAGAGAACGTATAGTTCGGAACGACGACCGCCCTGCAACCAATCAATGTGCCTGAGGCACCGCTAACCTAGACTTCATGCGCCGAACTTAAGTCGCCTTGAACAGCATAAAGACCACTATATGCGCGCCTTTGATCGACTGGGAATTACTCATTGGTCTCATCGTAGTTGGATTCAACAGTAGCCGAATCAGCTCAGACAAGTGGCGCATGTAGCAGATAGCTTATTCTGGCAGCGTGGATGCTTTGATGGCGATAGGACAAAGACCAAGGAACGCGTCGTTGAAGCGGATGCTCAAGACGCTTTCAACATGGTCCAAGTCGTTCCAAGTCGGAAACGCAGCTTGGGTCAATTTTCGTGCCGGTCATAATTCATTCCGTAATTTGCTCTGCCTGACACAAGTCCTCCCTTCCTCCCCGTCCAACTATCGAGATGCATAATCAGCTGTAGTCAATAGCTTGGCCATAGAGCGGTCTGACAGAGATCATGAGAAACACTGGATAGCGCTGGAGGAGTTCTGAAGCATCAGAAATAAGATCGCTGCTCCACACCAGGCACCTAAGACCTAATCGTCCAATCCGTAGATGTTCACGGCCACGGGTGGTTGTTTACCGATTGCGCAACCGTGGGTTGGATGGGTGACACTCTCTTCCGTACCACCATTAGCAGTTAGGCGCTGACGCAGCATGTACGTTTTAACATTCGCGGAGGTTGACTTGCGCATCAGACGCCGCTGCCATGACGTCGAAGGTGTATCGGCGATCTTTGAGTTCTCCGCGCACACAGTACAAATGTGCGTAAATGATCGGTTTGACTTCTTCTTGATGAGCTGAGGCGTTGAGAGGTTTTGCATGTATCTCCACACTGTAGCAAATTCATTTTGTTGCTTGTTCTTGATAGTACTTGATTATTATAGGGATTCCGAACGAGTCGACTCCTTCATTGCGTCATCGTCGTTAGCTTCGTCGATACCATCCTCAGGGGCGCTAGCACGACTGACCGATCTCGCATGCATGTTTGCTGCGTCTGCGTGCTATGTCTGTGAAGGTTGACTCTTTGATGCCAGCGTTCTTTACCACACAGCGCTTTCTGAACCGACAGGACCCGCACAACGACAGTCATTGCACTGTTATAATTACAATTTATCAGTTAAGACATCACGTGAGATCAACACCTTATCGGAGATTCCATCAGTTCATTTTGATAAGGCGGCAGTGGCAATATTAGATGATGCTGATGGCCAAATTTCGGTGCTCTGTATGGGATATTTCTGTGCATCACCGTTTGCTATCGATCCCTGGGCATATTACGTCGCACAGAGATAAATATCTGCAACGTGGATTCAGCAACAAAACTCGTAAGCAAAATGCGACCGTAAGACTGCGAGATGCGAGGAACACCAGCCTCAACGCTAGCCAAGAACCACACCAAGTATTGTCGAAACTTTACTCCTGGAAAATCGCTGTCCTTCACAATCGCTTGGGTTCAATCCTTCCAAGATCGGTTTTGAATCATGCAAGAAGAAAACTTCTACCTTCCAAGAATTGAACATAGATCGGATTTCATAGGGGCGTGTTAAAGACATCGAATACTTTGTGAGCTGTTGTATAGTGGTGTGGATGAAACGCACTTTATCGTTGACCTAGATAATGAAAGAGCTCTCAATTGGCTACCCGGGCCAGTGGGTCCCGGGGAGTCGTAGTTCGAGGAGTTTATTAGTATTTAGTAGTACTAACAATTAAGAGTAAATCTGAAACCGTATACTCTACTAGAACCTATATCCGCTGAAGATGTCAAAACCAGATCTAGTGTGTCGGGGGCCGTATAAAGGTGAATTAAAGAGAGCACGGATGTGCATTGCGATGGAATCTGTCCCGTATCGGATGCTACTCGGTTATTGCGGAGTGGTAAATGCTTCCTTGTGTGTTTATAGCAGCTAACAGTAAATTCAGGTATAGTTTGTGTTAGCAGCGTGCTAAACAGTGCTTTTGACACAAACTTGATTGTTTCAGCGCAAAGACACCGTTACTCCACACTTCATCTCGCCTAGATGAAAGCAGCACAAGTCCTTCGAAATCAGGCACGTGCTTCCACGTTATTAGTAGCTGTAGAACCTGCATTTTACGCTCTGCTTGAACTGCACCATGCAGGAAGTCCTGTCGTGGAAAATGTGGCGACGGATATAGCTGGACGGGCAGAAGAATACAGGCTCGCATGTGACGTGATGGATGACAGAGACTCTTTCTACCAGCAGGAGATTCTTGCTTTCATCGCCGCAGACAAACACCATCGCAGGACAGACCACCAGCAGCGGCTTGAGGATGTACAACCACAGGCGCTGACTCAGCAGCAGCAACACAATCATGCGGCCCGTGCTCAGATACGCTCCAGATCAAGCTCTGAATCGCCGAGACAAGCCAAGCGTCAACGTACAGAAACTGCCAGCTCCACTGTGCCCGCTGTGTCTCACCTCCTTACACAGTCAGACAACGAGCGTGAGGGATCAAGTGATGACCGACAGGACGAGGACTCTAGTAGATATTAAAATTCGAGCAAGGTTTTTACTTGCCCATGCATTATTGGTCAACCGGTGGCCCCATTGTGGTTGCTACGCTTCTAAGCCGCGCGGCGTTTGCACCGCCTACTTTGCTTCGCTCGTGGCGGGCAAGGTATCCCGCGCGGATTAGATAGAACCTACTATTGTAAAATCCAAGTGTTTTGTCACACGCGAAGGCGACACAAATCGGGCCTGTAGCCAAATAAAAACGCATGTAAATCAACACTGATGCAAACTAAATAAGTGTGGAAAAGAAGCGACGTGGCTGTTAATCGGGATGATTGTGATCACTGTATAGTAGTAGTGTAGTCAGAACGGTAAAAGTGGCAGAGCAGACACTCCAAATGTACGCAGCAGAATTCCGTTGGCGAGCTGTAGTGCTGCATTACGCGTACGGTGTCCCATGCGTCCGCGTCGGTCAGATTTTTGGCATTAGTTCGCCTCGTCCTGGTGATAGAACCGATTTTAACTGAGACTCGCGCTAGTACTTGCATCGTGCTGATCCTGGTAGTTTTATATGTGCGTGGTGCCTCGGAATGCCGAGTTTCACGCTGACATCCCGACCTATTTAGAGACCAAAACCGGCGCATTAGTATAAAAAGCTGCAGATGGGATTGGTCATTAAAATGAGCTTAAATAATAGTAAGTAACTATAATTTAAGGTACGACAGAAACAAATTAGAGCGTCCTTCTCTTAATTACGTTCCAAAACGGCTGATTTACTATTTGATTAGACATTCCGAGTGCTTTTCACAATACTTAGACCTACGCATCCGGCCTACGCGCCGTCCTCTGACAGACCTCCGCTGTGCTCCGGTTGTCAAGGAGTATCTCTAAGGCCTCAAAGTGCCTCTTTAATAGTTATCTTGGTTGTGGAGTTGGACGGCAAATATACGTAAGAAGGTATTATTGATACTCAAAATCTATCCTATTCACAATCCTGGTACTCGAACCTCATCCTTTTTAAAGCTTTCTCTGATTTCTGCCGATTTTGCTCGCAATTAACCGTGTTTTGTGAGACAGGAGAAGAGTTAAGAGAGAGCGGTGATAGTGATGAATGAGATCGTTAGCGCTGCTTTGACATCTGGGAACTCCCCGATCGACGGGTGTTGATGAAGGAGAGACGAAGAGTAGCAAATTTGGCGTTCCAAGTGTGATAGATCAGAAAGAGACGAAGACAAGTGTGTGTTGTACGGCCAAAATAAGCATTAATTTACCATAGCTTTCAGCTTCACTAATTGAGTTGTGTATTCGTTAGCATTAACTGAATACATGGGCTTAGTGTCCGAATCCGTAAAGAATCCGACCCTGTCGTTTAAGAGCGTAAATTACGTCCATGGTTGATATGGTTTTGCGGTTTGCGTGCTCCGCGTACACCACAGCATCTTGCACTAAGCTCTGAAGGAAAACCCTAAGTGCAGATCTCGTTTCCTCGTACACCAGCGCTGACATACGAATAACTCCTGCACGACGAGCCAGCCGGCGAATGGAGCTTCGGCCGATACCCTGAATGCTGTCGCGCAGTATGAAGCGATGACGCTTCGATCCGCCTTTGCCAATGCCTTTCACGCATTTCCCACGTCCAGACATTCTATAGCTCCATCGCAACAACAACGTCAATCTTAAACAGCAACACATCAACTATTTTGTACCTGTGCAGCAGGCTCTTGCAATAAACAACGCAAATAGTGAAGTGAAAGTTTAGTCCATGCAATGCTGGATGCGATCGACGAGTAGCTGACAGTGCAACTGTGTCCTGTTTTCCTTTTAAGGGAAACTAGCATATGATTTTGACGCGGCAGTATCTTCACCCCATAGATGCATCATTTTCCGCTGGGTGTTTATTCTGTTTTCACTGAGAATTTATTATGAGCGCCATATTAGCAAGAAAATCACATTTTTTCACTTTATTTCTGTGCGTGTGCACTACATTCGATTTGCCCACAACGTTCCACAACTAACTCTCGTC
Source organism: Phytophthora quininea (assembly GCA_011947345.1). Classification (NCBI taxonomy): domain Eukaryota; phylum Oomycota; class Peronosporomycetes; order Peronosporales; family Peronosporaceae; genus Phytophthora; species Phytophthora quininea. The sequence goes on from JAAVTG010000064.1 coordinate 122,483, forward strand.
TAAGTGAATTCAAGCAATCTAGAATCTCCTTGTGCCTCTGCTGGGCATTGCGAACATCAAGCTCATGTTGATCTCGACGTTTCTTCTCCTCAAGCTGCGCTCGCTCATGATCAGCGCACCAGTGCTTCATTTGGTTCTGGTCTCGGCGCTGGAACCACAGGAATAGCTGTATAACATCGCAGTGAGTATGAATCCGGCCTTCAGCACGCTCCACCGTCAAGTCTTCACGGCTTGCCATGCTCGAGTTACCGTTAGCATGAACTCCATAGTCATGCTGGGATGCTGTACTCTTCCTTGAACCTGTAAATGCAGCACTACAGTCTTCGTCATCACCGCTCGTCGCATTGAGAGAACCTACAGCATTCCTGTCTTGGTCACCACGGAGAACAGTCAAGTCTACATCTTGCGGTAGCGGCGTATCTTGTGCATCACTTGCAGCTTCAATATCGACTTGCAATTGCGCCGTGTTGGAGCGGCGCATTATCTTGTGTCGTAGCATCAATGCCATCTTCTCCCTACAAGTCACAGCGGACTCCTTCCTCTTCCTAGCCGTCGAATAAAGCCGCGTGAACTTCCTCTTCAGACTGACACTAGTGCGGTCGAGCCACTTCGAGTCCTTGCTGCTGTTGTATGCTGCTGCGACTTGCTCCCACTCGGCTTTCTCTCGAGGCAAGCTTTCGGCAACAACTGCAAGCAACCGTTCTTGCTCAGCATCATTGTAGTTGGTGGTCCCCTGCGGTTTCGTCATCTAACATAGCGCGAAACGTTAGCCAATTTGCCTCAACAGACTTGCTCGCACGATAGCGCTTCCTTACCTTGGCGCCGCAATTCTCGAATGAGGTGGGCTTTCAGCCGGCACTCCGAAGTTCAAGTTGCTCATCACACCATATCACAGTAGCAAGTCGGGATTCTTTGCGAACTGATCCTCGTCATACCACACCAGCGAGTCGAGGTTGTAAGCAAACTTTGCACTGGTCTTCTTTATAGAGCAAAACCGGTATTTGCAATAGAAGCTGCTATAAGTATTATTAACAAGACAGTAATAGTATAAATGCAAACGATCGCAAGCAACCTGTTAATCCTTTGATGGCCACCTATCCCATGCACGCCTTGTAGATTTAGGTCCATTTAGCTGCAGCCCCATTATCCTTGTCGCTAGTCGTCTTCCGATTGATCACTGCCTCGTAGATCAATAACTTCAGCGTTCTCCACACCGTCGCTTTCCTGAGTACTTGTGCTTGATGCTGCTTCGTGTGCTTGGTTTGACGTACGCGGAACAATCAACCGCCGTACAAGAGCTGTTGAAGGCCGCGTCGGTTGCTGGTGTTCCCTACGCTGCCAGAACTCGGCAAATCGATGATCCTGTGCTTCCCTACGACTACTTCTTTCCTCAGCAAGCATTCTGCCAAACGCATCATCACAAATGCTGTCGGCCTGATTAGCGTGTTGGCGGGCCTAGTCATGCCTATCAAATCTCCGTCGCAAGCGCGACACTGCTGCCTGGACGACAAGACTATTAGCATCGTGTGTCTGTCGTATTTGGCAGAGGTTCTCGTACGCGGCCAGTACATCTTTGAACGCCTGATTCTCTACATCAACGAGCCGTTGTCGGCTTTCGAGCTCTGATATGTTCTGCATCTCTAGCGAAGTTGGTTGTGAGCGTCTACTATGTTTTTCGTTGATTGTCAGGTACTGTCAGTATCAGGAAATTTTGTGGACACCAAAGTGATTGATGTACGGAAAGTTACACAGAGGTGAAGTATGATCTTGAGCTAAATAAAGATAAAAATCCAGCAGTGAAATCGAGCGGCAGCACGGAAGTTGAGTCACTCGTAAACTGCAGTTGGGCGTCTATATATATGAAGTCGTGCAATCCCAAATGTTACTGATTCACATGTAAGCGGTTATATTATACTAAAATCGATTAGAGACAACACCTCTGGCTAAAAAGATATCGCCCACAATGTAGACAATGTTTCATGAGCAAAACCTGCATTAGATACGAAAAACTCGTAATTAAACAAGAACGGGCTGTAAGATGACCAGTCCGTCTCCCGAGAACTTCGGGATGCGAGAGATAGACGTCGAACCTTGGATTTCCTGAGAGACTTTCCGGATACCATTTCTGTGGTGAATTTTGGAGGGGTGTTGCAGTGCTAGATCAACCGAATAAAATAATCAATGTTAGTTATCCGCGCTGAAATATACATCAGGTGCTGTGCAACCTACCTGCTGAGTTTTTCATGTCCATCGTCGCCATAGATGCGAGAGATAATTCGTCCGAGTGAGTGGTTTTCTCGTGACCTCAAGCTGTCGCCGAGGTGTCTGCATTAGCTTCCCTGCCTTATGCGCAGCTGTGCATTTCCGCAAGTGGGGATGACAGGTCCTTTGATGTAGACTACCTAGCGTGCGAGCCGGCGGGTCCGTGTTATTGCCTTTCGTCGGAAGAGTTGCTTTCGTCTTGACTGACGCGCTCTGCTGATGCGAAGCCTTCAGACAGAGTTCATGATCCAGTAAATTCCCACAACAATAGTATGTATCAGTATTTACCTTTTCAAGTGCGCGTTTGCTGTTGTCTTTCCCCAGCCATGGCGGATCAAATTGAGCAAGACTAGCCTCGCTTTTCTGCAACTGCTCTGAAATCTCTCTTGTACCGCCAGCATTTGAAAAGTGTGATCCCACAATGAATCTATCTTCCCGTTATGACTTGCCTTCTTGATGTTCTTAAGTCCTCTGGTGGAGACAGACTCGCAGAATAAGTATTATCTATCCACAATCTATGTCATGGTAATATCATATTATGATAATTCAGATGAAAATTATGTATACGTAACATCAAGTCACGAAATGTAAGTGTCACCTCGGCGGCGGTGATAGGGGAAAATCAACGACTGGAAGGAAGCGTATGAAGTGTGTAAGGCCATAGTTAACCCTTTAGTCCTGGTTTTACTAGAAATACACTAGAAAAATTATGAACGGCTTCACTCCCATGTAGCCAAAATCTCGTTTGTAGCAAATGAAGGTTACCATTTTAAAGAAATGTTTGATAGTGCAAATGAGGGCTAGAAATGCAACAACAGGGAAAACTCAGGCAGCGGCGTTGACTGCTTCTTCCCACGAAATGTCCCTTAGCTTTGTGGTTGCTTGGCACTGCTTCTCACGAAAGAGCTTCATGCTTGAAAAGTGGGAGATGACAACAATGGTACCAGGTGGAGGCAGCGCTGCATCTGTGGACTCCATATTCCAAATCGTGGCTGTGAAGAGGACGGTATCGACTTCTTCCCTGTTTTGATCGTACTGGTCTCGAAACACCTACATATTAAGTCCATTGTTAGAGCACTAGTAATGTGCATGCATTTAGTTCCTTACGGTAAGTAGAGTTTCCAGCGTTTCCGGCGACGTGGCATCAGTGAAGTGCAAGCGAACCAGCCTGGACTCCTTGTACATGTGGTCAGAGACCCACAGTAGCTTCATTCTCAGCTCGACGCTTTGGAGCGATACTTTCCTCTGGATTAGCTCTTGTAGGTCTAATCAAATTCACTGTTAGAGTGTGCAACATACACAGCTATCCAAACTCACACACCTTGAACGGACGTAACGATCCGTGGAGACGTGCCACTTGGTCGAGCTGCTAAAAGTTGCTGTAGGCGCTGGTATGGGCTTTGTCTTGGAGCGACGTCGATCTCACCGTGCAGTTCATCGATCGCGTTTGGTGTCGGCACTGCCGTATGCGTCGGTGGAGGTGGCAGAGGCATCGACGGGGGCATCGACATCGCCGTCTCCGTCGGTGGTGGTGGGGGCGGGGGCGTCGGCATCGTATGCGTCGATGTTGGTGTTGGTGTACGTGTACGCGTACGTGTACACGTAGACGCTACAATGGCAGGTCTGGCGGCATCCACCTCGGTCGTGTCGGCCATAGTTGTCGCTTTGGCCGACCTACCAACGCGCTTGAGTTTTCCAGGCATAGGTGAATTTAAAAGTGAGCTTGCAGGGGTTCATACTGTACATACTACATACAATATACGCCAATATGCACCAATAATGTAGCCAAAATTGCGATGTCAATGAAGGCTCAACCCTACTTAGCTATCGGTTGTCTAATTGGTTGGTTGATAAGTTCATCAACCGGAGCCGCGCTGCACAAGTCCCAAATACCTTTTGAAAAGGAAACAAACAACTTCAACTTCAACCAGAGCATCGCTCTGAGCCAGGACGTCCAACTGACTTCAGGTTGCTTGTGCATACGTTTGATCAGGATGGTGTGCCGAATACAGGGTTTACAGACATATGCTCCTCCAATTTAGGTCGAATACTAGCTGAATTTTAGATTATGGATAGAGATCATTATCTTCTGGTTGCTCATTTCCGATTTTCGGATAAACGTGGAATAGGTGCTGGTATGTAGATCTGTGATTAATGTAGACAGCGACACAAAATCATGCTTTTCAAGATTTTGTTGACCTATCTCTTTGTTTCTGCACATCTATCTACACTTGTGACCGTAGCAGACTTCTTTGGCAGATACGAGTAGTGACTCATTGTAGTAGGCTCCAAAATCTTCGCCATGGTCCACACTTACTTCAACACTTCTTATTTAAGCACCGCCACTGTAGGCACCAGATCTTACTTCAACTAAGCATCGCCACAGGGACTTCAAAGCCGCGCTTCAAGGTAAACCCAGTATGCAGTTGTTTAAAGGTGGCAGTGCCGCCAAGAATGTACGCAGACTTCGATTCCTACTGTGCATGCAACAGTCTATCCTCACTGCGAGCCTAATTGCACTGGGTGAGCCCTCCTTTCGGGCCGCGCTGGCATTCTATGCAGGGGACTTACTTTTCATTTTGACGCCTTCGCAAGACCCACATGCAATGACTTTTCTCCTCCTCAGTGATCGGCGCAAAGTACTTAACAGGAATACTGTCAGAGCTTTCAGCTGTATAACTTGTTCGTTGCCTTTTACGAGCCCTCGATAACTGCCTCTTAGCAGCGGCTTTCTCCCTCTGGTGTGCAAGATCCAAGTGGGCAAGCAAGTCGTCTTCATCGTTTTCCTGCGTCGCAGGTGACGCCATTACTACACGTCATTCATCATCCCCAACGTTAGCTTAACAAACGCATCCCCACTGCAGTCAAATGCTGCTGCCGTACCTGGTTCGGATCGCCGAGGATGCTTGGCCCCTAGCTGGGAGGTGCTCGCGGTGCAGCGAATCAATGACTGGACGTCGTTGTCTACCGTCGGGGTTGTCATTCTTTGTTGAAGTTGAAGGGCTTTTACCTTTTACCTTTTAGAAGGGAAAAAGGACACGCCGGGTTCACTGCGGTTACTACTGCCTCCGAGGTCGGAAATTCCGACGTGAAACGTCTTAGGTAACTCATCAATGTGGTGCACACGAAACGGCTGGTCCAAAACCGAAGCACCACCGAACACTTCTCTATGCCCACCCCAGGGCATTTCCAACCAATCAAAAGCGATAATTATAATATCAACCAATCAAGTTTGACTTGGTCTGTCAATACCGGTATTTTTCGGAGAGAGGACCGTGGGGACAACTGTACTACGGCAGATCGAATAAAGCATAGTTCTTCGAACTACGAATAAGAGTGGCGGTAAACATGTGAAAAACATTTCAAATAAATGCGGAAATTCCGGAAAATGTACCTCATTCTCAAAAGGTAAATGTTTCCATACAAAAACCAAGAGTGCAAATTATCGCGCGTAATTCACACATGGAGGACAATTCGGAGACCTGCCGCGCGGTCTTCGACGCTCTGGGGTGTTCAAGCAGGACTTCGACACGGCCATGCAGATCCTCATGTACCAGGACGAGAAAGTTGCGCGGCTGACCCTCGAAGACAAGCAGGAGTCAGCTAACCGGAGGTCGAGACGGCGCGGACGCTGGAGCGGAAGGGTATCACCGTCCAGCAGCTCACACAGAGCCACCAAGAAGAGGCAGAGGGCTCAAGAATGGGAAGAGAATCGACCGGAACCTCCGGCGTCGCCGTTTATCGCTTTGACGCCCACACAGGCGACTCATAGTCAGCTGCTGACGACGGACAGTCAGTGGAATACGCAGCAGGTTTCAAGTTACCCGTTTAGTGGGATATTACCAGAGTCGCAGTTCATGCCAAGTGCTACACTGGAGGAGAAGACGCAGGAAACGAAGGATAGGACGCAGGAGGAGCTTGTTGGCGACTCGCAGGACTCGTTGGGGATTAGTGCAAGTCCACAAGAGCACAGCAGTGACTCACAGACACAAGCTTCAGAACTGAAGAAGCACCTTGAGTCGCCTAACTCAGTTAGGCGCGTTACAAAATCTTTCACAGTATCTACAGACCAGCACGCAATTGAAGAGACCTTATCGACGATGCCCAATTTGTTCCAAACCGCAAAGGGCAAGTCATTAACGCTGTCGAAGGCCAAAGTGCAGGCGTACGAAGCGAAATTGTGCGCTGAAGAGGACGAGGGGAGGCTGTCGCCGAGACAGCAGCGACAGCAGCTCGCTTTCCGACCAGGAATGCCGCATGCAGCGACAAAGTTGCCGATAGTGGTCTTGAGGATGTTGCTGGTGCAGGGGCTGCGACAATGCTGAGTTTATTCCAGACTGCGAGAGGTAAGTCTTTGACACTATCAAAGGACAAGGTGCAGGCGTACGAGGCGAAACTGTGCGCCAAGGAGGACGAAGGGGAGGTAGTCGCCGCGTCGGCAGCTCGCTGTCCGAGCTGGAAGGCCGTCAGCAGCGACCGACTTGTCGAAACTAGTCTCAAGTATGTTGCTGATGCGGGGGCGGCAACAATACGGAGTCTGTTCCAGACCGCGAAGGGCCGATCGCTGGCACTATCGAAGGCCAAGGTGCGGGCCTACGAAGCAAAACTGTGTGCTGAAGAGGACATAGTGACCGCCGTCGCCGAGTCTGTAGCGCCTGAAGCTCGTGTTCAGAGCAGGAATGCGGACAGCAGCTATCGTGTTGTCGATGCCGGTCCCGAGGATACTGCTGATGCAGGAGCGGCAACAATACCGAGTCTGTTCCAGACCGCGAAGGGCCGATCACTGACACTATCGAAAGCCAAGGTGCAGGCGTACGAGGCGAAATTGTGCGCCGAGGAGGACGAGGAGAATGCTGCCGCTGAGTCAAGAGCGTCGGCAGCTCACTTTCCTAGCAAGAGTACTACTGTTAACGACCGCGTTGTCGATATCGGTCTCGAGAATGTTGCAGATGCGAGGGTGACGACGATGCCAAGTTTGTTCCAGACTGCGAAGGGCAGATCTCTTACACTGTCGAAGGCCACTGTCCGGTCGTACGAGGTGAAACTTTACGCCGAGGTGGACGAGGAGAAGGTTACCATCGAGTCTCCTGCGTCAGCAGCTCGTGTTCCGAGCCAAAATGCGATCTTCTGCAACCGAGTTGTTGACACCGGTCCCGAGGATATTGCTAGTGGAGAGGCGGCGACAACGCCGAGTCTGTTCCAGACCGCGATGGGCAGGTCTTTGTCACTATCGAAGGCGAAGGTACGGGGCTACGAAGCGAAACTGTGCGCGGAGGAAGACGAGGGGAATTCCACCGCGGAATCCGCAGCGTCATCAGTTCACTCTCCGAACAGCAATATTGCCTTTAGCGACCGAGTTGTCGGTGACAATCTCGAGGCTGTTGCGGAGGCAGCGATAATGCCGAGTTTGTTCCAGACAGCGACGGGCCGATCGCTGACGCTGTCAAGGGCCAAGGTACAGGCGTACGAGGCGAAATTGTGCGCCGAGGAGGACGAGGAGAAGGCCGCCGCCGAGTCAGCAGCGTCAGTGCCCCGAGGTACGACCGACTGTGTTGATTTTAGTGACCGTGCACGCGGTAATTATGGGGGCAATGCTGCTTGTTTGGGAGCACTAGACGAAGAGAAGGATCTAACAGTGGCTGGTGGATTGTATGCTGTTGCTGCTGGTGATGAAAAGCGTGGCTCGCTGAATCAAAAATTCCCTCGACAAAATATGGTAAAGTCATTGGAGACCGCTTGGGGCAGTGCTGCAGCACCAACTTCCTCAAATAAGAAGACGAACTTTGCTTATGGGCGTGGTAAATTGGTACGGCGTGATCACCCGGTTGGATCGACGCGCGGATTTGTGCCGCCTCGGCCCCGTCGAGTCCGCGAACTTGAGGGGGACAAGGAAAATATGAGCCCAGGCAAGTTGGTTTGTCAAACCACAGCGTTGGAAGCCTCGAAGTCATGGCGAGCTTCACCACTATCATCGGAAAATGCTCATCCGAATCAACGTATGCAGCACCGTCCGTTAAAGCCAAAAGGACTCTGTAAATCCTTAGTTTGTCCTTCACAAGAACGGCAAAGTCGGAAAGGATTTCATCCGCCAGTGGCCAGCAAGAAACGCCCCTCGAGTGCTTCCCAGTATCGTGATAAGAGTTGCTACCCAGCAAGCAAGAAGTTGAAACTCGGTGGTGGTGAAGTGGCTCGACCTTTTGTTTATCGGGAGGCTATGAAGATCTCACTCACACATCTCATTGGGCTCCAAGAATGCGATTCTTATTTTTGTGGTGCAGCTAACGAAGAACCTCGGATCCAAGTGTTGAACGCAATCACAGCTAGCAATGCTGTTAACGTTCTCTTTTCTCGCAAAGATTCCAGTGCGGTAGTACAGCGTCATTTTGATGATCCATATGACCCAACTGTTTTTCTAGGCCCTCACGAGATGTATTGCCAATTGATCACTGGAAATCATATCACTACGGCTGTGGGCGCTACGTTTGAGTGGTTCACGAATCACTACTGTTGGATAGTGTGGAAATTGGCAGCAACGGAGCGATCGTTCCCACGTTTGCTTCTGAATAAGTATCTGACTTCGGACCAAGTTTCACGCCAGATATGCCATCGCTACCAGCGCGACTTGAACGAAGCCCAACGCTCTGTCCTAAAGAAAATTCTTCACCGAGATGCAAGTTCTCTGAGCTGTATGGTCTTGTGCATTGCTGGTGTGCTGCCATATCCCGTTAAAAAGAGCAACCAATTGACCAGGAATTGCCGCCGTGCTGGAACATGGCGCTAGTGCTGACGGATGGATGGTACTCGGTGTATGCTGTTCCAGACGCCCCACTAGCGGCTGTACTGTGGAAACTCCATGAAAAAACAAGCATTATCGGTACTAAAATCGCTACTTGGAATGCGTCTTTGCAAAATTCAACTGAAGGTATCGATCCGATGGAGTGCGCAGTGGTGCGGGAATCTCAGTGGAAGAACCCTTTGCTGGCCAAAGATGAGTTAACACAGTGGCCCTATTTGCAGCTCAGGTACAATAGCACTCGGCGTGTTAGCTTTGAAACACAGCTTGGATTGGAGAAGCTGCGCTTGACTGCTCCAACTCAAACCCAGGTACGGAGACAGGAGTCACAACTTACTTTTTCCTTGTTCAAAAGCGTGCCATTAAAGAGTCTAGAAGTTGGCGGTGGGATGGTTCGGTCCGTGCGCGTGAAGTTGACGCGGATTTCACCTGTGCTTCACCTACAATCGAAAGAGTGGGCGCTAGGGCCACGAATTCTCTGTGAAGAGCAACTGGAGTTGTATTTCCAGCTTCGTTCGGAATATTCTCGTATGACCAGGAGCAAACAAAGCCGTCAGGACGACAAGGACGACGACTTCTTAGTCGATAGAGAAGGTGGTGAGGATCAGATTGCCATCCCTTTGCCTATGCCATTCGTTAAGCTTGACGTGGTTTGCACGCATCCTTCCCTTCAAAGAGATAAAGGGACGGGCACTGGCGTTTTAACTGTCTGGCGTCCTGCTGAAGACTTGCTCGCAGGTGGACTCCGAGAAGGTGGCGAATATTTTGCCAGTAGCTTGACTGTGAACTGGAAAATAGACGGTGGACGCAGTCAGGATGCGTTCTTGCGACTAAGTTCCACGAAGCATACAACTTTTGAGAAAATCGAGGACGACTCGAGTGACAGCTGCATCAAACTAACTCATACGATGGACTCAAAGTCGTGTGTTGACATTCAGCAAGCTACAAAAGACTATCGAACCCATTACGAGAAGGGTCTTGTTCGGAATGAGCGCAGATCGACCATCGATGTGTGTGTATTTGTCGTGTTGGTGACGACTCGCGACACCCAGGACCCTACTGCAACGTCCAAAAGACAAGCAGAGGTTTCTTTGCTGGACCCTGCTGTCAAACCTAAAGAGTCTCGCTTTATAAAGCACGTTTTCGTCACCGACCGAAGTCATCATCTCATGAGCATTCGGCTCTCCGAAATGGAAGTTAACTTGACAAGTGCGACGTCATCCAAACGAGCCTCCTCCTCCTCCTCGTTTATTTTTCGTCGAGGAAACAAAAATGTCTGGAAAGAAGGCGCGATTGTCTGTCTCAGTGGGCTCGAAATTTCCCACTACGATGAACAACTGCGTGTGCTAGACTGCGTGTTGGTTGAAAGCTCACAAATTGTTTCCTTTCCGTCGAAGAAGTCTCCATTCTGGGATGAGTTCCGACTTCTCCAAAGCGAGGTAAAGCCGCCCATACCTCCTGGAGATTCCAACCATTTTGTCAACGAGGTAAAACAACTCAAGAGGTACCTGGAACGAGACGTACTACTGCTGGACAGTGTTCCATCTCAAGAACATGACAGCCACGTCGAAGCGATTGAGCATGAGCAACTCACTCAAGATTTGCGGACTCATGAAGAGGAAAGCCAAAAGATCCTACCATCGATACGTCGAGCAGTCAAGGACACAACCATTTACGATGGGATGGAGCGGTTGTCAAGGTCTTGCCGCTGGTGGGGACAAGTCGACTCATGTTTCCGCGAGAAGTGATAGCGTTCGCTAGTGTCAATCTGCGGGCGGACGACAATGCCTTCCGCACGGTGTACCTCACACGAGACGCTCTAATGACCATGAAGTCATTGCTACATGCAGCTGGTATTGCCAAACCTACTGACGGTGATATGAGCTTAGTCCAAAGCGTTGGGCAGTCCATCAATGAGGTCACTGCAATGTCGCAGTCGAAAGCTAACGTCTTTCGGTTTGAGATGCGGCAGTCGACGAACGAGCGTCTGATCAATAGCTGGAAGCCGTGGGAACGTCTTCATGCGTCGTATTGGATGGCGCTGAGTGTCGACGCAATTTCACCTTCAACATGACAAGCAGAAGAAGAAGGACACCACATCACGCCCTATTTTTCGCTTAGGAAGTGATGCTCGAAATAGTAGTGAATTTCTCGTGGTTTGCTCTTATCATCGCTAATCATTCAAGAAAATACAAGCTGAACCACGACAAGGATGGTTGGGACGGCAATGTCGAAGAAGCGGAGCGAGGAGTACCTTCGTCAGCGTGAGAACGGCTTCAATCTCTCGGGTGTGCACCAAGAACGTTTGCCGACGTATAACGCGTTGATGGACCGCAATCTGCGGCACCACTTCGAGAGTCGACCGCTACAGAACCACCTGAATGAACTGGGTCTCATCGACCAACGCGGACGCATCGTCGACCTGGACAAACAGAAGTCGAAGCTGTTCATCATCGACCAGGAATTCAAACTCGCCGAAGAGGCAGAACGCAAGAAGCACCGCGAAGAGGAAGAACTGCGTCGCCGCGTGCAGATGAAGCGTCACGACGCTCTTCACGACGCTCGTCAGCGAGAGAAACTCATGCAGCTCAAAGAAGAGAAGAAGATTGCTCGCGAGATCGTGCAGGCCGCCAAGGGCTACAACTCTGTCAAGCCGCCGAAAAGCAGATAAACACGTCAATACCAATAATTATTGCTCCTGTTATCTTGAACAAAGTAAACCCGCTAATATTGTGCAATATGAAGGTCGAAGCAGAGGGGACCAATGCTGCCGACGCTGCGTCTGCGGGCGAGACGGCGCTCTCGGAGATGAACGCGGCGTTCGCCAGCTGCCTGTCGCTCGTGTGTCCGCCCATCCAGTACCCGCCGCACTGCCGCTTCAACCCCGTGCGAGACGCCGCCGATACGGCCGAGATCGAGGCCCGCCTGGAGGAGTTTTTCTTACATGCCAAGCAGCTGGAGCAGCTCTTCCTGAACGACACAGTGGACGCCTTGGCTGCTGTGAGCTTAGAGACGACGGAAGAGCAGACAGAGACCTCAGGGGGACGACAGCAACAGAGCGAACTGGAGCTCGAGATCCTCAACTTGGAGGCCGAATTGGCCGAGAAGAACGACCTGATCGAGAAGTACACGGAGGTGGTGCGAGGCTGGGAGGGCAAATTCAAGCGCCTGGACCACCGCATGTCTCCCGACCGAGACTGAAGAGACGGACAATGAAAGGAACAGTAGCTTTCATGTTGAGTACTTGAGCTATCGAAGAAACTGCAAGCTGGTGGGGACTTAACACTCACTGCTTTGTTGTGTCTACTGGAGAGTTTCCCAGGCCTTAAGCAGCACGGCAGTCTGCTCGGGAGTACGCACAGCGATACGGACATACGTCGGTAGGTTGTAGCCGGGCTTGCCGCTGCGGACGGGAACGCCGTGCTCTTTGGCGAGCTTGCAGGCCTGCTCACAGACGTCGGCGGACTTGGTGTCCACCCAGACCCACGACAGGAATGGCTTGCCGAAGCATTCCCACGTCGGGAAGCGCTTGGCGAGCTGGTCCACGATGTTGGCGCGCCACTTAGTGGTGACACCCCACGTTTCCTCCATGTACGCAGTGTCCTTGACCACAGCAGACACGAACGCCAACGCCATCGAGTTGACCGACCACGGCACTTGCTTGCGCTTAATCTCGGCGGCATGGGCGGCCGTGGGGGCTACGACGCTGCCGATACGCAGCCCCGTGCAGGACCAGATCTTGGTCCAGCTGGTCATGACCCACACATTGATCTTGCGGGTCTCGCTGAGCTGCTTGACCCAGTCCCGCTGGTGGATGAGCGAGTCTTCACGCCACTGTGGCCCCACCCACGGCTGCATGCTCTCGTCAATGATGATGGTGTGGTTGTCGGGGCAATTGGTCTCAATGTACGTCTTCATCTCTTCCACGGCCATGTAGTCGCCCGTGGGGTTGGTGGGGTTCACCAGGCAGGTCAGAGCGGCCTTGGGGTCGTTCCAGGCCAGCGTCTCACGACCGTCAGCCTTGCTGGAGCGCTCGTACTCCTTGTATTGAGTGACGGTGCCGCCCGGACGCCAGCCGCCAGGCTGCACGCTGCGGATCACCAGGTCGATAAGCTCCGAGGCGCCGTTACCCATCAGCAGCAGCGGCAGGTTCTGCTGCCAGTTCTCGGGCCACAGGAACTCGGCCAGGTGGCTGATCGCAGGCTGGAAGTCCGCTGGCGGGTAGTGGTGCACAGTGCTCATGACCTGCGTGGCCGCCTCCAGCGCCTGCTTGGGCGTGCCCAGCCCATTGGTGGTCACGCTAAAGTCCTCGGCGAAGTTGGACAGGAACTTCCAGTCCTGGCCGCCGTGGAACGTCTGCGTGGTGGAGTCCCAGACCGCGGGGAAGACGACATGGCTGCTTGGGGGTTATCCGAAGGATCGGCGAGTGACGTCGCTTTCATGGCAAATATTGCGAAAACTTTAAAGAATATTCTGTTAGATGTTTTTTCTAAAAAAGAAAAATCTCGAAAAATGGATTCCAGCAATCGTTGTTAACGAGTTTTTACAGAGTGCATTCATACTTTCAGCGAGAGTTTAAGCTTGCGCTTGAGCTATGGGCTGTCATGCTGTACAACCGACTGGTACTGGAGCTATATCGTATCAAAACAGCGACCTCAAACGCTCTCTTCGAGCCGAGTCACAATATAACTCGTATATTCCTGGTAGTGCAACGGTTACGTTGTACGACAGAGATTAACTCGGCAGCATGTGGCGCACACCAAAAGTAGGTACCGAGCCAATACAAACTTCAAGTGGTCAATGTTAATAAATTCGCTGTTTTGTATGCTTTCTACAGGTTTATTGTTTATTTTCAGGTCATTCAAAATATAAGGTGCTAAAAGCTGAATTCATTTACATTTGAGATTTGTATCGACTAAAACATTTTTCGGCTGAGCAGATGGATGTTGACACCAACACAACGAACATCCAAGACCAAATGCACAGCCTGTGTCGAAAGTAGCTGTCAATGTTTCTTTCCAGAGCTGGAAAATAGACGACAGCAGTGTACGGACCGCTGGGCATGGTCGATAATCCGCGAAGTTTTGCTGTCGACGCTGGAGCTGCAGCTGTTGCAGTGCGTGAATGCTGCACAACGAGCCGACAATTCACGCTTTGCAGGAGCGCATGAGTGGGTACGAAATGCGTTGAGGTTGATATGAATGAGACGAGGTTGACCGCTAAAAACTACACACGGAGTCGCCTGGAGGCACGCCAAGTTGGGCAGATTCTGCGGTTGCTGCGCAGCCGCAGGAAATGCTTAACAATACCACTGTAATGAGCTTCTGGAACCCCTGCTCCTGGGTAATCGTAGCCCAAGTGCTTTCGTGCGTCGATGCCACGAGGTTCGCTGTGTAAACTTTACTACAACCGGACACTACTGGCCGACAGGGTGCAAGTCGCTGTCCTGCGCCGGTGCTCAACACCAATTTATATTACCTCCTCCTCTTTAACCGACGCTCCTGTTGCAAGTGTCGTCGATCTCCGTGAACTCGGCTAGCCTCGCCCGCCGGTCCTGTACTTCGTGAACTCCAAGCACGTCTACTCGGGCCCTCCAACACGTCCAACGTGGATACAGCACTGGGGTACTGGTCCTCAACGTGGACTCAATAGCCGTAGCTACTGGCCCTCCAACGTGAACTCAGTAGCCTGAGCTACTGGTCCTCCAACGTGAATACAGCGGTAATGGTCCACTGGTCCTCCAACGTGAACACAGTAGTGATGGTCCACTGGTCCTCCTGCGTGAGCTCGGTGCCTGCTGTCACCGGCCCTGACACTATCCTGCTGCTACCTACTGTCCGTGTCCGTCCTTCAGTTGCTGTCCGTCGTCCAGCCACCGTTACGTCCGTCGTCCACTGCACCTGTCGTCAGCTTGGGCGCTTCTGCGCGTGTCCGCCTCCTGCACTGGTCTTGGCTTGATCTGTCCCGAGTCCTGCGTGCTCCGTCGCGAATTCGAGAGTGAGCCATCTTGGGCTCGAGCTCCTGGTGATCCCGAAATATGCCCTTTCAGCTGCTCGCTTATCTCAGGCGGGATCCTTCCACCAGCGTCTGTTCACAGCAGAACCTGCGGCTGTCGTTCGTCGGTTCCGCCATTGTGCTCGCGCCCAGCAGCGCCACCTTCAGCTGCTCCGGCCGACTCAGCATCTGCATCAAGAAGTCCGCCACCAGTCATATCACACGACTTCCTCAAAACTGAGGTTTTCCACAACCTCTCCGCCGTTGAACCAGGTGTCGTACTCGGTGACGCCGACCCATTTGGTGCTCTGCGGTCTGCCGTCGACCATCCAGTGGCCGCCATCTCGCCGTTGGAGCTCGTACTCCAGCACATACTGACCGGCTCTGTTTCTTCTCCGGCGTCTCCGCCGTTCCACCACTCTTGCACACGGGTCACATGGACGCTCCTGACTGCCAGTTGCGTCTCTACGTCGTGCGTCAGCCGATCTTGCTGGTGCCGAAGTAGAGATCGCCTTCGTTGCGCGTACAGCCGCTCCTGCCGTCGTGTCATGTACGTCGTTGTCGTCTTGATTTTCATCGCGCAGTTGATCAATGATGTCGTCCGCAGCTTGCTGTAATAGGGGAGCAGGATAATGATAGCTCACGAGGAAGGACACATGTGCTATTATCATCTCAGGCTTCCCGATCTTGTCTTCGCGTTGCAATAGGAAGTTGTCGTAACCAGCCGGCTCAACTATTCTCATCGGACCCATCCACTGATGCACGAATTTAGTGGCCTTCGGACCCCGTGGTGGATTAAGCAGCCAAACACGATCGCCCGGTTTGAACACATGCTGCTGTCTCCCACGGCGATCATAATACTTGGCTTGTCGCCGCTGTTCCTTTATTCGGGCCTTCTCCGCGCACTCTTGGCTACGCTCCATGGCGTACACCAATCGTTCCTGATAATCTCTCAGCTCACCAGCTTCCGTAACCTCCGTGCGCCGTAATAGATCGTTTGGGGTGCGTAGCATACGTCCCATCATGAGTTCATTTGGAGACAACGCCACGGTGGTATGTCTGGCGGAATTGTAAGCGTACACAGCAAATTTCACATACAATTCCCAATCATTCTGTCGTTCATCTTGCATGAACGTTGAGACACAGTCCTTCCAGGTTCGATTGAATCGCTCCACAAGACCGATGAACTGGGGCCTGTAGGGAACTGGATTGACCTGTCTGGCCTGCAGCATTTCTACCAGCAATTCGATGACATGGCCAGTCATCTCGGGCGCGCCGTCCGTCAATAACTCTCGAAAGACACCGAAGCGCAACACGATTTCCTGCATTATGAATCTCGCCACCACCTCTGCGGTGTGTTTTTTCACGCTGACAGCTACGGCGTACCGAGTTACATACTCGACAGCGGCCACCACATACCTCTCGCCTCCACTTGCAACAGGGAACGGGCCGGCGACGTCCAACGCCCACCGGTCACCAACATCACCACCTCGGATGCTACGCAGCGGCGGCACTACTTGCTTCGGCCTAGCCTTCCTGCTGCCGCATTCCTGACAGCCACGTACCCATCTTCGTACTGCTCGTTTCAATCCCGGCCACCAGTAGACTTGTGCAACTCGGCTGTACGTATGCGTCTCACGCAAATGCCCGCTCCACACGGATCCATGTAACTCTTTGAATACTACTGCCCACAATGATGGTGGCAGCAGCACTCGCCGTCCCTTCGTCGTGTGGATAACCACGAGCCCGTACGAGAGCTCCACCTTTTGACCTTGATGCACGCCGTTCTGCAACAGCTTCTGCGTCCACTTACTTCGACACTGCGTCTCTATCAGCTCGTCATCCGTCACCTGCAACGTCAACTCGGACTCATACTTCTTCTCGTCGCTTCGATCATCTTCGACGTCCCTGCTGGATGCTGCAGCCGCCCAACCATCGGTCCTTCTTGTCAACTGCGCTGCTGGCTCTGCACCCGCGGCAATCTCTTTGGTCACTCGTCGTAGCTTCTTGCTGGCCGTCGACTGTTCACGTTCTCGCCGACGTTTATTGCTTGCCACCGCCGGCTCTTTGGCTTTCGCGCCGGTAGTTCTTCGTCCACCCCTTGCTCACCGTGGCCGTCACCAGTTACTCGTCGTCGGTCGGCCCTTCTTGTCGTGATGTTACTGCTGGACTGCTTGCTGGAGTTCATCGTTGCCGCCGCCGAAACTCCCTCACCGACTACTACTGTTCCGCCTTCTTTCGACATCGTGGCTGCCGTTCGTTCAACTACGAGGCCAGCGAGCTCATCGCCTTGCTCGCGCGCCGGTATCATCCGCACTGCTTCCAATGGCTTCGCCCACTGCACACCTCGTTGAGGCTGCTGCTCCTGGATCTGCTGGTCACGCAAGCGCGTTGTCAGCACCTCATCCTGTCGAACATCTTTTCGTAGCGCTGTGGTCGACGGTTCACCTGACGTAGCCGCCACTACGGGTTCAGTCTCAGGGACCCTCGTTTCCTCGCCGATCGTCGCCACTGCTTGCTTCTTCGCCTGCGATCGAGTCACTGGCCAAACCACGGCCGTTCGGCCGTCAACACGACTGGACAGGGGCTGCTGCTGCCGTTCTTGCGACATTCTCAGTTTCTGATCGGCAACTGTCGACAGGACTGCGAGTGTCTCGTGGTTCATGCCGTCTCCTGGCCGAATGGTATCCATACGCGGTTGTACGCCTTCGATATCGTTCTGTTCTCGATCATTCGCCAAGTCCCGTTCCCATATTTCCCCGATCGCCATTAACGCCGCTGCTGGTGCCCTGGAGAGGGCGTCAGCCACCACATTCGTGTTGCCCGGTCTGTATTCAATCGTGAATTCGTACTCCTGGAGCGTCAGCGACCACCGTTGCAACCGTCCCGTCAAATTCGTGCTGGTCATCAACCATTTGAGTGCTGCGTGGTCCGTCACGACCGTGAACGCACGGCCGTACAAGTAAGGCCGGAAGAGCTTTATCGACCA
The DNA here is from genome assembly GCA_011947345.1 of Phytophthora quininea. Taxonomy (NCBI): domain Eukaryota; phylum Oomycota; class Peronosporomycetes; order Peronosporales; family Peronosporaceae; genus Phytophthora; species Phytophthora quininea. The sequence continues at coordinate 140,521 of JAAVTG010000064.1, forward strand.
GATCACTGCTAAGCACTCGAGCTCCGTTATCGTGTAGTTCGACTCTGCCCGACTATTCACCTTACTTGCATAGGCTACCGGTTGCAGCCCGTGTCCCTGATCCTGCATGAGACATGCGCCGAGGCCCACCTTACCAGCGTCGGTCACCAACCGAAATGGCCGTGCAAAGTCCGGGTAGATCAACAGTGGCTTTGTTGTCAAGGCTAGCTTCAGCTGCACGAACGCCGTTTCCTGCTCCTTCGTCCACCGCCAAACTTCATCTTTCCGAAGTAGCTTCGTTACAGGAGCCGCCATCGAGCCAAACCCAGCGTTGAATTTCCTGTAGTAACCTGCCAAATGGATGAAACTGCGTACTTCTTTCTCGTTTTCGGGCCTCCTGAACTCCACCACTGCCTTAACTAGCCTTTCAACCGGCCGGACACCCTCGCCACTCAATTCGTGCCCAAGATACTCCATAGAAGTAGCTGCAAAGTGACATTTCTTGAGTTTTAACGTCAGCCCCGCAGCTGATAGTCGCTCTAGCACCGAAGCAACTTGTAGCACATGCCGGTCAATGCCACCTCGCGTGAAGATGACTATGTCATCGAGATAAACTAGACACGTCAACCAGTTCAGTCCGCGAAGCACACCATTCATCATCCTTTGAAACGTCGACGGAGCATTCATCAAGCCAAACGGCATCCGCAGGAAGCGATACAGACCCAACTTTGACGTAAACGCGGTCTTATCATTGTCCTGTTCAGCAACCTTGATCTGCCAGTAGCCTGCCCGCAAGTCTAACGTCGTGAAGAGCCGCGCTCCGCCCAAAGCATCTAGTGTCTCGTCGATCCTCGGCAGGGGATACACGTCCTTCTTCGTGATGTTGTTCAGCGTGCGATAATCCACGCAGAATCGCACCTCTCCGTCTTTCTTCCTAACTAGTACAACTGGAAAGTCCCAAGCGCCGTTGCCCTCTTCAATAACACCAGCTTTCAACATCTTCCGCACGTTCTCCTCGATGACCGCGTCTTCGGTTTGGGCGTGGCGCCTCCGCTTCATCATCAATGGTTTGGCGTCACCAGTGTCAATATGATGTTCCACTGGTAGCACTGTCGCTGGCGGGCAATCCCCGGTGTTCACAGTCACTTCTCGATATACCCTCAACAACTTCAGCATCAAGCGTCGAGCGTCGGCGTCGTCAGTACCAATCTGTACTTCGTCCTCATTATCTAGTGGCTTCTCGCAGTCTCCAAGCTCCTTGAGCCACTCCTCCAGTCGCTTGAGATCTAGTTCCCCGTTCAATTCCAGCACTTCGACGTCGCTGTCCAAGGGAATCCAGGTGCCCAGCATCTTCTTTGAGGGAAGCGTCGTTTTGCCGCCAGCGACGTGAACCGCTGGCACTATCACCCGGCCTTGGTGTGCCGTCGCCACCGTTGTTGCTAACATCACAATACCGCTACTGCTCGTGGGCACGAAGATGCCCGTCTCATCGTCAGGTGCTGCCACCGCGACTTCCATTGGCGTCACCGTTCTGTGCTTGAACTTCGACCGTTGGATCAATCTCACCGGCGCCACCTTCCGTTCGTCGTTGACGCCAGCATCCGTGCGAAACGGCACCACAACCAATCGTTGTTGCTCGTAATAGCGCACCTCGTTGCTGTCGAAGTCGAGCACCGCCCGGTGCTCGTTCATGAAGTCCACTCCGATGAGGAACTCACTTGTACACCCTTGCACAACACACGCCTTCACGGAGATCTTTTGCCCGTACACGTTCACCATGTCAAACCGCCACACGCCGAGAACGTCTAACAGCAGACCGCCAATGCCTTCGATGTAGTCTACTGGAGCCTTTTCATGCGAGCGCTCGCCTCGTAACATCCACTCAGTTCCCGCCACCGAATACCGAGCACAACTGTCCAATTTGACGGCGTGACAGCCATCCTCCATCAACATCGTAGCCGTCGGTAACCCGTCATCGGCTGCCACCGTCATCACTCGCTCAGCGCCGTGGACACTGCCATCATCCACGGCGGCTGTCGACTGCTGAATTAGGCTCGCCCGCGCACCAGGGCGCCGGTAGCCTTGTGCCGTAGATGATCCACTTCGTTGTCGTTTCATCAGTTCAGCTTGTGCCCGCTCCGCCTGCTGTCGTCGTCGAGCTTGCTGCTCCGCCTCTAACTCTGCAACGACACTGTCTACATCATCACTCGTCGAACGTGTCACTTGTTGACGCTTCGCTGCTGCATCCTTCCGTCGACACTTGAACTGCTGTTGCTGCTGCTTGGTCGCCAACCTCACCGCAGATATGCTACCGAGTGTCGCCAACATCTCGTCGCTCAGTTCTTCACCGAGCACCGCCATTTCACTTCCCACTGCTGCGGGACTAAGTCGTGGGGCGCCTTCCTCACACCGTGCTGCTTTATCGTTGCGGTCGTCTTCCTCACACTGAAGTCCAGCGGTCACGCCTCCGCCTTCCTCATCCCAGCGTCGTGCCATCTTCAAGGGGTCATACCCATACCGCTTCGTCGTGATGTCGGGTCGTACAGTGGCGACGTACCGTCGCGCACGTTCCTCGTCCTTGTCATTCAGTTCTCTGTCGACTGCTGCTCCGATGACTGCTCGAATGATGGCCACTCGTGGCTCCGTTTCCTTTGTCTCTTCGTCGATGGTGCCGCTGAGGTCAACTGCTTTACGTACTGGCTCAGCGTCGTCGGTCACAGTCGCCTCGACGTCCCGACCCGTGCGACTCTCCTCCACCGCCATTAAGGTTGCTGTCACCGTGCTGCTCGTCGTTCCTGCCGCCGGTGGTTCCCCATTTGCGGTTGCGACGAGACTACTACCACCTCCGAGCTAAGCTGCTGTATCGCATCGGTCCCGATCTCCGTTCTTGGCGTCACCGGTCGGGGATTATTCGTGTTCGCCGGACGCAGGTTCCCCTCTACTGCGCCCGTCCTCCGTTTCCCGGCGACCCACGTCTTTCAGCTCGTCGCGCGAGGTAGGCGTCATTTCTTGCCTTAGCCTCAGCGTCTGGGCACCTGTCTGCGAAGTGGCCGGATTCACCGCACGCATAGCAACACTGCTCACCATATCGTGACGTCGCTGCCGCAGCTGCCGGCGTTGGTGCTGAGGTTGTCGCTGGCGTCGCGGGTGCTGTCGGTGCTGGCTCCTGCTTCACTGCCGGCGTCCTCGCCTCTAGTACTCGTCGTACCGCTGCCTTCGGCTTCTGACGGGGCTTCTTCTGCTTTTTCGCCGGTGGTGGATCGTCACACTCTGAGTCCTCGTCCTCGTCTTCGGTAGAGTCGTCATAGCGTCTGACTCGTTTCGCCTTCCCATTCTTCTTCCGCAGGTCTTCATCCTGCGTGTCATCACTGCCATCATCTGCGACGGTACCTCGCACTCGCAAGGCCTTTGCCTTCTGCTTTCCGTTCCGCGCTGCTGTCTTCTCGGACTGTTCAGTTACCTTCCTGGCCGCGCGTTTCCCAGGAGATATCCAAGCTTGTCCGTTCCAGACTCGTCCCCGTGGAGCTTCCCACATTCCCGTAGCTTTGATGTACACGCCGCGTGGGTTGGTGAACAGCGCTACACCATCGTCAACTCCGTCTCCACTCTCCCGATAACCAACCGCTCGGCTAGACGAGTAGCCAGTATGGCCTATTCCAGGCACCACTACTGCGTTCTCGCCATCATCCACCATGTGCATCACCCGGGGACCCTCATCCAGCGGTCTCGGATGCCCGATGTCGGCAAGTCCTAGCGCCACGTTCTCGTCACGGTCGTCTATCTCAAGAGCCTTGTCGACAGCCTCTTCCAATGTATTTGGCTTCGGTGCCATCTTCACCAACGCCCGTACCGTTAAGTGCAAACAGTTATAGAACTGTGCTAGCAACACTCGCTCGCTGACACGATTTCTTCCGGCTGCCTTGCGAAGACCTGCGGCAAAGTCAGCGTATGACTCCCTCTGCCTCGAATTCGCGCGTTCACTCGCCGTTCTGCTGCAGCCCGATCGAGGCGCTCACCGTACCGACGCAACAACGCCTTTTTCAAGTAGCTCCATTTCCTGTCACGATCGTGAAGGCGCTCATCCATAAGCACGTACCAACTCATTGCTGTACCCGCCAACTTGGCGGCGAGCGGGTAGTACAACTGACTGTCAGTCCATTCGCCGACTCGATCCCGCCTTGCCCCCTTCAGGATGTTGTCTACACGCTTGATCCAGGTAGATACTGACGCTGAAGGCGATGGCGTATACGTAGGTATCTCCAGGTCTTTCAACGCGCGTCGACTGTTCTTCTTCTTCTTGCGATGACGGCGCCTGTGCCGACGATGTCCGTGCCTCGCTGCGGAGCTGTCGGAGTCGCTGCTGCTCGATCGTGACGAGTCTCCAGAGCCAGCTGGGCTGTACAAACTATCGGAGCTGCTTGGGTCGTCGTCTTCTCTACTGCTGGGGTCACTGCTGTGGCTGTCGGTGTCGCTGCTACTACTGCCGGGGTCACCACCACCACCGTGACGCCGACGTCGTCGTACTCTTCGTCGTTGTTGGGATGATCTGTTTGCTCGCGAGGCCTCGGCACGTCTGGCTGGTGCTGGTACAGCTTCCGTAACTCTCGGCTGTCGTTCTATTTCCGCCACCGTTTCCGCCATTGTGCCAGCCATCTGCGTCGCCACTGGTTCCTCTGGTGCTGCGGCTGCTGCTGCTGATGCTGCAGCTGGATCCACTGCTGGCTGCGCTGCCGCGATGGGAACTGCGTTCGTCTCCAACGCGCCCAACCTCGTTACTATTTGGTTCATCGTCGCCATCATTGCTCGTACCACTGCGGCGTCTAGTGGTGCTCCTGCTGGTGCTACGTTTCCACCATTCGTCGTGTCGTCGCCTCCACTTCCGGCTGCATCTGGTGTTGCAGCTGCTCCCGTGTCAGGCAGTGCCGCTGGTGCTGTAGCTGCTCCAGTGCCAGTCGGTGCTGTTGACCGCTGATCCTGTTGCTGCTGGCGTGCCGTCATGTCTTGTGATCTCAATACCATACTTCCTGTGACACTATCCTCAACTCGTTGCGGTTTCTTTGCCATTGTGCTTGGAGATAACTGAGCCACGATGTTTCTCGAGAAGCGCCCTGTATGACCACCATGTAATGAGCTTCTGGAACCCCTGCTCCTGGGTAATCGTAGCCCAAGTGCTTTCGTGCGTCGATGCCACGAGGTTCGCTGTGTAAACTTTACTACAACCGGACACTACTGGCCGACAGGGTGCAAGTCGCTGTCCTGCGCCGGTGCTCAACACCAATTTATATTACCTCCTCCTCTTTAACCGACGCTCCTGTTGCAAGTGTCGTCGATCTCCGTGAACTCGGCTAGCCTCGCCCGCCGGTCCTGTACTTCGTGAACTCCAAGCACGTCTACTCGGGCCCTCCAACACGTCCAACGTGGATACAGCACTGGGGTACTGGTCCTCAACGTGGACTCAATAGCCGTAGCTACTGGCCCTCCAACGTGAACTCAGTAGCCTGAGCTACTGGTCCTCCAACGTGAATACAGCGGTAATGGTCCACTGGTCCTCCAACGTGAACACAGTAGTGATGGTCCACTGGTCCTCCTGCGTGAGCTCGGTGCCTGCTGTCACCGGCCCTGACACTATCCTGCTGCTACCTACTGTCCGTGTCCGTCCTTCAGTTGCTGTCCGTCGTCCAGCCACCGTTACGTCCGTCGTCCACTGCACCTGTCGTCAGCTTGGGCGCTTCTGCGCGTGTCCGCCTCCTGCACTGGTCTTGGCTTGATCTGTCCCGAGTCCTGCGTGCTCCGTCGCGAATTCGAGAGTGAGCCATCTTGGGCTCGAGCTCCTGGTGATCCCGAAATATGCCCTTTCAGCTGCTCGCTTATCTCAGGCGGGATCCTTCCACCAGCGTCTGTTCACAGCAGAACCTGCGGCTGTCGTTCGTCGGTTCCGCCATTGTGCTCGCGCCCAGCAGCGCCACCTTCAGCTGCTCCGGCCGACTCAGCATCTGCATCAAGAAGTCCGCCACCAGTCATATCACACCACTATCAGCCCAATCCTCTAGTAAACTTACTGGCTGAAGTATTGGTCACCTGGTTGGGAGTGACCAAACCTCTGCAGGAGGAATTTCCATAACCAAGTGGAATTCCACTTGCTTTTTCCAAAGCGTGTGTAGAGACTGAGCCCACTCTCTTTGTGCGTATATGTTTGCAACTAGTTGGTCGGTCATGAGACTTGGATAGAAAGTGGCGAGAAAACCATAGCATTTGGCAAGAAAATCATGACTTATTGACAGAAAAACCTACTACCATCACGACAATCGGAGATGAAATCATGGAAAATGGAAATGTGTATTTTGATTAAAGGAGCAACATATCAACTTGCTGGTTCGTCGCCTCCACTTCTACTTCTTGCTCCCTTTCGTTTTACATCGTTTATGCTTCTCTTTGGGTCCTGGTTTTTCTCCTCGTGAGCCTTTTTCCCTCGGCGAAGTCGGAACGACAGACATGCGGCAGGACGTATCGATTGTAAGCGTAGAATCAATCGGAAAGGGTACAAACTTCAGCGTGTATGTGTCTCGAAAGTGTTGGAGCGAAAGTCGGTCGGCATCGTAAAGGTTTGCAATTGGAGTTCCATCTTGAATTGCAGCCGCCGTAGCGTGTACGCATGAAAAGAATGGCACAACAACTAGTATACTATGTAGTAGTAACGTGTCAACGTCCAGCTATTATCAGTGAACCTCACCACTACATGCTGACGAAAGTTCTGAGCCCAAGTTGAGCTGCAGCAGCCTGCGCTTCCACCGTTTTCCACTGTTCAAGCGACAGCTTGAGCTTCTTGCGCGAGCGATAGTTCTTGCTCGCGAGACGAGCTCTCGCCCTGCGATCGGCTTCACGAGAAGTTTGTGCCTCGTCGCCACACGGGAACACGCGCTGAAGGTGCTTCCGTAGTCCTGCAGGCGTTTTCAAAACACGTTGACACCGGAAGCACTTTCTCGGGCGGCCACGCTTCCTGGGGACGCGCATCTTCGACTTGACCTTCACCATTGAGCTTGGAGATTCGATACTGAAAAAGGAAAAAGTAAGAAAACACCCGTCCCAGCCCACCCACTTACTTATGGACATCATCGCGCGTTTTCTTAGCTACAACGACCAGATCCACTTGCTTATGGAAATCGTCACTGCTGGAGGTAAGAGTAAGTGGAATTCCACTTGGTTATGGAAATTCCTCTGCAGCTTATCAGAAGAGTCAGACCAGATGTTCGTGCATAAGATTGGAGTTTCGTACCATCAACTGCATTGACCCGTAAACTTGTTATCATTTCCAAACTCTCTCTCACCAACAAACAAGTTCTTCTACTCCATGCGTCTACCGGTGCCCCTTTACGTCTTCGCAGCAGCGACAGTTGTCTTGCTGACAATCGGTCTGGAGCTATCGACATCCTGGAACTGGGAACCAATTTGACACGCTTACTCGAGGCGGTGCCAAGCACTGAGGCAAGACGCCTACGCGGCCTCAAAGCAGCCGATCCCGAAGAGGAAGAGAGGGTGTCGTTTTCGTCCATCAGGAATGCGCTTGGCGTGAAGAAGACACCACCTGAAATCAAACGAGCTCAAGAGTAGAAGAAATTTTAAGTTGATTAACCAGTCGGATAAACCGTTTTTCTAGCTACGATCGTATACTACTTAGTCGTTCTGCTGCTTAGTTTCGTGGAATCCAAACGTGACTTGCTGGTAGTGTGTTTCGCGACGCAGGTGGGTCAAAGCCTAACTTCTCCAGAACAGAGGTTACAATTTTGTCGTCAATCCCAAGCTCCGCTGAATGGTGATTGATGAACAGACAGTGTCGTCGAAAAGAGAACATCACATTTTGGACGCTTGGTACTTCAGCTGTAGTTTCACGGAATAGTATGTCGTTTCTCAACCTCCACGTAGCATGGAACGCGATCGCAGTGTGGACTCGCCACAGTAGCAGGACCACCTTTTGGTTCTGCCTCCACTCCCTATTCAGGTCTCGTGGTTTAGGAAAAATTAGCAATCGCCAATCAAACTCCGTCGCGAAAGCCTTATGCCATGGGGACCACAATGGGGTCCACATTTGCGTCAGAGCTGGGCACGAGAAGAAACAGTGCTCTACTGTTTCTATCGCAGCACATGATCGTCTCACACACTGTTGAATCGTAGGATTTAACGACTTGAGGAAGAACAGCCTTGATCCGACAATGAGGTCTCCAAAGAACATTCTCAGCATCACATCGTGGATAACAGGAACCAGAAACTGGCGGAGGGCGAGTATCTGTTGTAACGTAGTATGGATCTGTCGTTGCGGACAGCCAAGCACTTTCATGGGGTGTGGTTGCACGCATCTATCAGGCCGCAACAATTTGTCCCAGTCTTGGGATTTTAGATTTGGGAAGAACCGAGATGTTTTTCCGACTGTCAGTCCAAATGTCGGCGGCATTGCACCTCGCGTTGCCACGCTTATTCCACCTGTCTCTGGGTGTGGCAATACCCGTTCAAATACCTGGGTTAGCTGTCGATAAAGCTGGGTGATATCTGTCAGTGCAACCCTGGACCCCAGAATTGGACGTAGCTCGGTAAATACCCCTCAAACAAGCTCAAGAGCCACTTAAACTCGCCAAAGCTGAAGCCAAGCTCAAGGAGAACCTGATGAACGACAAGTTCATTGTCAACACGTTCAAACAAGCCGTTAAAGATGTGGGCAAAAGCCGCAAGACAAGGGATGAGGTTCAGCGGACGATCATCGCACAAAATCTCAAGAGGATCATCGACATCGGGAGGGAGGACATAGAGCTCATGCGCAAGGTGCAGTGGCCCTTGAAGCTACGAGGATAGCTCAAAACGGACTATTAGAGCAGGGGCTTCGTTGGATAGATGAGCGGAGGAGGTTATGTCTGGGACTTCTTTTCGCCCCATTTAATACGAAACTCTTGCTCAAATCGATGATTGACCATCAAGTGTTTTTGTGGTGGGCAGTAAGCAAAGCTTTTTGCTGCTCAGACAGCACCCTCCCCTTCTCCAAACGCTATGAGTTGAGTCCGAGCAATAAATCGAAGTGGTGGTCAAGGGCGTCACCGTCGTCTTCTTTGACGAACTGAATTTCAGAGGACTCTCCCCACAATCTTCTTGTCGGTGCTGAGAAGTTGCATATACTGTATTGTAGCAAGACAAATTATCGGGGCTCTCGGGCACAGCGTTCTCGTAGACGTCATAACCTTGTTATTTATGCCACCTTCACCACTTCTACCGTGGGGTAGTTCGCCAGCATTCACTTTTTAAGTGGGAGCGACTTTGTTTATTTAACACAGCTCATGCGTCGATCGGTTTGTTGTCGCCACGGTTGTCTTTCTAGGGGCTGGATCGGCCTCAACCGTCAAGGCCCTGGAGGCACTATTTCGGCGCCCGACACAGCGCCAAGGGATCAAGACAGCGAGCCTTCAAAGACGCCCAACAAAATTTGGAGACGGCGGTTTCCTTCCGATCAACCAATTTTCAAGAAGGATGTTTCGAGCCTTGAAAACAGCCGAAGCAAGCAGGATGACGAGCCCTACACGCTCAACATTGCCAGCAGCAAGACGTACAATACAACAACTTCTACACACGCTACTTGACGGAGGTCCCGGAAAAATCTGGCTATCGTCACGTACAGTAAACCAACATACGAGGTAAATGCCTACCTTTACGGTATGCGAACGTCGACGTGCCCTAATCAAAATGCTCTTGGAATTGGGATCGGCAATAGAGCTTGGCGACATTCTGTTCCCGTATTGAGCACCAGTGACAAAGAAAACTCAAATCTAATGCACGGACACATGTTCACAACCAACGCTGGCGAACACTGCTACGACACTATCCGTCAATACTTGTCACCATTTCCAAACTCGCTCTTCGGGCAACGCTTAAGCTTCCTCCATGCGCCTGCCGATATTCCACTTGGTCGTCGTCGCTACAGTTCTCCTTCTGGCGATCGGTAGTTCGCTCTCCTCGGCTGCAAGTGTTGAAGAGGCTGGGACTTCGCGGTCGTGCGCTCGGGCTCGATCCAAACAACAAAGCCAGACGCCTACGAACAACTCTACCGAGGGGAACCAAGAAGAAAGATTTTCTCTTTCGTCCGTCAAGAATCTGTTTGGTGGCGGCACGAGTGGTTTAAAAAGATGACTGCAGAAGCCAAGCAAGCCCGAGCTGCCGCCAAACAAGCTCAAGCAGCGATTAAACAGGCCAACGCAGAAGCCAAGCTCCTGAAGCAGATGCAAAGTGGTGACGGTATCGGCGAGATTTTCAAAAACGCCCATAAGGCCTGGAAGAAGGACATTGGGAAAGGGAAATCGGACAAGGATATCCCCATCAACGAGTCGTTGAAGAGGGTTCTTGACAAGGCAGGTCGGAACGAGGATTACCTGTACAAGGTGTTTAGGGCATTGCGAAAGTCCAAAGTGAGCCAAAACGACGTCTTCTACACCCTGAATATCGCCAACAGCAAGACATACAGCCGTTTTTACAGCCGCTACTCGACGTATCTTCGCGACAAAGGTCACCATGCAGTGTAGGGACCTACGCAGTCGATGTCAAATAAATGCTGTGCTTGGTTGTGCGTTGAACACCGCGTTCTCCTGGTACCGTAGCACGAAGCTGCTAAATGTTGTTTTATTTTCTGTTGACGCGAAGTTCTCGGTAGCACGAATCGTAGGAGAGGTCTGTAGAAAACGTTTTGAATCGCTGTCGTCTTGCTGCTTACGTGGACTGAAAGCCTCGACCCTCACCGTGAAAGCCAACCGATCGTAGAATAAGAAACTGTTGTGAAGGAACCAACCCATTCCTGTCGCTCGTCAATCGGTTGCTGGTGTCACTCGACAATGAATATGTCTTTCCACCGCCTTGACCAGAGTCCAACATATTCTACTCAAGGTCGCCAACAATTTCACAGTCGTTCAAGTGTTGGTGGGCTCTAGTGAAGTCTTTGCAAACGCTAGTGCCCTGCAAAACCAAAAGATTTAGTAGTAATGCTCAGGACAAGCACCAAAGCGCATGGGACCGGTGACCCCATGCGCTCGAAGAGTTTCCATCAAGGTGCGGAGGATTTGGTGGCTCCTCCAGCATTTCAGCTCCAACACCAAAGACACGGCGGACCTGGTGGCTCCGTCGAGTTCTCACGACAATCTCAAGAAGTTCCTAGGCATCTGCTACCGACCCGTGTAGGGCCCGGTGAACTCTCCACGTGTACATGAAGTATCTAAGGAAGGAAATTGAATTGATTAACTGTAAAGGTGTCGTCTCAAGATGAATATGCAATCTGTAACGAACTCTTGTGGTCCTCCCGTTCCTGGAGTAGCCGCTAGCTCGTGTACTGACCCTGCGTTGGATCCGATGGGCAGTCCGTCACTAACTTCAACACCTTAAACAATTACTGGCCGACAGAGAACCAACTGGATTCCCTGTGCCGGTGCGTGCCCTGGCCGACACTGCCACCTGTTTATTATCCTTTCTCGACAACAACTGTCCTGCCTGCTCTCAACCTTGCAGCCCTTGGCACCTCGCGAAGCGAATTCCCTGCACGCCTGTCCTTACCACTTGGAACACCTAGCCACGTTCTTGGACTTCGCTAAGGCTTACGACCGCGTTAATCGTCCGAACCTCCTTCGAGTTTTGGAACGACAAGGATTTGGGCCTCGGTTTTTGGCGTGGATACGTCTGTTGTACAACGACTCGAAATGTTCAGTAGTGATCAACGGATGGGCGCAGGACTCGCTGACACCAACTCGAGGAGTGAAACAGGGAGATCCATTGTCTCCGTATTTGTTTGCTCTCTCGTTGGAACCACTAGGAAATTTGTTACGCGCTCAAAGAGATTTAGGTGTCCTGGTGGGACAAACATTACGAGTCCCAGTGGGGTTCTTTGCTGACGACACTGTGCTATTCTCAAAAGGAAAGAGGGAGCTAGAAGAGCAGCTTCAAATTGTTGATGACTATTGTGGAGGATCTGGAGCTCGGCTGAACCATAACAAAAGTGTGATAATGAGTCTCAACAGTAAACGTTCTGCTCCGCGAGTGTCACCGCTAAAATCACTGAAGCGCGGCGAAACCGTGCGATATCTTGGCATTCCGTTCGGCAATGGTGATACTTCAACATTGATGGCGAATCAACTCGACAAAAATTGATTAAGCGGCTCCAACTTTGGAAAGGCCGAGCGAGAACCCTAATCGGCCGAAGGTAGATCGCCCAAGCAGAGATTTTGTCATTGCTGTGGTATTCCACAGCTTCTGTGACGATTCCGACCCGGTTCATCAAACGCTGGCAAGGCATTGTGAATCGGTACGTGTTATACAACCGCGTAAGCACTGGGAAATCTGGGATAAGTATCGTTCAAAAGGACTGGCTGTGAGGCCACGCGAAGCAGACGGCATCGGGGTTCCTGATGTAGCTACTGTTATTCGTCGCCAACACTTTCAACTTCTCCAGAAATTCGTATAGCGATTACTACACACCCAGACGAAGATGACAACGTATGGTATCGCCCAATGCTCTACATGATCCAATTACGCTATGGCAACTTCGCCCGCCCGCGATCGAGTGATTTCTTACTTCAAAACCCACTGAAACCAGCGGGCTGGAGGTCGAGCATGCTACCTTTGTGGTGGAGACACTTGCTACGGGAGTGGAACAGAATTAAATGGCCAGCCCCGGAGTCGATTCACTACAACAGAATGAAAACTCTGCAGAAGGCGTTATTCACCCCAATTTGGTGGAGCAGGTTGCCTGAATTTCAGGTACTGGATACACGAAGCCCAGCAAGTCCGGCGAAGCCCCTGGGGTCAGGGTCAAATGCCTTTCGAGCGCTCTGTCGGGAACTGGCAAAACATAAAAGTTATGTTTTGCCGACTTTCTGGGTGCCAATCGAGACTGGCCGTCGTCAACGGCATTTTTCACGGACGTCTGCTCCGAGATTCATCCAATACTTGGGACGAAAGTGCTTCCGCATGACATTTTCGTGCTCTACCATCAAATGAGCCGATTATTTCATCGCTTACTACCGCATCCGGACGAAGGAGGAATGCAGGAAGTAACAAGTACGAATTCACCACCGATATTTGGAATCGAGCTAAGCAGCTGTCTCCCAACAGAACCATCTACGCGATTCTTCCCAAATTTGCGATCGCAAGATTGGAAGGTGATTCTCCAGCAAGTTCCGGAGTTGATGCATCATCCGATGGAAGACCTGGGGTGTCCTCGACAAAGGATTCATGAGACCTTGTCCAGTGTGATTTCTCTACGTGGATATCTACTGCCTGTAATTCATGATGTGATAGTACGAATGTGCTTCGAGACCTCACAGTCGGTTCACGACTATACTTCCTCAGAGAACTAAATCCTACCATCCAAAACTGCGTTCGTCCGGAATGCCAGGATATCGAAACGGTTGAACACTGTCTTTTCACGTGCCCGTTATTAGAACCAATGTGGAGCGAACTATGGAGCCGGTGGTCGACGTTCTTTTGCGTCGATCTAAGCTGGAGGTTGCTACTCTTCCCAAGATTGCAAGACCTTCGTAGGAACAGGAGAAGTGAGCACAAAGAACTGATACTTCTATGGAGGATCTACACAGCGATTGTGTTTCATGCAACATGGCGGCTCAGGAACGACATTCATTGCCAGGAAACAACGGCTGAAGGGCCAAATATTCTCAATCTGCTGAACTCGTTCAAGATGCACTACCAATTCCTCTACCAACACGCACATGAGCTTCACTGCAACCGTGCTACTGTGGCCCGGGTGCTGCAAAAACTTGGCTTTGATCCGCCAGAAAATAATATCCCGGAGCCCATGCACCACATGTGGACGACACGACACCAACGTAACTCTCACGGATAGATACCTTATCACCTTAAGACGAGAAATCCGCTAAACAGTTAATCAATTCAATTTCTCTCTCCATCGTCTGCAGACCAACGCCGTGGGTTCACTATGCCGCCGCGTGGTCGTTTATTACTGTCACTGCCTTCATCCTTCATGCCATCGTGCTTCGACTCGCCCAAACTTGACTTCCCAAAATGCTTCCGCCGGAGCACAACGGGTATGGCTGAGGTTCGATTTCGAGTAACATTTAGTCACCCAAACAGCTGTACTCTCGGTCGTATATCCAGAAATACCAAGCCGACAAAATTATACAAGGTTAGCAACTGTCAGCGATTTTATTATGTTAGGCAAACAGCATAATTAAAACTTTGGTGAAGGTTCGCATAACTCCAAAACTACCTACAGTTATAGACCAGGAAATGTGAAGGATACATAATTGAACCCATACAACGTAGTGTTGGCCTGTGAACTAGTGTAGCTAAGCACACTTTGGAACCATCAGTAATGCGATGGAGCACCCACGCATGTTGGAGCGATATTTACAATGGATCGACCATTCATATCGAACGTTTCTGAACGCGTTTGCTGACACCTCGAGAAACCGACATGAAATCCAGCTTCGAATTGATACAAAAAAGTGAGAGCATGAATAAGCAGCTACAAGCAAATAACTTTGTTGGACGCGCGGCGTCTGTTCGATACGACAACTAAGGGTTTACGCCAGCTACAAAGTATCTAAGTGCAAGAGCAGTCAATGCGGTTAAACTTCGAGAGCAGTATCGACATTGTTCTAGCTGAAAAGGAGTCCACCCCTGGCGTTTGTAGGGCTAAATCGTCTCCTAGACACCGGGGTAACTGCGAGGAATGACGTTGATGTGTGCTCTGAGACAACCATAAACCACCTCGCTCTCGTTGCATCCCCTCGTCGATTCCTCCTACCTCCAACAAGTAGAGATATTGTTCTCGCAGGATCACAGGCGGGCCTGGTCTTCAGCACAAACCGTCGAGCAAAACTCCCAACGACGACTGAAAGACTTATCTTTTCAGAGTATGACAGAGAGCAATGGAATCCCTAGCTTTTTGCTGCAGCAACTAAGTAAGGAGTTAGAAACACGGGACAGAGACGCGATTGAAAAACAACGAGGACAGTAAAAATATATTGATTGGTACGAGCCTCGAATCTTGTTTAAATAACAATGTTAATTCCGTGTGTCTTCAGCCACGCCTACCCAGCCTATGCAGCTGCGGGATCTAGAATGGTCGATACATTTTCGGTGAAGCTACTTAAGCGCCGAGCCGCCAAGCAGTGTAACCGGAACCTGCTTGCATTAATGCCGAGCAAACTAGCTTGTATAGAATGCTCAAGTTTTTTTAAAATTAGAATCGGTTCCCTTTGCTTGCCTTGTCCAATTTTGTACTGTAATATTATATTTTTAAGTAGTTTTTTTCTTTTGAAAGGATCAACCACCAGTAGTGAAAGGGTTAATGGTTAACCCTTTCACTACCGGTGGGCTGATAGTTGAATTTAGTATCACGCAATTAGAGACGCTCATTCGCAGATTTGTAACCAATGGCAAGCTATGATGGTCGGGTGTGCTGGACCAGCCATCTCCAATAAAACGGACCATTTCGAGATAAAACGCAGCGTAAAATTAGAGACGGTACTAGTAATCTATTCTTCTCCCCGTTCAAATTCCCCTCCCCTGTTTTCCTTGGACCAAATGACAGCACATTATTGCCGATACTGACGAGCCAGCCCGTGCGACTGGGAAAGCTATGGCCAAGAGCTCGTGGAAAGCCGACATCGCCTCCTTCACGAGTACAAGGTCGCTCGCCCTCACAACGTGAACAAGGTGCTGTACCAAGTATACTTTTATCTCAAGAATGGCAGACTTGATCGGACCCCAAGCTATGAGTTCCCTTCTTGTATTACTGCCGGCTGGACTGAGAAGGTAAGAGCATATTTCTGATGGATTGATTTCGTTGTTCACAGGGTCTCACTTACTCTGAAAAGCATCAGGATAGCAATGAAAAATACTCTGTCATGTCTGTCGCCGGAGACGGCACGCCGGCGACGGCTTGCCGCGATTCGCTTGGAATTAATCGATCCGAAGCTCATTTTCCAATGTATTTTCTTTGTTCAAAGCCATTCTCTAAACGCTGCAAGTCCGGTAACATCGCGTCAGGGAGAACTTCACCATCGGTAAGACGCTCGAGACCAAGCCGTACCAGTTTCCGACCGAGAACGACGGCGTCGTTCTCATCTGCGCCCACATCCCAGAACCACTGGCCAAGCGTTGCCACGAGATCGGCTCTACACTGGCGGAGTCATGAGCCAAAGACCGACAACGCCGTGAGCTACCCACCCAGCAGGACTTGATACACGTGATGCTGTTCCACACATCCCACCCGGACGACTTGGCCCCCAACGCTTGGCTGCATTTAGACGACATCATCGAGCAACTCCAGGCCACGTGCAGACTGGTGGCACCCTTCCGACTGCAGCCTGTGATGGTCCTCATGGCCTCCTCTGGCACCACTATTATGCTGTTTGAGTGTCTCTCGGTAGAGCAGAACGGCGTTGTCTACTCCAACAAGGTGTCAACAAGAACCCTCGAGTTATTCATCGACTACATCCGTCTCGTGGCCAAGGATTCCTTCTCCTACGCCCCGCAGAGCGACACACGTGTCATCATCCACTCGACACTCGGAAGGTGCTGTCTGCCGATTTCATCGAAGAGGAGCTCAACAAGGTTCATGCCAAGGGCAAGGAGGTGACGGCCCTGCAGAAGGACCCGCAGTCAGTGCTGCTCGACAAGCTCTGGTTCGGCAGGAGACGCACCACTTGTCTCTTCAAGACCCCAAGACGGAGATTCCACCGCTGGGCGGCATCAAGAAGCAGAGAGCGAAGTTAGTGAATAGGACGATGAAGTGTAAGGTGGCCTGGAGCGCTCTGTGGGGCTACCTTGAATAGACGCGATACCATTTTGATAGACAGCCTTCCCCCGATCATGTTGGACAAAGACGACTTTCTGTGTGTGGCGCTGATGTTCTGCGCCACTTTCGCCGTGGAATCCATGAGCTTCCCTCCATCTTCGCAGCCACAAGGCCGATCCTTGCCGCCATCGGCATGTACTTTATCTCATCCTGCAATCTCCACGCAAGGTATCAACTCTGCCGATAAGTAAGCTGGGATATCTTTGCGGATGAAATGATTTGTATTTTGCAGCGTTGCTGTGAGCAAGGCGCTGACGGTGACGCCTACCAACGCGCTGGCTTTCAGCGACCTCGCTACAATCTCCTAGACATTCTGTTCTCGCCCCGAGAGGCTCAGATACAGACCAGACCGACAACGCCATCAAGACCTTCGAAACAATTCTGTTCGCTGCATGCACAGCAATCATCATTCCACTTGTCCAACTGCAGCGCATTGACTCCACTCGGTAAGCTTATATTCATTACGACCATGTACCTGCTCGTTGGGATCATCACGTACTACCAATTCGGCTACACTAATTCGGACACGTTGCTGGACCAGTTGCTACAGACAAGCACTGCGAGAGAGCTAGACTTTTTCTCAACAGATACACGCGCTGCAAATACAATCGGCGGTTGTGTACGCGTGGTTTTCGGTTTGATCGCCAATTTCATTTGGAGGAAGCACCACGGACTCAGGTTAAGTCCCGGTCAAATTCGAAATTTAGATTTTTTCTGAAACTTGATCCTAAAAGTTGACCCAACTCGTGACTTGGTCAACCTCTACTCTATAATGTTGAATAAATTCTCATACTTTATTCATGGAAATTTCACTTTTAGAGGAGGTTGTTTGGCCCAATTAATATCAAAGCAAAACCGATAGGAAATACCATAAGTAAGTCAACCATTTGAAAAATTTTCGAAGATATTGGTGCACTGAGTGTGTCTACGTTTCTAAACGTATGGTTCGGGTTCAAATCCCGCCGTGTCCTACTCATCCGTTCGCCGATGTCCGTTCCGTTCACACATATGGTAATATGCATTGCATTCAACCCAGTTGTCAGTGCAAAGGTCAGATATATGAGAACGATGTGGCAATAGAGGGATACGGGGGTAAGTTTTTGACGTTGGTAATTGTACATGATATTTATGTACTTTCTTGTATCCGATACATTCCAGATCCTCCCGAACAGGGTACAAGCAGCGAAATTATAGTGCTACAAATACTAAATCAAATAAAATGTTGAACAGCTCACTTATGCACTAATCAACTAAGTTTTCAGCTTGATTTTTTTAAGATCTCAAACACTCAAAAGCCCCCGGCATAAAACTAAGACCTAACTATTGCCTGTAAATGAAAATGGTGCATACAAACCGTCTAACACGCAGGCGATTGCGATTCATCCGACGAGGCAAATGACTCAGTGGACGCCACCACGGACGAATTACCGGAGTCGGAAAATCTTCCTGGTGCTGACTGTGAGTCTTCGTGGGCGGGTGCTCGAACAATTCGGTTGGAAATACCGTCCAACAGCTGTGCATTCTGCCGTCTCTGTTTTTTATTACCCCGATAAATTAAGTGACGTCTGGATGAGGCACTGCAAAAGCCTCATTCAGTGCCCGATTATAGCGCTCTAGAGGATTGTTGGTCCGATTCTCATGTCCTCTCGCAAGCCGTAGATATTCCATGACTCTAGCTTGAACTTCTTGATCCATGTGTTCTTAAAATATATCCAAAAGTGCTTCCAATTCTCCGTCAAATATTGGATGCCAAGTTCGTCACAGTCGTCCTTGATCAAAGTTTTCACCTCACGTTGCCCTCTGTTCATAATCTCACTGTGATGAATTACTGTTAATATGTCGAGACAACCTTTGGCCATAGCAACAACAACTTTTGGGGTGGTATTCTCAACTTTAGTAACTTTCGACGTAGTGCTTCCTTAAAGTGAAACAGAACCAATAATTCGAGCCTCTGGAAACTAGTTCTTGGTGGCTTATATCGCTTTCGATCGCAAGCCATGAACACGACGTGTAGCAAATGTTCGTAAACTTGAGCCGTCTTGCCGGTGGTCAACACGTAAAACACCGGTAGATAGACATCTGAAATGGCGTCGTGAGTCATTAAAACGACGAGTTGGTAAACTTAGTCGGCACACACTTGTACGTTGCGTCCATGAATAGAGAGCTTTGCGGCTGCTTCATACGATTGACCAAGTGGGGTGTCCCCAGCTAATAACGCGGTGCAACACTTCGTCTTCGTAGTACGTGAAGTGAAATTGGAAAAACTTGAGATCCGGCTATTTTTAACGTTGCACAAAGGTTCTCTTTCAATGCGACCATAAATTTCTCGGCCGAAGTGTTTCGCTCTTGTTCGATATAGCCGGCCTAAAACTTGCGTTTTAGTCGCCCCACGGACAATCTGCGTGTTATCGCCATAAAACCGATCACGGACAGTCAACCATACTTGTTTTGGTGGCATGGTCACGTTAGGAAGTGCCAGCGTATCCGTGAAATCCAGCATCTGCTCTTTACAGTCGACGGTCACTGGTGGGGGTCCTTGCTCAGCAGGCTGATTACGATCAGGGTTGCATGCTGGTTTGTGAACTCCTTCCACCCATGCAGCGTTTGAAGTTATGGCTGGTTTTGCCCGACAGCCGGTACGTCTGCGCACGCTGCAGCGATGATGCTCCGATAAACCGCTTCCCAGTAATACGAGTAGCCATATCCGCGATAGTAAACCGACTTCGTCGTGTTGTTGCGCACAACTTCGTCGGGAACGCCGTGTTGACTTGTTCCTGGAACAGGGTTGTCATCATTACCAGCACCGCCTCCTGGTACTTGGATATTATCAGTGTCTCCTGGCTCATCGTCGCCTGGCTCATCGTCACCTGGCTCACCATTTATGCCTGTGATTGTTGCAGTTGGACCACGATACGAAGACCCTTCGCAGTCGAACGAAGCAGACTTATAACTATTCGAATCGGACTGAGCGTCTTCTTCTGCTTGATAGCCGTCGGATTCGGATTAGTTGGAATTGTCGGAGGACATCGACGTTGCAACGGGGTAGGTGCATCCGTCGCTGACTTCGCCCAGAGAGCAGCGCAATACGAAGACCGAGTCTGTGGTTTGGGGGAAATTGACGGGCCAGTGAATTAAAGCCGACACATGATTGGCTGACGTTAAATCTGTTACCCAATCAGCAGATGCCAACGCACCGCAGCCTTGATGCGTGTCGTTGTCCTTATTTATGTATTTAGTGTGGCTCTAAACGAAATTTACATAACTCACTGTGATAATTGATAGGGGTTGACCCAAACTTGACCTAAATAAAACTTCACCAGAACTTGACCCCAGAAAAGGTTACTCGCCACAGTTCCACTTGAATCGGTCGAATACATACTCGCCGACATTGTCGGTGATGAATTCCTTAGCGAAACACACCTAAACTGCTGGGTTCGTCGACTCGATTATGGTGATTATTGTTCGTGGACTTGTGCTTCTAACAGGTGTCGTATAACGTATAGCATTATATGTCACAGCAAAGCCTCAATGTCATTTCTTTAACAGTGCAATCGTTTGTAGACCCAATATTGCAAATGGAACCATAATGTAATTCGGAGTGGTGAATCGTATTGGAACCTGCGTGCGGAAATAACATTGGTATGAGATGGGTGGTTAAGAATTCAGAGACAGATGATACCTTGCCGTGCCAATTAAATCATCGTGTGTTCGTTCGATGCCATGGGTTAATAGCTTAAGCATCCCCGAATACAACGAAGTTAGTTTGCTGATATAAAAACAATGGATTGGACGTCTACAGCCGACCGCTTTGACTTTTGCTGGGTAATAGACTTTTATTTGGTACAATGTGTCGTGCTGGGACTTTGGCAGTTAGCACGCATACCATAGGCATATTACTAGCTAGGTTTCAATCACTTAAGTTTGTTGACTATCAATGGCCAAGCTTCTGTGTCAGTCTCGACATTTGATCCACGACGCTTAAGCGCCCAGCGTAGATCATCAGTAGCATTACCGGTGTTATGTCGCCAAGCGCATACCCTTGAGCGAAGCACTCCCTCCTAGACCCTCACAAGACACCATCAAACAGTTAATGCCAAAGTACATGCCATATAGTTAGTCGGACGTACCACCTCGGTCTCCTGAGGTTAGGCTTTTCCTAGACCAGAAACCGCAGCCGGCAAATGGAGTAAACAAAACAAATTTCATGCAGAATTACGGTTTTCCTACTACAGCGGGCTGTTTTATTCATGGCCATTATGAGCTGCCATGCCTAAGTTGTATTCATGGCGTGAAACATGTCTATATCATCGATCAATTCAACTTATTAGTAACATACATATGATGCAAAATGGGTGGCAACGATGATGGCAGACGGGCCATTCATCGATAAAATCCGTTACAACGTTTCGTTTGTACCACAGAAAAGGGTATAGTCTTAGGAAGCAGTTTGGACCCACTCTGTCTAATGAAGTTGTGGCCGAGCGCCCGAGATCTGCCGACCAGTGGAGATGTATAATGTTGTCAAAACCTGGTCCAGGATGGGACGACTGACGCCAAAAGGTGCTGTAGGCGTATGTAGGATAAGATTTTCATATGTCAATGATCAAGTTAATTCTGCTCAATGATACTTGCAAAAATGCCATCGCCCACCAATGTCACTTGCACTCGCTGCGATTCATGTTCACACGAAACCTCAAGGTCCACCAAGGCCGCAGGGTGTGCAAGAAACCCGCAACCCGAAGTTGCGGGTGAAACGACTGAAGCGCGCCAAGGACAAGGTCGGGATGGCTGATTGAGAACGTAAAAGGGTCAATTACGCCGCCAACCGTGAAAATGCGACATCTGCACTAACTTTACGGCACGCTCGGTGAATTACCCGCATGCTCTGAATCATCGATCCATTCTCGCGTGGGCGACGTCGTGCCGCCAAAGGATGCATTGTGATGCCGGCCCGCGTAAAGGTTCTCCTCCGTGCCATATCTGCAGGCACCCCTTCGTGGTGATGTGTTAGCAAATCTTAATAAATTTTTAGCTTTGTGAGTTAATCGCGTTGAATTTGTCTGATGTTATTTCAAAAGGATAAACTTAGTTTTAACGTAAAGTAAGTGAAGAATCTCCCGCCTAGAAGTGTACACGGCTTTGCTTGGGATTGAAGAAAAGCACTTAATTTAACACTGTAATTCCATTTATTAAAGTATTTTGTTCGCACCGCATCCTTCAGCTAAACTCTTCTAGTTTTGGGCAAACCCCAGCTAGTTTGTATGGATCTCCGCAGAATGTGACGAACGACGATTTTTACCGTGAAAAAGGCGTCTACGCGATACAAATCCTGACCTTTGTGTCGTTGCTTCAAGAACAAACAGTTTTCCTTACCAATAATATCGCTATGCGCTGGCTTTGAGCGCTTCATCAAAACGATCGATGTATCGCAGAATGGCAACAAAAACTTTGCGCTCTTGATTGTGATCTGCATTACTACTCTGTCCCAGAAATGTTGCACGAAAGTACTTTTCTCGACGCCAATTCGCTAAAAGTACTCAAAACGGAACATAATTGGTAGAAATAGATCCAACGCGTCTAGCGCTTTTGAATGGTGTGCGTAGCTCGCCAAGGCTCGGCAAATTGCCGTCAAGCCGGCCAAAAATGTGGTGGCAGCGGCGCCTTCCAATTTGTGTGAGAAGATTGCCGTCAAGCCGGCCAAAAATGTGGTGGCAGCGGCGCCTTCCAATTTGTGTGAGAAGATCCCATTTTCGATTTCGCCCAGCCCAGCACCCTCGACGCCAATGCCCCCTCAAGACCCGAGAACTCACCGACCAAGAGCGTGAACAGATCGTTTCTGCTGTCCTCGGTCTGTCAACCCAAGGCAAAACCGCTCGTGGAGCTCTCGTCCTGGTCGCCGATGAGTTTGATGTCGATCCTAGCACAATTTCCCGTGTTTGGCGTAGAGCTCAAGATACATTTGCTAGTACTGGCACCTACTCTGCCACATCGAGGAAGAGCGAGAGAGGCCGACCCAAGAACGACTACACCACCAACCTCGAGAAGCTACGAGGAGCTGACATCGCCAGGCGGTGCACGGTGCGATCTTCTGCCCGCATGTGCGGCATGTCGCGATCATCGCTGCACCGTCGCACCCAGGACGGAGCGCTCGAAGTGCATACGTCCGTCGTCAAGCCTCTTCTCACTGAGGCCAACATGGCGTCACGACTGGCATGGTGTCAGCACCACTTAGACCCAACAACGTTGCTTTACAACGACATGATGGCCACCATTCATGTCGACGAAAAGCTATTTTATCTTACCGAGGTGAAAAACGCTATTACTTGCTGCCAGGGAAACAGCACCAAGACGACGCGTGAAATCCAAGAGACACATCGGCCACGTGATGGTTTTGGCGGCGGTTGCTCGTTCGTGGCGCGATCTCTCCACCGGGGTGCAATCTGACGGGAAGCTCGGCGTGTGGCCTTTGTAGAGAAGCGTGCGGCGAAGCGTGGCAGCTGGAGGCGTCCTGCTGGCACAGTGGAGACAAAATCAATTAATGTCACGAAGGCGAGCTGTAGGAAGATGCTCGTTGAGAAGCTTTTGCCGGCGGTTTCTTCGCGCTGGTCCTGGAGGATGAACGAGAGCATGAAAATTGTAGTGCAGCAGGACAACGCCCCCCTCATATTCCTGTGGACGACTCGCAATTTAGTGCTGCTGTTATGGAGAGTGGTCGCGAAATTGAACTTGCTTTTCAACCACCAAATAGCCCCGATCTGAATGTGCTCGACTTGGGGCTGTTCACAGCAATTCAATCTCGCCAACAGCAACGGCAGACTCGAGATTTGGACGAGCTTATTGCAGCTGTCGAAGCGTCCTATTGGGAGCTTTCTCCCGCTACAATTAATGCTACGTTTCTACCGTTGCAGTGCAGTATCGATAACTGCATCCAGCAGCGTGGTGACAATGCCCTCAAGCCGGCTCATATGGGAAAGCTCGAGTAGAGAAGGAGGGACGACTTCCCTTAAGCATTCGATGCTCCGACAGCGCTCTTGATGCACTGTCCATCACGTAGAGATTTGTAGGTATACTGAAACCAATATAAAGTCCGGAACATAATAAATCCGTGCAACATTTCTGGGACGGAGTGGTATATTGGATAAATCCGCTTCAATTTTCAACACATTCGAACTAATGCAAAGATCACGTAAACTCCATAATATCAAGTTTTGTTTTGAGCAACGACCTACGCTGCCAATGATCCTAGGACAAAATAGTACAAATACACGTCCTGGTGCGGCCAGCACAC
Source organism: Phytophthora quininea (assembly GCA_011947345.1). Lineage (NCBI taxonomy): Eukaryota > Oomycota > Peronosporomycetes > Peronosporales > Peronosporaceae > Phytophthora > Phytophthora quininea. The sequence goes on from JAAVTG010000064.1 coordinate 164,643, forward strand.
AGGACATGTGTGTGTCACACAAGCAACTGATGCAAACCGCGGGAGATGGGCAGAGTACGTAGATCATCCATTCCGCGCCTAGGACCGCCACCACCCAATCCCTCATTTCACGATTCGCCACCGAACTGGGCGCGGCGTGCCTCTGCCGCACCCTTGGCCAGCACAGCGGCGCTCGGCGGACAAGCATGACCAAGAACTGGCGTGGCGTATCAGCATATCAAGGGTCGCAGCTGTGCGCTATTGACGTATGCGGCGTGGGACTTGTTCGGAGCGGGTTGATGGGCGTAAGCCTTGTACCGTTCCAACTGATGGTCCCTTGCTGCGTGCGGTGTAGCGTTTAGCCACAAGCTGCTCAAGATGGCACAGAACTAAGTAGGATATAAAGTAATGCATGTATTAAATTGTACAAAGGTTTGGCTCTTAGTCTTCATGAACTTCAGCCTCGATGTAGACTCGCTCAGCTCCCTTCTGTTAGCGCTTGCGGTACTTCCTGGTCTCTCCCGAAGGCAGGTTTTCGTGGGTCGGTTCCCACGTAAGCTCCCACGTCGTGAGGAAGACAACACGACCATTAATTCTGCGATGGTCGAGAATTGTACGCATCTGGTATGCGGGTCTACCCGCTACGTCAACCCCAGCTGGCACACCCACTTTGCTTAGCCGGCATCGTCTCCATGGGCATCTGCATCCATGAGATGAGTCTTAGGATGCGCGCGTACGGCACCGCGTCAAGCAAACACTTGATTGCGGCAGCTGGGGTCACGGAAGGGTCGCGCAAGATGAGGCCGAATTTTTCAGGTACCGGGCCGCTGTCTCATCTAGGTGACCCCACCCACGTCGCTTAAGTCGACTTGTGTGCTTGCCATCGTGATGGAAAATGAGCAGCTATAAGCCCGAGGAGGGCAGAGGTAATTGGTTTCGCTTTCGTAGAATCTATGCATTTAGTTTTGGAGGAGTTTTGCCACAACGAAAATAGTAAAAGTTGCGATATGCATTAAATGTTGTATAGAGCGACATGAACACTTCAAAAGCTGCTGTAAGCCTACTTGGTACTTAGCGCATGACCATTGTTGCGTGATCTGCCAGGAACTACGCGCCGTGTCGCTGCTGCTTGAGGTCGTCGACGCTTGCGTGTAATCGAACGGTTGAGTAGTGTGCGCTTACCGTCTGTCCCAGTGTAGCTCTTGACCTGTAAGGCAAATAGCACGTGAATGCACATTGCAAACTTAAAATGATGCCTGCATTCACACGTTTTCTCGCTGACATCGACATACCATCCGCCCTCAGGTTGTCCTTCAACCTTCATTCGCGCGTAGTTGGCTCCCATTTGGACTGATACCGGCGCATTTTTCTTGCTGCATCCAAACCTCAGGCAGATAGACTCGAACACAGCCCCGCGACTCCTCGCGTGCAATATGGGGGTTGGCGATACCAGTAAAACCAATCGATACTTGGGCGGCTTGGTGTCATGTCCAGCAGAAGATCCAGCTGACGAAACTCTCTCACCCGCGATCTTAGCTGCTGCGTTACTCCAGGTGCTTCCTTGAACTGTCGCGTAGTTGTTGATTGTTTTCACAACAGTTTGTCAGCAGCTGTATGAGGGTTCCGACCTTGTGTTTTGTGCGAAGTGTACATTCGCGCTTCATCATGCTGTTTAACTGCTCAACAGGGTTGTTTGTGGTGGCATACCTGCTGGCGTGTAACAGCACTGCCAGCGCCAGGACTTACTTAACACCCAAACGTTGCTGAAATAAGATCGTAGCCCGGACGACAAATCTTCTTCAGACCACTTGGCTGGCACAGTCTGAAGTTGAACGTCATACACCTCTTGACTTGACGCGAAGTGAAGGTCGTAAATTTCTGCAATCACCCGCTCGCATAAGTGTTGTGGTACGCCTTTACGCTTTTCATGCACCTTTGTCATGATTCGGTAGAAGCACACCAGGTACGCGTAGCCGGAGTCCTCACCGAATACTTTATCAACAGCAATTTGATGGGCCACTTCAGCGTCAGCCATGACATACCGTAGCAACATCTGCCCACCAGTTACTGTGGCGACAATCCTGCGAAGGGCCCCTAGCGCCTTCACATACATCTCCTTCAGGCGTTGTGAAGTGATGAACAATGCCACCGGATGGAATGACTGGCACCTATCCGAAACCCCGCATACGATGACAAGATACCCCACTTGGTTCAACTTGAAGGTACTATCCATTTGGAAACGAACGATGCTGAATCGCGAGCCGCATTTTGCAACAGCCGCTTAGTGGCCAACCCCACCAAGAACGGATGTTCGTCAGACCCGTTGCCAACATCGGGCTTGCTGTGACTGTCACGCTTCTAACCAAAATTGAAAATAGTTTCGTGTCAGACACCTCAGGATCGTACACAAGCTGGAAATTTGCTCCAAGATGTCTTCGTAGTCATCGCTCTTGTGGGGGTTTGTCTTAGCATAGTGGCTGACAAACCACTGGACTTGACACAACCTGGGTAGAAAATCTTCAGATAATCCAAAGCGGCGACCCATACCATGCGGATATGAGCCGGCTTTATACCGTCCGCCGTCTTCTCATGGCTATATTCCTTCAGCCGAGGTGTCAGCTTGGGCTTGGCACGACCACGAACTTGCGTCTCGTGCGCACCGTGCTACAGAAGTGACACACGATAGAGCTTTCGGCACGTGAGCACCATTCCAATCCAAGGCCATGCGTTATACGGTGTTGCCGCCTTGCATGTTTCTGAGGAGTACCGCAGTATCCGGTACGCATCTTATGCGGTCTGCCGAGCCCACATGAGTCATCACATGCAACCAGTTGGCTCTTTACGATGATGAAGATCTTCATATCTTCCATCAGCAGCTGTGCGTCACCAAGAGCCATGTTCGCGCAGATGTTCTTCCATTGGATCCGGACCATGGTGGACGTAGGGGGCTTGCAGAGGTAGCGGGTGGGGAAGATTTTGAATTGTGAAAGGAACTTGGCAGGTTGACCTGCTTTACTGCGATTTTATAGGTTGAAATAGAGCTATGAACTCAAGTATGATTCGTCGAATATGACTAGTGTATAGTGACCGGCATTTGGTGTGACCGTACACTATACTTGGTGTGTTGTGTGCACGTTAAGTGTGTACCACACTACCCTAAGGTGCTGAGTGCATGTTTTTGCGCTATGACATTTTTGTGTATCACTCCATCGTCATGTGTGTTTTCCTGTTCTGTCGGATCTCAGCAGGAGGACGCGACTAAACTCGTGAATTTGCTGTTCCAGCGTGATGGGGAACTTCCCGAACCAGCTAAACGCTGGATGTACCAGCGCAACATACAAGCAGGTTTTTCTTGCTGATTCGTGGGTCTATAAAGCTGCTTGTTTCTATATTTATTGTGAACCAGTATCTGGGGTTGTAAAAGGTGGAGGGAGATGACTTGCCCGACTCCAAAGAGTGACCTAGGTTTGATAATGTTGTGCAGTTGTGGTACGAGGACTCTATGATAGCAGTTGGGAGGGGGTCCCGAGCAGTTCTGCTTTTACATTGGTGGGAGGAGAACATTTATACATCAGTTGATCATCGCGCTGTCAACAGCTGATGTAGTCTGGCCATGGCAGCGATCAACATGTAGACATAGTCCACTTGCCGCACAATTAGCGAAGAATCACGAAGAATTGTCAATTGTTTCTTTGTGGATGTAAACCATAGCAGCCTCAGGGATTCAAGCATGCTAGCAAGGCCCATCTGTATTAGTAGAGCTCGTCCTTGGGTTGTGATATCGTCTGTTCACGTATACGGAGATCGAGTAACATTACAAGCGGATATTGCAAAATTTTGAGGTCGGCCATCAGAACCGTGTGTTGATGTTCTTGGTCATTTTATGATGCGGTCTGGTATACAATGTTACCAGCACTGCTTTCAGAAGTCCACTCGCTTATCGCTATCTCTACTAATCGTGCCTTGTAGAATAACCGACACGGTCCCACGAAAATATGAGATGTTCCACCCAAATTTTGATCAACGACAACATTGTGGCAATGATATCGACACTAGCATTGACGCCGCCTCAATGCAAACTACACGAAGTTGCATCTAAAACAGAAACAACAAAATTGTAGCCTAGCGGAAAATTGCACATCACTACATCACGAGTGTAGAGAAATACTTTGATTTTGCTCAATATGATCACATTCACGCATAATGAGCTCCCCGTAGACAACCAAACAGGTATTTGCGCCGTGCTTAATATCAGGACAACGCGGATAGGGTGCAGTTCGTGTAACAGTAGCGTCGTGACGCTATACGTATGTCCGCTTCTCGCATTAGAAACTGGTAGTACCCACGCAAGAGATCGATGCACGAGTAGTAGTAAGCGTCTTGCATAATCTCCAGAATGTTACCTTATCGGGGCATTGGCATTGTGCGACGCACTGTGTTCAAGTTTATTGATTAGAAGTTGTGTACGATTCTCCAACGATCGGTTTTCCGAACACAAAACGTTACAGGCTCATGCGGGGAAGTCGATGGCCTAATATTCCCAACCGATGCCATCTCCTTAACTCACCGCATGATTTCTGCCTCTTGATTCGGGGATTGCAGCCACTGGTGACGGAAAACTGGACCATTATTCTTAGCTTTCATCTCGTGCAAGCTGTGCTGCACAGGAGGCAGTTCTGGGGAAGGGGGGTAACTTCTGTCGGAGCAATCCCGGGTATTTAAACAAATACGGGTAGACTGGGCGGTCTCTTTAGTCCTCAATGTCTGTTGCTCGGGAAACCGATTTGAAAGTAATAGATTGAATGACGGACATGTACTCAATAGACTTGTCTTTCTTTAGCATCCGGCGAAAATGTTTCGTCGAAATCAACCGTGTTTTTACCTGTCTCCTTCAAGAAAGATGCACGGGAACGCCAGCAATTTGGTTGACGCTTTCTATTTTGCTGGAAAGCTCGTGCAGAGATGAACGTACGCAATCGTTGCTGAAGTCGCTGTCAACTAGGACAAATCCGCCCTGTCTTCCTGTCAATCCGCGGGCTCACCTTCTTCATCCATGACAGACCAAGTAACAAGTCCCTTTTAACCGGCGCCAGTAACACCAGGAACTCTGCTGTGTAATCATCCATGCCACCGCTCCGAATTGTTGGCTCAAAATTGTCTTCTTTAGCAATACCTCTGTCGTATCATCCGCCATAGTCTAGCTGAGAGACACGTCATGCTCACAAACACAGTCCTCGAGCGAGTGCCGGCTAAAAACGACGGACTCACTAGATGCTCCACTGTCAATAAAGCCACCAGCACTCTGTGAGTTACCATCCACGTGCACCGAAAACTGCAAACGAATAACGGCACTGAAGAACCGCCGTCCACTTGAATACATATAGGCTCCTCCTCAATATCCTGTTTGTCCCATTCAATGGGTGTGGGACACGATCGGGTTAATTGCCCTTCTGACCAGTTTTACTCGTTGAAAGGAGTCTAAGAGTCGGTGAAGTCGTTTACAATCAGCTTGTCGACCAATGCGAAATACTCGTCTTTTTGTCCGTGTTGTCAGCTTTGCAGTAAACTGTCTGGCAATGGGGACGCTTTTCAGGGTACTTTACCAGCAATTATCGGGGTGGTGAAACCCTTTTTGGCTCGAGTCGCTGCTTCCTGCAATAGAAGTCGTGCCATTCATGGATGGGAACTCGCCTTTTGGGTTTCTACCAAATGTTTCTTTCTCCTTCGTCGATGGCGGCTTCTTCTCCTCCAGGCGCTCCAACTCAACTTCACTAAAACCCTCAGCGATCACATCCTCAAGTGTCTACGTTTCTTGTGTAGAATTTGCTTCCGTAAGTTGTTGCTGGTTAACTCGTTTAGGAAGGATTCCTTTGCAAATACCAGATCAATCGGTACCTTGGATGTCCGCATTGGGCGACCCAGCCTGCTTGAAATTGAGCAGTTCATCTCGCAGTTTCTGCTGGAAGTTTGGCTCTTTGAAGTTTCTCTCCTAAGATTGCTTCATTGCACTCCAGACAATACTTCTCTCAAGTCGACGCTTTCTCTTTCTGCACTGCGCTGCCAGAATCGCAAAAAGCAATAATAAAAGCATCAGAAAAGCTGTCTAGCAATTGGCACAGCATCATTTTTGCCGCCCGAACCCGATCGCACCTTTCAGCGGGTCCGGGCTGGCAAATAATTTCAGTACATTTCGGGCCAATAGCGTCTCCATCAGTCCTCTGCCAAAAAGCCTGAGTTGTTCTGCTGGGCCAGGGATCCTTGTCCTCGCCGTTCGCCGTCGTCCCGCAGCGCCCAGTAGCGGATGCTCTCGGCCTCTTGATAATCCTTAGCTCCAGTTCCATCCACGACATGCGCGCACCTCCCAACGGCGACGTCGCCACGGAGCGCACGCCGCTGATTGGCGCCCCACTATCAAGCTCAGGCTCCGGATCGGGTGCGCCGCTGCTGTCGCCCAGCTACGCGGCGTCTTCACCGTCGTCGTCGGCCTTCTCGCCGTACCCTCCTATCAGGCCTGTCGAGGAGCCTCAACCAGTTAACTCACCCCTAGAGCGGGAACCTTCCGAATTTGTTACCGCAACAAGACCCTGAAGACCCACAGAGTGACGAAGATGCAGGCAGTGAGAGCCAATACGCCTACTTTGCCAGTCCTGCGAAGGTTCTTGGCTCAGCCTGTGTGAAAGGAGACTTTTACCAGGCCCAAAGTGCAGTGGAGATGGCGATCAGTAAAGCTGCAGACGAAAGAGAGACGGAGGAGAAGCGCACGGAGAGAGAGCAGATAGAGGACACTCGGAGAAGAGTCGCGGACAGTGTGTACCGCCTGCTGACGGTGCACGAAGCGAGGCATCAGATGAACGCACTGCACTTGGCGGTGCTGTACGACCACCCGACGGTGGTGGCCTATTTGGTGTCAGTAGCCAAGAAGTACTTGCCAAAAGAGCGAGATGCAGTGGCCACGATGCTGAAGAAGAGACATATCCACCTGCACCGACACAGCGGGTCGGACTGCGCGCCGGAGAAAGAGGAGCAGGAAATGGACGTTGAAACATACAGCAATGCCAGTACAGAAACTCAAGAGCAAGATGGAGACCAACAGGTCACGGGAGGCACTTTACAGGACTTCTTAGACAGTAGATGTGGAGACTCCAAACATCGCGCGACAGCTCTCATGCTCTGTACGTCTGTGGCCTGTGCAGCGTCATTGATTGATGCCGGTGCTTCTTTAGACACGATGAACTCGTCAGGGATGACAGCGATGCACTACGCTGCAAGCACAGGAAACGCAGCGTTTGTGAGCTTGTTGGTGCATCGTGGGGCCGACGTGAACCAAACTGACAGCCGTGGTGCGACCGCACTGCATTGGGCTGTCTTTGAAGGCTTCCAGTACACAGCCATGCTGCTCGTGGGCTACGGAGCCAACCAAAAGATCTGCGACTCGGAGAAGCAGACGCCACTGATGATTGCCAGTGCGCTCGGAGACGCATTCCTAGCGAAGCAGCTCGTGGTAGAAGGAGGGCCAGTGAACGCCAAGGACAAGCACGGCAGAACGGCGATGGATATCGCCAGACAAGGCGCGCACTTTGACACTGCTAGCGCGTTGAAAGCCGGCTCGTCGGATCGGCTAGTGGCGTGGGCCTCGCGCAAAGGCGCCTCCATGCTCTTCTTCTTCGGCATGGTGCTGTCTACAGCCACTCTGTCGCTGGTGTTTGCAGTACCATGCCTGCCACCTCAAACTCCGAGTCACATTATGCACTACCAGGCCATCGGTCTGGCATTTTTGGCTTTTACGTGCGTCATGTACGTGTACGTGTGCTTGAAAGACCCAGGATACGTCCCTCGTTCCAAGAGCCCCGCGTACAAGCTGCTCGCGACGGAGAGCAACTCTGTTCCGTGCCCGACGTGTGTGACGCCCAAGCCCATCCGCTCCAAGCACTGCTCTGCGTGCAGGCGCTGCGTGCACCGCTTCGACCACCACTGCCCGTGGATTAACAACTGCGTGGGCATCGGCAACCACCGCAGCTTCCTGTTTTTCTCATCACGCTGTCGACTTTTTGCTTCACTATTGGCGTGTTGTCGCTGTATATTTTGCTGAGCCATGCTCCGTTGCATCCAGCAGCTCTCAATATTGAAGACCCTGCGTGGCCGTGGCGGTGGCTGCAGCCTCCGCAGTGGGCTGTGGATGGCTCGGCAGACTCCCACTCGAAGCCGTCGACGCTGCTGCTCCACGGCATCCACGCCGTCCTCTTGCTGTGCGCCGTCGTGTTCGGCATGCCGACTTTCACGCTGCTGATTCTGCAGCTCCGCAATGTGAGCCTCAACCTGACCACCAACGAAGTGTTCAACAAGGACAAGTATTCGTATCTCAAGACTGCGTTCGACGAGTTCTACAACCCGTTCGACCATGGTTGCGTACACAACTTCGCTGAGGTTTGTCGTGGCGACATCCCAGTCGAGATCGAAGACGACGGCAATGGAGGCGAGTTCGACACTATGAGCTCCGGTCTGCAGGAGAGTCTGAGCGAGAGGTAATACCAAGGTCTGCTAAAACTAAAGAAGGAAAATGGTTTAAAAAAGGTGTCTAGTTCCAGTCGCTTGGAGGTGGCAGATCCATCTCCATGGACTCGTCTCCGGAGTCATTGTCCTGGTCAAAAGAGTCCTCTTCCAGTTGAGGAGCTCTCGGTCTCTCGATCGTCGCGCGTTGGTCTCCTTCTTCGTCGTCGTCCATATCGTCGTCATCTTCCTCCTCCATCTCTTCTGAAGACCCTGAATGGTCGAATGACAGTTCGGGGTCTTGAGCAATTTCCCCACTCTCAAAGCTCTCGACAGTCGACGGCTGCAACGAAGCCCGAGCATCTTCGCGGTGGAATTTCACTCCAATGGGCACAGCCGCCTGACGGTTCACCAGTTCCAGCACCATACTCTCCAGTCCACGCTCTTCCCGTTCCAATTCATCAAGGTCTTGGTTGTACGAGTCGGCTTCTCCGACGCGGAAGACGCCCCGCTGGCACCGTACAGTTCGCTGATCTGCGGAGTCAACGATGGAAACTGCATCGAGCTCCGGAACTCCATGGTTACGATACCGGCCAACGTTTACAAATGAGGTTACGCTGGACGGCAATGTGCCTCGTCACACGTTGCTGAACATGAGGAAGATGGATTTCATTTCGGTTAATGCTTCCTCTTCGATATAAAATAATCCATGCAGGCCAACGTGGAGCCAAAAGTGTCGTCCTTTGAGATCCTCCATCAACAAGTTGATGCAACACGCACACACGAATCGGGTGCCGGTCATTTTACGACGCACGGTTCGTGGACGACGAGGTGACGAGAATGCTCGTGTTGCGTCGGCCCGAGTGCACGCCGACGCTATACACCAGCAGGTTCCCGCAGTTCGCACAGGCGTTCGAGGTGCTCTCTGTCGTGTGGATGTGGCCACAGGCATCACACGCCATGCCCGTGTACGTCGGCGCCAACACTGGGAAGCCGTTCACGTACTCGCGCTGCATGCCGAGCGCCTTGTCCAGCGACCTCCAGAGCGGCTCTGCCAGCGGACACGCCACGTCTCCACCGAGAATCTGGCGCGCAGTCACGTTTGCTCCGTAGCACCTGGCGTTTAGCGACTTGCGTGTGCAGATGACTGCTCCACTGACGCCGATGCCTCCATAGAGCCCCTTGCTGTGGCTGTACGAGTAGTTTGGCGCGATCCCTCCGGCGCCAACGTTCAGCGCAGCAGTGGCAGCTCGTCCAATCGGCCCCACCGCAAGGTCAAGCTCTGATCCCAACTGCACTTGTCCGTTCCTCGTGAACACCTTGACGGCACTTCTCGAGTTTAAGATGATCATGTAGTTGACCACTTCTCCTCCGGCCATCATGCCGAAGCCAAACCCTCCCGACGTCAAGAAGCACGGCGCCGACCATCCTCCCGTGGTCCTAGAGATGATGAAGCCCGTGCCGATTTTGCCCGAGAACAAGAAGCCCACCTTGTACATGGTGATAAACACCAGTCCGTAGGCTTCCACCAAGAGCTCATGCGGGATGGACTGGTCCTTCAGCAGCTTCGGAGACAGGAACGTCTCCACCACTTGCGCTGCATTGTCCATCTCCTTCTTCAGCTTCGCAGTGGCCTTCTCGTTCATGTGGTGGCCACTGCCAGGCATGTGCGCACGCATGGACTGCATCACCGCCAACGAGTTGGAGCGTTCTCTAAGCGCAGCGGCGACTTCCTCCGCCGGCATCTGGTGGGTCTGGATCTGCTCCAGTAGAGTGCTGTCGGCCGTGTCGGCCCTGGGCAGCGTCGCTCGGCGCTGCTCGTCCTGCTGCTGCTGCAGGATCAGCGCCTTGGTCGACGGCTGCCGCATCGGGTGATGGGACATGGAGTTGGAGCGACTGCTGCTGGCCGTGGAGGTCGCGGACGCCGGCGAGTGGTGCGAGACCGCCGCTCGGGTGGAGTTCATCATGGCGCAAAGCGGAGGTGTTGGCGCGTTGTGATGCCGCCGGAGCTGTGGAGGGCACGTGCTGCAGTGCCTGGGGACTGGAGCTGTTCAATGTTCAGCGCGCCCTCTTTTGGACTGATCTGGTTCTTTTTGACAGAAATAGGCTGGTAAACGGAAAAATCGAGCTAAGTATAGACGTCCACCGCATAATCCCCATGCGTCTCCAGGTAGATGTAGATGGAGAACGTCTCCAGGAGAAGAGTCTTCTTCATCTAAGTGACGATGTACGTAGTGTAAACGTTTAGTGCTTTGTTTTTCTCGTGTTTTTCATGTAGTAAAACTGTCTCCTGACGTCACAAGCCTCGTGCCAATGAAGAGTATCTCCCTCTCCATCAGTCTGCGGCACCAGGGCAACTCCTGCATCCTGTGTCAGCTGCTGGATATCCAATTGACAGCTACAGTTCCTCTGTAATTGCCCCCGTGTAGCCTGCAGAGACTTGGTGTCTGCGGTTAAGCGCCGCTCCCTCTCATTACGGCCAATTGCGTCTAGCTCCAGTGGGTGCGGTGCTCCTCGTCGTTGGCCTTGACGCCCCACTTGACGGTGCCCACCAGCAGCAGCGTAGCGGGGATGAGCACCAGGCCGTTCTCCTTGATCTTGCGGATCGTCTTGTAGGGCAGCGTGGTGATGAGGCTGCGCACCGGGTGCACCTCGTTCGGCGACAGGTGGCGCACGGTGCGGCCGTACTCGTTGCCGAACTTGGACCAGAACTTGACGAGGTTCACGCTGGGCGGCATCTTTCAACTGGGGACTTGCTGCTACTTGCTGCGGTTCGCTTCCTTCTGGTGGTGAGACGAACTGGAGGGGCACACTGGCCAAAAGAGCGGCTGGAAGGAAAAACCTCTTAGGGACTGTATGTGGGCGAGAAAAACCTCAAGGCGGCGTTTGGTATTTAGGACTTTCAAATGTAGTGGTCTCTAAAAACTTGAACCAGAACATAATATCCCGCATGACGCTGCGGAAGTGCACAGCGATGTCGAAGCCAGTGACGACGACCGCTTTCTATTAAAATCGGGCTTAAATGCTGAAGGCAGCGAGCGCCTCGAGGACGACTGTCCTCCAAGTGCCGACGCTCGGGGGTGAATCACCCCGGGTGATCAATGCCAAAGCTGCCTGGCCATGACTCATCAAACGCTCGTCACCCTGAGAATCGCCGTGGATGGTCGGCGGGTCGAACGAGTGCAAGCACTGAGTCGTGGTCTCAGCTGATGTCTGCTCTCCTTCGCAGTTGGCACGCTGATCCTCGACGAGAGGAATGCGTTCGCAGACGCCTTCTTGGACCGAGATCAACACAAACCAACAAACGCTTAAAATGCAACAAGCAAATACGACCAACACGATGCAAACGACCTCTCTAACTGCTTCCTGGCAGGGAGTTCCTGCTCTGCTGGTGCGCGCAAATCAGCTCCCGCCAAGAACCTACCTTGCCCACGGTGCTGCCAGCACTGTGGTGACAGGCCGACTAGCCTCGGTGATATCCGTGGAGCGCATCCCTCGATCTTTGAAGACACTTTCGGTGGTTTTGCAGAGACATTGCAGGGCTCAGCCGGTTTGCTCAGTCCTGGGCCAGGCGAGATTTTCCTGCGCCTTCGGCATGGCTCGACGTAAACTGCACCATCGACTCGATCACAGCCAAAGCACGCCTCTAGTGTCGCAACGCTCACTCGAGCAGCAATTGGGTTGAACCAGGAGGGACAATAGGATAGAGAGTCCAGAGCAAAATGATACACGCCATTAGACGGACAGGCGGCGAGTGCAATCACCACGACGGATATCCACCAGTCAATGGCGATCAGAAGGAGAAGGAAACACCTGCGGACATCCAAAAGCTTGGTGCTCTTGGCGAAACAGCAGAGGATGGCCAAGGTGTCGCCACTGGCTGCAGCCGTTTTGCTGTGGTTTCATCGCTGCGGACATCAAAAACGACGTTCCGGTACTCGCTGCAGCCCTGCTGGACGTGCGTTTACGAGCTGTTCGAGGCCGCGGCGCAACTGCCCTTGCCCCGTGTCTCCTTCCAACCCGGATTTTCGAAAGATGATTTTTGCGAACCCATTCATCCAGTATCCGGATAACGTGACACTTCAGCAAGCGCCCACAAGCACTTCAGTCCGGATACAGTGAAAATATCATCTTTTGCGCGTTTCATTGGGTGTAAAACGCACGCATGCTGTTTGGGAGAGCCCGACCAAGTCATTCCCGGATTTGACTCAAGCTGCGCAGTCAGCCAAGCCCTTTACAGCCCCGTCATGGCGTTCCGACGCAACTTCTTCCTGCTGACCGCCGCGCTGTATGCCGCCGCCGTGGCGTCCGAGCAGACGGCGCACCACCGCGGCAAGCACCACAAGAAGCATCCGGCCACGGAGGCCCCAAGCTGCCGGAGCTGACCAGCGGTAGTGGCAGTCAGCAGGTGATGCTGGGCGACCCCGTCTACTTCAGCGGCAGTGGCAGTCAGCAGGTGATGCTGGGCGACCCTGTCTACTTCAGCAGCAGTGCCAGCGGCAGTGTGGACCAAGTAGTGATGGTGGGGGACGCGCTGTACTTTAGCGCCAGCGGCAGTGCAGCCAGCGCCGAGGTGGGCGACAGTTCGGAAGAGGAGGAAGAAGGCAGTGAGAGTGAGGCGTCTGAGTCTGATTCAGCAGCTCAGGAGCAGCCGGTGAAGCACAAGAAGAAACAGCAGCAGAAGAAGGAGGTCGTTCAGGACGATGTGCTGCAAGACTCAGACTCAGATGAGGATCAGACTCTGATTCTGGTTCAGAGGAAGGCTCATACTCTTTGGAAGGCTCGTACTCTGCTTCCGGTTCATTTGATGGATCGGTGGAGTTCGTCGGCAGTGAGGACGGCAGTGAGGTGGAGCAGGAGATTGAGGAGATTGAGGAGGAGCTGGAAGGCAGTGAGAGCGACTCGGACGAGGGCAGTGAGAGCAACTCGGACGAAGCTAGTGAGGAAGAAGAAGTTAAGCACAAGCGCAAGCACAAAAAGCACCACAAAAACTTCATCAGTGACGCCATCGACACGGTCGCGAACGCTACGCAGGACGCTTACGAGCACGTAAAGAACGGCACCAAGGACGCCTATGAACACGCCAAAAACGCCACCAAAGACGCTTACGACGACGTCAAGGACTTTGTCAATGGCACAGACTCAACTTCAGGCTCTGCCGACGACTCGATTGATATTCACGACCTGGGCAGTGACGAGGACTCTTATGACTCGTACGATGACGAAAACGAGGTGACTGACGAGGACAAGAAGAAGCAAAAGGGCTGGATCGACGACGCTCTTGACGACGTGTCGAGCGCTGTGGGCGATGCCTACGACCACGCTAAGAACGCCACCAAGGACGCCTATGAGCACGTCAAGAATGCCACGAAGGACGCTTACGACGATGTCAAGGACTTTGTGAACGGCACGGAGTCCGCATCGGGTTCGTTTGCTGGCTCGGTAGGCTCAGGAGACGTCGTAGGCCAGGAGGACGTCCACCAGGAGGATAGTGAGAAGGTAAAGGACGAGTCTGTGGCCCTTGCATCTGACAACACTGAGGACAGCAACTCGACCGACACCAAGTACGCCACGTACGGCGGCATTGCTGGTGCGTTCGTCGGTGTTGTGGCCGTGGCGCTTGCCTTTGTCGTGCGCGCTTCTCGTAAGAAGGCGGCGGGTGGCTCCGTGCTGGACGATGAGACCGTGGCCATGGCTGCCGAAGCCAGCGCCGACGAGGACGCTGAGGCGGAGGACGACGAGGATCTGGAGAGCGGCGCCCTTGTGAAGGACGACGTAGCCGAGAAGTCCAGCGAGGACGAAGGCGAGCAGGAAGGCAAGTTCGAAGGCTCTGTATAAGCCGTTTGGACGCTTCATCCCACGAAGGTTTTTAGCGTGCGATGAGCTTTTCTATTGTGTACTTTGAATACATTACAGTCGGCATCCCAACGAGCAATGTGTGTGTGTGTGGTGTGGTAGTTGATGAGATACCGTGTCCAGCCTGAGCTTCTCGCTAGCCATTCACCTCCGTGTCCAGGATGCTTTGTGGTGGATGATGTCCAAGTCAACACGGTCTACCATCCCATCCCAACACCCCTCACCTCCAGTGGAGGCCCCACGACCTGCTCACCTCGCTAACCTACTTGACCAATGTTGAACCGAGGCAGGGCAGGCTGTCCTGGACAACAACGAACGGATTTTCAACGCTTGTCCAACGCGCAACGAGTTGGTCCACTTCGAACAGCGAGCTGCGAGAGACCACATGGGGCCGCGGCTAGTTGATTGATGGAGCGGCCGGGATGAGAAGGCCCCTGCGATTGGTTTGCCTTGTCTTGAGCTGTCCGCACCTTGTGCAGCAATATCCACTTGCAACACATTGTAGCCATCTCGTGATCGCATATCTGACCTGCGAGTCAAACGGAGGGCGGTGCCGACGATGTCCAACACCAAATTTTCGATCGCGTTAACCTACACTTGGTCCCCACGCTAATCGCTCTCGATCACGGTCTCTGAGCTCATTCCTCAACTGCCTCACTGTTGAGCAAAGCACACCAAGTTTCATTCAACGACGACGACGACTGCAATTGTAGCAACAATGACGCGGACCCCGCCAACTATCTCGACGCTCTTCCTGCTGCTGCTGAGCCAGTGGACGCTGCTCGTCCGGGCGCAGGACTCGGCCAGCGACACGGTCGAGTCGCTCTTCGACTCGGCGCAGGGCCTCAAGGTCGGCGGCAGCATCCTGGCCGTGGCGGCCATCGCCGTGGGCGCCGTCATGGTGGTCCTGGGCTACCGACTGTTCCGCGCCACGCTCTTCGCCGTGGGCTTCGTGGCCGGCGGCGTGGCCGTGGCCATGGTGGTGGAGCACGTGTTCGACGACAAGTCGTGGATAGTCACGGCGTCCTGGATCGCCTTCGTGGTGGGCGGCCTCATCTGCGGCTGCATCGTCAGCGCGCTCTACTCGCTCGGCATCTTCGTGGCGGGCGCGGCGGCCGGCGTGGCGCTGGCCATGATGCTGCACAACTCGTTCGGGTACGACATCTACCCGAGCCACCCGCAGGTGGTGCTCATCGTGCTGTGCGTCGTGCTGGGTGTGCTGGCGGGTGTGCTGGCGCTGCGCCTCGAGAAGCCCGTGCTGATCGTGGCCACGAGTCTGTTCGGCGCGGCCGTGCTGGTGTGGGGCGTCGGCTACTTTGCCGGCGACTTCCCGACCACGAGCGATCTCAAGGCGTACGCGTCGCGGGACGTCAACGGCGACTGGGTGTACTCGATCCCGGACGCGTGGTGGGGGTACCTGGCGGGCATCGTGGTGCTGTTCGTGCTGGGCGTGTTCATCCAGTTCCGCAAGACCGGTCGCGACGGCGTGTACCACAAGTCGCACGCGCTCGGCCGCAGCGAGAACGTGCAGTACGTCGAGGCGCAGACGCCTCCGAACCGCACCAACATGCGCTACGGCGACCCGGTGGCCCACGTCTAAAGGATGACGTTGGCGAGCTTGTCGACGACAGACAAGATACACTTAGCAACACCAACAAGACAGACACACACACAGACTTTAGGGACTGCGATGCAAGTATCCGAAGAAGATGTACGATTAGCATAACAAAGCTTAACTTTGCTTTTGACCCGTTCGTTCTCGAGGGCTTGCAGTTATTCTTTCTTCCTCTTGGCAGCGATCTGCTCCGCGGTATACTTGGATAAGAAATCCAAACAGTGCTTCGCTCGAAAATTCCCTTCGCTTAGAATCATTTTAAAACCCGGTCGCAGTGCTTGTTGATAACAAAACGAAGCAACAGCCATATCGCTGAACAAGGCAATTGACCCACTCAGTTCCTTGTCAATTTCGAGCTCCGTTGTACTGAAGATGGACTGAGGAAGTCCGCCGAACTCGTTGTATCTCGACACCAAAACATCGTCCGATAGTTTCAACCCGTCACTGAGCAGTGCGTTGTAGTTTCTTAGATCATTCAAGCTCCATGTTGGCATACTGTACTTGTTCGACTCGACCTTCTCGTAGTTAACCTTGCCTGGAGTTCAAGGGACAGCAAACAGAATGGAGACTCTTTCCCATCTGGTTGATAATGCTGGAACTCGCTGCCACAATTCAGCACCTACTCAAACGGAGAGAGCTCCTGCGCTTCTTCTCGGTTTAGAGGACTCAATAGCGACTCCTCCCCATATCAGGATTCCCCGTCTGGCACTGAGTTGACAGGCGTTGCGCATTGACTCGTTGGAAATCACGATGGATGACTTTCTCTCCACAATCGTAGTGTATTCCTCTATCGGGTGCCCCAACGGTGGGAAATCCACCCTTCTGAAAGACTTCGATGTGTCTCTGCATTTGCCAGCACTCACTTGTCGATTCTTTGGTGGAGGCGAAACAGACTCGTCAGCGAACCATTCGTCTATTCGAGTGCCTTTGCCTGAGACTTCCTTCATTTCCACCAGTACGTGGATTTATTTACTCTTCTTTCTCCACCATGAAGCTCCCTCCGAAGTAGTTGGGCGTTCTTGATCCACTTCAAGGGACAAAGTCCTCCAGGTGACCAGCTCCACCTTGCCGTTCCCCATTCGTCGTTTTGCTTTGTCAAGAAGAGCCGAGACAGCGCACTTGTCAACGAACGCTGTCCGCAGGAGAGACACCGGGTAATCAGGACTGCAAACCGCTCGCCGATCACGCCGTCCCCAATCGCGGAATTCACCACCACCATCCGTAAGAAAGTGCAAAATAATCGTGACGTGTGAATATGGCTTCAAACATGTTGTTGAAGAATATCTACTAGTACATCTTCTTCGGATACTTGCATCGCAGTCCCTGAAGTCTGTGTGTGTGTCTGTCTTGTTGGTGTTGCTAAGTGTATCTTGTCTGTCGTCGACAAGCTCGCCAACGTCATCCTTTAGACGTGGGCCACCGGGTCGCCGTAGCGCATGTTGGTGCGGTTCGGAGGCGTCTGCGCCTCGACGTACTGCACGTTCTCGCTGCGGCCGAGCGCGTGCGACTTGTGGTACACGCCGTCGCGACCGGTCTTGCGGAACTGGATGAACACGCCCAGCACGAACAGCACCACGATGCCCGCCAGGTACCCCCACCACGCGTCCGGGATCGAGTACACCCAGTCGCCGTTGACGTCCCGCGACGCGTACGCCTTGAGATCGCTCGTGGTCGGGAAGTCGCCGGCAAAGTAGCCGACGCCCCACACCAGCACGGCCGCGCCGAACAGACTCGTGGCCACGATCAGCACGGGCTTCTCGAGGCGCAGCGCCAGCACACCCGCCAGCACACCCAGCACGACGCACAGCACGATGAGCACCACCTGCGGGTGGCTCGGGTAGATGTCGTACCCGAACGAGTTGTGCAGCATCATGGCCAGCGCCACGCCGGCCGCCGCGCCCGCCACGAAGATGCCGAGCGAGTAGAGCGCGCTGACGATGCAGCCGCAGATGAGGCCGCCCACCACGAAGGCGATCCAGGACGCCGTGACTATCCACGACTTGTCGTCGAACACGTGCTCCACCACCATGGCCACGGCCACGCCGCCGGCCACGAAGCCCACGGCGAAGAGCGTGGCGCGGAACAGTCGGTAGCCCAGGACCACCATGACGGCGCCCACGGCGATGGCCGCCACGGCCAGGATGCTGCCGCCGACCTTGAGGCCCTGCGCCGAGTCGAAGAGCGACTCGACCGTGTCGCTGGCCGAGTCCTGCGCCCGGACGAGCAGCGTCCACTGGCTCAGCAGCAGCAGGAAGAGCGTCGAGATAGTTGGCGGGGTCCGCGTCATTGTTGCTACAATTGCAGTCGTCGTCGTCGTTGAATGAAACTTGGTGTGCTTTGCTCAACAGTGAGGCAGTTGAGGAATGAGCTCAGAGACCGTGATCGAGAGCGATTAGCGTGGGGACCAAGTGTAGGTTAACGCGATCGAAAATTTGGTGTTGGACATCGTCGGCACCGCCCTCCGTTTGACTCGCAGGTCAGATATGCGATCACGAGATGGCTACAATGTGTTGCAAGTGGATATTGCTGCACAAGGTGCGGACAGCTCAAGACAAGGCAAACCAATCGCAGGGGCTTCTCATCCCGGCCGCTCCATCAATCAACTAGCCGCGGCCCCATGTGGTCTCTCGCAGCTCGCTGTTCGAAGTGGACCAACTCGTTGCGCGTTGGACAAGCGTTGAAAATCCGTTCGTTGTTGTCCAGGACAGCCTGCCCTGCCTCGGTTCAACATTGGTCAAGTAGGTTAGCGAGGTGAGCAGGTCGTGGGCCTCCACTGGAGGTGAGGGGTGTTGGGATGGGATGGTAGACCGTGTTGACTTGGACATCATCCACCACAAGCATCCTGGACACGGAGGTGAATGGCTAGCGAGAAGCTCAGGCTGGACACGGTATCTCATCAACTACCACATCAACACACACACATTGCTCGTTGGGATGCCGACTGTAATGTATTCAAAGTACACAATAGAAAAGCTCATCGCACGGTAAAAACCTTCGTGGGATGAAGCGTCCAAACGGCTTATACAGAGCCTTCGAACTTGCCTTCCTGCTCGCCTTCATCCTCGCTGGATTTCTCGGCTGCGTCGTCCTTCACAAGGGCGCCGCCCTCCAGATCCTCGTCGTCCTCCGCCTCAGCGTCCTCGTCAGCGCTTGCTTCGGCAGCCATGGCCACGGTCTCATTGTCGCTGGCGAACTGCCAGCCCGCCTGTATACGACTGACCCGACCTTCCTTCTCTTGCTGCTACGTCGGAGCTGCTGTACTTATTTCAAGAGCGTACAGTACTGGAGTGGACGCACATTGTTCCGAGCGGTGGCATTTTCATTAGCTTTTGGCCGACCTGAGGTCGTTCTGACACCTTTGCGGGTGGGACCTTGAAGTCTACAGTCTCGACAAAGCAACGGACACGCTTAGGCTTTCGTGTGAACGGAGAGACACAGGTCGAGCTCGTGGCGGTCGAAGGCGTGAACCCGGTCAATTGACGATGCCGCAGCGATCTTTTTCAGGTCACCCACGCTACCAACTCGGACTTGTAAACGAGCTATCACTGCGATCGCAAGATGCGGGTGAAACGCACGATCGGTCTCGTGGTGAGGACATTCACATCGCTATCGGAGACTTGAACGCTATCACCAATAGGTTCTTGGCCACAACACGTGGTCAACATTTCCGTGCATCAACGTCGTGTTGGCGCTACATTTGACGCTTACCGCACAAGCAGATGTGGGCTGGTCAAATTCTTGCGCGAGGCTTATGACATATGTGTCGTTGCTCTGCTCCAACTTGTATTGCCAGTGTTGCATCGTAGATCCAAGCGGACAGATGTCGGTGCAGGCTATCCGTGCGTGTGCAGCTCTCCGTTGGCAGCCACAAGCTGTGCCAACACATTGCCCGTCGCTTGCTGCTGGCGTGTGCTTTGGCATAACGGACCTCTACCCGCACCGCTAAATGTCGTGGGCCCCAGGTGGAGGAGCGAGGTGGAGCGTTTCCATTATCCGATTCTCTGCGTCGCAGTCATGGCACGTTCAACGTTGTTTGCTGTGCTAGCCCTCAGCCAAATGGCTATCGTGATTGCAGGGACCAACACGACGTCGACCGAGTCGATTTTCGAGCCAACAGCCAAGACCAACTTAGGCGGATCGATCCTCGCCGTCGTGTCCATTCTTGTTGGCGGTGGGCTGCTGTCTTTCGGGTACCGGTTCCTGTACGAAGCGGTCTTCGCGATTGGCTTCGCGATTGGCGGGGTGGTCTTCGCAGTGCTGGCTGAGAGCATGTTTGCGGAAAAGGCCTGGTTGGAACTCGGGTCGTGGCTTGCGTTCATCTTCGGCGGCATTTTGTGTGGTGGTATCGTCATGTGGACAAGTCCGAAGAGCAACTTCGTCACGGGGATGGTGGCTGCAGTCACGCTCGCTGTAGTCGTCACCAATTCGGCGGCATACGTAATTCTACCAGGACACACGCAGGAACTGTTCCAAGTCTTCTGCGTCGCCTTTGGCGTCGTCTTCGTTGCGTTCGACATGAAGTTCGGCAAACCGGTGCAAATCGTGGCCACCAGCATCTTCGGCTCAGGGGCTCTCGTTTGGGGCGTGGGTTTCTTCGCTGGCGACTTCCCGTTCCCCAACGACCTCGAATCCTACGCGACAGAAAACCCCGATGGCAAGCTTCACTACTCCATCCCAGCCGTTTGGTGGGGGTATCTGTCGGGCATTGTAGTATTCACGGTGCTCGGCGCCTTGCTGCAGTTCTACAAGACTGCAGGCGAAGTTTTCGTCGACGACGAGTTCAACGGCTTCGGACCCAACGGCTTCGGGTACCCCATCGACGCTTACCCGTACAACGAGACGGACACCTCCAAAATGGCAAGAACCAGCGTTGCCGTGGACAACTTCGCCACCACCGCCAGAGACTCGGACATGCCATCGTCGTACCGACCTCAACAGTTCTGTCAATTGTACTCGCGCAACACGGAGGCCATGTCGTTCGACAAGGCCAGAGCAAAGTTCCTGGAGGCGAGGGCTCAATCGATCGATACGAAGAACCCAATGGACACCAAGACGCAGTTGAAGCCCGTCAAGAACGTTTCTTCCCGGGGAAGAAGATCGACCGCGTGTCGAGGGGAGAAGATTTTGAGAACATGAGCGGCTAACAGCAACGGCGAGGCCGTCCAACAGAGTATTTAGTAGCAGGAAGTCGCATAACGTGTCAGCACGAACGAATTGAGGCTGACGAGATGTTGAACGTGTATGAAGTGTCTGTATATCCTTTGCTGGCGTTGAACGAGCTCCGAAGTTGGATTCTCGAGCAGTGCATTTTAGTGAACGACCACCTGGTCGCCCAATGTTAGCGGCCACTGCAACCAAAGCTGCAAAATGCAGTTGACGGAGCGCTCCAATCCACCGGACAATCAAGCTTGCGTTCTACTTCGTCTACGATAACTGCAAATTCCTTCGCGTGCATTCTCGACCGATGGCATCCGCTGTCTGTGGATCTGTTGGCCATTTTGAATAAGCAATTGCGCCGCGACACTTCCGATCCGGTGTTCGTTTACCATGGTTGAAACATGTACTCGGTGCACTGTGGTGCTGACGAATTTCGTTCGCAGTCTCACAGCCTTTGGAAGGGGCAGGACAGTTGTCGGTGGTCGGCTGGGCGCTTTCACAGCAACCGGAGCTTTCTCACGACGGTCAGATGGCCGATCAGCTAAAGTGCCGGCTTTTGTTTGGCTCTCTGCGGGTTGTCGGTGGCTGACTCAATGCCAAATGGCGGCGTTGCCTATCTGCGAGCCTCCTGGAGTTTGGCTGGAGCCACACGTCGAAGCATTCGTAGCAGTGCGCCAACGCGATGACGACATGTGCTTTCCACGATCTCCCAGGCTCACTCAAGCACGCTGTCGATCGGTGGCCATTGCGTGGGCGCTCTAGTCGACCATTTCGGAATAGGCAGACAACCAAAGCCATCCACAACCATGTCAATTTTATCGTCACCAAGATCGACTCTCATCGTATTGATGCTCGTCCAACTCACCTTGAAACTACCTCAAGTCTCCGGTAACATCCTCGACTCGGCTTCTAGCGCTGCAGGATCACTCCTCGACAGTGTTAACGGCACCGACGTGGGTGATGCCGACACTGCCTCTAGAAGCGTCGAGTCCCTCATCGGCGGAGCTCAAGGGATTCGATTGGGACCAAGCATCCTCGCCACCGCTGCGATTATCCTCGGAGGCTTCATGGTCGTGTTTGGATCCCGACTCATCCGAGTGACGCTCTTCGTGATCGGGTTTGTTGCCGGTGGCGTGGCCATCGCTATGGTCGCAACGCGTATGTTCGCGGACGAACCGTGGGTGGTGTTGGGGTCGTGGATCGCATTCGGCGTCGGCGGTTTAATCTGCGGGGTCCTCGTGACGTGGATGTATCCGTTGAGCACTTTCGTGGCGGGAGCAGCGACCGGCATCCTGGTAGCATTTATCGTGGCGACTTCGTTCGGCAACATGATCTACCCAGGCCACACACAAGATCTGTTCACGCTGCTGTGCGTGGTGCTCGGATTCCTCTTCGGGATTTTCACACTCAAGTTCGGCAAGCCCATTCTCATCATCTCGACCAGTCTGTTTGGCGCGGGTCTCGTCGTCTGGGGCGTCGGCTACTTCGCTGGCGACTTCCCGTCCTTCAACAACCTCGAAAGCTACCTGTCCAAGGACGTCGATGGCGAGACGGTGTACGCCATCCCGCTCGCGTGGTGGGGGTACCTGATCGGACTGCTGGTTCTCTTCGTGTTTGGCATGTTCATCCAATTCCGCAAGACTGCGCGCAATGTTGAAGAGAAGCACAAGGGTTTTTGGTCGGAGAGATGATGTTGCCACTTACGTGGAGAAGAAGACTCAGCGTGAGAAGCGCAACACCCCGGCGATGGAATCGCCACACCCACGCCGACAACGACCCGCACGCCGTTCAAAGCCGGTCAAAGAAGTTCGTGAGCAACGCCAACCTCGCCAAGTAGTGGTTCGTGAAAACACAGCTCCCCGCACTCGCAGTAAGCGCCAAGAGTCCAAATCTAAGCCAGTGCAGCCGACTTCACCTGCTTCCCACCAGCAGCAGTGGGCGAACTTGGACGCTCAAGACGAGGTCGTGTACTACGACGATCCGGTGGAGCAGCAGCACCACAGCGTCATTTACATGGATGACGACAGAGACTCGGATCTCTACGACTTTGAGTCAAACCGCGACCCGTGCCGTTTCTGCGGAGACTACGTCCACCGCGACGGTTCTTGCTGCTCGGAAGCAGAAGCCCACGCCAAACGGCGGCAATCGGTAGAGTACTAGGCGCATTGACCTCGTATTAACAATAATATTTAAGTCCTCTTGATATCGCCAGAAATTCATCGCTGAAGCAGTTCTTCTTGTCGTGTTGACGCCGTTCATTGATGCGATGTGGTCAATTGCTGCCCACGATTTCCCGACAACTCTGTAGCAGTTCCTACTCATTTGTGTCAAGTCGCCATTTCCACTCACCCAGAAGTCATGGAGACCAGCCCAATTTGCCTGCGCAGCGGAAACACCTGCCATAACGGTGACCGGAATTTGACCTCACTAACGCCATCGGTCCTCGTTGGTGGCGCTGCCATTGCAAATTAATCGCGTCGAACAATGAGGCAGTCGATATCACGAGCTCTTCTCGTCCTTTTGGTGAACCTGCTAGCAGAATTGGTCGTAGGCACCAGCAGCGAGACAGCAACAGCCAGCGAGTCGATGCAGTCGGTCTTCGATTCGGCAGAAGGCGTCCACCTCGGCGGTAGTATCTTGGCGATGGCAGCAATCGCCCTCGGTATCGTGATGGTCGCGCTGGGCTACCGACTCTTCCGTGCAACGCTCTTCATCGTAGGCTTCGCGTGTGGCGGCACGGTCGTCGCGCTGGTCGTCGAGCACGCGTTTGCCGCCGAGTCGTGGGTCGTCACCGCTTCCTGGATCGGGTTGGTGATCGGCGGAGTCTTCTGCGGTCTCCTGATGTTGTGTCTGCTGTCCTTCGGGGTCTTCGCGGTGGGGGCAACGGCCGGCGTCATGTTGGCGATGATCCTGAGCGACACGTTCGGCTATATGCTATACCCGAGCGACCCTCAACTAGTGCTCGTGATCCTTTGCATGGTGGTGGGTCTGTTGGGCGGAATCCTCGCATTGATGCTGGAGAAGCCCGTGCTGGTCGTCGCCACCAGCTTATTCGGAGCAGGGCTGCTCGTGTGGGGGATCGGCTACTTTGCCGGCGACTTCCCGACCTTCACCGAGATCAAGGACTACGCGATGCAGGACGACGACGGCCAGTGGCAGTACTCGATCCCGGGGACGTGGTGCGCGTACTTGGCCGTCTTCGCGGCGTTTTCGTGCTCGGGATGGCCGTGCAGTTCCGCACGACGGCTCGCCTCCGCCGCAAGCACCGCCGGACGAGGAGCGCGCCGTACCTGCGGGCGTAGCCTTCCTTAGCCGTTCGCCACGACTTGTTGAGCCAAGATCGAGCAAGAGTGCGAGTAGCACCGCAGCGGTTGGCTCCGCCTTGGCGTGGCGGTCTTCCCGCGCGGCACTTGGTTTCCGCGATCGCCGACGTTGAAGAGAATCCTGTGGCCGCCCCGACACAGACAGCAGATCTCCGAGATCGCCTTGACGGCGACACTACGACCGCAAACGCCACGCTCACGGTCTCTGATGGCGTTCAAATCAGCGGGAGGGAGAGTGAGCCCATGGCAGTCTGTCCCAGCCGTCATAGACCTCGTCGGCATCAACACCACGGCCCATGGATGGCAGCACCGAGCCGTGCTGGAGCTGCTTCACCCGGAGCAACTCGCCGCACGGTGCCGGTGCCGGTGCCGTGTTTTCTCCACGCCGCTGACTCAATCGTAGCGATGGTATGGAGGGAATCAGAAGTGATGCAGACAAGAGAGCAAGGAGTGGATACCTTTTTCGGCCAAAGCGAAACTTTTGCAGCGGGGGCAAGCAGCAGCCCGAGACCTCGTCAGCCACCGCGCTACAGCTGCATAGTGGGGGGCTGTCGCGCTGGCCTGCATTACGTTCATGCCGATAGCTGAGTGGCACGTAGCGCGAGTCGCAGCTCGAGTGATCGTTTGCAATGAAGATCGTCGCCACCAGGCCGAGAAAATCCTTGTCGAGCCGTGCTCTCTTGCCGTCGTTGATCTGTCCAGGACTCCTTTACGACTGGGACAGTCGCGGCGGCGGGGCTCGTTTGCAGAAGCCAGCGCCGACACACCCACCGGAGACAGCCCAGAGAGAGGCATCAAAGCCTCAACGAGCGCTGGCTCCGCCCGTCGACAGCCACACACCGGCACCGTGAGGCAATGCACGGGCGGCGGCGGCACGGAACGCACCGGCAGGACACGGGGCAAAGTACACAAGAACGCTGGCAAACGTGCTGCCAAGGCCATCGCAGGTTGTCGACGGCGTGGATCGGATGAAGACGATGGACGCTTCAGCGACCGTTCTTTGGTGTCCGTCATGGCGTATCTTCACGCCATCTGTTAAAATTTTACGATCTTAGCACTAGGACGAGCTACTATACGACAGTACTATGACTATAGTACCTCATTACTATTTGTGCAAGCCTCTCTCTGCTTCTCTCCCCGAAGTCCGAGGCATGGCAAACTTCTCTCATGCCCGCCATAGTAGTAATAGGTTAAGACCTTGCCCTATTACAACTATAAGTACTATTGGTGTCGTGTAATAAGCATAGCCAGTGTACTGCACTTGACACGCGCCCTTTCGCTCGAGCTGGCTACAACCGCTCAACGCCAAACTGATTTCGCTCGCCGCTTGCCGCTTGCCGCTTGCCGCACGTCCAGCGTCCGGTTTCCATTCTCCAACTGGCTCGGGAGACCCAAAGACGCAGATCTGCTCTACATCCACCACCGAGAGCTTGCTAGCCTCAGGAGCCTCCGTCCAAACCCATGCGTTTAGACCTCCTCGTCTCCGCGGCGGCGCTGCTGCAGACGACGTGGGCGCAGTCCACCACCACCACCACAACCGACGTCAACTACCCCACCGTGCTCAGCGCCGTCGGCAATGTCACCGGCCTGCCGGGCGGCAACGAGTTCTGCGGCGACGCTCGCGTGCGCAAGCCCTGGGGCGCGCTCACGTCGGACGAGCAGGCGCTGTACGTTGAAGCCACGCAGATGGCCATCGCCGACGGCGGCGTTGCGCAGTTCGCCGCCATCGCCGCCGACTCGCTGGGCCAGGCCCAGGGCGAGTACTCGTGCGGCTTCTTCAGTTGGCACCGCCGCCTGTTGCTGGCCTACGAATCCTACCTGCGCGACCTGGACGACCGTTTCGTCTGCCTCACGCTGCCGTACTACGACGTCCACACCGCCTACGTGCAGGCTGTAAACGGAGAGTGCAGCAACATGTTCGAGTGCAGCGGCATCTTCGAAGCACTAGGCGGCGGGGTCAACTCCACTGACACAGCAACGCTGACCCTCGACGGCGTGGAGGCCACCGGCTACCCGTTGTCCGGCTCGCTCTACGACGAGTCCTGCGACGACGATAACAACTGCGGATACATCGTCCGCGACGATCTCACCACCAAGACGATCCCGAGTGCTGCTAGCTTCGGTACATTCCAAAGCGTGGTGGCGACTTCGGGAGACTACGCCGGTTTCCTGGAGGGCATCCAGTACGGCGTGCACAACGAAGTGCTGGACGCCGTCGGTGGCGCTATGGCCACTGCCGCGGCGGCACGAGATGTGCTCTACTACTCGTGGTATGCGTCCGTGGACATGTACTTGCACGTATACCACTTGTGCCGGATCGGTGTGCCGCTCACCTACGACCAGATCATCGAGTCGCTCGAGGTGTTCTCCAACGCCACGCAGACCTGTGCCGGCGTGGACGGGGTGGACGCCACCTCGGCCATCATCATGAGGATCAACGTCGACGGTGAGGTGGTGGATGCCACTCAGCACCCCACGCTCGGCAAGTACTTTGGCTACGTCGGCAGCGACAACTGGAACTACGTCGACATCCAGCAGCTCGGAGACTACTCGTACACGTACCAGCTGCCCGAGGTGCTGCGCCAGCAGATCCTGAGCAACAACGACATGTGCACAGGCTTCAACCGCGCCTTCGCGGCGACGTACACGCCGTTGACCTCTGCGGCGGTGAAGCGCACGACGACCACCAAGACCACCACCAAGACGACGACGACCAAAACCACTCGGATCGTGAACGGCAAGAAGGTGACGACCACCAAGGTCACCAAGGTCACGACCAAGTCCAACAGCACGTCGTCGTCGTCGGCCAAGTCGACGGTGACCAGCGGCCAGCTCGTGAGCAGCTACGGTTACTCGTACCTGGGCAACTTCAGCACGGACGATGCCTCGTACAGCGAAGGCACCTTTGTATCGAACGGCTACACGGGCTACACTGCTTACTACAGCAACGGAGCCATCACCACCAAGCACAACGGTATCGTCACTGCCAACTACACTTCCAGTTCCAGCTCGTCGACCTCCTCAACGTCTAGCACGTCGGCCCGTATGGACTCCACGTATTCGAACACATCGACGGTGAAGCTGAACGTGACGGTGGGCTCGAGCTCTGTCACGCGCAACATCACGGCGTCGGTGGCTACCTCGGGCACGTATTGGGCGTGGCTGCAGACGGCATACAACGGCCTGTACACCCGATTCGAGGGCAACATGGACCTGGTCGCCAGCCACGTGAAGTTGCTGGAGTGCTACACCTTCGACCAGGTGTACGGGATTTCCAACTATTCGTCCACTTTCGTCGACAACAAGAATTTGATCACGAGCCGCGTGGAGTGTGGCCAGCGGCTGGACTTGGTGAAGTCTGGACTGCTGCAGATGGCTGTGCGCTCGACGGATTACACGGCCAAGAGCCTGAATTTCGCCAGCTCGACTGTTATCAAGACGATTCGCACGACGTACAAGCGCGTGACCACCCGCAATACCACGTACATCAAGAAGTCGTACACGCAAAGGTGCAGAAGACGCTGACTTCGACGGAGGAAGCGCTGGGCAACATCACCGTCACGTCCAGCAGCGGCTCTGGTAGCGACCAAACGTCCACGACGGTCGTGGACACGGGCTACGTCACGTCGAACACGACGAGCACAGTGCAGCAGAGCGCCAAGAACGCGACGGCTGTCACAACGACGAGCAGCACGACGACCACCACAACGACCGCCGCCAATGTTTCGGAGACTCTTTCGGAGGCGTCTTCGGGCTCAACGGAGAGCGTTGCCGGAAGCTCTTCGTCGGAGGAGGGCAGCACGACCTCGACAATCTCTGGCAAGACGACGACGACAACGATTACTGGAAAGACGACGACGACGAAGGGATCCAACGGCGAAACGACTACGATCACGTCCACTGGCTCAGGTGGCAGCATCCAAAAGACAACGACGGGATCGGGTGGCTCTATTGAAACAGTCACCACGGGGTCCGGCGCAATGACGACGACGCACACCACCAGTTCGGGAACCTCTACCACAACGACTGGCAAAACGACGAAAACCACGGGATCTAGCGGTGAGGTTACCACGACGTCCACAGGATCGAACGGCGAGACAACCACGATTACGGGAACTGGGTCGGGAGGTAGCATCAAGACGACGACTACGGAATCTGGAGGTATCATCAAGACTACCACCACGAAATCAGGCTCTTCGACGACGACGTACACCACCGGAGCAGGAGCTTCGGCAACGACCACCGGCAAGACGACCACCACCACAGGTTCAAACGGTGAGACTACCATTACAATCACGGGTTCGAACGGCGAGTCAACGACTGTCAAGGCGACGGGCTCAGGAGGCAGCATCCAGAAGACAACGACGGGATCGGGAGGTGCTGTCGAGATTACCACCACGGGATCGGGTGCTTCCACGACGACGTACACCACCGGCTCAGGCGCTACGACCACGACTGCCGGCAAAACGACGACGACGACGGGATCCAACGGCGAGACCACCATTACAACGACTGGAGCGAGCGGTGAAACAACTAAGACGACGACAACGGGCTCGGGAGGCAGCATCCAGACTACGACGACTGGCTCGGGTGCTTCTATCCAGACTACCACGACAGGCTCGGGCGCTTCTACGACGACGTACACCACCGGTTCGGGTGAATCAACCACAACGATTGGATCTACTACCACCACAACAGGCGGAAGCAAGAGCACGACGCCCAGCGCCACCCCTGCTGCAACGACCCCAGGAGCTACCCCAGCAGCCACGAAGCCGAGCGCGACCCCCGCTGCTACAACTCCCGGTGCAACCCCGGCTGCTACCAAGCCGAGCGCGACCCCCGCTGCTACAACTCCCGGTGCAACCCCGGCTGCTACCAAGCCGAGCGCGACCCCCGCTGCTACAACTCCCGGTGCAACCCCGGCTGCTACCAAGCCGAGCGCGACGCCTGCCGCTTCAACGCCTAGCACGACGCCTGCTGCGACGAGCAAGCAGTCGGAAACGTGTATCGATGTTTCGGTGGAAGGTGATGCGACGTACTGCATTGGGACCGATCTGCAGCGGCTCTGGTGACTCGCCGGCGGGATCTCTGTGCCCCGTGAAGGGCGATGTCGCCGTGCAAGATTGCCACGAAACTTTGTCCAGCTACACGAACTCCAGCAGTTGTGTCGCCCCTGTCGATGCTGTATGCAAAAAGATTAAGACTGGTGCGTGGGGATGCGTCTTCGGGTCGAGTGGAGTCAGCACCCCAGCCCCGACTAAGACGACTTCGGAGACCAAGGCCCCGACTCCTGCTCCGACCAAATCAACGAGCGGGGCTACTCCAGCCCCAACCAAGACGAAGACGGACGCACCTACGCCAGCACCGACGAATGCGGAGACGAAGGCACCTACGCCTGCTCCAACGAAAGCGGAGACGGTGGCGCCAACTCCTGCACCGACGGGCAAGTCTACCCCGGCTCCGACTAAGTCTGTGACGGAGGTACCTACTCCTGCACCGACGGGCAAGTCGACTCCTGCTCCGACTAAGCCGGTGACGGAAGCGCCTACCCCCGCTCCTACCAAGACGGAGACCAAGGCACCGACACCTGCTCCGACTGGCACGTCTACCCCTGCGCCTACCAAGACGGGGACAACGCCGCACCTACCACCTGCCCGAGCTGACGCCTGCTACGACGACCAAGGTGACTCCGGCGCCGACAACTGTGACACCAGGAGCGACCCCGCCGCGACGACGCCGTGCCCCGAGAAGACCCCGCTACGGCTGGATCGACTCCGGCGCCGACAACTGTGACACCAGGAGCGACCCCCGCCGCGACGACGCCGTGCCCCGAGAAGACCCCGGCCCCTACGGCTGGATCGACTCCTGCCCCGACGACTGTGACACCGGGAGCGACCCCCGCCGCGACGACGCCGTGCCCCGAGAAGACCCCAGCGCCAACGGCTGGATCGACCCCTGCCCCGACGACTGTGACACCGGGAGTGACCCCAGCAGCTACTACTCCATGCCCTACGACCGAAGCACCGACACCGTGCCCCACGACTGAGGTTCCTACTCCGTACCCTACGACTGGGGAAACTGAGGCTCCTACGCCGTGTCCTTCGACGGAGAAGCCTCACGCTACACCTGCTTCGACGCCCTCGACGACTGAGACGCAGACGACTTCCAGTTCGAACGAGAGCAGCAGCAGCAGCAACAGCAAACCAAGACCGGAATCCAGAAGTCGAGCACCACTTCGACTGAGCAGCAGGACGCCACTTCCTCGTCGTCCACCAAGCAGTTCAGCACGTCATACGCTGCTACGACCACTGCCTCGACTGACGTCGCGACGGCTGCTGAGGGAGGTGTTGATGGTGCTGGCATCGCGGCCATCGTCGTTGCTGTCTGCGCGGTTGTTGCGATCGCCGGCTTTGGCGCCTACAAGATGCGCCAACGCGCCAACAACGGCGACGCCACCCCCAACGCCTACTACAGCCAGCCGGCCACACCTCTCTCCAGGTCAACCACCTTCTAAGCGAGCGACGAAGGACCAAGACGCTTTTGTGCATGTGACGACGTCGCCTCTCCAGTAGCGAGATGAGGATCACTCTTCCTCTGCAGAGGACAAATAGCGTTCCTCATGCTGTGTGCATATAGTTGTGTGTATAATTCAGCTACGAAATAGAGGCATCGCCATTCTACTCCACCTCGCACGGCCACTTCAACAGCAGCGGCTTTCAGTGGCTGCCCCAGAGACTTGTAGCAAGCAGAGCCCAGTGTGCTTTGCTGAGAACGTTTCGCCAAGAAGGCTCAGCTAGCTAACGGAAAAAATGAGATGATGAACCGGAGCACTCTGCCCCGACATTCCGGAGCTGTGGACGGTCAACTTGACCGGAAGGTGTCAAATGCTGAAGGGCGCTAGGTACTAACAGCCACAAGCCCTTCCGCCCTACCTCATGGCAACCCCATCCTTCTGGGTCGAATGCGCTCGCTGCACTTGAACCCAGCTCCGCCACCACGTTTGGTCTTGGCATTACAGCCTTTCCGTCGCTTCCGCTCGTTGTTCGCATGAACTGAAGCGCACTTGTTACCCGCTAGCTTTCGGAAGGAATGAGAGAGATCCATTGAGATCGTGCCGTCGTTGTGGTCTCCTGCGTTGCCGGTGGTTGTGCCTTGATACACCTTGGTGAGCTCGACTCCAAGTGCCATTCTCAAACTCTCACCTCCCGTGGCAGTCCCTCTCAAGCCCGCGTGCAATCTATCAGCAATGCGCATCGGTTCCATCCTCCGTTCTCTTACGCTCGGCTTGGCCGCCATTCTGTGCGCGACTTCACTGCCCGGCTCCGAAGCTGCGGCTAACGCTGGTGGTAATGAAGCTTGCGGACAGGGCCAACGAGTCCGCAAGTCGTGGTCCAATCTCAGCAGCGGCGAGAAGAGTCTGTATCTCGAAGCTGTCGACGATATGATGAAGAGCGGAGCCCTCAAGGAATTCGCGGCCATCCACGTCGAGCCGAATGGTGAGACTCAAGCTCACCGTTCGTGCGGCTTCTTTGCGTGGCACCGTCGTCTTTTGGTCGCAATGGAGAGCTATCTGCGCGACCAAGACGCCAAATATGCGTGTGTGACGGTCCCGTACTACGACGTGCAGACGGCGTATGTTCAACAGGCTGCAGGCCAGTGCAACAACTTGTACGAGTGCTCGGACATCTTACAAGAGATCGGAGGCAACAAGGTCGGCAACGAGCAAGTCTCCATGATCCAGAACGGCGAGACTGGCACAGGGTTCCTCGTCAATGGATTTCCTTTCCGCGACAACTGCGACGACAGCGGCAACTGCGGCTCGACGGTCCGCAGCGATATGACCACCAAGCCGGTGCCATCGGGCGCTGGGTTTGCCTCCTTCATGAGTATCGTTCGTAACTCGAACGACTACGCTTCTTTCCTCGAGGGCATCCAGTACGGTGTGCACAACGAGGTTCACAATGCGGTCGGTGGCATGATGGCGACGTTCGCGTCGCCGCGCGACCCGTTCTTCTACTCGTGGCACGCCGCAGTCGACATGTTCCTGCACGTGTATCACTTGTGCAATTTTGGCGTACCGCTCACAGAAGAGCAATTGTTGTCGGCCTCGAAGGCGTTCACCCAAGCCACACAAACGTGTGGCGGCGTGGCTGGAGTTGGCCCCAACGCTAAGATCGTCCAGAACGTCTTCGTGAACGGACAATTCATGGACGTGGCTGACCACCCGACACTGGGCAAGTACTTCACGCACGACGGTGACGAGATGTGGAACTATGGCGACATCTCGCAACTGGGAGACTACTCGTACTCGTACGACCTCCCGGCGATCACGACGCAGCAGTTGCTGAGCAACACTCAGATCTGCGCGGCGTTCAACAACAACCGTCCGGATCCAGACACCACCGCGCCACCAACCTCTGGCCCAACGTCCGCGCCGCCAACTACGTCGCCGCCAACCTCGGCCCCAGAGACCACTACGCCTTCGACAACAGCTCCCGGGACCACTCGTCCCCTCTCACTGGAGCCCACGGAAGCGGTTCACCATACCGCGGCTCGTACGCGAGCAGTAGTAGTCGCAGCAACGACGGCGACAACCACAACGCCTATCCTCCAGAAGACGTGGGGTACGGCTACAATTTTACCGAGCCCGAGCACACCGGCATCTACGTCGTGGACAATTCGACGGACGGATCCAGATACAACGACACTCCGAGCGACGCCAACTCGGGGACTACTGGAAGTGGACGCAGACGACGTTCGACGGTCTCTACGAGCGTCTGGACGGGAACATCGACCTGGTGATCCAGCAAATGCACTACGCCGAATGCGAGGCGTTCAGCAAGGCCCACGGCATCGAGAACTTCTCCGACGAGTTCGTCCAGAACTTCCGCTTG
The DNA here is from genome assembly GCA_011947345.1 of Phytophthora quininea. Classification (NCBI taxonomy): domain Eukaryota; phylum Oomycota; class Peronosporomycetes; order Peronosporales; family Peronosporaceae; genus Phytophthora; species Phytophthora quininea. The sequence continues at coordinate 197,954 of JAAVTG010000064.1, forward strand.
GCGTCGAACCGACCCATTTGCGGCAAAAAGGTGGACGAGATCGAGTCGGGCGACGTCGCCGTAGCCTGCAAGTCCGACGCCTTCAAGCCGGAAGCGGTCGAGTTCGCGAACGCCACCGTCATCGAAGAGGTCAAGAAGGAGTACGTGCCCACGACGACGACGGCGGAGCAGTACACCGACACGAGTGGCACGGTGGCACCGTACACCACGTCCGCTCCGGCCTACCCCACGCCGGCGCCGACATCTTACACGACGACCACACCATACCCAACGACTGAGCACAAGCTCTGCGAGTAAGAGTTGACTACAGTAGCTTTCGTGCTTGTCCATTGCTGTTAGATAAACACGATGGAATTCTTGTGCACATGTAGCAACTAACGTTAAAAGTTGTTTTGACTGAAAAACATACACTTGTTTCACTTTTGTGCCCATCTGTAACATGTCACTAAACTGAATGTCTTGAATTCACTATACCTATCCTCGCCACCACGCATTGCCAGGAGCATCTTATCATGCGGTCCCAAGTGCTGCGTCGCGCGCTGCGTCTGCGCAGCCAACTGACGCCGCTGTCGCGTCAGTTCACTCGCCCAGTGCTTTTCCGTCGCCCTACGTTCTCCCAGCTGCGTTGCATCCAGTCCTCTCCGCTCCGCAGCTTCCCCAAGAGCGATGACACACACTCGGTCGAGACCGAGAACGCTGCCGCCAGCGAATTCATCGGTGTGGTGTACAACGCCACCAACGTCAAGAAGTACAGCGCCGAACTGGAGATCGAGGGCCACGTGATCAGCGGCGGGGACTACTGGACGGCGCTGGACGCCGCCAGAGCCTACGACGAGTTGGTGTCGCTCTACTGCGACCTGGACGAGCCCCGCAACTTCCCGGAGGGCGAGGCGGTTGACTCCAATGAGCAACCACCAGCTGAAGAGGTGGAGTGGCAGGCTCCGGAGGCCGGAGACCGCCATGCCGACTTAATCCCAGCCGTCCCACGGACTTATTTGACCATTGACGAGGTCCAGAGCGCTCTGGAACGGGAAAAAGCCATCGACGTGTATACCGTGGACTTGGCAGGCAAAAGCAGCCTGGCGGACTATATGGTCTTCGCAACGGAAGGTCCCAGGCGCACATGCGACGTATGGCCGACCTGCTCATTAAGTCGATGAAAGCCCGCAACATTGTGGACGAGTTCGACTATGCCGTGGAAGGCCGAGACTGCGACGACTGGATGATCGCCGACTGCAACAACATTGTGGTGCACTTGATGAGGGCCGACACCCGTCGGATCCTTGCGCTGGAAGACCACTGGGAGAACATGGTGGACGACAAGCACCGAGAGTTGGGAGATATGACGGAGGACGAGTACATGGACAAGTACGGCACCAGCGAGTTGATGGAGTATCTCGAGGACGAAGACCACCCGCATGCGGACGACGACGGAGAAGGCTCGGGGTGGAATGGAAGTAGCACTGTAGTAGGATGCCGAATCGCGAGACACACAACTGGAGATGTTGTTGGGCATGAGGTAGCTGAAGATCGTTCGCTGCTCCCCGATAGAGAAACACATGCACAGAACCCACGACGCCAAGCAAAACGTTCACCCTATTGCTTGTTCCAATAAATACCCCTGCTTTTATCTACACATATCACACTACTCCTGGACTTGATCCTTCGTCGCTCCTTGCCAACTGAAGTTGAAGCTCAATTGAGAGGTGGAAAGCACCGGCGGCCGATTTCATACTCCTTACAACCCAAAGTCTTCTGAAGGCGGTATCCAAAGCCAAGCAGATAGTTAGCAAGCACACAGGCACAGCAGCCAAGAGGGAGTAATGAGTCCCAATTGGCTACTGCATGCTGTACCCTCACCAGCATCCTCACACGAAACACGACAGGAGCACAGCGTTGCCGAGGGTAATGAGCCTCGGAACACTGACTCCGATGCGTATTCATGCAAGGCCTGCCAAACCTTGGAGGTACCACCTCAAGAAGCACTTTGGTTCGTAAGAAGGAGACATCCGCCACACTCAGAGAGAAATGAGTCTCTGATCCGATCGATGCCCTAAGAGGAAAGAGGGGAATGAGCCTCCTCCTCACCTCCGCCTTGAGACTTGTAGCATTGCCATGTTGTGGCCGTGATCAAAGTTTCACTGCCAGGTTGATCAAGGAGATATGGGTCCTTGGTCGTAGCGTGTCAGTGAGGAGGAAATGAGCTCCTGAGCACGCTGAAAACACACAACTGGTAAGCTACCCGGGGTAATGATCCCCTAGTAGCTTTTCTCCATTGCTGCGAGTAAGGACCGCGCGCGAAAACACGATGCCTGCGCGTATCGAGCGAGGTGAAGTAACCTTGAGGAAAATGCGCCCAACATGTTGCTACTACTGAGGAGAGAATGACCTCTTCAGTTCCATCCTCGACACCGCAGCACTGGCTGGGAAAAATGACTCCTTCCAGCTTTAATCCATCGCAGCAATCTCCATCGGATTCCCTAAAACGCCGTTGATGCACCAGGGAGTAATGAGTCCCTTGCATCTAGACGCGTTCTGTGAGATTCCGCGATCGTGAAGACTCGAGGAAGAAATGAGTTCCTCAGGCCATTCATCATCGCGTTAACGTCCGTCTTGATCAGTGCTTACCATCGTGCTGAGTCTGGCATACACGCATCCAGTTTCCTTCGAAGTCCACTAAGTTCACGCTGTAGACGCCCGCTAGTTGGGCTGGGGCCGCCCATTCCACCTGCCGTTCTCCTGGGGCTAACGTCAATGTTGTCGCTGTCGCTGCTGCTCCTGCTGCCTATCCGCCGTCCAGTCACGTTGCGCATGCTTCTGACACTGCGCAGACTGCCACTGCTGCTGTTGTTGAAGCTGTTCCCATCCGAATTCGTCCGCATCGTGGTCGCAACCGACGGTGGGCGTCTGTACGGCACTGAGCGGGGTGAAATCTCGGGCGACGAGGTCGTTGGGGAAGTGCCAGCTCGCGACGAGCTCAGTCGCTTGCTCTTGTACATTCTCGAGCTCGTAGTGACGTTGGCAGCAGCAGTTTTGATCTCCTCAGGCAGCGTCAGCTCCCGCTTCCTCACACGTCGTTGCGGTGGTTCAACCACAGGCTCCACCTCCATACTCACAGGCTGCGTGGCCTTCTCCAGCTTCGGACTGCTGCCGTAGCTGCTGTCACTCTCCTGTCGCTTCTCCTGCAGTTTGACCAATGCTTCCGTCAAGTATTTGTTCTGTGCCCTCTTCTCGTGCAGCCTCTTTTGTAGTGACTCAGCTGCTTCTCGAGCTCCTGCATGGCTTGCTGCTTTTCCTGCACTACTGTGGCCAATCTCTGTTCGAAGCTAGTGGACATGTGGACTGCCGAGTCCACTCGGCTCTGCAGCGTCTTCATATCCCGCTTAAGCTTTTGGTTCCTGTCGTGGTGCTGCATCGTCTCCGCTTTCGCCTCTGCGAGCTGTCGGGTTAACCGATCTCGGTCTTCCTTGCTGGCTTGGTTATATCTGGTCCAGTAGTCTTGTTCCTGCTGCAGCAGCCTCTTAAGCGCCTCCACCTCTTGGGCGAGAGCGTTTTCTCTGTGCGTAGCCTTCTCTGCTTCATTAACCTTCATCTCTAGCTGGTTTTGGAGCTGGTTAACCGTTGCAGTGGCCTCCTGCGCCCAGTCGCTTTGCTGCTGCTTGGTCTGCTCCAGTTCGCGACTCAGCAGCTCGTTGTGCTGCGTCAGCGTCGTCACCTGCTTCTCCAGCGCCTGCACGGCGCGCGTGAACTCGTCCTGCATCTGCCGCAGCACCTGGCGGTAGTACGCGTCGTCCGCCATGAGCCACCGACTTTGCTGCTCGTCTCGTCCCAATCCGATTTTTGAAAGAGAGGGGGACTTTTTGCGCGCGAAAAACTGAACGTTTGAATTGGGCGGGAAAGGTGAATTAGACTTGATATTTGTATACTGTTTTGTGTCGTAGTATAATCAAAATAAAAGTATTCATATTTTTAAATATGCGAATCGGACGCAGATATGCGGCGCTGGCGGCGCTACGAGTGCTCGGCAGCGTGTTCCTGCTGGGCATGGTGCATCCGGACGAGTTTTTCCAGAGCCAGGAAGTCATGGCGCGGCATATCCTGCCCGAGGAGTCCCCCATAAAGCGTCAACTGTTCCTGCCGTGGGAGTTTGAACTGCCACAGCCGAACCGCTCGGCGATTTTCCCGTAATGAGATGAGTTTTTACTTCAAAACTATTGCAAATTCATTAATATAAAGATGCGGATGTGATTGCTGTAGGTTTCTAGTGGCGGGGCGCCATACAAGCTGCTGCAGCTGCTTGGAGTGCAATTGAATGGGCTGTTGTTGCTGGTGATCCCAAGATTGCTGCTCTGTGCAGCGTCGTTCATTGTGGACGCGACCATTTACGCCGTTGTGGGGAAGTTGAGTGCAGACGATACCCAGAAACGGAGGCAGGAGAGACAGGAGAAGGCTTTGCTGCTGTTTGCAAGCTCCTGGCCGACGTTGGTGTTCTTGTGTCGACCGTTCTCCAATACTTTCGAGACGTTGGTGCTGGCGTTGTGCTTTGCAGTGCTGTTCCTAGTTAACCGGGTGAGTGTTATCGTGATTGGAGAGATTTCGACTGGGTTATGACCTAACTGTTTGCTGTGACCAGCATCGACGGGTTCTGTTTGGGCTTCTCCATGTTCAAACGCTGGCTCTAGGGAGTTTGTTGGCTGTGGGTTTCTTCACTCGATTCACGTTCCTAGTGTTTTTCTTTCCCTTGGGAGTGGAGCTGGTACGGCAGCAGGACGCGTTGCTGGTGGACGCGGCGCGAAAGAAAGACGTGGAGGCGCCACTTTCGACCCGGCTGATTACTGCGTTGAATGTTCTGGTGCAAGGACTCCTGTCGTTCTTGTACGGATCCTTGGCCTTCATCGTCATTGACACGTTTTACTACCACCCGGAGCTTCTCCAGTTGACATTTGATGGCTCTCTATTGGAATTATTTGCTAACAACGAAGTGATCGCGCCGTTGAACAACCTGCTGTACAATATGCAGTACGACAACCTTGAATTGCACGGAGTGCACCCGCGACTGACCCACTTGACCGTCAATATGCCCATGCTGTTCGGTCCAGTCTTCCTCGTATTCTTCGTAAAGTGTCTGCGTGCGCCGGATCGAGGCTTCTTTGGTAACGCTTGTGTGTTTTTCCCCTCGCGTGTTTGTCGCTTGCACCACATCAAGAACCGCGCTTCATGCTGCCTCTCCTCGTCCCGCTTCATATATTTACGGCACTCAATGGCCGAACGGGGTTGTCCACTTCCTCACCAAGAACCGATTAGGTGTCTTCCTGTGGATCACTTTCAATTTTGCGCTGACGGTCTTCTTTGGCGTGCTGCATCAAGGCGGTCTCGTGCCATTACTTTTAACGCTGTCGACTGGCGGCATATCTTCCAATTTGTTGGCATCATTCTGTCATTTTGACGACGCCAACTACCATGCGAACCTCATGGGCGCGGCGCCGTTGGTGTTTGCCAAGACCTACATGCCTCCTCGCTTTCTTCTTGCAGGGATGTCTGCTACGCCAACATTTCAAGTAGTTGATCTTGCTGGGAAGAGCATCGACGATCTTCCCTCGATCATCAACAAGAAGAGAGACGCACCAGCGTCTGCAGCATTCTTGGTGTTGCCTGCGAGTGTGGACCTTTCAGAAGTGGTCCCCTGAGCTCGTCGTCGGTCATTGATTCATCTTTGGTTGGACGTTGCTACCCGCACATTTCAACTGAAGATTTGGCGCTCGGCAAGCCTTTCGCGTTGGAGCTGTACCGATTGGTACTATCAACCGGGTCAGAGGAAGACTCGATAGCAATTTAAAAGGCCAACAAGACGTCTCCATTCGTTCTTTCTACCACTCTACCGTCCCTGGGACTCTAGCAGCTCGTACGTGTTCATGATGCTCTCAGGGGTGATCATTCGAAACTGCTCGTTCAGCTTCAGCAGCGACTGCGCCACCCTGGCGATCTTCCGACGGTCTGCCACACTCACCGGTGTGTTGGCGTGCTGCTGTCTCTTGGCCGTCAGCACTTCCACGCGCGTCTCCATGCTGCTCATGGCTTCTTCGTTCTCCTCTCCAGGCAACGAAGCCATACTCCTCGACACCCAGATGTATCCGTTGGTGCCCAGGATCACGTCCACACCAATGTCCGGCAGCGTCACCATGTGCTGCTTCATCCTCTTCACCAGTGGGGCAGCTACAGCCACGAACTGGCCGTTCTCCAGCTTGCCATAGCGCAAGCTGCGCGTGTGCAGACTCAGCGAGCCGTCGTAGCGGACCTCTTGGATCTCGGCCGAGATGAGGTCGTTCTCCACAAAGAACTGCCGCATCTGCAGCTGGTCGGCGTAGGTGCGTCGTCGCTGGGCGCCCCGGGTAGCGTCACGGAGCTGAGCATGAGACTCGCGTCCTGCTGACCGTTGACGTCCACCTTCCAGCGCTTGGAGGCCACATCGGTCACGCGTCCCACCACAATGTCGCCCACTTCGCCGATATACCGGGACACGAGTGGCCGCACGGTGATGAGCTGGTTGACCTTCTCCACGACGCCGGCGACGCTGGCCACCAGTTCGTTGCGGCCGCTGAGGTACGTGCCGTGGCCGCGCAGGAACGCGCCGGTCTCGGTGCTGATCACCTGGCCAGGCGTCACTACCACGATCTGCTCCTCGTCCGGGAGCTCGGCGGGCTCTGCATGAGCCGTCTCGAGGTGCCGCACGCTGATCTCCATGGTCGCTATGGATGAGCTGCTTGGACGGCAATAGCGGCTACTCTGAAATTACACCAGTTTTGATGTACTTACATATATAGACTCCATACAAAACCCAAGGTTTGTGCAACGTGACGACCACATAAAGCTCACTTGCAGCGGCATCAACAACGCTCGGCGCTCCACCTAAGCATGGCGCTGTTCCCGCCGGAATTCCTGGCCGGCGTGCTGCTGGCCTTCGTGCAGCTGCGTCTGCGCTCGTACTGCAGCTTGGCGTCGTGGCTGGTCAACGGTCTGTCCTTCTTCCTGCCCCCGAGGACGAGCTCATCGCGACACTCAACGGCCAGAGCCCCGGTAAGGGCAACAAGGCCCCAGCCACGCAGCCGCTGAGTGCCGCCGACAAGATGGACAAGTTCTACGTGCGGGTGGCCAAGACGGAGCCCGGCGTCTTCAGCCAGACGCTGTTCTTCGAGCTCTACGAGATGCTGGTGGTGCTCGTGTCCTCCGCTTCATTGGGTTGTTGCTTCGGCGGCCTCGTGAGCTTCACGGCGCCGTTCTTCGGCGCGCAAGACCAGCCAATGGACGACAAGATCGACGCAGCCACGTACGGCCTCATGTCGGCGCTGCTGGTGGCCATTTGGTTCCCTTTGCAATTGAATTTTGCCCAGGGATGGGCTGGATACGAAGCGAGACTGGGACTCGCCGTGGGCTTCATTGGCCTCATCGCCTCAGGGTTTATCATCCTAGCACCTAAGGGGATGCTGGACTTTGATCTCGAGCTGGCGGCCTCGGTCGCTGGGCAACGCGTGGCCATGGTACTGCGTGCTGTTGGCTTCACAGACGCAGACTTGGTCAATGTGACTCCGATTGGGGAGATGGCCAAGGTCACGCTGTTCGTGACGTTTGCGGTGCTTGCTGGCGTGTTTACATGCACGTCGTTCCTGCCCTCGTTCCGATTTGCTCGCATGTACTCGGAGATGACCAAGGACAAGCAGACGTCGTTGGGGATGAAGCTGCTTCTGCACCTCAACATGCTGTCCCCGTACTCATCTGCGCGCTGTGGGTTCCTCGCTTGTCGAGTAAAGTGTTTGTGCCTGAAGAACTGGTCAAGTGTTCGCCACGTGCTTTGACTCGCGATTGTCTCGAGAGTGAGGTGCTTGGCGTCACTGGCGCGACTTCCTCGGACGTGTGCAAGTGGTACAGCCTCACAGAGTCGCAGTTCCACACGCTGCGTGTGTATGTGGTGCTTGCTGCGTGCTTTATCCGCTTGATCTGCTTCCGCAAACACCTGCAGTCTTTCCTGATCGAGCCTCGTGAGGTGATGGCAGCTCTCGTCGGTCGTCCCGGCCCTGTGGACGGCGCCTTGCTGCAGAACAAGGTTCGTCTCCAGTTCAACTACGTGCCTATTATCGCTCTGCAGTACCTTTCGCCAGTGTGTGCGTTGCTGGCAGCAGTGCAATTGCTAGTACGTCAGACCTCTACGTCTCTTGGCATTTTCAAGGCTGCGTCATGGGTGCTGCAGTGCGTAGCTCCAAGTCTGTCGATCCCCGCTAGCCTCACCTTTGAAGGGCTGAATGCTGCGTCATTGAACGTGCTGCCTGGAAGCGAGGCACCTAACCTTGGCGGATTCAAACTCGGCGATGACCTGAACAAAGAGAATGTGACGCCGTTCCTGCGCGGTATGAGCCAGTTCCCCGTACTCACGGCGGAGTTTTACGAGTCGGCGCTCGGCTTCCTCATCTGGTTCTTCAGCTTCACCATGCTGGTTGTGAGCCTTGCCGGACTGCTCTACTGGCGCAACATGGGCCACGGCACTGGTGTCGCTGACATCGAGCAGACTCTCGTTCGACAGAACAAACAGACACCCAAGACGCTCAAGAACCAGCTCAAGAGCCTCAAGCTGCACAAGAAAAACAAGTAGAAACAAAATACAGCGATCTGCAGGCCACCGACTCAGATCAAGTGGAAAATACAGACACCACGCGAGCGAGATTTTCTAGACAACCTCGTCTTGATCATACACACGTCCCTCATTGGGTTTAGCAACCTTCTAATGCTTCTTCATGTTCTGAAGGTACTGCTTCCAGCCCTTCGAGGCCATGGTCTCGATCTTCTCGTCAACCTCACGCTTCTGGGTGTCCAAGAACGTTGCCATCGCGCTGATGAGCGAGGCGTCCTTAGCGCCGAGGATGCGAACAGCCAAAAGACCGGCATTGGTGGAGTTGCCGATAGCCACAGTGGCAACCGGCACGCCACGAGGCATCTGCACGATGCTGAGCAGCGAGTCCTCGCCGTTAAGCGTCGACGTCTTGACAGGAACGCCGATCACAGGCAGAGGCGTCAGTGCGGCGATCATACCAGGCAAGTGAGCGGCACCACCGGCGCCCGCGATAATCACGTTCAGACCACGGTCCACAGCGCTCTGGGCGTACTCGTACATGCGAGCAGGTGTGCGGTGAGCTGACACGATCGTGAGCTCGTACGGAACGCCAAACTTCTCCAACATGTCCGCAGCAGCGGCCATCGTCGGCAGGTCCGAGTCGGATCCCATGACGATACCTACCAGCGGCTTGCGCTCCATCGCCAGCAGACCCGAGTTCTTGGCAGCCTCGGTCGACAGCGCAGTAGCACGCTTGGTCAGTTCCTCAAGGTTGGGGGCAGTGATGGTCACGTGGCCCAGCTTCCGACCAGGCCGCACGCCGGCCTTGCCGTAGAAGTGCGCTGCAGCACCAGGGATGCTGAGGCTGTTGCGGAGAAGAGCAAAGCTCGCGTCTTCCGAGGACGTGGGGTCGCCCAGCACGTTCACCATGAGGGCAGCGGGCACACGCAGCGCACAGCTACCAAGCGGCAGACCCGCGATAGCACGCAGGTGCTGCTCGAACTGGCTGGTCTCGCACGCCTCGATCGTGTAGTGGCCCGAGTTGTGCGGGCGAGGGGCGATCTCGTTCAGTAGTACGTCGCCAGTGGCCGTCAAGAAGAGCTCCACACCGTAGATGCCGCGTCCCTCAAGCTGAGCCACAGCGGCTTGCGCCAAGTCCGACGCGCGCTTGGCTACTTCCTCCGGAATCTGCGCCGGCGCCAGCACAGTGTCACAGATGCTGTCACGCTGGGTGGTCTCCACCACCGGGTAGGCGCGAACATCTCCGTCCGCGCCCTTGACCACCATGACTGCCAGCTCCTTGACAAAGGGCACCCACTTTTCAGCGTACAGCTTGGTCTCTTCCTCGGCAAAGCTCTTTTCATTGTCCTCGTCCTTCTCCTGCTTGGCCAGCAGTCCCGCGCCCAATTTCTCAAAGGCGTCCGCTAGATCTTTCTCGCTCTTGATGACGGCGTTGCCACGGCCGTCGTACGCGAAGCGACGCGACTTGAGCATGTACGGGTAGCCGAAGGCCTCGCCCACTTGGCGAGCAGTTTGCAGCGAGGTGACGATCTCGAACGGGGCGACGTCGACCCTCCACCTGTGCGAAGAACTGCTTCTGCTGGTACTTGTCTTGGATCAGCGCGATGGTGGCCGGGGCCGGGTGCACGCCCTGCAGGCCGGCGGCCTTGTCATCCTGCAGCTTCTGCAGGAACTGGGCGTTCACGTGCTCGATCTCGACCGTCAGCACGTCGCAGCTCTGCGCCAGCTTGGCGATGTCCTCCTCGTTGGTGAAGCTGCCGGCCACGGACTGCAGTCCCATTTGGCCGGCGGGGGACTCGGCTCCCAGCGGGTCCAGCACCAGCACCTGCAGCCCCAAGCGGTGGGCGGCGTCCGCCATCATGCGGCCCAGTTGGCCGCCGCCCAGCACGCCCACGACGGGCGGCGCGGCGCCGGCAGCGTTGGTCGTGAGCACCGGCATGTGGTTGGTCGTGTTGTGTGGGTGGCTGGCAATTAGTATACAAACACCAAGTGAACGATAGATTACCGCAATTTAGACAGAGCTGCCGTGCTCTTCGCGAGCCGCGCTGTTGCTTTGTATGGGGCCCCGGCTCGCGAAGAAGGCGGCTCGCGAAGCGGAAATGCGTGCTCTTTGCGAGCCGGTAAGGAAAGAAAACTAAATTACCGAGTTGAAGTGGACTGCAACACTTTGCTACTTGCTACGCGTGGTTGTCCTGGAACGACGGCGTGTCGGCTTGCGGATCCTGCTCCACGGCGTAAGAGTCAATGGTGACCCCGCTTCCCGCAGCGATGTCGCCCACCTGCATCATGATGGCCAGCTCGGCGGCTGCCTCCGCCGCGGTCGCGTGCTCTTCAGCGCCTTGCGCCGCCTTCTCCGCGTCCTTGGCGATCTTCTCCGCCGATCTTCTCCGCCTCCTCGGCTTTCGCTTCCGCGTCATCAGGGCTCTCGTGCTTGGCCTCCATCATCATCAGAGACTTGCCTGCGTTGGGGTCGTTGTGGTTGGCCACGCCGATGGTGCTGGGGATCAACGTCGTCGTCTGACCGCGAAGACCCTGCGCCTCCATGTTGATGCTGGGCGTTTGCTCGACCGAATAATGTTGGGTTTCCTCCATGACCATGGGAGGGTAATAGCGGAGGTTCCTCGCGGCATGGTCGCCAGAGATGCGATGCATCGTGGTCGAGGAAATACTAGTGACCGAGAGCAGTCCCAGCGCGATGGCCATCGCCAGCCCAAGCGCCACCGCCGTGGCTCCAGTTCGCTGCCTCGAGCGAAGACCCGAGGTTTGCAACTCGACGCTGTCTTCTGCTGTCGCCATCGTTTCGTTGGCGAGATGAACACCGGCACGAAGGTTGTCCAAGCCGCCGAAGTTGGAAAGTGCGCTCAAGAGCCCATGGCGAAGTTTCAGCGAAGATATTGCCTGGGCGCGTGAGAGCCGTCCATTGCCTCGCTGGAAGATCTCGCCGTCTATTGCCCGCCGTCGGAAGATTTCAACCAAAGAATCGCCTTCTTCGCCTGCATCTCGGTGTCTGGGGCTTGGCGCTTCTTGCAGCAAGATCTTGGTTAGCGGTGATCATGTGACGGTGCTGTTCCGGACACGTGAGATAACTGTGGGACGGCGCCCTCGCACGCGCGCCCAACAGGTGGCCCCGCTTCCGCGCCGATCACCCGGCCGTCGGGGCCGCTTCCTCTCTTCACAGCAATGGAGAGCACCAAGACAAAGCTGGGCTGTGCGTTTTTCCACTGGTTTGGCATTATGGTACCTGCAGCCGCGAGCTGCTTAACCCATGGCTATCGTGTCGGTCTCTTCTAGTCCTTCCGCTGCTCGGGTCATATTTACACTCCTTTCCACAGCTTCGGTTCCTCTTTAGGTCCGTCGGTAGCCGTCCTGTACGTACGAATTGGACGCGTACGTTGTCGTGGCGTGCTCCAGGTCGTCCACAATGTCCCCCAGCACCGGGTCGTTGCTGTGCGTGCCTGCGCTGAGGGGTCCTGCCGAGCCTGTCGGGTCCTTCCTCCTCGGCTTGAGCCACGTGTTGCGCATCCAGGCACCCCAAGCCACCGACAGCAAGAACCCCACGAACGCCATGAAGCAGAGCGCGGCACCCGACGCCAGCAGTGCGCAGTGCACGCGGTCGTCCATCGAGTCGCAGTAGCGTATGTAGTCGCTGGCCGCCAGCGCGCAGCCGGCGCTCATGAAGAGGATGGTGAAGACGGCATCCACGCCGAAGCTCCAGGGCGGCGGCATGCTGGCGCAGCGCAGCGTGAAGACCACCAGCAGGAAGAAGCCGTCGTAGAGGCAGGCGGCAAAGGTCACGAGGACGGCGAAGTTGACGGCCGGCCCGCCGTAGTAGACGGTCACCTCGTGCAGCTCTCCGCTGGAATTGGCGACCGCGATCGTCTGGCCTTTGAAGCTGCTTCCTACGAGCGCCAGCGCCACGGCGCAGGCCGCGAACTGCAGCGAGCGCAGCAGCAGCGAGATGACGCGGTCGTACTGCTGGCCGCAGCGCAGCGTTCTCTTCATGGCTGGCGTCCGAGTTGCGCGGAATCGGGAGATGTAAAGTGCAATGGGCGGACTTGGAAAAGGAAGGCGCAGAAACGAGCTCGGATGGTGCGCCGGACTTGCACTTTGCGTTACAAAGTGGCAACGACTTGTGGCTGTGACGCTCGAACGCGATCAAGACGACCAAGACAGCGCCTTGGAGCCACTGGGACACACGATCGGCTGGTGCAGTCGCGCCAGCACTTTTGACTTGCGTTCGACGGGAATCCTGTCAGGAGACCCCAGCGCTCGATCAGCAGCGACGTCGATTGTAGAGCAGCCGAGTCAGCCGCGATGAAGTCGCCTCTGCCAAAGGCGAAACGCACAGCAATGGCCGATTCGTCGTGGCAGGCAACCGAGACGCAGCGAGTTCGTTGATCGATCCCACTCAAACAACGGAGACCAAACCAAAGCAAAGCAGCCACCGATTGAACACTCCTTCAACCAAAAAAGAACTAATGTTGTAATTGGCCTTCATTGTTTTTAGCATAATAAATATATAATAATAATAAAAACAATAAACAAATGCAGTATTTGCTATTTTGATTGATCCAAAACGAAAGCCCTCACCAAATCGAAGGAAATCGCGTTATTTCCAGTACTGATCTCCTACAGCGCACCACAAGACAATTGACTTTGTCAAGCTGAAAATATATAAGAGACAGGAACACAGCCGACTTTTTGTCTGTGTTTAAACTACCACGTCCTCTTACCAATATCGCAAGCTTCATCAATGACCGAGTCTTGTCGTTCATCAAATCCACCAGTGACTTCTAGCTCAGATCCGATGAGCTGCTACAGGTTTTAGCATTGGGGTTGCATCCATCCACTGGCAGAATAATATTCTTTTTGTAAATCCGCTGCAGAGTATTGTTGTCGACAACAAATGCCAAGCTGACTTTGTCCACGAAAGCAATTGTGTCGCAATAAGTCGTCACTTATTGTGTATGGTAGCACTGAGCAGAGGAAGTCGTAGCACTAAAGCACTCAGGCAAGATGCCGTCGAAGTTGACAGTTAGTACTAGAAGGTAAATTGAGATCTGATTGAGATTTAAGTCGTGGTTCGCTACCTTTCGTTTGCTACACGACTCTCTTTCTCTCTTTCTCTCTTGCTTTCATGCAACATGCAGGACTTGAACTGCAACTTCAATTTTGCTCTTGAGCTTGCATTCAAGCCGCACAGCCTATAGCGGATCACAGCTGCCGTATTCATCCGTTCTAAAGGGCCGTGTTCAACATCAAGTTCTTGTACAAGTAGCTTCCTCGATTTGCAGTTCGTAGCAGCTTCGATGACTTCGTGACATTCCCTTCCCTCAGCGAGCCCCCGCGTACGTTCGTGGTAGCGATCGATGAGCCCAGCAATGGAGGTGAGATTTGCTGCAGGTTCCCACGTTAGTTTGGTCTGGCCAAGCCACTTGATCTTGTAGAACTGGTGCCCTCTGCTACACTTGTAGTCGACGACATCTTCGACCAATTCGCCTTCAGCTCCATCTGCTAGTCGTACCTTGAAAAGTCGTTGGTTGTGTCGGCGATATGATTCTGCAATGTACGGTTTCAGTAGACTAGTGTGAAAGACCGGATGCATTCGCAATTTTGAGGGTAGCTTCAACTTGTAGTAGCCACGGCCAATAGTTTTCGTAATCTCAAAGGGGCCGATCCATCGAGCTCCGAGCTTCTTCTTCGTCGTTCCGAGGTTTCGCGCTGTCATGTGTTGCCCAGACAGGAAGACTTCATCGCCAACTTTGAACGTCTGCGGTTTCCGATTCGTGTTGTACTATTCTGCCATGCGATCTTGGGCCACCGCAATACTGCGCCGTGCTTTCGCCAAGATGTCAGTTTGCCTCGCTATGAATTCAGAATGCTTCGGCTGACTCGTTTTGCCTACACTCGATTGGATATGTAGCGTTGCTGGGGTCCGCGGAATGTAGCCGACGTCGGCTTCAAAAGGCGACATACTTATTGATGACTGAAACCGAGCGTTGTACGCAAATTCTGCCAGACAGAGATGATCATCCCAATCATCAGAGTCTGCATTTGAAAAGGCTCTTAAGTAGTTCTCCAACGTCTGGTTCAATCGCTCACAAACGCCATCCCCTTGTGGTCTGAACGCTGTTGTCATCTTTTGCTGCACTCCTAGCAACTCACACAATTTCTTCCAGAAGCTTGAAGTGAACTTTGCGTCGCGATCCGAAATAACCACATTCGGCAAGCCATGCAGTCGAAATATCTCCTTGTGAAAGCGCACTGCAACGTCATTTGCCGCATCCGTGCCCTTCCCGGCTACAAAATGAGCCCTCTTCGTCAAATGATCAATCACGACCATAACGCTATCGTGATCACGAGGCGTTGTTGGTAGGCCAGTGATAAAGTCCATCGCAATGTGGCTCCATCGCTGGGTTGGAATGTCGTGGCTGTTCAACAGCCCGGGAGGTCTCTCATGTCGAGCCTTGGTTCGAGCACAAATTTCACATCCTTTCACGTATTTCGTGATGTCACTGAACATGCGTGGCCAATAGTAGTGTTCGTCAATCAGACGGCAAGTGCGGTCGATACCAGGGTGGCCATATACGGGACTGTCGTGGAACTCCTCGCAGACATGCTCCAACAGTTCGCGCACTCGTGGTAGCACGAGTCGAGGTGAGTCATGGTGTCCTGCTTGGTAGTATAATTTCCCATCGATCAAAGAGTAACGTTCCAACAGCCGTGGAGCTGCTAGTGGAGCCGATTCACCCTTTTTCGCTGAGTAGCCAGGGTCCAGTAGACGCAACAGAGCTTTGGTCGTGTCGTCTTCATCATATCGTCGGACTGCTTCCGCTACTGTAGCTGAAAGGGACGCATCGACTCGCTGGCGTACTTGCTGGCGGGTTGAAATCGCAGCTAGCGTAACCGGCTCAGTGTTTGACATGAAGTCAGGCCTGCGTGAAATACCATCAGCGACACTGTTCTCCGCTCCTTTGATGTATCGGATTTGAAACTGGTACTCCGCTAGTTCATCGTACCACCTGGCGATACGTCGCGAGATTGACTTTGCTTGAATACCGACTCCAAACTCTTGTGATCGGTCTCCACTACGAAAGGTCTGTCCAAGAGATACACTCGCCAGGTGCGAAGTCCGAACAAAATGGCTAAAAGTTCCTTTTCGCGAATGGAGTAGTTCAATTCTGCAGGCTTGTACTTCCGACCTGCAAACGCAACGGGCCTTTCAACCTCGACGCCATCCTGCACTTCATTTTGGTAGAGAACACCGCCTACTGCAAAGTCGGATGCATCCATTCTCATGAAGAAGTCCTTGCCGAAGTCAGGAATGGCAAGAACCGGGGTTTGACCAATCTTCTCCTTTAATCGCTCAAATGGTTTGTCAAGGTAGGAGTCCATTCCACCTGCTTGTTCTTAGACTTCAGCAGGTCGAAAAGAGGTCCAGCGTCGTCAGCGAATTGGCGACAGAACCGTTGAACGTACGCAGCCGTACCAAGAAATGACTGCAGGTCATGCCTCGTAGCTGGTCGTGGCCAATCCTGAATGACTTTCACCTTGTCGGGGCTGATCCTGACCCCATCGCGACCGACAATATTGCCCAGACATGGAATGGAATCCGCACAAATCACACATTTGCTGAGTTTTACAAAGAACTTGTGCTCATCCAGTCGCGCAAAGACTCGATCCAGAGCGTTCAAATGCTCATGTAGGCTGGTGCTCCTTGTGAATATGTATATATCGTCGAAGTAGCTCTGACAAATATCCACCATATCACTCAGGATTCTCCGAATACCTTCGTTGAAGGTCGCAGGGGCATTAGACAAGCCCATCGGCACAACCAAATATTCATAGAGGCCGTCTGGAGCCTGAAAGGCGGTGTAAGGAATGTCAGCCTCCCGCATCCTGAACTGGTAGTACCCACTTAGCAGGTCGAGACAGGAGTAGTAGTGCGCACCTTGCATCTTTTCCAGAATCTTGTCCTTTCTCGGCATTGGCATTGTACGCCGGACAGTGTTGAGGTTCATCGCACGAAAGTCGTGCACAATTCGCCAACCATCCGGCTTACGGACGCAAAGGTGGGTGCTCCATGAGGAGAGGTCGAGCGGCGAATGTACCCGATCGCTTCCATCTCACGAACCCATCGGGTAATCTCCGCTTCTTGGGCTGGTGACTGCCTCCACTGCTGCCGGAACACAGGATCCTCAGACTTGACTTTCATTTTATGAAGACCGTGCTCGACAGGTGGTAGCGCAGCCGGAAGCTTCTGCCTGAACAAGCTTGGGTACTTGCACAGATAGGGATACACCGGGTGATCCTTGAATTCCTCGATGTCTTTCGCTCGCGTAACTAGTGGCACCTCCGTTGGCTTGATCACGAGTATGAACTCTATCTCCTGGGGCTTCTTCATCAGCCGGCGAAATTGTTTTAGCGAAATAACTTTTGTCTCCCCGTGTCTAACGAGTGATACGACTGCTGCTCCGCCAACTTGACGGAATCTTTTCTCCGATTACGTTCCTGCTGTTGAATGAGCGCTGCGAGCCGAGCATGCAGCGTCTCCATTGATGGCCGGATGCTGCCAGTTCGCCAATCAATGCGAGGGTTCACCTGCCGTAGCCACGGCATGCCGAGCAGTATCTGCTTGTCCTCCGGTACTGGGAGTAAAAGGAATTCGGCTGTGTAAGGCTCCATTCCCCCAAACAGAGTGTAAGCTGCGTCGTTTTCTTCGGGATCACAATACTTTCTGCATTGGCCATGGTCAACGATATCAACACGTCGTGCTCTACAACGCTATCCACCAAGCCCAACTATTTCACAAATTCAGGTGTCACTGCATTAATCGAAGCACCGCTGTCAACAAAGCCAGTGGCAGCTACAGCTTGTTTGTCCCGCTGGACATCACACTCCAAGTTCACGAATGGATGTTTCGAACTCTCACCGACGTGAATGTACACGGCGTCAGTCTCCACACCTGACTTCACCACATTTCTCTCCACTTTCTTCTCCGACTTCCGTTCCATCAATCCACGCTTGTCCCGTTGAATGGGCCTGGGACCAAACTCGCTTGATCGCCCGGCATCAAGCGGTTTTACTCGTTTAAATGGTTCGCGGAGTCGTCGTTTTCGTCAACAATAAGCTTGTCGACGAGCGCGTAGTATTTTGCCTTGTAGTCGGTCTTGTCCGAGTTGTCCGACTTGCGCAGTGATTGAGGTCGCTTCTCCGGGTGTTTAACCCAGCAATTGTCTGGGCTATGGTACCCTTTCTCGCAGTGTGGGCATTTCGCTTTGCCACTGGACCTGGTGTTGTTGGCGAGGTTGGCGTTTTTGTTGTTACCTTTCCCAGCTGACTTGCCCTTTGAGTGTTGCTCAGGCGTCTCCTTCTCTTTGAATGCAGCGGGTTTGTTTTCTTCCAGTCGGTCCAACTCAACTTCGCGAAAGCCTTCCTCAATCACGTCGTCCAAGGTTGTTGGTTTCTTACGAAGGATCTGTTTGCGCAGGTTGCTGCTCTTCAATCCCTGAAGGAAAATCTCCTTCGCAAACTCAGGATCGATTGGGACTTGTCGAAGCTTTTCTTGAAACTTCGCCACGTAGCCTTGGTAGTTGCCACGCTGTTTAAAGTTGAGCAAGTCGTTCCGCATTTTCTGCTGGAAGTTTGGCTCCCTGAAGCACTTATCCATCGCAAACTTCATGACACTCCATGTCTTCACCGTAGTGACGCTGGTCATGTACGTTTCGTACCACGTGGCTGCGCTCTTCTTGACGCATTGGCCTAGCTCACGAGCCAGGTCTACATCATCACTCTCCAAGTCGTAGCCCTTGAAGGTGAAGTATGACTCAAATTGAAAGACAAAGCTCTTCAGCTTTTGGCCATCAATGTCGCCGTCGAAAGTTGGTGGTTTGGTGTCCATCTTCCGCCATTTGTGCGTATTCGGCACAGTCATGTCGATGTCCGTCTCCCCAGTTGTCATTGTCGGGGCTGCTGCAGTGGAAGCTGCCGTGGGGCGCTCCATCTGCGAGACTGCATTGGCGGTTTGCTGAGCAAGCTCCTGGACTTGATTCACCACACCAATCTGCGTCTGTAAATCGGCTACAGCAGCTGCGGTCTGAGCCGCGAAGTCTTGGAACTGCGACGCGGTTGCCGCACTTTGCTGGGTCGCTTGCTGGGTCGCAGCAACCGTCTGTACAAGCGAGTTGATGCCATCGAAGATCCGGTCAAGACGCTGGTTGACTTGGCCGAGGTGCTCCCCATGTCATTCAGCGTCTCCTCAACACGCTGCACGCGCTCATCGATGGGGTTCTGAGTGCCGTCTTCAATCGCGAGGCGTCGCTCAGCACGGCTTCTGGTTTCCATCTTGGTCGTTGGTCAGCAATTTCTACTATGTCGCAATAAGTCGTCACTTATTGTGTATGGTAGCACTGAGCAGAGGAAGTCGTAGCACTAAAGCACTCAGGCAAGATGCCGTCAAAGTTGACAGTTAGTACTAGAAGGTAAATTGAGATCTGATTGAGATTTAAGTCGTGGTTCGCTACCTTTCGTTTGCTACACGACTCTCTTTCTCTCTTTCTCTCTTGCTTTCATGCAACATGCAGGACTTGAACTGCAACTTCAATTTTGCTCTCGAGCTTGCATTCAAGCCGCACAGCCTATAGCGGATCACAGCTGCCGTATTCATCCGTTCTAAAGGGCCGTGTTCAACATCAAGTTCTTGTACAAGTAGCTTCCTCGATTTGCAGTTCGTAGCAGCTTCGATGACTTCGTGACAAATTGCGAGCGGCCTGAAGGCTGCAGTTCGAAATTGACGCCAGGCACATGGCTTCGCAATTGCTGCTTCGTTTTTAGCACTAAAGCTCCACGCTATTTGTGCTTGAACGGCTTATTCTAAACAATGTCTGCTGACTGGCAGGCAGCTGTGTAGCTAGGAGGAACTTTCGTTAGCTTGAAATTTAGCAGACGTGCTAGAATGCACACAGATCCTCACGCCAGTGACCGAAAAACTCACCCAGCAATAGCAAAACAGTCTTGTATATGTTAGCACGCTCGCGAGAATGATAGAGTAGGAACTGAACAATGAGCTCCCTATTCCACCAGCCAGCATGATTGAAACAAACTCGTACCCTGGCTATAGGTCGGTCCACAATATACGACCAAACCAATGATGAATTGAAAGATTATACCGAGGATGCTTGGCATCTTCAGATGGTTTCGTTACAAAAATGACGACGAGGCTATATTTTCTGCCACTGCTGCCTCTTAGCAGCATTGCGGTCGGATGCTCTTTACTCTTCCGTGCGCCTTTCATCCATACAGTCTTCTGGACCGTAGGACATGATGTCTTCGCAGACAGATACTCACACAGACCAGCTTCAATTTGCTAGCAATTTTCTTTAAACAATAAACGAGAAATTTTTACCAGTTTGTTCTGCGTTGAATACCTTATCCGCACCAAGATGGCGCATGCGCTCTTGAACATTAGCACCAAACGATGCAGCAACGCGATCGCTTTGCTCGGGCGAGAGCTGCCCTTGGCACGTTCGGCGTCGAATGGTAAAACGGTGACGACTCAAGAAGGACAGTAGCCAGGTATGCGAGGCCTGGAACCACGCTGACGGCCCGTGTAACGGGGTTACACGAAAGTATTAACCGTGTGTAGAGTTTCGACTTTGTAGCCATTTGGCTCTCCATCACTCATTTGCACATCTCTTAGATTAACTACGCCACATAGTTTAGTCTATACATTTACAGCAAAGGTCAGATAAACAATTCAATTCAGTTCTATTTCTGCAGTTAATTAGTGTTGTCCTTGTTTTAAGCGACACTGACTCTGCGAGTCCTAGTTACGGGACTGTACTTGGTTCTTGTGTAGAACCAAAGGATGAAAGCCTAAAGACAACGACTCGAGGAGTCCTACGTCTTCCTCTGTGCACGTGCGCTCCGGTGTAGCCCCGCTGCAATCCAAGTGTCAACTGGCGCCGGATTGAAGATAAACCAGACTGCGCAAGAGTTTTGAACCCGCATGAAGGAGTCAATGGAGGCGTCGAACACGATGTATCCCCCTACAGCCTGGAAATCTAAAGCCGAGACGTTGATCGGGTACAGTAGTTTGATGGCTATAGGCCAGTGCCTGGGACGGTTTCAAAGCAATCGCCTCCTACTTATAGGAAAGGACTCCGCTACCTAAACTCGAAGCGACTAGCCAGTCGCAAATTAACTGACGGAGGAAGCGCCAAGGAAGAAGGAGAGCGCGGCCAGATTGTAGAGAAGAGGACCTGGGGCACGTGCTCAAGTACCGCTCCAACGAAAATCTGATTACCACAGTCAACATGCTTCTTGTAGAATCAAAGCGACAGACAGCAGTGGTGGCGGCGCCGCTGGTCAGGGTGACAAAATCTGGCGGGCAAGACATCAAGGACAATATTCTCCGGAGACTGAGTGAATAACCACCGTAGGTTATGTAAAGCACCATCGGGCTTTGAACTGTTCAGAAGTTCACGACATATTCAAAGAGTGCACAGACAGTCATTTTGCTTGTATTGATTGCTACGTGTCCAAAGTTCCAGTAATAGCATAACACAGGGGACAGCAAGACACATAAAGCAAACAAGTGGGGCTCATCATAGCACACCGGCGCCGTCGTCGTCGTCCATGATTCCATCAGCAGCAAGAGGCGTCCCTACCAAACCAAAGTGCTTCAACAACATACAAACTGATTCTGTAGGTGTTACAGGCTACTGTCACACGTTAGCCAGCTCAGTGGACAATCAGTAGCTAGAACCAACCCGTTGGTTGTGACGACCCCGACACACAAGGCCATCTCGACATTCAATAGCCATAGTTATATTTCCTCGCGCTTGTGTAAGCTGGTAACGGTCTGGGCCCGTTACAGTAAAAGAACTTCCGTTCAAAATTGTCCATAGTTCTTCAAAAACGAATATCCGATGCGTTACTGACAATATTATATATCTCAGTGTAACAACAGTCATTATTTTGCTATGAGAAAGAATTTGTCGTAGGTGGTGCCTACAACAACAAACATAAAGCAACCAGAATTATGCCTACTCCGCATAACAGCCCAGTTGCTGAAAGAGGGCGAGTGCGCGAAACAACATGAGTAAGGACGAGGCGTGCGACGAAATGTTGGTCGACCATCATGATTACCCGACATTGTGATGTCGTCTGGACCAAGTATTATTATGATTTGTGAGGAGAACAGGACTCTGATGGGGACAAGCATGACTATTTGTTTGAGACGAGCGACAGGGACCCCATGTATAAGCTGAAGGTGACCCAGCAGTGAGATTTCGCTTCTGATCTGGCATGTATCAATACCATTGAAAATGATACGAAACATACCCATTTGCACGCACACATGAGCGAACATGTTTGGAACTATTTTGGGGACTTGAATCAATTTGGAACCTTATGATGCCCCCATTTTTCTCCGCATGATGCCAAATCGTTTCATCCTGTGTTGCTTCATATCATGAGAAAGGACTTCAGTCTGTGGTACCGCCCATGCCTGGGTGTCAAGGTATATTTGTTACATCACGGAGTGAGAGCTCGTCGAGGCCTTCCTGAGTATGGTTTGTGTGTAGGCTTTGGAGATGTAAGACTTTCCGTTACGTTTACGAAATGAATCGCCGATTTGTGGATTACGGAGATGGCTCGATAATTTTATACGACGTAGATATCGGAAACGTAAACATGAAAAACATGTGCGTACAGGTGGCAGCGTGTGAAAGTCTAGCACACTTTGGTGCCGCTGGAATTACTGCAATACCTCTGACGTTGTGATGGATTTTCCGTAGACGGAGTCTCATGGAGTGTGGCGATCCCGGTTCGGAGTTAACTCCTACGGGTGAGTCAAATAGTTATAAACTCGCCGACACTTCTTCATATCTCTCAGCAGGATCCTTGAGCATGACGTGGTTCTTATTTTTCTCAGTCCTCGCCCTCGGATAGTTTTTCTTGGTCATGATCTCGTTGCACTGAAAGCGGTGTCGTCTGTCCGCTCCGAACAGCTACTGTAGATCTCACAGCTGTACCGGTGGCCAAATTTGCAGAGAGAATTTATTGGTGGGTGCGTGGATGCTAGGAGTGCGGTAGTCAAAAGGCTCGCCCAACAGGAATGGTACCGTCCATTGAGCGTCGACGGTGCAGGTCGCCGATGAGCTTGCCGGCCGGCCGTTGAACGTGCAGGTTTGACACACAACGCACTGCTCACGACTATACTGTACCATAGTGCCGAGTATTTCCGTGCCGTCCCCGTCTCATCCTGACCCGGATTGGTGGTGTGGACCTGACCCACATTGGGATCTGAGCCAGGTGCGTGGGTCGCATCCGCAGGTTAACCAGGTCCCGCGGTGTGGACCACATCCGAGCCAGACCTCAAGTTATCCCGTCTCGTGGACCCGATAAGGATGGGCACTGGCTTCCTCCTTGGACCATACCCAAGTCAAGTCAAGTTTAGGGAATCAACTATGAGATGACACTATCTTCCTGAGATGTGCCACGGTGCCTCTAATCACAGCCATACTCAGTCCACCATCGCCCCGGAGTCTTCCGTTCTAAAGAACAGAGTGTATATTGTGTGTCGTGTTTACGGTCCCTGACCCAGACAGTGTCCCGGACCGGTGTGTGTATACCTGTCGCCCACAGCTCACCAGTACCAGGTCGAGACGTTATTTGAACAACTCGGTAACCATTCCCTGATCAAAAGCAACCGCGTTTTGTCGAAGGGGATACACATGGTGAAGGTACTGACCGGCTCAGGGCCCACCCGTTCCCGGGCCCGAAAAGGGTTCCGAAGGAACTTCTCAGTGGGAGGATCCCCAGATCACGGCCCCGGACAAATCCCTCGTCCGGGCGGAGGCGTTTGACTCACAGGGAATATCACGTGTACAACTCCAGGAAGTGGTAAAAGCCCAAGCGCTACATCGCGATCAGCGGTTACAAATACACAGAACACGACAGAGACAAGGCAAAAATCAATATATACTACCGCTGCAGTCGTTACCGAAGCGGAAAATGCATAGGGAGATGCGAATACTTGCGAAAGTTTGAACTCGGCACAATATATGTGCCTCGCACGTTTGGTTGGGTTTTTGACAGCCCTCAAAGCAACAGAACCGACGCTAGTGTTGCTGAAAAAATGATGAGATAGGTGAATCGCTTAGCCATTACTTTTTCAGCCAACAGAAATGTGGAATTCTGTTTGTGTTAGCTTCTACGTTAATAATGACACGCCTATGGTATTCACGGAACTATATATGGAAAAAGTTAAACGTTGTATGAATCGTACCAGAGTAGAGAAGTTTGGCTGCACTGTTTATGGCTAAATCGAAGTTTCTCCGTGGTTACAAGTTCTCAATCCCGATGGAACTCCATCCCAAACCAACTTTCTGTTTTTCATTATTCCTATTACGACACGAAACGTAAATCGCTACAATGTTTACTCGGCTGGGTGAGGCCTCAGAAGTTGGTAGTAGCAAGTCAAGTGTCGTTTTTGTAAATTCGAACCATCCACTACTTTTGAAGATCTTACCTGGGTATAAGTCGCTCATGAAAGCACCTTGCCCGCATTTACATCTGCATTTGCACTTGTATTGGGCTGTTCAGGCACAAAAACAATGCTGGACTGTGCTTGCGGAACTTTCACCTTCGTAGTCACGGTACTTGGAAAGGTACCCTTGAACAGAAGCACTGTGCATAGTGTATGGCACCCATGCCGTGTTCCCAGTACTTAAGTAGCAGTGCTAAATGATAGTTGCATTTTCAAATCCTTCCAGTGCAGCTCACACGCTGAGCTGGATCTGGAGTAACAATCACTGCATATGTAGGCCCGAAGTCCCGTCGGGCATCGTGGTGACCATAACTACCTCCTGCATCTCGTCGCGTGTCGGTCCCTTCTTTGTTTCCGAGTGTTCTCAATGATTTTCATCGGCCGGTCAGATATTTGTGCGGTTCAGTGGTAAGCTGCAGCCAACACGTAAAGTCAGCCAAGTGTAGTAACCCCACTGTGAACGAGATCTCCTATAAATATTATACAATATCCCAGGAAATGCTAACACGCCTGTCCTTCGTCTATCCATCAGCATCGTGCAGCGCTCGAACACACGCAGCTCCGTGTTGCTCTCTATAGCCACGACAGAAGAGGCAGAAAGCCCATTTGTATCTCTTGATATGTCGTGTAGAGTATAGTTTTGGTGGGGGCCTTGGTATGACCCTCCTAGTATCGAGTGCAGATACGACACGGTGGGATTTTACCGCAATAAAAACACCGAATCATATCGAAAAAAACTTTCTTAATCGTGCGCAGTAGTACGGCACGGCGCGCGATTGCTCGCGACACAGGTCCTCGGCGCCTCCAACTTCTAGAAAATCGGTTTCGTGTGTCATATTTTGGACAAGCTCGGCTGCAATAACATCTTCGGTGAGATTAAAGTCAACAACCTCGCTACTAATGTTAGTGCTGGCTTGGGGGAGATGGCATCCTGCTGCCTTCCGCTCGCTTTGCGCCGGTTATTTGTTCATTTGGAAACAGATATATTCCGAAATGTTACTGAACCTCTGTGGACCGGGCCCGTAATGAACCGGTCGCGGAGGCAATCCACCATATCACTAGCACATCAGCAAGCGTTGTTGTCGAGTGCGCATCTGTTCTTCCACAATTGTGACAATTGGTTGTTTTCGATTGCTTCACACTTATTAATAGGTGCTGTGTGATTGCAGTGACAAAACACTCAAAGTATGTTGTTATTTTAACAACAATATTAGTTAAAAACACTACGATGGCAACAGGTAGCGATACATTCAGCAGTACAATGTTTCTCCTAGACAAGACATTTTGATTCGATTTAGGTTAATATGATCACAAATTGTTTCGGTGTGTAGTTGTCGTAGATACAAAACACGATTTTCTATACTTAAGCACCCCGTTTTAGGAATATAGCATTTTGAGGATTCCTTTTCCAACCGAAGGCATGGTTGGAAGGGTTTGACCCCGCGGCAACGTGGGAATTGACTTTGAGAGTGCACTTTCGTATGGCTGTTGCTATTCTTCTTCCGACGAATCTTCGCTGGTCTCCACGCGCTTCTTCCGAGCTGTTCGTCGTTTGGCTCGCTCGCGCTTCCTTGGGGTAGCTCGCGTGGTCTTGACTCCTTTCGCCGCAGGTTTGCGTTTCGTTCTGCCCTTCGCTTGAGGTGACGTTGCGATCTCAATCGACTCGATCTCGCCGTTCTCGTCCTAAAATCAACCAAAACAGCGTGAGTCTGACACCTCACACCAACTATTGACTCCCATGGTACCTCTTCCTTGCCCTCCTTCTTCCCCACAACAAACGCGTCCAGCTTGTCGATCGCCTCCTTCATTTCGGCCGTCGCCGTCTGGGTATTGTTTCCACGCCTTGTCTTCGCAACCAGCGAGATGAAGCTGTCCGCGACCGCAGCGTCGTGAAGCGCGTCACTGAAAAGCTTGCGGCTTTGGTACAAATACTTCAGCGACTTCTCCGTGTGTGGGAGACGAGCAAGGCAGTACGCCAAGTCGCGCTGCTGCTGCACTTTTGAGGCGGTCGGGAACCGCTGGGCTAGTTTTTCTACAATACTCTCAATCTGCTTCTCCTTTGTAAGGAACTGGATGAGGAACCGCGTGATCGTCTGGAAGTTTGCGTTCGAGACGAGGTCACTGGTAGACAACTGGCCGATTGCGTCTGGGAGCATATTATAAATGGGGTTGTTGCCCTTCTTGGACAGCTCGAAGAAGAACAGCTTGGCCAGATTACGGATGCCGTCGTTCTCGTCCACTAAGGAGATGGCAATCTCGCTGATCTGGCCCTTGACCTTAATCATATCGTTTAGAATCAGGTGGGAAAGCACCACGATCGTGTTCTTGCGGACATTGAGATTCACGTCTCGGAGTCGGTTGTATAGGTGGGACGTCCAAGGCTCCACCAGGTTCGGGAACCGGAACGACAAGTCTCCGAGAGCGATGATCACGTCGCCACGTACCGATGGCAAGGGCGAGTCTTGCAGAATCGTAAAGAGCAACTGCAAGTGCTTCTCGCAAAACTCCTCAGAGACAGCCATGAACTTGCTCAGTGCTACGACCGCACACTCAGTAAGCAGTTCGTCCCCTTTGAATTCCTCCTCACTGCCCACTAGAACGCGGATGATTAGCGGGCCATAGACGCCCAATAGATTGCGGCAGGCGATCTCTTTCTGGATGATGTTATTCACAAACGTGTCTTCCTCGGCCTCAACCTCCGCCGCCACGCCCAGCTCATCCTCCATCGCTGTCACATCTTCTGCGTCATTTGACGGATCGGATGTAGGCTTTGAAGCTGTCGCGGCCTCAAGACCGTGATTAGCGCGCATCTTCTTCACCTTTGCAGCTAGTCTTTCTACATGAATGGCCACTTTGACTGCCGAGTGACCAAGCACGAAGAAGAAATGCGCCAACTCCTTCCGCGACAGATCGTCCGTCTCGCTTTCAAACAAGCGCAGAGACAAATGTTTGATCACGTCGCCGCACACATCTTCGGGTCGCTCGCAGATAGAGAAGATCGCCTCGATAGCCTGTTGCACGGTGTCAAACCACGTCGAGTGCAAGCATTCGGACTCAATGCCGCCATCGCCAACGAAATCTAGAGCGAGGAAGCGCTGCAGACGCAAGATAATCTGCTCCGTCGCGTCCAAATTGGATCTCTGGATACGGCGTTGTGTCTGACTGCTGCTTCTCGCAGTCTTCGGCTCTAGCTGGATGCACTGAACCAACCGACAAGCAGAGCCAAACACTCGATAGCGAGAGTCAGGGCTGCATGCTACGTCGCCGAATCCCATCGAGAGGATTTGCCCTAGACGATCGTTAGAGAACAACATGGAATCGTCGATGTTGGCGATCATGCTCAGCAGTGCCAGCGCATTGCTGACGACAGATATCGGATACTGTTTCACGTCTACGAAGCTCCACAGGGAGCTAGTAACAACCATTGGCACCTTCTCAGCACGGTGGAGTTCGCTAAGAATGCGCTCTAGACACGTGTACTCTGCAACTGTACACTCATCCAGAAACTTGACCAAGTTCTCGGCAACCAGTTGTGGGGAGTTGCGCTCGGGGTCGTCGACGTCGATGCGGATGAACAGAGCCACAAACGTGTTAGACAGCTGCTCTTGGATCGACACGTCGGATCGCCAAGTTAACGGCAACACTTTCTTGATCGCTGTGTGGGCTGCATCTAGATGGAAGCGATACGCCTTCTCGAAGAACTGGATCGCTTCCAATACGTCCGAGATCGATTTGCTACCCAAGAGCTGCCCCATCAACGGCAGGGCTCGTTGCTCAAATTCGTCAATAAAGTCCATCGCATCCTGATAAAACTTTAGCATACGAACGGTCCTTGCCAGCTCTTTTTCGAGCTCTGCCGCTTGTTCCTCCGAGGAAATGACTGGCTCGGCTGTTTCTCCCTCGCTCTGAATGGTGACGCCTCCCATTGCCTCACTCATTTCCTTTTCCGCGCCGGCGATGACTTCATCGCGCTTCTTCTTCATTTCCTCCGTTAGTGCATCACGTTTCATCGTGTAGAAATCGCGGCTCAGATTTCCCATGAAAGGGTTTCTTTCTAATAGAAGAGAAAGCAGGTGAATACTGTGGCGACGAACGACTGCAGCCTTGTCCTGCAATCTCCCTACGGCCATTAGCGTTACGCTCTTCAGCATGTGTAGAGGTAACGCTCCTTCTTCACATAATAGCGCCCACATCTTCAGCACGTGCCCTCGCGCGAAGGAATTGACGTCGTGGGTGCGATCTTCAAGCACACTGAGTAACTGGTCCCTTGTCGAGCGAGAAAATGTGCGCTGCGAGTTCCCATCCTGCTTCTCAGCAGCTTTTGCATCGTCGGAGTCACTAGTGCCATCATCATCGTCACTGCTATCACTACTACCAGAACCGTCACTCTTGTGTTCGGTAGCGTGGTTTTGGGTTTCCGCCTTTTCTTCTTAGACGTTAGCTCGCTGTTGCTTTGTACGAGATCCTGCGGTCCACTCTGGCGAAAGTTCCACAACAAAATTTGCGTCACACAAGTGACGGCGGCATTGCGAAGTTGATACGCCTCGGAATCGAGTAATGCCAGCACGAAGCTCAGATTTCCCATGATCAGCGCTGGAGTCAACGTCGACAAGGTTGACAGAAATGTAGATATGTTTCGCGTTCCAGCGACGTCCTTCGATGCATCCCGAGACGAGATTTTACCGATCTCGCTGATGAGATCCGCCGCAAAAGCCACGTTAGTATACTTGAAGTAGAGCAGCTCCACGAGCTCCGCGATGGGAGCGCTAAGATGCTCGTGCGTATAGATCAAGTCGATAAGAGATGCCACCACCGAAATGTGGATTGAAGGCGCCTTCTGCAAGCTCATCGCGAGTAGCTACATCATAAAAACATTAGAATAAACTCGCCACTAGTAGGGATCCACCTGCGGTCATCGTACATGGTACAGTTTGGGCTTGAATGTCTTTCCGCGACAGAGTGGCGCATTGCCCAGCAGCTCGAACACCACCTTGCAGTAGAGAATGGAGAATTCCTAGCAGATAGACAAGTACCAATGAGTTCTATCTCTTCTTCTCCTTCTTTCCTTTATTTGTCTCACCTCCTCGGGCACGTTCATGCTCCACATGCCAAACGTTGCCGGACTAATGGAACGTGTGAGCTTCCGGATGGCTCCTTCCACCACTTTGGCCCAGTTGACGCGATTGATGGTGGACATCTGGCTCTTCTTGCCCTTCTTCAGGATGTCCTTCTCCGCCTGCTTCTGCGTCGTGCTGATGCTTGTGAGCGCCGTGATCAGAAAGTAGACACTGGCCTTGAATGTGCTGCGGTACAGCACCACGTCCTCGCCGTCGCTTCCTGGGCGCATGGCGAGCACGCTCTCGGTCGTGTTGGCCACGAAGCTCGAGAGCATCTCCACCACGCGCATACGCAGCGGCTCCGAGAGTATCGGCAGCTTCCTACAGTGTAGACAGAGCGTTAGTAAAGCCTTTCGACCCCAACGGACTGCACAGCGACCTACTTGACGAGGCTGTAGGCCAAGTCCAGCCGCTCCTCGCTCAGCAGCTCTAGGCCGCCCTCGCTGCCCAGCACCGCGTCCTCCAGGCGCCGCAGCCGTGCGCCGATCTCCGCGTCCGTCTCGTCCTCGAAGCTCAGTGGCGTCTGCACATGGCAGCGGTCCGCTTTGGGCAGCTCCAAGTCCGCCAAGTGCAGTGGCACGAGGAACTCCATCGTGGCAGTGATTTGTACACACAAATCGGAGCTAGTGTGTGGTGTACATAAAATAGTCGAAAAAGAGACCAAGATCAAATTGAAGTGACAAGCAAAAACACATCGCAGGCAGCGCGACAGTGAGATGCAACGGTTAAAAGCAGTTGTTGCCATTATCCCATGCAACTCGATCCATGCTGGTCATGTTCACTTTCAATTCTGCTTCGAGCTACCAGCCATGTTCTCGTCCAAGGTTCTCGTCTCCTTCGCGGCTTTAATTGCTGCAGTGTCCGCCCGGAGCTTTTGTCTCCATGGTGTCAACTACAACCCTCGCATCGGTGCCGACTGGGCTCCAACCGCAGAGCGATGCAAGAGTGCAACAGACATCCAGACCGACATCGAGGTGCTGGCTCAAGTTGCCAGGACGGTGAGACTCTACGGGCTCGGAGACTGCGACCAGGGATCCGTCGTGGTGCCCGCGGCCATCAACGCCGGACTGAGAGTGTCCTTGGGCCTGTGGGTCAGCAAGGACGACGCTGTCTTCGAGTCGGAGATCGCTAGACTGCAGACACTACTTCATCAGAGCCCCGCGCTTTTCAGCAGCGGGAATATCGTCGACATTCACGTCGGAAGCGAGGCCATTTACCGGAAGGATGTCACGGCCGGCAAGAATATTGAGGCCTTATATCGCGTCAAGAAGCTCCTCGCCAACTATGGCGCAAAGCCATTCCCGTCACCATTGCCGACATCGGTGACGTGTATCTCGCGAACCCGGAGCTCATGGTTGCCGTGGACTTTGTCCAAGCCAACGCGTTCCCGTTCTGGGAGCGAGTCCCGGTGAAAGACGCAATGGGCTACCTGGAATCGCGAATGGCGCCGCTGTACCAGCAGGCTGCGACTGTCGGCAAGAAGGTGGTGATCGGAGAGACTGGATGGGCGTCGGCCGGCTCTGACGCTAAAGCGTCCGTGGCAACCCCTGCCAACGCCGCGCTCTACTTCTCCGACTTTTATAAGATGGCAAAGCAGCAGAAGCTGGAGTTCTTCTACTTCGAAGCATTCGACGAGGAGTGGAAGATCACATCCAGTAACGCCACCGTCGAGGGCCATTTCGGACTCTTCCACGCCAACAGGACACTGAAAAGCGAGATCGCCGCGCTGTCGCTAGGCGTCCCCTGCTTCGCGGCCAGGAATGAAAAGACCCCCGTGGTCCTTAGTGTTGACTCTAGCAACACCGAGACTTCGATCGCTGCCACCAACGCAGATGAATGTCACGTGCGGCACCAGTACCAGTAAACGACGGTGGGTCTTGATTTGCGTATCGTTGCAGATTTAACAATGAATACATCGGTTGAAATGCACGCATACGTTTTCATCCAATTCCCACTGAGAAGCTCAAGGCACGACTTGACTTGGTAACGGCGGGGTTTCTTGTCAGGTGCACCGAGGAGCTGCAGGTATTGCGTCGCTCGCTCCTCTATTTCCATAGCCGTCTTTTGCATCCTACTCCGCTCCAGGTAGTGCGCGCAACAGCCCCACGATTTCAATAAATAGAAGTGGAGGGACGCTTTCATAAACTGCATGACGGCGCAGTCGCCGCGCATGTGTTAGCCAACCAATGTTTCGTTGCTTTCGGGCTGCTTCGCTAACAGAATGCAGTCGTGGATGTCGAGTCGGCTGCTTCACAGGTCGTGAGCATTGATCGCTAATGAGCCTGTTGACGAAGTCACCTCAGCACGAGGGCGAAGAGCTCGGTCTGAATTTGCTGCGTTATGACTGTTGCCGGCATCGGCGGTGTTCCAATTCGCGCAGCCAATGCCGCGCAGTTCGTGCCAAGCTTGATAGAGTTCCTCAAAGCAGGCGTTCTCATCGACACGAGGGTTGAAGCGTTTCCAGTAGCAAAGGCGGTCGCAGCAGCTCACTGGCACGTCAGGAGCGGCACCTCGCAGGCAACTTCCAACTGCAGCTCCTACATGTAGTAGAGACGAAGATGACTCCCTCAAAAACGAGCAAGCCCACTCAAACTCTGTGGTTCAAAGATTATCGTTGGCAGCGCACGAAAACGCTCCACGCCTAGCGAAACTCAACGTGACCGGTTCGTCAAGACCAGTGACGATAACGACGCCAAGGTTCCGTTGGCGATCATGACCGACAACGGTTCAACAGTGCAACCGGAAAACTGAAGGTCGTTTGCCACAAGTGACCCCTTCGCGGCCGACACGCTTCGGTTTTGCAACGGCGCACTGAGCCGAGTCCCTACTTGCATAATCGCACGTTATACCAGTTGCAGCGTTTACTCATGGCAAGGTCATCTCGGCAACCAAGTTTCCAAGTTGCGCACCTGGAGCGGTGCTCTTATTCACCCAGATGTCGCCGTCCACAATCACGCGGCAGGCGGATTTAACGCCGTATTCGAGCTGGACTGAGCGTTGTGTAAAAGCACCGTGACCGTGATCGTTCCTTTGAGTCAGGGAGCCTGCAGCTAAGAGCTTTGAGCTCGAGCACGACAATGACAGGAAGCCAATCGGGTCCCTCGCTGTTTCCACCGTACCAGCGCAGCGGTCTCCATGATGGTCTTCATCAGCTAGGCCGTGGAGGTCGCCTCCGCCATTCAAATGCTGCTTGGGGGCAACTGTGACAGGTTTGCTTCGACGGCACAACTCGCTGGATAGGCGGGCCAGATGCAAACTCAAGCTTCTTGTGATGTGCTGTCAAGTAGGCCTGACCGTCAACGGCTTGGCTCGCCGTCCTGCGTCTTCCTTCCACAGCTGTGGTGGTGATTCGCACCCACCGCATTCCTGTCGGACGCTGGCGAACGCTGGACGCGCAAATATGGTCGGAAAATGCCGCCGCGCGGCTAATATTAGTGAGGGGGGTCTATCCTATTGTACAGCTCTTTACACCTACAGAGATGCACGCGCCTTATGCCATGGCCTGCGAGCTGCCTTGCTGCTCGCTCGGGCGCACGGTCTTGCTGCCCGAGACGATCTCGTACTCGCAGATGGAGTCGTCGATGAAGTTTCTCTTGTCGAATTTGAGGTACAGCTTCTCGGCCACGGGCTTCTCCCCGAGTAGGCGGCCGACACGCCGCGGATCAGGCCGTTCTCGAGTTCATCCACGGACTTGGGCGCGATGCGCAGGTCGAAGCACTGCTCCTTGGCGCGCAGACGGTACCACTTGCTGAGCTCGCCGCAGACGCTGACCACGCAGTTGGCGCTGGAGCGCACGTCAAAGGACACCAAGGCCGACTCCATCTTGGCCTCAGGGCTCAGGCGCCGGTTGCTGAAGACGACTATGGTCTCGCCGCCCACGATCTTTTCCTTCAAGGGCTGCAGCTTGCGGGTCTTGCCCACGTCGCCGTCCTCCCACGTGGCCAACATCTCGCGCACCTGCAGCTCGGGCGGGCTGCTGTCGGTCACGAGCTTGTCCAGCATGCCGCGCAGATGCGTGCGCTGCTGCTGGTCGGGGGCGGCCTGCTCTGCGGCGACAGCGACGACGAACGTCAACAGGAGGAGCTGGAGGAGCTGCATGGGTGGTCTCTGTGTGTCTGTGTAGCTGCTGCTGCGGTGCTGTAGCTTTCAGGTGTCCGTCCCACTCAGGCCGATCGCAGCCTTTCTTGGTGTAAGTACAAAATCGAAAGTGTGAGCGGAGAACGATGGAGAGGCACAAGGAGGCCAGACGAGGAACCCATTTTGGGCGAGGCATAATAAAACGCAGACAGCGATCTATAAATACATACTGTGGACATAGCGCGGTGGATACTGGGGCGTTTCACTGCAGTTTGACTAAGGGATGCGATGCGGCAAAACTGATACCTGGACAAGACGATGCACGAGGGATCGATTTGGGCGGGGTCGCGAAGAGATTGCGGGATCGTGGCGGTACCTCTGACAGCCCGAATAGAGACCCCTGTCGAGTGACTCTTGAATTGATTATGGGCGTGCGTTGTCCGGCAGTTTACGCCCTCAAGGATAGAGCACGCCCCGCAGAGCCCCACAATCCCGCAAGTAACACGCCCCGGTGGCCATCCGAAGCAGGGACACGCCGGCGGCGGCACCATGCTGCCGCCCCGAGCTGCTCGCCTCAGCTGAGCCTGCAGGAAAGCAGCCATCTCGTGGAGGAGATCTTTTTTAGCTAGCCGCAGCACGAGATGCGCGCGTTGTACCTATCACCTCAGGTAGATGGCGAGCTTCAACCTAGCGGTACCTGCAGACTTCGAAGCCGACTTGATATCCTTTGTCGTCAAGAAAGATACGCCCGTCGACTAAGCGCCGCGAGAAGAAGGTCTGTTCTCGTCCTGCGTGGCAATCAGGACAAGCAAGGCGAGTGCCGCCACTAAAAGGAAAGGTTTGCTTGGTTGCTTGCTTGCATGGCATGACGGTCACTTCAAATCCCGCCGAAGAATGCATGTCGACACGGTTTGCTGCTCGTGGTACGGCGAGAGACAGGTTGAAGCCTGTCACGACTGGTTGTGCTGACCTTGCGGGCAGCTAGAGAAGGGGATGTTTACAGCTCTCCCGCCCATGTCTCGCTCGCGCCCTTGGCGTCATCGCTTTGCCCCGAGTGTCTGCTTGTTGCTCCAGCATGCCGAGTGGTCAAAATTCGTTTCCTAGCCCTGCTGGACATGGAGGGGGGTGGCGAGTGGCCATTTGCAAGGGGCCTGTCCTACGAACGGATAATCCGGCACCAAATCCAGTCGCGCGCTGGAAACTCGAGCCAACTTCGCTTGTTGATGCAGTCGGTCAAGTCATTATTGATTGAGGACGTTGCAAGACAGACCGTGCCATAATCCAATGTAGCGACCCGCGCAGCGCCGCTGAGACAGCGAAGGTGGTGGTCCCGTTGTTGCTGTCCTGCCTTCTACTTTGCGGCGGGCCGCGCTGGCAGCAGCTCATTGCGCGGCGTGCTTAGCCACCATGCTCTCGAGCGCCGAGCGGATGGCACCGCTCAGCTCGTCCACGACCTTGCCGCCCTTGAACACCTTGAAGCTCGGCAGCGACGCCACGCCAAATTCCTCCGGCACCGACTGCAACAGGAAAGCACACACACACACAGCGAGTGAGCCATCTCGCGGCACCACATCGCAGCCGGAACTAATCCAGCTAATCGACTCGGTGGAAGCGATTTGTCGACGCACCTCGACCTCGTCCACATCGACGCGCGAACACCGCGCTGGGAAACTTGGCGCTCAGCTCCTTGAAGAACGGCGCGATCTCGATGCAGGGCTTGCACCACGTCGCCCAAAAGTCCACGACCAGCTGCAGACACAAGAAGAAAGAAATGATGAGAGACACCGAGAGCGGCGCCAGGTGGCCGAAACCACATTGCCAATAGCCAACGCACCACGTGTCCGGCGCGCTCGTTCTGCTGCATGAGCTGTTCCCACTGCTCCTCGGATTCCACGCTCACCACCTGCGGGGCCTTGCGCTGGCGCAGACCGTCGGCGCCACTGGCTTCTCGCCGGCGGGCTTCTCCTGCACAGGCTTCTCGTCCTCGGGCAGCTCCACCTCGACGTAGTGCTTCTGGATACGCGTCTCCAGCCCGTTCTTGTCCGCGCCGCGCATCTCGTCGCACTTGACGCCGTTGCGGAAGAACTGGAACGTGGGCATGGCCGTCACGCCGCAGCCCTGAGAGACCTGCTTGAGCTCGTCCACATCCACCTTGAGGAAGATCGAGCAAGGGTACTTGGCGCTCAGCTCGTGGTACACGGGGCTGATGTAGCGGCACGGGCCGCACCACGACGCCGTAAAGTCCACCACCACCGAGCGCTTGGTCGTCTTGCCCTTGCCGATGAGCTCCTTGAATTGCTGCTCGGACGTCACGTGGATCACGCGGCTCTGCAGGCGAACAGATCAGCAACAAGAGCGCAACAACGTTAGGACGATGGCAAGGATACACCGCCAGGCTGGCTACAATAACGCTGGCAAGGCAACGCACATTCTCCGGGATGGCTGCGTCGTCCTGGCTCAGCACGTTCATGCGGATCCAGCCCCAGAGACCCTGCAGCAGCATGAGCGCGAACGGCAGCAGCGCGTACACGGGGATGCAAACCCTCCGATACAGATCTACAGAGTAGAGGCACAGGAAAGTATGGCGAGAAGAGGTGAGGGGTATGGCGACGTGCTGGAGCTGCAGGGCTGCCCTACCGTCGCCGCCATGGGTGTCGCTTGGATGTCGTCACTGCTTCTAGAAGTGGATGCCACGGCGCGGGTGCTACGGAATATAGACCATCATGTTGAATATGGGTACATTTTAACTGTTGAAGACTTTGATCATCAACAGAGCATGACGCACGGACAGAATTCGCGAGTGAATAGTCTTCGATAAGAGCTTCACCACGACCTGGGTGAGTGGCGACAAGTCCTGACATGTACAACGTGTTTGCCAAGCGAAAATTGCCCGAATAAGCTACTGGTTCTTTTACAAGGTGGGTTCAGTTCTTGTACAGGGACAACCCTCTGTCGCAGGGTCCCGGTAGTGCAGGCCATTCAGGAAGAAAGCCAAGCCAACCAACTTCTGCTGTCATGCGGGACTCTGGCAAGTCGGGCAAGCCGGTGCGGCCGGCGGCAAGGGTCGCAAGAAGCGCGAGAAGGGCACGGCCCGCAAGTTCGTGACGTCGCTGGAGGAGATGACGCTGCGCAACGAGCAGGAGGAGCAGAAACAGAGCGCCCGCAAGGCCCACCGCGGCGACGGCGAGAGCGACGAGGACTCGGAGGACGAGAGCAGCTCGGACGAGGAGGGCGAAGAGCTCGTGGCCTTCGAGCGCGTGCAGACCAACTCGCTGTTCGGCTTCTCCAACAAGGCGGACGGCCCCGCTCTGCAGGAGGAGAAGTCCAAGAAAGTGGGCTTCGCTGCCATCGCCAAGACGCAGAACCCTAACTCGAAGAAGAAGGCCAACAAGGTCATGAAGGCCAAGGACATGGACGGCAACGCCGCGCCGCAGCAGCTCAGCCGACGAGAGCGCGAGGCCATCGAGAAGGAGCGAGCAGCCGCCTACTACCTGAAGAAACACTTGGCTGGAGAGACGGAGGAGGCCAAAAAGGACCTGGCTCGGCTGAAGGAAGTCAAGCGTCGTCGTGAAGAGGCGGAACTCCGCAAGAAAGAGGAGGAGGAGGCGGCGGCCGAGCGCGAGAAGGCCAAGAAGAAGGTCGCGGTCAAGGACGACGGTACGTCTCAGTTAGGTATTGTAGTAGTGGGTAGATTTTTGCTGATTGGTGGCGGGTTTCTGTTGTAGATGAACCTTTGGACGCGCGTGCGATCAAGGCCCTGAAGCCTGCAGTCCTCAAGGAGAAGCTGAAAGAGCGCGATCTGTCTACGCAGGGCCAGAAGAAGGAGCTGATCCAGCGACTCATCGACTACGAGAACGAGCGTGCGTTATAGAGGGCTTTTGGTGTCCATGCATACGTGTCGTTCCCATGCGAAACAAGCAAAAGAGCAGATTTACATCTTCCATTGTGTTTCCGCTATTCCTACGCTCACTGTGAGCTCGTGCCAAAGCAGTGTGCAGACCTGGAGGGCTTGGTCGCCGTAATCGCAATGACAGCAACCCAGGCTCCTTGCTAAGAGTTCACTTGTCGAGAATGGGGACAGCGAGAGGAGAATATAAACACATTCTCGATCTCTACAGTGTACAAGTATCACGCAACTAACAATGGGTCAGCCGCATCAGCAGAGCTAAAGCTCGCGCCAAACGGGCTGATCTTCACGCACAAAACCACTCCGAGCCTAGTGGGTCTGACGCTCGGTCGCACCGACAACCTACTCCGATCGGAGCTTGCGGTACTGCTTCGCGGAAGTAGACGCTCCCGCAGAAGTGGGTGTGCTCGCGGTCACAGAGGCTGGTGTGTCGCCTGCTGCAGGGGTGGCTGCTTCAGGGCTCCCAGCATTGGCCGTCGCAGAGGCGCCTCCGGTCGACGTTGAAGGCGTTCCGGCAGTGGCCGTTCCAGAGGCCCCACCGACTTGAGCGGCGCCGTTCACACTCGTCCCGCCGTTAGCACCACCGTAGACCTGGCCACCGGGTTGAGCGCCACCGCCAACCTGAGCGGCGCCGTTAGCGCCTGGCCCGCCCGTGCTAGCTGTAGCAGAGGCACCGCCATTGTTGCGACCGCCGACCTGAGCACCCCCATTACCGTGACCGCCGGTAGCAGTCGCGGATGCGCCGCCGTGATCGCCTCCGTTGTAAACGCCACCCCCATGCCACCGCCAACCCCGACGCCAGCACCGACGCCTCCAATACCGACGCCGGCACCGACGCCTCCAATACCGACCCCGGCACCGATGCCTCCGACGCCAACTCCAACTCCGGGGCCATAACCCCACGGCCCCACGCCGACTCCAACACCGCCGTACACACCGGGACCGTAGCCCCACGTCGCATGTACCCGTTCGTCACGGCCGACATGGCTAGGCAAACGGTGAAGCTCTTGCTGCTGGGCATTGTTGGTTGTGTGGGAAGGTTGATGCGAAGCTGTTGACGCGAAGCTTGAGTCTGAAGAGAAACCTGGCCCTTGTCGCTGTTGTCCCTCGAGAGGAAGTTTGGGAATGAGTTTGGTCTCGGTGACTGTGGTCTTCGGCCTGCGTCGGCCTGCGCGGGGTGCTGATGAGAATGATGAGAATGATGACCAGTGCGCGTTAATGACATTCGGAGTCACCGATACATGTGCGAGCTCAGGTTTTCCTGCTGGTTTCGACTTTTGGTACGAAGATCTGGGCCGTGTGGCGAAATTGGGGACAGCCGTCCCAGTCGCATGTGCGTGTCGAAAATATTTTGCGACCGCCTCGGTCTGCAGTGAGCGGTGGCAATCATGGGACTGTGGGTGGGCCTGCTGGTGAGCGGCGGTGACGGTTAAGGAAAGCAGCGACTCGAGGTGTGCTATCGATCTTGATCGTTTGCCTCAAAAGGGTTCATAAACCTCGAGAATGTAACCCAGGCATGTATATCGTGGCAAGTTCATACCACTGAGCTTTCATGCTGTCCGATCTGCGGTGGAAGCAGCAAACAAGGAGCACCGTGCTGTATGTAGACCACGGCAGCCGTCTCGCCATTTGGTTTGAACCCAGGCTGCTCCGACACGAAAGAAGACTTTGGTCTCCGTTGCCAAAAAGTGTAAAAGCGCACAGCCAACACCAAAGAGACACTTTCAGGTGCGGCGACCAAGCTACACTACTGCTAGTAGTCGAGCGCATGGTCTCGTGACGAGACTCTCGTCTGGGTCACCCAGCAACATCAACAGCGATCTGGTCATCAAATGGACCTTGTCGGTTTTTAGGCTGTAGCTCTCGCGTCAACGAATCCGCGATCCGTTCCGTAGTTCATTCCCAAACAAGCTCACCAGCCAACAGGCCGACAAATTCTCGACAGCAACATCCACTTCCATACACCTCAGCAATGATCAGCACCAAGATCCTCCCGCTCTGCCTGTCCGCGGTGGCCCTGATCAACGGTGCGCACGCCCAGTGGTACGGTCCCGGTCCCGGTGTCGGAGTCGGAGTCGGCGGCGTTGGCGTCGGGCTCGGTGGCGTGGGTGTGGGTCTCGGCGGCTGGGGCTACCCAGGCTACGGCTATGACGGCTACTACGGCGGCTACCCCGGTAACGCGGGTGGGGCCGCAGCCAGCGCGACTGCGACTGCGAACCGCAGGCTCCGCATGGAGTAGGCGAGTGTCGCGACGGTCGCTCCTCAGTCTCAACTTTTGTGTGTGTGCGTTCGAGGCATCAACCGGAGCAGTACTTGGAAGAAATCTGCAGCTTTGTAGCGTAGCGAAATGGAAAACATTTAGTAGTCGAACAACGCATGTATCTTGCAGTCGAACATCACAT
Source organism: Phytophthora quininea (assembly GCA_011947345.1). NCBI lineage: Eukaryota > Oomycota > Peronosporomycetes > Peronosporales > Peronosporaceae > Phytophthora > Phytophthora quininea. The sequence goes on from JAAVTG010000064.1 coordinate 237,630, forward strand.
TTGTCGTCCATCCGAAGGGTAAGAACAGGTTGCTGCAGATCGAAGAGTTTTAGCTAGAATCCTCAAAGACGGAGTGTTATTCACGGGTAGCCGGGCTGCAGATGCATCCTGTAGAATACAAACGTGATTGAAAGAGTTCGTACTGCAGGCGAATGTCGTCGTTTGCTGTTTGAAATTGGTCAGAATCTACCCAGAGCCAGCTACGACGCACCCAGAGACGTTCGCTAAAAGATCACAGCGGTCACTTTGCGGTCGAACCTCGTTACGGCGGGCGAACAAAAGTTATTTGATTTCACAGAAGCTCGTGCCAGAGCAGTTTGCAGGCCTACCAAACAAAACGCTATAACTGTTCACTTGTCCAGTGTTACGGGCAAACAGCACTTGAAGCATTCTCTTTCACCGATTTCCATTACGCAATTACAGTAACAATGGGTCAGCCGCATCAGCAGAGCTAAAGCTCGCGCCAAACGGGCTGATCTTCACGCACAAAACCACTCCGAGCCTAGTGGGTCTGACGCTCGGTCGCACCGACAACCTACTCCGATCGGAGCTTGCGGTACTGCTTCGCGGAAGTAGACGCTCCCGCAGAAGTGGGTGTGCTCGCGGTCACAGAGGCTGGTGTGTCGCCTGCTGCAGGGGTGGCTGCTTCAGGGCTCCCAGCATTGGCCGTCGCAGAGGCGCCTCCGGTCGACGTTGAAGGCGTTCCGGCAGTGGCCGTTCCAGAGGCCCCACCGACTTGAGCGGCGCCGTTCACACTCGTCCCGCCGTTAGCACCACCGTAGACCTGGCCACCGGGTTGAGCGCCACCGCCAACCTGAGCGGCGCCGTTAGCGCCTGGCCCGCCCGTGCTAGCTGTAGCAGAGGCACCGCCATTGTTGCGACCGCCGACCTGAGCACCCCCATTACCGTGACCGCCGGTAGCAGTCGCGGATGCGCCGCCGTGATCGCCTCCGTTGTAAACGCCACCCCCATGCCACCGCCAACCCCGACGCCAGCACCGACGCCTCCAATACCGACGCCGGCACCGACGCCTCCAATACCGACCCCGGCACCGATGCCTCCGACGCCAACTCCAACTCCGGGGCCATAACCCCACGGCCCCACGCCGACTCCAACACCGCCGTACACACCGGGACCGTAGCCCCACGTCGCATGTACCCCGTTCGTCACGGCCGACATGGCTAGGCAAACGGTGAAGCTCTTGCTGCTGGGCATTGTTGGTTGTGTGGGAAGGTTGATGCGAAGCTGTTGACGCGAAGCTTGAGTCTGAAGAGAAACCTGGCCCTTGTCGCTGTTGTCCCTCGAGAGGAAGTTTGGGAATGAGTTTGGTCTCGGTGACTGTGGTCTTCGGCCTGCGTCGGCCTGCGCGGGGTGCTGATGAGAATGATGAGAATGATGACCAGTGCGCGTTAATGACATTCGGAGTCACCGATACATGTGCGAGCTCAGGTTTTCCTGCTGGTTTCGACTTTTGGTACGAAGATCTGGGCCGTGTGGCGAAATTGGGGACAGCCGTCCCAGTCGCATGTGCGTGTCGAAAATATTTTGCGACCGCCTCGGTCTGCAGTGAGCGGTGGCAATCATGGGACTGTGGGTGGGCCTGCTGGTGAGCGGCGGTGACGGTTAAGGAAAGCAGCGACTCGAGGTGTGCTATCGATCTTGATCGTTTGCCTCAAAAAGGGTTCATAAACCTCGAGAATGTAACCCAGGCATGTATATCGTGGCAAGTTCATACCACTGAGCTTTCATGCTGTCCGATCTGCGGTGGAAGCAGCAAACAAGGAGCACCGTGCTGTATGTAGACCACGGCAGCTGTCTCGACAAATGTGCTTTAGTAAAAATGCAGGGGTAGACAGAATGTGATGGATTTCGTCGTCTACTGTTGGAAGTCGGCCAGACTCCCCACTTACATCGCCAGCTACGCCACATCCAGGCACGCCGGTAAAGGGCAATGGATCATAGCATTTCCTTTGCCGTTGCAGCGGGGAGAGCCGAACTTCAAATGACGCGACTTGCAATAGCGTTTTTTCTCGGACGCACGTGGGCTAACCATATGCTCGTACCAAAGCAGTGTGCGAGTCTGGAAGAACGCTGTCTCCGTGGTCGCGACAATAGCACCCCAGTCTTCTTGCAGCGAGCCCAAGAATTCCACTTGCTCACTTTGCCCTTACTTCAAGGAGGGTTAACCCTTCTAAATGAAAGGTCGGCCATACAATTCAGAAGCCTAATACTGCTGGGACCATGGCGAACGCTGCCAACGCCGAGATGGTGGCCAGCCTGATTGGCGAGAAGGTGCTGGAGACGCTGGACCAGAAGGAACAGAAGCTGGACGAGACCATCAAGAAGCTCGAGCAGGCCGACGATGACGAGCTGGAGCGCTTGCGCGAGAAGCGGCTGCAGGCCATGCAGCAGAAGGCTCGCCAGGCGCAGGAGCTGCGCTCGCAGGGCCACGGCGAGTACTCGACCATCTCCGACACCCACGAGTTCTTCGACACGATGAAAAAGAGCGACAGGGTGGTGGTGCATTTTTCACGCCGGCCAACGCCTTCTGCCAGCTCGTGGACGGCCACTTGGCTCGCTTAGCGCCGCATCATCTCGAGACCAAGTTCGCGCGCATCAACGCCGAGAAGGCCGAGTACCTGGTGGACAAGCTGGGCGTCTGGATGATCCCATGCATCGCTCTGGTCAACAAGCAGAAAGTAGAGAAAATGGTGCAAGGTTTGGATGAACTGGGAGGCTCGGATAAGTTCTCGACCGCCTACTTGGCGTACTACTTGGGTCTGCATAAGGTGCTGACGTACGAAGGCCCTGAGCCAGAGAGTCCAATGGACGACTGCGGAGGAGCGTACGCGGCAGGTAGTGACCCCGCAGCAGTTCGGCACCAGCTCGATCAGGAGAAACTCAACAGTATTCGGCAGAGCATCTTCTACGACAGCGACCTGGAGGAAGATGACGACTAGTGGTCTTACCCAGAGAACTTAACACATATTGTGGGAGTATACGGTGCTTTATGAGCTATCTGTAGTGTTATTCTACTTGAGTTGGTCTCTAGTGTCTCCATTCTTGTGAGAATTAGCAAGACACTGCTGTCTGTACGCGCGTTGGCGCTGTCGTAAGTACTCTTTGCTGCTGATACTACTATTGGGGCTTGAGTTCTTTGTTGCAGCTCCATTGGCAGTGTCAAGGGAGTCGTGTCGCCATTTGGATAAGTTCGACAGCGTCCAGCCATCTTTGCCTCTTGAAATGACGGCTTCAGCACGGTCTTCCAGTCCGAACGCGCGGATTTCCATGGCGCTGGGAGGTCCATTCAATGGGGTTTTAGAACCTGCAGCAGGCGGTTCGGGTCGATGTGTTTCTGCTCGCTTTGCCGGGGTGGAAGGCTCGTCGAGAGCAACTGCAGACCGCTTGGACGGTCGAGCCAGGTGATCCATCACGGAACTCTTATTGTGAGATTTTGGACAAGATGAATGGCTGGTCTATTGTGAATTTTGGGATTAGAAGCAGCACCAGCAGTCGAATGGGCAGTCCTTGGTGTTGCCGCCCTTGCCGATCTGAAGCGAGGACTCTGTGTAAATGGGCAACCCGTCTTCATCATAACGCACTGCAACCAGCAGACAACTCGCATTGTTAGTGCGATTGTAATTTACAGAGACAAATTTTACACAATTGTACCTGGTCGCGGGTCCGGATTGAGTCCACCAGCAGTCGAGTTGGTGTCTGTGAAGAACAAGCGCAAGAGTCAGAAACTTGACGCAAATAATCTGTAGATGCAATAGCAGACGTACTCTGCGCTTCGAGCTTCTTGATCTGCTCTTGCAGTCGGTCCTTGTCGGCCTTCTCGCGCTTGGCAGCTTCCTCTTCTGCTAATTTCAACTTTTGCTCCTCGATTGTCTTTTGCTGTTTGGTAGCCTTCAGCGTCGCGAACAGGTCGTCAATCTCGTTGCCTTTTCCATCCTTCTTGCCGGTTGTAGCGTCCTTGGTAGCAGCAGTCGAGGCCTCTTTGTTCCTTTTCTTATTTTTCTTGCTCTTCTTCTTCTTAGCAGCATCTGCAGAGTTTCTCTCCGAAAGATTGGAGGCTACTGTTGCTGCAGATTGCTCATTTTTCTGCTTGGGTCTCTCGGCCACCATAGGCTTAACGTTTGTAGTTGCAGACTTGTTGACTTTCTTGGACTTCTTCGTTACAGGCTCCGCACTCCCTGCATCCTGCGATTCTGCAGCCTGCTAAATACGTAAAGGTAAAGGTCAATCTCATTAGTATTTTACAGCAGCAGCAGCAGAGGATAAGCCGCGGTTGCACTCACAGCGCGCGCAGCATTAGAGCGACCTCTCTTCCGAGCCATTATTGGTTGTGACGGCGCTGAAAAACTGCATATCAAATGGTGTAGTCGTACACAATCTGTGCCCGAAAGGTCACGTACGTGGCGTGTTCAACATGTGCAACAGCAAGTTACCGCTCATGTCTTTCCAAGTGCATTCATTGATCATTCATGGGGTCCTATCGCTCTCTCACTCGCTTCCAGCTGGCGGGTTGGGTCTCCTTACGTTCATCTCTCAAGTATCTAGCAGCAGGAGCTCTTCTTCTTCTTCTTCTGGCTCTCGGTCGTGTTGTCACTGGTGATGGCGATGCTGTTGCCCTGTGGTAGACTAGTGGTGGCGTTCTCCTCGGCCTGGATCGTTTTGCGACTCATGAGCTTGTAGATCTCTGTGAGGATGCGCTGGAAGGCCGTGTCCACGCCCGTGGCCTCCAGAGCGGACGTCTCGATGAACGCCAAGTTGTTCTTCTCTGCAAAGGCCATGGCTTCCTCGGTCGACACTGCGCGGAGGTGGCGCAGATCGCTCTTGTTGCCCACCAGCATGATCACTGTGTTGGCGTCCGCATGGTCCCGCAGCTCCTTGAGCCAGCGCTCCACGTTCTCGAACGTGCCGTGCTTGGTGATGTCGTACACCAGCAGCGCTCCTACTGCGCCGCGGTAGTACCTGCAACGTCAACCATTAGTCTTTTAATTCTTTTGAGTTGGGTGCTGACGTACGCGCTGGTGATGGCTCTATATCTCTCCTGTCCGGCGGTGTCCCAGATCTGCGCCTTGATGGTCTTGCCCTCGGCCACGATGGACTTGGTGGCGAACTCGACGCCGATGGTGCTCTTGCTCTCGAGGTTGAACTCGTTGCGCGTGAAGCGGGACAGCAGGTTGGACTTGCCGACGCCCGAGTCGCCGATCAGCACGATCTTGAACAGGTAGTCGTACTCGTCCTCGCGCGGCGACGCCATGGCGGGCTCTGATCGGCTCTATACGTGCGTCGAGGGGTCAAAGCGCCAAGATAAGTCGCCGTCTGGCTCGAGCGTTCGTTTCGCAACGGGCGGCGGGCGTTGTAGACATGTCTCGCGTGACCGAATGGACGGTCGCTATATATTCAGCCTATCGCGACCGACTGCGAAAAAATTTCCAATGGCCATCGATCGCATTGTGTGAAAGTGAGACACGAGACCATGGCGACCGAGCTGTTTGAGGATATCTTCGAGGTGCGGCAGCTGAACCCGGACGGCAAGAAGTTCGACAAAGGTAAGCACGCAGGCTTTGAAGTGGCGCAGTGCTGGCTGTCGTCATCGCTAACTGATGTCTAAATGGCTTGTGCTACCTGACAATAGTGACCCGCGTCGTGTGCAAGGGCGTGTCGTACGAGCTGGAGCTGACGCTGGACATCAACTCGGAGGTGTATCGTCTGCGCCAGAACGAGAAGTTCACACTGGCGCTCGTGTCCACACTGGACCTGGAGGGCAAGCCCGACGACGGGATTTACAACCAGTCTGGCAAGGTGCGTCCTCTGCCAACAAGACCATTTCTATTTGGACAAGATGCTGACTTTACAGCTTTATTATTTATTTATTTATTAGCCGACGCTGCTGGACCGCTACGACTACGGCATGTACGGCAAGGTGTTCCAGTACGACCACGAAGGCGGCAACATGGTCTCCATCTACGCCAGTTTCGGCGGCCTGCTCATGTGCCTGCGCGGCGAGCAGCGTCACCTGCACATGATTCACAACGACACACGGATCTACTGTCTGCTGCGCAAGCAGTAAGCGAAGCAACCGCAGCAAAAACAACAAGCAGAGGATTCGGCACGTTGCAAGCTTTTCTTCCATTTTGCGCTAGTCGAGTGTAAACCAAGCAGAGGCAGACGCTGACTTCAACGATCAGCTGAAGCAGGGTATATAGTTGGCGTTGGGAGCTCGTCACGCTACGTTAATCTCCGGAAGAATGCAACAAGTTTTTTGTCTCTTTAATTAAATTTCTGCTGTCTGCACAACGTCACCGGTGAACTGGAACGCACAGAAATTCCTCTGAGTATGCAAGTCACTGGTTCTCTCCGTTCTAAGAGCGACGCTATTTGTCCTCCTTGGCCATCTCGCGCATCTTCTTGTAATATTCCTCTCTCGATACAGCTTGAGGTGGGTATTGGATGTATTTCCACTACGTAAAGCATCATAAATGTCAGCACAATATACTCTCCATATACAGTCCGGACCACCCACCCTGTTGATGATTAAGTTGATGCAGTCGGGCTGCGCGTAGATGCACGTGGCGATCACCGGGACTGCGGCCAGTCGATACAAGACGTTAGAATGACTACCAGGTATACAGAGTATCAGTGCACGCACTGGAGATGTAGACGCCGATGCGCATGAACTCCCACTTGAGGCTGACCATGACTACCGAGCTCTCTTGTGTCTTGATCTGCTCCTGTTCCAGTGTGCGGCTCAGCTTTGGCCCAAGTCTATGCTTCCCAGATTGTACCAAAAGAGCGGGACATAGGTACAAAGTGGTTCGTTATCATCTTGAAGTCATTCGCCAACGGACGCAATGAAGCAGCGAGCGTCTCCATACGCCGCCACGTCTCGTAGCAAGGCTGAGAGGCGTTTAAGCGAGGAGGAGGATGCGTCTCAAGTGCATACGATCCGACGTAGTAGCCCCGTGAAAGCGCGCGCTTCGAACGGCTCGCTGAGGCCCAGAAGTAACACGGACAGAGCCGACTCTGGAGATGACGAAGACGACGATTTAGTGGACGATCTAGACGAGGCGGCAGAGCATGCTGCTTTACTTCAGGAGCAGGCAGAGATGCGAGCGAGATTCACCTTCAGAGAACCGACCAAGAAGACGCTGGGGGACCAATTTGCGGCCGCTATGCGTCGCAAGCGCCGCATGTTGGCTCGCAACGAGAACCTGCGCTTCCGAGAGCTGTACAAGCCGCCAGAGCCCATCGCAGTGGTGCTGGTAATTGCAGTGGCCACGGCAGTGACGCTGATTATTACCAAGACGTGGCCTTTTCACGAGAGCGTTTAAGACTTTAATGAACACTGCCTTCTAAGATTGCAACCGGTGTTCAAGCATTTACCAAGATTGGATACGTGATGACGGAGAAGATTGATTCTTGCGACGCTTCGCTACAATGTCGACGCTCGCGGATTTGGGCGTTCCGGAGGAAGAGGTGAACTGCGGACGTCTAGAGGCCGGATCTCCTCGCGGCACGGTGGCCTGGACGCCACTGCAATATGCATGCGCTTTGGGAGATGAAAAACTTGCGCTGGAGCTACTGAAGAGAAATCCTGATGCTGTTCACGACGTCGGAAGCGTACGTTTGGCTCTTTCCAGGGAACGTTGATTCATTTACGTCGGTTTGCGGTGCTTAGACAAGATACGCGTATTCGCCGCTGCATGTTGCCGTAAAATTTGAGCATGAAAGGATTGTCAAGTTGCTTCTCGCGGCATCACCTCAAGCTAAAGTCAACGCTACTGACAATGAAGTACGTGTTGCTGTATCTTCGAATTGGATACTACGGTACCACACTGATTTCGTTGACTAGGTTGGTTGTACACCGCTGCATTTGGCAATATTGCAAGGCAATCTCGCCATCACGAAGCTGCTGCTTGAAGATACCAACGTCCAACAAATCGGTTCAAAGGTACTTGTGGCAGAGAATGCAAAGCAGTCTTACGATCATTTTTTTTTTGTAGACTGGGACGGCGCCGATTGAGTTAGCAGAGGAGCTAGAGCGCTTGGATATGAAAACTTTACTTCTAGACCAAGCAACTCGCTCTTCTGGTCGAGCTCAACTTGCCGGTTGGTTGGCAAGCATCGGTTTGGTGCAATACGCAGCAGAGTTTTTGACGAAGGATTCGACGATCCCCAGTTCCTTCTCGGCCTCGGTCGACTCGATGATAGGACACTAGATGCCATACACGTCCAGAAAGCAGGCCATCGTGCAAAGCTGCAGAGTCTGTACCAGCTAAAAGAATTCCTCCGCGTCGAGGCGGAAAATGATGAAAATCCACAAGAATCGGACCAAGATGGCAGAGGCGAAGAGTCTGACGAAGAAGAATCCGAGTCGGATGCCGAAGACGATGATTCTTGGTCTGAAGAGGATAGCTAAGTGTTACAAGGAAACAAGGGGCTGTGACTATTGATGCATCTCTTGGTTGTGCTATTGCGCGTCGCTATTTGCTTCATAGGCTATGGATCGTGCTGTTGATAGCAGACACGGTGGTGTTGTAGACCGCTGCCGGATTGGGTGGCGTGACTTCGTCAGGCACGTAGAAGGTCTTGTCGTTGGGGTGAACGGACTTGTATATCACGATTCCAGCAATTCCAACGATCACGAGGAACGTGAATAGCAAGATGACGCGGTCTGTCGCCATGCGCCGCGCGAACGATCGGATCAGTTTATCGGCACGCTGCAGACTGTCCTCGATGCCCATGACCGTGTCTGTGATCTCGACAATGTGCTCGCGCTGGCTGCGAAGAGCTTCGGCGGTGGCTGCGGCAACATCTTTGGACTGCTCCACCATCTTCGCCGTGCTCATGAGACTCTGCTCGGTCTTGTTCTGGATTTCCAGCGTTTTATCCAACACTTCCTTGTTGCCCATGCCGTTCGTTCCTCGAGCTCCAGCAGCATTAGCCGCAGGGCGATCGCCAAAGGCCATTTCGTTCCTGCTCGGCTTTTGCCCAGCGGAACTCGCTGGAGAGCTCTTCCACACGTGCGCAGTGCTCTTCAAATTTCTACAAAAGACCCACATGAGAGACGCGCAATTGGGTTTCGACGATCAGCGACGACAAACCTCTCTGAACGCGACGACTTGGTCGCGTGGGGCTTGTCGTAGTGCCAGTTGGAAGCCCTTCTTGAGCTCCACCATCTCTTTGAGCTTCACTTCCGCCATCGCCAACATCTACAGGGCCAAGTCGTTAAATCTCAAGCATTTTGTCATCATTCTCGCCATCTTGTTGTACCTCTGGCCGCGCACCGGGCGGCGCCTTGGCAACCTTGCCCATCAGGTCGTTGAGCTTCTCAATGGCATCGCTCAGGTCTGCGTCGTAGTAGCTGATCTCCGCCATCCTGGAGCTACTGGCAGACGCCTCTCGGTCGAATCAACTGCAGCCTGTCGGACAAGACGCGCTTGCTCTTCTCTTCTAGCGTATCGATACGAAAACAATGGAACGTGGTGGCCAGTAGTTGTCCGTGGGCAGTCCGTTTCAATCCCATAGCGCTCTTGACGACGTACGTTTCTTGCCAAAAAGCTTTTCTTGAAGCGACTCCAGCACAATATAACGGGCATCAATCACTTAGCAACACATGCCAGCACCCTGCAAACACACGGAAGCGTCTAAGGTTACATTGTCATTCCCTTTTGCGCGTCGGTTATCGTCTGCCTGCTCCTCCTGCTCCGATACTTCGCCTTCGTCTTCTTCCGCGCTTAACGCTGTGTGTCAGCTCTATGTAATCCTCGGCCCAGGTCCGATCGACCCGGGAAGCGTAGGTCCTTCCTATAATTAAGGAGGGCTTGAACGTCGTGTGGCCCCAAACGGAAGGACAGAGCTCTCTTTCTCCGTCCTCCTATATAACAATCCCCGCCTTTGGCCGTCTAGAAGGACGGCGGCGCCAGCTTCTGTTCGTCCAGCTCGGGGTTGCCCAAGTCTCCAGGCAGGCCCTGGTCTGGCTGGGGGCGAACCACTCGTTCACCATGATGCTGACGCCTTCGATGGCCGCGAGCAGGACGCCACCAATCAGGGCCTGGCCAGCAGCAGCTCGGGGGCCGGCACGGGCTGCCAGCGCGCCACCGGTGGCCGCGCCAGCCAGGATAGAGTTCCAGGGGTCTTCCTTCCGTCGCAACGCCTCGAACGTGCAGTCGAAGGACGAGAACAGCAGGCCCCAGACGGCAAAGCCGCCGGCCAGCACGGGCGTGCGCATCTTGGCGTTGTAGATGGCGCCGCGGATCCGCTGGCCCGACGGAGAGTTGCGCGCGCCCTTGAAGGTGTACCAGCCGGAGCCGAACACGGCGCCCAGCACGAAGCCGCCCCCAGCGTCCTCGACGATACGGAAGGGACAAGGCTCGCGCTCCATTGCTTGTGTACTTGGAATGCGTTGGAGCCCTAGAAAAAAACTGTACCAATAAGAATTTTGTACCGTTATTTTGGCACTAAGGGGTGAAATCTTCAAAACAAAAGATCGAGAAGTTGATCATGGTGGGAACTCGTATGCCGGACGCCGTGGCGTGGACGACCGAGGGAGACGCCAAGCTGCAGCTCAAGGACGTGACGCAGGAAGGCGTGCACGAGGCGCGTGCGCAGTGGGAGCCCTACGACTTCAACGGCGGCACCGTGTTGGCCATCGCCGGCCAGGACTTTGTGGTGATTGCTGGAGACACCCGCCTCAGTACCGGCTACTCGGTGCTCAGTCGTGAGGAGAGCAAGTTGCACCCGCTCACGAAGACGGCGGTGCTGGGCTGCCCTGGCTCCCACAACGACATCATCCAACTGCGCGGCGTGCTGAGCATCCGCGCCCAAATGTACGAGCACGACAACGAGACGAGCATGAGCGCGGGTGCGTTGTCGCAGCTGCTCATGAACACGCTCTACTCGCGTCGCTTCTTCCCGTACTATGCGTTCTGTATCTTGGGCGGCATCGACGAGGAAGGCAAAGGAGCTGTCTACACGTACGACGCCATTGGGTCCTACGACCGCGTGACGCGTGCGGCGCAGGGATCCGGCGGCCACTTAATGATCCCGTTGTTGGACAATTTAGTGGAACACGACACACGCACGGACCCGAAGAAGCAGTTGACGCTGCAAGAGGTGAGAGAGGGAATGAGAAGAGAAACGGGACTATATGCTGATGTTTTTATTTTTATTATTTTAGACCAAGGACATTATCAAGGACGCGTTCATTACGGCTGGAGAAGTAAGTGGAAGAGGTGCATTTGCTGCAGGGGATTTTCGTGCTGATTACTTCTTGTTGATGCAGAGAGATATTTACACGGGCGACAGCGTGGAGATCTTGACCATCAAGGCGTCGGGGATCGAGCGCGAGATGTTTGCTCTCAAGAAGGACTAGACGTTTCTTACCGGATCCTCCTAGGGAGAAATAGTGACCTTCTAACCAACATGAAAAAGAGGTGACACTTTTTACTGCTCGTGTATTTGAGAACGTCTCGATCTCGTCTCTTACTTGCCTTTGCTCTTCTAACTCTCCCGGTTCTTGAGCGCCAGTTGGCGCACCTTGCGCTTGTACAGTTCCGGGTCGTTCTTAAGGTCCATGTAGGGCTCTCTCTGGGCCGGGTCGGCCATGTTGGGGGCGTCCAGCAGGTCCTGCACGCCCTTGAGGATCTGCTTGATGGTCACGCTGGGCTTCCAGTCCTTGTCCTCGTTCAGGATGCTCAGACACACGGTGCCCGACGGGTACACGTTAGGGTGGTACAGCGGCGGCGTGAACTTGACGAGCGGCGGCTTGCTCGGATAGTCCTCGCTGAAGGCCAGCGACATTTTGAACACGCCTCCTTCCCAGTCCGTGCCGGCCTTGCCCGGGATGCCCGCGTGCCACATCATGAGGTTGAGCGAGCCATCGTCGCTCGAGATGGGGCGCGCCCAGAATCCCGCCGGGTGGTCTCGTCGCCAGTTCTTGCGCTCCTGACGCAGGCGCTGCACGGCGATCGAGTCGTCACTCATGGCCAAACCAACTGCACAACTTGCTATTTGATGTTTCCCGCCTAATGAAAAAGGTTAACTTAATCGAGTAGTATAATCAACTTAAGCGAGGTCGAGACGCGAAACGTCGCGGATTTGTGTCATTTTGCCAATGGACTCGAACGAGGTGTGGAGGTTTGGTAGTTCTGCTTGCTGGTGTTTGTACTGACGTGCTGGTGTGTGTAGAGCGAATTCTCACAGGAGGATGTGCTGCCGATTGCCAAGACGGTAGGAACTGTTGCTGTTAATACTTTGGTTAGGATTAATGTGTGCTGTTTAGGCGATCGAGGCGGCGCTCAAGGATACCGTCTACAATCGGAAGAAGGTCATGGACTGGTCCAATACGCTAGTGGCGAGTGTCTTGACGGGGCTGCAGAACCTCAATAAGCCCTTCAAATACGCGGTGACGTGCCTCATCATGCAAAAGACGGGGGCAGGAATGACCACCGCGGCCGCTTGCTTCTGGGATCCGACCATGGACGGATACTGCACCGTGCTATGGGAGAACAGCACCATCTACTGCATCGTCACAGTCTACGGGGCTGCCATATCGCCGTCGGCCATTAAAGCGGATCACTAGACAAATCCCAAAGTGCGATGTATTGCAGAATCCATCTACACAACTCGTCCCTTCCTCTAGCTAATCGCCTGCTGCAAGACAGAGAGGCAGGCCTGGGCTGTGTTTTTGACGTCTTGTTGCTACTGATCAGGCTCTGAAGCTTCTGCGTGAGTAGTGGACTGTACTGCTTGGCCTCCTCGATGAACTTGGCTCGCTCCTCGGCCTTCTCTTCGTCATTCGCCGCACTGGAAATCGCTTCCAACATGTTTTGGAGGGCAAAGACCGCTCGGTGCAGCGTCTCCACGTTGGACCCCTCCATCACAATTGCCGTGAACGACTTGAGGCCGCCCTGACGCATCAACAACCAACCAACATGCGGCACTTGGGACACCATCGCCAACGCCCCGCCAGCAGCTCGTGCAGTCTCAAAGTCTTCAGCCTCGTCCTCCAACGAAGCAAATGCGATCCAAAGACGCAGCTTCTCTTCATTCATGAAGACCTGCTCAATGACCTTTTCGTTCGGAAGCAAGTTGCAAATCGCTTCGGTGGCAGCACGACGGACCAATTCGTGCTCCGAAAACTGCAAGTACTGCAACGTGGAGAGGCCCTGAGGCTCTCCTACTATACGTGCTTTGGTTTCCTCAGACACACTGGCGATGTTTGTTAGCGCCATGAGCGCTTCGAACTGCAGTAACTGCGTGTCCCCTTTGCACAGGTCCAGCAGCGGTCGAATCGACGAGAAGAGCGACGACGAAGGGATCAAGTTTGGGTTCGTACTGATCAAGATCTTGGCCATGGCTTGGCCTGCGGCATTCGAGATCTTTGTGCCGTGAAGCTGCTTCGGGTTCTTAGCGGCCGGTTTGCTCTTGGCCACTGCAATGTGGTGAAGCGACAGCGGAATTAGAGCCTGGAAGACGCCACATTGCACTAAACTACCGCGTACAGATCCCACTTCAGCTGCATGGAGAGCACTGAGTGTCGCCATCTCCATGATATTCTCCGACTTAGTGGCAGACAACTTCAGTAGCTGCACCAGCGTAGTCAAAACTTCTCGCGACGCTGCTAAGCGAGTTACACGAGCCTCGACGTGTTCTTGTGTGTCCCCATCGTCAAGGACAGACTTTTGCTTTAGAGCTTTTTGCAGCTCTTCGTATTGGTCTGCTGTCATCTCCATCCCTTCCATCTGCTTCCGCTTAATAGCAGCCTCCGACGTCAGCACGTGGTGCAAGATATACCCGATCCCATAGTAGACATTGGAGCGGAAGCCGACCTCGCTTGCGCCCCGGACTCTTTTGTGTTGGGGAATTCTACATTGAATACGCTCGCCACTGCCCCTGGACGCTTCGCAAAGGCATCCTTTACAGGAGTGTAAGTGATCAAGTACGACAATGCCTCAATACCGCGCTCTTTAGGAGAAACACCGCTCCAATACAGTTGAGATCGGGGAGTTTGCTTCTTTTCTTGTTTCGCTTTCTCCGCCACTCTGTGTTTGCTCTCAACCGCTTCAGCAGTTTCTAGTGCCTCAAATACGCTGTCCATAAGGAATTGCCCGTCTGCAGAAGGCATTTCCAAGGTTTTCTCGACGATACCAAGCTTTACCTGGATGCTGAGCGCACTCGCACGGAGCATCAAATCCTCCTCCTCGTCCATTTCAGCCTGCAGCATGCGGTAGATCTCCACTCTTAGAGCAGGAGGCACACAAGCAGGACCGTGCTCCACTCCGCAGATGCTCGCCACACAGTCGACCCAGATTTCTTGCAACTGCCGGGTGTGAGCCTTGGCGTCGTCGAAAGTTCGGGATGCAGCCAAGAATTCATGCAGACGGGTAAGGAAGGCAGTGCCGTCGTTTCCAGTTTGTTGGACAGCCCAAAGTGCGAGCTTCGCATTGGACAAGAAGAGAGCAGACAGTAGAAGACACGACGTGGATCCCTCAGCCAGTTGAGTGCGGTTTGTGGCCCGAGCTGCCAATACAGGCGTCACACACCAGTCCCGCACTAACTTCTTCAGCGTCGCATCATCGCCCTCGAAGTGAGCAAGACACTGCGTAAAGACTAGCGGAAGGCGGCTCAACAGCACGGGAGTCAAAGTCGAAGCTGGAGCTTCATCCTCTGTAGAAATAGCAACCGCTTCGAATCCAGGGAGAGCACTGGAGGCTGTCGAGTGCAACAACGAGAAGAGTCCTAACTCCTGTGCTAGCGTTGCGAACCGAGACTTCTTCAGTTGGGCGTCAGGTTCTTCACTCTTTGGAACTCCTGCGGTCTGGCCGCTCAGCACGGAGATAAAGTGAAGCAGTCCGTCGAGCGCCGCAATTTGCAGCGCACGATCTCGACTACGTAAGCCATCCAGAAGTCCATTTAGAACTCGGCGAACGATAACATCGTCATCCGTCTTGGCACCAATCATAAGGTACTTAAAAACAAACGCCGACAGGCGAATAATCGCCTTGGGTCCACGCTCAGGCATCTTCTTGCTCTCCGTTGCATTCGCGTCGTATTCCAACGCCACTTGCGCATGCAACAGATCCAACAGACCCTCCAACGCTCCATTATTCGTCTGGAACGCTCTTCCTGCGAGCTCCATCGACGCCGACGCCAAGATCGACAGCAGGGACGCCACATGCGATAAGATCGTCGTCAACGTCTGTGTCTTGCTCTCATCCTGCTCCAGCAACTCGCTCAATCTCTTCACAGCTCCCCACAAGACACTAAAGCCTTCTCTTCTTGCGATCTCATCCGGCAGACTCGTCAGCTCCTTGGCGCTCTTCATCTCAAGGTATTGAAGCGCCTCGATGGTCTTTTCATGTTCGCTAACGACTGTCTCCACGCTCTCCACGCTTTCTTTCCTAGTGTTCCAGCTACAATCGTATCCAGAGCCTTCTGGACGCCGTGAGCGTCCTCCTGAACTTGTTCCTGGATCTTCCGGGCCAGCGCAGCCGCCGCCTTGTTGGTCGGTGCACTCTGCAGCACTAAATGCACGTCTCGGAAAGCTTGCGTCATGTTGCCCAGCCCCACATGCGCCTGGGCGCGTCTGTAGCGCGCTTTCGTGTTGTCCGGCTCGATCCCCAGCGCTTGAGTGCAGTCTTTCAAGGCCGACGCAAAGTCCTCGAGCTGCAGCGAACAGGCCGCGCGGTTGCTCCAGAGCAGCACGCGCTGGGCCTGCACAGCCTTCAGCTCTTCAGGAGAGAGACCCGACTCGTCAGTAGAGACGTCCAGACCTTCCGAGTACTTGGTGACGGCGTTCTGGAAGTCCTTAGCCTTGAAGAACGCGTTGCCTTCGGCGCGCAGAGTCTCCATCGTCGACGCCAATGTGGAAATGATACATATGTTACATACCAGTTATATGTTGAATAACAGGTTAAAGGTTAATTACGGTTTTGCTGGGTTATTTTGGAGTGGCGCCCTCGAGCGAAGGGAGTGTGGACGATGGCCGACCACGACATCGACTCGCTGTTGCAGGAGGGCCTCCACGCTGCCACCAAGGTACGCGTCTTGTATCCCGCATCTCTAGCTCTCGTTTAAGCCCCTTGCCGCTGTCAACGAGTCCAAACTCTTGTCGTAATCGCTCCTTAAAGTTTATATATCCTAACAGATTTACTTAACGTGCTGTTTCTCCTTAGGAATTCGAGTCTAAACTCAAAGAAGCGCGTCCGGAGGATGACGAACGGCGTTCCAGACGCCACCGCAGTCGCAGCCGCTCGCACTCGCGGCGGCGCCATCGCTCTCGATCCCGATCCAGACGTCGCTCGTCGCGCCGCTCGCGGTCGCGCTCTCGCTCGGCCCCCGCCGCAGTCGTGGCTCGAGGAGAGACAGAGGACGCAGCCGAAGTCGCAGCAGGGACCGGGAGCGCTCGTCCAAGAGGAGGAGACGCAGCAAGAGCCGCTCGCGTTCACCTCCCAAGGAGCCACGAGAACGCAGCACATCGGCGGAAAGAGCCGAGAAGGCCAAGCAACGCGAGATCATGGAGCTCACTAGAGACCACCGCACGGTATTTGTAGGTCAATTGACCCAAAAGTGCGTGACAAGGACCTCGAACGGTTCCTGAAGAAGATCGGCAAGGTTGAAAACGTACAGTTAATCCGGGACAAGTTCACGAACCGATCGAAGGGCTTCGCGTACGTAGAGATGTCGAATCTCGAGGATGTACCAAAGGTGCTACTACTCAATGGGCAGGTGCCGGACTTTCAGGTGTTCCCAATCATGATCAAGGCGTCTGAGGCCGAGAAGAACTTTGCGGCCAAGAAGGACTCGGTCATGAATGCCACTGCGTCAACGGGTTTAACCGCGGATGGCTCTATGGATGGAGCTGCAGGCATGTCAGCCTCTGCGCTGTCCGCAGCGAGTCGTATTTACTGCGGCAATTTGCATACGAACATTACGGAGGACGATCTGCGGATCGTGTTCCAGTCGTTTGGGGAGGTGCTGTCAGTGACGATCAATCGCGATGAAATGGGGCGCTCTAAAGGTTTTAGCTTCATCCAGTTCGGTACTCCCCAAGAAGCAAACTTTGCATTGTCCAAGGGCAATGGACTGGAGCTTGCAGGGAACTATCTGCGTCTTGGACCAGTGAACGAGAATGCGTACGGTAACAGAAGTGACTTCAAGAATGCTGGTGCTAGTAGCATGGATAACAGTGCAGGTGGGCGTTGGAAGCTGGAGGATGACGAAGGAGTTGGGCTCAGCATGAACGCCCAGTCGCGCTCGGCGCTGATGGCGAAGCTGGCAGGCAACGACGTCAATTTGTTCCCGAACGCGCCCGGTCTCGGTGGCGTCGGAGGAGGCGCTGCCTACAACAGCTCAGCCGCCTCCGTTATTCAGCAAGCGGAGCAGGCCACGGCGCTGATGGCGTCGACTGAGATCGAAGGCACTGAATCGTTTTGCTTCGTGGTGAAGAATATGTTCGATGTGTACCAGGAGCAAAAGAGCGGCAACCCAGACTGGGGCGTAGAGATCCAGCAGGATGTAGAGGAAGAGTGCAGCCAGTACGGCCCCGTCCTCCACACGTACGTGGAGAAGGAGAAGCAAGGCGGCCTCGTGTACGTCTTGTATGACAACGTGGACAGTGCCGTGGCCGCTGCTAAGAAGCTGCATGGCCGCTGGTTCAACAAGCGCCAGATTAGTGTTAGGTACTTGTCGTCGCAGGAGTACGTCGGCATGTTCCCGGAAGCTCGCTCAGCCGTGCAGACCGCACGTAGCAACGGATCCCAGTAAGCTACGAGCTGCCCGACACTATTGCTTCCTAACACCGTACCCATCCACAGGAACGAGGAGAACAACAACTCAAGCTTCAGGAGAGCAGATAACGTAGGTAGCAGGTAGGGCAGGCCTACCGTTTTCCATCGGTGGCACTACAGACTTCCGTATCATACTCGCTACAGTAGGGATCTTGGTCTCCATGGCTGCATAGACGTCTTCTTCCTTTCGTTTGGCTCTGAGCGTGGACAACGGGAACGAATGTCTATATAATTATCCAAGTGCTGCGCGGCTTACTCCTCGGCCGCCTCAGCGTTCTCCTGTTCCTGCTGCCGCTTCTCCAGCAGCTCGGCGGCCAGCGTGCGCTCCACGATTCGAATGAGTTCCTCCACCTGCGCCTCCGAGAAGCGGCCGGCGCAGTCATCGATGATGAGGTGAATGTCTACCAGCTCAGTGGGGATGTGGTTGATGAACTGCAGTTTCTCGGCCGGCAAGAGCGTCGGCAGCTCCGACGCGGCCAACTCCTTGAGGAAGTCTTGGACGCAGCTGGAGCTGAGCGTGGAGCAGTTGGAGTGGGTCTGCGTCAGGAACTTGAGCACCTTGTGGTCCATCCAGTTGCGCTCGGCGTACGCCACCATGGCAGATTTGTGCAGACGCTGCTCCTTGCGCTCCTGCATGAGCGACAGCACCTCGAAGTCGCTCAGAGAGCCCTCGTTGATCAGCAGCACCTTCATCTTGGAACAAAATGGCTCCGAAAAACGTTTGGAGCGGAAGCCTTCACATTATAAGTGCTCACACGTCGCAGATTGCGTGCGGTTTGTGTTACTTCAGAATTGCAAAGGGTCGTAGACCATTTTGTGAACAGTTCCTGCAGCGCTCGAGCGTGGACGCGAGCCCCCGTTGAACAAGCATGGCGATCATTGCGTATCATGTCTCCTCCGCCAGCAGCTTCTCATCCATTGAGCCTCACTGTTTTGACTCCGAATATCGTGATGGTTTGGCATATGGACTCAAAGCAGCGCGTTTCACCACCACTCATTAGAGAAATGGATTGCCAACATTTTCTCAGTATCCGCGGAGTTTTTAAGAAAACCAGGAAGGACATCGCTACACTATGAACTTCAATCCGGAAGAGTATTACAAGCTCAAAAATGGCGGCAACTACGGGGCAAGTCCACTACGTACTTCTACGCAAAGATGACCCATAGCAACGTCTTCTTGCAAGGTTCATTCAAGCTTGTACACCTGGATTGGAAAATGTCAAGTGGGGACAGTAATTCCCTGACGAAAGAAGCAACGACTACGCTTTAATGAAAGTGTTCGTCAATGTCCTGTTCGTATACCCAGTTCCAGTTGATTACATTGGTACGGTGCCGAAACGTGGTTCTTCAATGCCGAATTTGACGGTGCCACTTGTTTAAGCAAGGGCAGGATATCGCGCAGCTTATTGGAACCTTGGGATTCAAAAATGTATCAAGCGCCTCAAACGTATTGACGAATCGGCCCGGATTATTTTGCGTAGTGTTTGGATGAAATGTATATACTTGATCAATATTTTTTGCGCCCATTAGTTTCAGGTTTGGTGATATGGTCCTTAGTTCGCTCGTCAGGGCACTGTGGTCTATCTACCGCCGTCCATTTTGCGGTGAACTTCAGATCTGTCCAGGAAGCGCAAGCACGCGAAGCATGCGGCGCGATAACATCTTGCCGACATGAAATTTGTAGTTATAGGGGTCCGAAATTATGTTGCGTCAATGCACATCGCTTCACCATCAAAAGGACCAGCCACGAAGCGAACGAAAGCAAGACGCGATGGTGCCGACTACAATAGTCGTTGTCAACGACTCGTTGATTCGATAGCTCGGTCAAGCACCTAACACCGTAATTCAGCGCTCTGACAATAATTGCATTGGGCGAGGAGAGTTTCCATAATAAAGCATTGCATTTACACCGATGCAATACCAAGTATTTCAGTTACTATAACATATTTTAAGGATAAACCGGGCTTTGGAGCTGGCATGTTGCATTGCGTTCATGCGACGCCTAAGTGGGTAAAATCGAGCTGACAGTCGCTTACATACATTTATAGGCCAATATTCATTGCACGGAAGACCTAGGCCAATCAAAGAACAATCGATGAGCATTAAAGTTGTGTTGCAGCAGGGGAAAAACACAGTACAATTATTATGACCCCAATACGATATTGTATCAGCTTTCCACTCTATCAATAATAAGTTATTAAATAAATTCAACTCTATAACAACTGTATTACATTTATTTTTATGGTGTTTGAGTCGAAATTGCCGATCTAGATGCTGGTCACCTGACCGTGCCTTCACCAAGTTGACGAACGAGTACGTGAAAGCAAAGAAGCAGCACGTGAGGTTCGCAACGGACTCGGTCGTTAACGTCCCCGTCGCCAAGCCAATCATGTCGGAGTTGTAGTGGTATGTGATCTGCGCGAGATAAATCACTTGCATCCGTCCGTTTTGGCAGCGGTACGCCCAAATTTGAGTGAGCAGCACCGATCGCTTTTGAGACATCACTTGGTACAGGCTGATGATACTCATGGGGCGCATCTGCATGACCACCACACCAGGCAATACACTGATACCAACCGTGTCAGCATAGCGACTTCGGAAAGTGTTAAGGTTGATGATAACCCGATTGGCAATGCTAGGGTCTCTAGAGCTGACCCACTCTCGGTTGGAGTTGTAGTAGTTGCCAATACACACGTCGCCAGTGCTGCACAACGGAATATCGTCTGGGAGTGCACCATCAATCCGTACGTCTCCCCGTGCACGGATACTTCAGACGTACTCTCAATGAACACGCCACTTGTGTTCACTCCACGAACACGACATCCACCATAGTAACCTCGCAGTAGAGGCTGAAAAACTGTCGCCACCCCATACTCCGTATCGGCCGCTTTGACTCGACGCGGCATGGCAGGCAAACTTGCTTGTAAAAATGGACGGAGAAAGGTCAAGCTGTCAGGACGACCGCGAGCAAGTCTTTCCCGCCAGTATCAAGCGCCAACTTGGAGCCCACAAGATTGTCATCGATCGTGACCTCAGGACGGCACTCAGTGAATTTCGGATAGACGTGCAAGTCGACCGCAGCAACCTTGGAGAAGGTCGCACTGCCTTTGACGGTACAGCCGTCCGATCGCCATCATATTCCACAGCGAGACGCACTCGCTCGCTCGTTTAATCCCCTACTCCAGTTCACGTCTTAACTGCGGGGCTAGATTCAGGTTGAGGACGTTGACAATGTCCAGCAGTTGTTGGGCGGTTGCTTCGACGGCGCTGTGCTTGGATTCCCACTCGCTTATTCCACTTTGACAAGTGACGTCTGGACTGGCGTCGAGTTCTGCTGCCGACGCGAGAGCTTCGTCACTCAACGTGCTGAAGGTGTACAGTGATTCTACTGGAGGCAATCCAGTGAGCCCGTTGAACGTCGGCGCCGTAGCCAGAGCTTCACCGTGGAAAAGCGAGTACTTGAGCAGTGCAATCTTCCACTCCCCGATACAGTCGGTGCATCCGCCAGTCATCGCCAAATCGTTCTCCGTGAAGGCGAAGACGCTCTTGTCAGCCTTGATGAACACCGTGCCGTCGGATAGATAGCCCGTGTTTAAACCCAGCAAGGCGAGAGCGATCGGTCCGATGACTATTCGACCCACGACTGCGATCCACGCTCCGATGACGGAGGGCTTGGGCAGATATCTCCACTCCAATTGCTGCTGCTTGACGCTTGCTACTGGTAGTACTCTTCCGCCTAAGCAACTTTAGAACGCATCTTACCCCGGAAGGACTTCGACGCTGTGGAAGAAATATTGGAATGAACGGCTCGTGGAGCTTCCTGAAGGGTCTGTCGATCGAGAAACCACCGATTGGAACTTGAGAGCGACAATAAGCACCACTTAGGATATTGTTGGATGGTGGTGTAGATCTGATCGATCAACTTGGTCCAGGGGATCAAGAAGAACGCCGCATCACGTGCACTCGGCAAATGGTTCATGCGTGGTCCGATATTTTGCAGAAAATAGGAGGAGTACACGTCCAACTCGGAGAAACACAAACGGGGCTGGGCGACATCTCTCCTCCATAGACGAGGCGCACCAGCGCCCAAGCATTCAAACCGGGCCAAACTCAGCCCGTTCCCGCAGCGTCACGGCGTGGCAGGGGAGAGGGCCCCCGCCAAAGCCGAAAGCGTGAGAGCATGGTAGGGCGACTAACTTATTATCTTTTGGCCGAGCGCAGCGAGGAGCGGGGGCCGAAGATCGCCGAGCCAAGCGTAGCGCGGCTCGTCACTTTTATGCAAAACCTGTGTGAAATTTATAATGCATTATTGCGACAAATGGGAGGTCAGCCACCATAGTTTTTAGGTGTAAGTGATGGGCTGTGTATTTCTCCTGCTGCGCCTGTGTGTTTTACCTGTTCTGTCGATATTTTGCACGAAGATCTGTGGATAGTGATCACGAGCTTAGCACAGACTGTTTTCATTTTCGTTACGCTACAACTAACGTGTTGGCCGCTGAGTTGCCCATTGTAAAGTGGGCAAGTCGATATTCACGGACACAAACAAGGAGAAAACTTGGACGGGGAGCACGACGGTCCGTCGACGGAGCTTTACACCATGCGCAGCCTGCGGTTCGCAGTCGCAGTCGCGCTGGCTGCGGCCCCACCCGCGTTACCGGGGTAGCCGCCGTAGTAGCCGTCATAGCCGTAGCCTGGGTAGCCCCAGCCGCCGAGACCCACACCCACACCCACGCCACCGAGCCCGACGCCAACGCCGCCGACTCCGACTCCGACACCGGGACCGGGACCGTACCACTGGGCGTGCGCACCGTTGATCAGGGCCACCGCGGACAGGCAGAGCGGAAGGATCTTGGTGCTGATCATTGCTGAGGTGTATGGAAGTGGATGTTGCTGTCGAGAATTTGTTGGGCTGCTGGCTGGTGAGCTCTTGAGAGGAAGTTTGGGAATGAACTACGGAACGGATCGCGGACTCGTTGACGCGAGAGCTACAGCCTAAAAACCGACAAGGTCCATTTGATGACCAGATCGCTGTTGATGTTGCTGGGTGACCCAGACGAGAGTCTCGTCACGAGACCATGCGCTCGACTACTAGCAGTAGTGTAGCTTGGTCGCCGCACCTGAAAGTGTCTCTTTGGTGTTGGCTGTGCGCTTTTACATCTTTCGGCAACGGAGACCAAAGTCTTCTTTCGTGTCGGAGCAGCCTGGGTTCAAACCAAATGGCGAGACGGCTGCCGTGGTCTACATACAGCACGGTGCTCCTTGTTTGCTGCTTCCACCGCAGATCGGACAGCATGAAAGCTCAGTGGTATCAACTTGCCACGATATACATGCCTGGGTTACACTCTCGAGGTTTATGAACCCTTTTGAGGCAAACGATCAAGATCGATAGCACACCTCGAGTCGCTGCTTTCCTTAACCGTCACCGCCGCTCGCCAGCAGGCCACCCACAGTCCCATGATTGCCACCGCTCACTGCAGACCGAGGCGGTCGCAAAATATTTTCGACACGCACATGCGACTGGGACGGCTGTCCCCAATTTCGCCACACGGCCCAGATCTTCGTACCAAAAGTCGAAACCAGCAGGAAAACCTGAGCTCGCACATGTATCGGTGACTCCGAATGTCATTAACGCGCACTGGTCATCATTCTCATCATTCTCATCAGCACCCCGCGCAGGCCGACGCAGGCCGAAGACCACAGTCACCGAGACCAAACTCATTCCCAAACTTCCTCTCGAGGGACAACAGCGACAAGGGCCAGGTTTCTCTTCAGACTCAAGTTTCGCGTCAACAGCTTCGCATCAACCTTCACACACAACCAACAATGCTCAGCAGCAAGAGCTTCGCCGTTTGCCTAGCCATGTCGGCCGTGACGAACGGGGTACATGCGACGTGGGGCTACGGTCCCGGTGTGTACGGCGGTGTTGGGGTCGGCGTGGGGCCGTGGGGTTATGGCCCCGCAGTTGGAGTTGGCGTCGGAGGGATCGGTGCCGGGGTCGGTATTGGAGGCGTCGGTGCCGGCGTCGGTATTGGAGGCGTCGGTGCTGGTGTCGGGGTTGGCGGTGGCATGGGGGTGGCGTTTACAACGGAGGCGATCACGGCGGCGCATCCGCGACTGCTACCGGCGGTCACGGTAATGGCGGTGCTCAGGTCGGCGGTCGCAACAATGGCGGTGCCTCTGCTACAGCTAGCACGGGCGGGCCAGGCGCTAACGGCGCCGCTCAGGTTGGCGGTGGCGCTCAACCCGGTGGCCAGGTCTACGGTGGTGCTAACGGCGGGACGAGTGTGAACGGCGCCGCTCAAGTCGGTGGGGCCTCTGGAACGGCCACTGCCGGAACGCCTTCAACGTCGACCGGAGGCGCCTCTGCGACGGCCAATGCTGGGAGCCCTGAAGCAGCCACCCCTGCAGCAGGCGACACACCAGCCTCTGTGACCGCGAGCACACCCACTTCTGCGGGAGCGTCTACTTCCGCGAAGCAGTACCGCAAGCTCCGATCGGAGTAGGTTGTCGGTGCGACCGAGCGTCAGACCCACTAGGCTCGGAGTGGTTTTTGTGCGTGAAGATCAGCCCGTTTGGCGCGAGCTTTAGCTCTGCTGATGCGGCTGACCCATTGTTACTGTAATTGCGTAATGGAAATCGGTGAAAGAGAATGCTTCAAGTGCTGTTTGGCCGTAACACTGGACAAGTGAACAGTTATAGCGTTTCGTTTGGTATTGGATTCTTGTAGCACTAGCATCGCAATCATTACGACAAAGTTCTTCCAGGTCCATGAACTGCTCTGACACGAGCTTTTGCTGAGTGTACGTGCGTCTGAGGAAGAAGTGCTCCGTATCGCTCTTGGAAGTCGCGTTTAGGAAAGCAGATAGCTATTGCTCATCTACCGCAACGAGGTTCGACCACACAGTAGTCGCTTTGATCCACTGCAGTTTTAACGGCGGTTCTAGCCAACTTCCAACAGCAAACGACGATGTCGCTCTGCATGATCAACTTACTGGAACAGCGCCAGCCAACTTGTGGTTTTCACCGCTTGCAGTGTACCACGTGCACGACAGTGGATGAGATAAAGTCCCTTTCTCTGGGTCGATACGCCAGCGAAGCAGCAGCATATTAAACGTACGAAGAACCTTCCTCGGTATCACTCGTGCCACCAGCAGCAGCATAACTGCAGACGCCTGGTAAATGTGCTCTCCGTAGTAGAGATACCCGGCGAGCAGAAGCGCCTCGACGGTGATGCACCGGTGGCCGTTGTACGTCACGTAAGCGATATCGTCGCAGTCGCGAAACAATTTCTTGAACGGAGCGCCGAGACAGTTCATCTCGAACGACGTGAACCTAATTTGTCCAGATTGTGCTGCTGACTTTGGCTTATCCGCAACCCCAGATCTTGCCTCCGCTGCGAGGCTTGCCATCGACGGATTGCTTTTCACCCGATAGTGCTGGGCTGTCCATATCGTTGTAGTTTTGACACTGGGGCTCATTTTTTCGCGACGAAGGACGCAACCGTTGCAATGATTCCCAGCAGTACGGAAATGACGGTGATAACTGCGGCCATATTAATTGTGAACAGAACGCACGAATCGTTTAAACCGCAGTACTTGGCGCCACGTGCTGTCGTCTTGCGCAAGATCTCGGCATTTTTCGAGAGGATCGTGTTGAACGGCGTCCGCCGCACGGAAGCGAGCACGGAGCCCACAACGATCGTGATCAACAGCTGCATCGCTTCCCACACCAGTCGAAAGTGTCGATCCAACTGCTGGTCGCCCGAACGCGCCTTCACCAAGTTGACAAGTGCGTACGAGAAGGCGAAGCAGCAGCACGTGAGGTTGACGATCGACTCGACGGTCAACGTCCCTGTCGCCAGCTCGATCATGTACAAGTTGGAGTTGTAGATGAGGTGGTACGAGATCTGCGCGAGGTAGACAACCTGCATCCGACCATTCTGGCACCGATACGCCCAGATCTGCGTGAGCAGCACCAAGCGCTTGTGCGACATCACCTGGTAGAGACTGATCAATCCCATGAGCTGCATCTGCATGACGACGATGCCAGGCAGCACGCTGATCGCGACGGTATCTGCGTATCGACTACGGAAGGTATTGAGGTTCATACCAATACGCGTCGGATTGGCGGCATTGATGTAGTTGGCCCACCCCAGAGCGAGTTGTAGTAATTGTGGATGCAGACACCGCCTGTACTACACAGCGGGACGTCGTCGGGGAGTGGATCATTAAGCCGTACGTATCTCAGTGCTTGACCAATTCGCACGTGTCTTCGACGTAGATCCCAGCAGAATTCACTTCGCGCACGCGACAACCGCCGTAGTACGCACGCAACAGAGGTTCAACGACGGTTGATGCCTTATACATCGTGTTGCTGGCAGGTACTTCACGTGACACCGCAGGAATACGACTGGCAAAGCTGTACGGGAAGAGCGTCAAAATCTCGGGCACTACGCTGAGCATTTTGTCGCCGTCAGTTGTCAGTGCCAGCTTGGAGCCTACCATAGTATCATCAAGTGTGACTATGGGCCGGCATTCTGTGTTGTCAGGGAAAACATTAATATCTGCGGCTGATACTTGGGCAAACTTCGCATTTCCTGCAACAACCGGATACTGAAACAGCCTGCCAATGGCCAAGATGTTCCACGTTGTGATGCATTCACTTGCATGTTCAATCGCCAGCTCCACCTCGCGCATCATCTGCGGCGCCAGATTCAGTCCAAGCGTGAGGATAATCTCTTGAACCTGCTGCGCTGTCCCCGTAAACACACTGTGAATGGAGCCCCACTCACTAATCCCCGTCTGGCAAATGGCGTCGCTCGCGTCCAGCTTTTCCGCGAGAGCCAACGCCTCGTCACTTAGTTTGCTGAAGTCGTACAGTGACTCCTTCGGACCTTGCGCAACGAACGCGTTGAACGTCGTGGCGGTTGTGATTGCCTTTCCGTTAAATAGAGAATACTTGAGTAACG
This sequence comes from Phytophthora quininea, assembly GCA_011947345.1. Taxonomy (NCBI): domain Eukaryota; phylum Oomycota; class Peronosporomycetes; order Peronosporales; family Peronosporaceae; genus Phytophthora; species Phytophthora quininea. Next base: position 264,402 of record JAAVTG010000064.1, read on the forward strand.
CAATTTTGCAGGTTCCAATACACCCCGTGCACCCTCCCGCCATAGACAAGTCGTTCTCAGTAAACGCGAAGATGCTCTTGTCGGCTGCAGCGAGAACGGTGCCGTCCGTAAGGTACCCCGTGCCGAAAAATAGCAAGGCTACGGCAATCGGACCGATGAGAATTCTGCCAGCGACCGCCAAACACGCTCCGATGGCGGATGGTTTGAGTAGATGCCTCCAACTCCAGCTCTTGCGGTTTAGCGCTTGCTGCCGGTAATATTCTGCTGTCCAGCCATTGGGGTCCTCAGCGTTGAGCATTTGGGGGCGTGTTAAGTCGGAGTGAGCTTGACGAAATGGCGCCTTGTACAGTTTGGTGGCTGTTTCCCAGAGAGACGTTGGTAACTCTTCCTGTGGTGACGAAGTATTGGGGCTTGAAATAGTAGGAAACGCTCACTGCACTCTGGCGTGATCGTTTGGCACCGCATTTCGTCTGGACTTCCGCGGACTTGGTAGGGAAGACACATCCACACAATCTCACGCTGCATGCTCACGCCGCTGGAATCATTGAGAGCGCCAGGTGGCCGCGGAATCCTTCACTCTGCCACTCATTTTCTTGTGGCGGTCAAAATGTCACTGCAACATTTTCCATCTTGCTGAGCCAATCAGCGCGCGTTCATCTTGTTGAAAAATTATGCGCAAACTGAAGCGCTCCAGTCAGAATCAAATCTACTGCGACTTGTGCTACACCATGTTGATCCCCGAGTTCTCGGCCTCGTCGCTCTCCATCGACGCGCAGTGCGCACTGCTGCGTCGGCTCAGCACCTTGGGCTTCGTCTATGCCAAGCTGCCGGTGCGTCAATTGCGCGAGTTGGCGCCTCCTGTTCCTGCTTTCAATACCGAACCGAGAGAGTTGGCACTCAAGGCCTCACTACTAGAAGCACGCACGCTGCTGGGTCCGTTCTCGGCCGAGATGCTGGAGCCGTTGGCCTCGTGGCTGGACCAGGGAGTTCAAAGGTGCTGGTGGACGCTGCGTCCAGTGAAGACGAAGAGCTCGAGCGTGTAGCTGTCGCAGTGTCGGAACTTCCTGCTACCAGAGTGGTGTTGAGGATTCCGGTGCCAGCGCTGCAAGCTCGAGATGTGACGGAGCTGAAGGAGAAACTGCGACGTCTGGAAGGCACTGCTAGCGGCGTGGTGTTAGTCATTGACCAAGTGACGCTGACTCAAGAGAGCGAGTTCGAAGCAACGTTTACAAGCTTGCAAGCGCTAAGGAAGAGCGTGGACGACTCGTTCTTATTTGCAGTAGAGATGCATGCTGGGTCGGCGCAGAGTAACTCTGTGCTGGCGTTGGCGAGGATCGAGGAGTTCCACCACAAGAACATTCACGTGGTGACGGCAGGATACTGCAACGGAGAAGGAGAGGACCAAGTGGACTTAGTATCGGGAGATGGACAAGCAGTGGTGGGTGCGGCCCTGGCATTCGTGCAGTGCCTGCGTACTGATCGTCCTGATGGACTGTTTACTACGGTGGTCGCGGACGAGGCTGGTGTGGCTCTGGGTCTCGTGTACTCCAGCAAGGAGAGCATCTTGGCTGCAGTGGCTAGTGGACGTGGCGTCTACTACTCGCGATCACGCGGCGGCCTCTGGAAGAAGGGCGAGAGTAGTGGCAATGCTCAGAAGCTCATCCAGCTCGACATGGACTGCGATAGCGATGCATTGCGCTTCACTGTGAACCAGACGGGTGCCGGGTTCTGCCACCTCAACACTCGCACGTGTTGGGGTCGCGACGGCGGTCTCCGTGCGCTGGAGGGCATGCTCACTAGTCGTCACGCGCACGCTCCTGCCGGGTCCTACACGAAGCGGCTATTTGACGACCCCGAGCTGCTGCGTAACAAGCTCGTCGAGGAAGCTCAGGAGCTTGCCGAGGCCGAAACTGTTCCTGATGTCGCTGGCGAGGCAGCCGACGTCATGTACTTTGCCATGGTGCGCTGCGTGGCTGCAGGGTGCAAACTGAGCGACGTCGAGGTAAGACTGCGCTTCTGCGTGCGTTCTGGCGGTCCAACTAACCTCTGCTTTCTGTCTAATACCTACAGAAAATGCTGGACAAGCGTGCACTCAAAGTGAAGCGACGACCTGGCAACTCGAAGGCGTACCGCATCTCGGCCGCCAACAAGATTCTACAGCACAAGGATCTGCAGAGCGGTGCATCGGCACCGTCCGAAGCCAGCAGGAACACGAGTCAGTAGTTTGCCACGTAGACGAAGTAGAAGAGATAGCCTTCCGCTGCATGCTCACAGTCGTGACCATCAGTTGGAACCTGCAGCATTGTTGCCACCGCCTCCAAACAAAGCTGACAAATTGTAGCAGTTTTTCCTTCGTGTTTCTGGCGTTAACGCTTGAGGTTCTTCTCCCACATGAGCACTCCACAGTATTTTATCACCAAACTGCAGAGTCGAAGGAATCAACCAACAGATCAGACCCTTAGACACTTGCACTCTACTCGTCGTCCTCCTCGTGCAGGTCCTCCTCCTCCTCTTCCTCTTCCTCTTCTTCTTCCTCCTCCTCTTCCTCAGCAAACTTGGACCAATCAATGTGGTGATACAGGCGCTGTATATGTACAACCATCAACATCAACACAAGGTCAGCACCACCAGAATATCTTCAAACTCTGCAGCGTCTTGATGAACTACTGCCACAAAACTACGAAAACTGCTGCACTTACACCACGGTTGTTGGTCTCCCAGATGTAGTTGGTGACGCTGCCGTACACGCCCTCCACGAGCAGCGTGGCGATCAGCACCGTCGTGACGTAGGTGGGGGTGCTCTTCATGAAGACGTTGTAGAACGAGTTGAGCGGGCCCTTGCCATTGACAGAGGACGGCTTGCTGGAGGCCATGCGGGCGCCCTGGCGCTTGGCCTGCGCGGCGGCCTGGCGGATGGTTCGGCTAAGCATCTTGCACGGATTCCGGCGGGACTCGACTTTGGGCTCTGCGTGCAATGGACGGCCCCCTTGCTCGGTCTCTCTCGGCCGCAGAAAACCCACTTGAAATCAGTATGGAACACAGTTTTGACCAATAAGAATGGTTTCTGTTTTCGGATTGGAGGAAAAGAATCATGGAAAGTTTGGTGTACGATGACACCAAAAGAGCCGTTTATTTAGAAAACGTGGCGTCTTGTGTACGTTTCGGTGACGCGACGAAGTCTACTGCCACCGGACGCTCCAAAAGGGGGGATTTTTCAAATTGTCCAGAAATCAAGAAGAAAGAAGGGCGAAGTGCAAACCCTAGAAAGCGAGCGACCGGCACCACTTCCGCAGTCTCGTAATGGAGCCGTCGAGCACAGGCAAGCGGCGTAGAGCCGCGTCGGCCTCGCCGCCGCCTGCCCCTCGCCCCCGAAGCGCAGCGTCCGCAGCGAGCGCGTCGTGCGCAAGCGGCGACGACTGGAAGAAGCCTCTGCAGAGGAGGACAAAAAGAGACCCAGCGAGGCGGCTGCGAATCCTAATGAGGCTCCGCAGCCCACTCCAGAGCAGACACAGGAGCCAGAGGAGACCAAGCCTAAGGCCACAGCCAAGAGGCGACGCAGTGAGCTGCAGACGCCGCTGGAGACCGAGCAGCAGCCCAAGAAGAGGAAACGCGAGACGTCTCCAAACCCTAGAAACCCTACTGGGTCAGAAGATGAAGAGAAGGTCGTCCCTGCTCCTATCGAGATCCCAAAACCAGAAGAGATCTCCAAAGAGAACAGAGAGGACGAGCTTCGAGCAGCTTGTGCCTATCTGGAGGAGACCAGGAAGGACTCGACCCCTCAAACCCCCACCAAGAAGACAGACAGCACCGACACGGACGCTCAGGTGAGACAACGCGTCTCCCTGCGGTCGGTGCAGGTGACGCCGCCTCCTTCTGCCAGGATGTTGGACCACAAGAACCCTCCCCTCCTCCTAGAAGACCCAAACGACGGGTTCGACCCAACTGTGGGGGTGGCATCGTCTTTGCCAGAGCTTACCCTAGACTGGCGCTGTCTCCACTGCCTCTTGTGGACTCCCCACCCAGCTCTCCAAGGGTCTTCAGGTCTCTGGAGAACGAGTTCGCCTTCGCCATGCAGGACACACCGGAGAACCGACCGAGAGTCCGACCGGCGCCTCGCATGGCCAGAGGCACTCGCCGATCCACTCGAGCAGGATCCTCGAGGACTCGGCGGTCTCTGGACACGCCCACCTCCACGATGGTATTGAGGTCGCGACAGCTAAACCCTAGTTACAGTGCGGGCAGTGTCAAGCCAGAGAACCAACGAGAACGGGAGCAGCGGGACGCTCAGCGACGACAGTGAACTGCTGGCGATGTATGAATCCGTGGATGGGGCCGCGGCATGCAGTTTTTTATCTTGTTATTTGCTAGTTTAGTTGTTATTTGCTGAGGTGGAGGTGCCGCCTAGACCACTTGTAGCTTTAGGGAAATATATGAGCGCGTCTTGCTGTGTGGACTCGAAAGCTGTTCTTGTTGAAGTCAAATCCATGCAGTTCGACTGGCCTAAGGCAACACTACCCAAGCAGCTCCGTCGAGTACTAAAAGTCGAAGTCGATGCAGACCACGACGATCGTTCCTGAATCCAACACGGCGAAGGGCGTACAGGCGTCGAGATGCGATCGACAGCAAGAACAAAGATGGAAGGGTATTTCTACAGCCGTCGGTGGTCTTAGCCTGGGTTGGTGTCATGGGACGCATCGTCTTGGAACCGATCACTCTCCTCTTGCTATTTGTTGGCACCAGATACTTCACAGACTTCATCGCGTTATTGCAAGACGACAAGAGCGTCTTTGCCTTCACGGAGAAGGATTTGGCGATGACTGGCGGATGCATCGACTGTCTCGGGGAGTACAAGATTGCACTGCTCAAGTACTCGCTTTTCCACGGTGAAGCTCTGGCTACGTTCAACGCTCTCACTGGATTGCCTCCAGTAGAATCACTGTACAACTTCAGTACGTTGAGTGACGAAGCTCTCGCATCGGCAGCAGAACTCGACGCTAGTCCAGACGTCACTTGTCAAAGTGGAATATGCGAGTGGAAATCCAAGCACAGCGCCGTCGAAGCAACCGCCCAACAACTGCTGGACATTGTCAACGTCCTCAACCTGAATCTAGCCCCGCAGTTAAGACGTGAACTGGAGTAGGGGATTAAACGAGCGAGCGAGTGCATCTCGCTGTGGAATACGATGGTGATCGGACGGCTGTACCAGTGTCTGACCGTCAAGGCAGTGCGACCTTCTCCAAGGTTGCTGCGGTCGACTTGCACGTCTATCCGAAATTCACCGACTGTCCTGAGGTCACGGTCGACGACAATCTTGTGGGCTCCAAGTTGGCGCTTGATACTGGCGGGAAAGACTTGCTCGCGGTCGTCCTGACAGCTTGACCTTTCTCCGTCCATTTTTACAAGCAGTTTGCCTGCCATGCCGCGTCGAGTCAAAGCGGCCGATACGGAGTGTGGGGTGGCGACAGTTCTTCAGCCTCTACTGCGAGGTTACTATGGTGGATGTCGTGTTCGTGGAGTGAACACAAGTGGCGTGTTCATTGAGAGTACGTGAGTATCCGAGCACTGGGAGACGTACGGATTGATGGTGCACTCCCAGACGACATTCCGTTGTGCAGCACTGGCGACGTGTGTATTTGCAACTACTACAACTCCAACCGGGAATGGGCCAGCTCTAGAGACCCTAGCATTGTTAATCGGGTTATCATCAACCTTAACACTTTCCGAAGTCGCTATGCTGACACGGTTGGTATCAATGTATTGCCTGGTGTGGTGGTCATGCAGATGCTCCCCATGGGCATCATCAGCCTTACTCGTTCATCAATTTGACGAAATCGCGTTCTGGGGCCAGCAGTTAGATTGACGTTTCCGGTTGATTTGGGGTCGATGTAGATTGTCATCACGATCGGCGTTGGGTCTGCATTAGAGTCTGTGCGACGTATGACCTTACATATCATCGTCACGTACAATGCGCTAGACGGCAGCCGTGGAGCAAAATATTGTGGTCTGAACGACTCCTGTGTGCTTTTACAGTCGACACGGTAGTGATCATGACACTGTCCATTGCGTTGGGAATTATCGCGACATTCTATCTAAACGGGTACATTTTCTATGGCTAGCACGTTTATCAAGCGTCGTCCGTCATGTTGCTGCTGCTAGCACGCTTATTACCGCGAAGGCTTGTTCGTACATTTAACGTTCTTTTGCTCTGATGGCACATTAATCCAACCAAAGCATCTCACAAGCGCTCTCGTACACTTGGTTTACAGCGAGCGAGGAAGATCACGGCTTGGCTACTGCAGTACCGTTTGCGTAAGAGATGCGCTTTCTTTTGATCAGTAACAAAGCATTGTCGTTGCTGCGATATCCGGAGCCTGTCGTTGATCCCGACACGAAACAATTTTAGCAGGTAAATAGCGCCCGAATTTTCAGGATTCTTATCGCTGCCTCCTGTCAAGAAGTTACTTGAACGCCGAAGCGAACAGCCTTCGCACCGTTGTTGACATTGACGTTCACGGGTTGCAAGTCGTACGGCGTCTTCATGGTCGCCTCTACCATTCTTACGACTGTAGATATTTGTATTTGTCAGGTCGGTAACAATACTGTTGGTACTGCTAGTAGTCGAACGCATGGTTTCGATCAGTTCACCCAGCAACATCAACAGCGATCTGGTCATCAAATGGACCTTGTCGGTTTTTGAGCTGTGGCTCTCGCGTCAACGAATCCGCAACCTGCTCATTCCCAAACTTCCTCTCAAACAGCTCACCAGCCAGCAGGCCGACAAATTCTCGACAGCAACATCCACTTCCATACACCTCAACGATGATCAGCATCAAGATCCTCCCGCTCTGTCTGGCCGCGGTGGCCCTGATCGACGGTGCGCACGCCCAGTGGTACGGTCCCGGTGTCGGAGTCGGCGGCGGCGTTGGCGTCGGGCTCGGTGGCGTGGGTGTGGGTCTCGGCGGCTGGGGCTACCCAGGCTACCCAGGCTACGGCTATGACGGCTACTACGGCGGCTACCCCGGTAACGCGGGTGGGGCCGCAGCCAGCGCGACTGCGACTGCGAATCGCAGGCTCCGCATGGAGTAGGCGAGTGTCGCGACGGTCGCTCCTCAGTCTCAAGTTTTGTGTGTGTGCGTTCGTGGCATCAACCGGAGCAGTACTTGGTAGAAATCTGCAGCTTTGTAGCGTAGCGAAATGGAAAACGTTTAGTAGTCGAACAGCACATGTACCTTGCAGTCGAACAACACTTGTACCTTGCAGTCGAACATCACATTTATCATCCATCTGAAGGTAGGAACAGGTTGCTGCAGATCGATGAGTTTTAGCTAGCATCCTCAAAGACGGAGTGTTATTCACGGGTGGCCGGGCTGCAGATGCAGCCTGTAGAATGCAAACGTGATTGAAAGAGTTCGTACTGCAGGCGAATGTCGTCGTTTGCTGTTTGAAATTGGTCAGAATCTACCCACAGCCAGCTACGACGCATCCAGAGACGTTCGCTAAAAGATCACAGCGGTCACTTTGCGGTCGAACCTCGTTACGGCGGGCGAGCAACCGCGTCTGGTACTTGGCACAGCGAGCCACAAATTATTTGATTTCATAGAAGCTCGTGTCAGATCAGTTTGCAGGCCTACCAAACCAAACGCTACTACTGTTCACTTGTCCAGTATTACGGACCACAGCACTTGAAGCATTCTCTTTCACCGATTTCCATTACGCAATTACAGTAACAATGGATCAGCCGCATCAGCAGAGCTAAAGCTCGCGCCAAACGGGCTGATCTTCACGCACAAAACCACTTCGAGCTCAGTGGATCTGACGCATTCGCAATGACAACCTACTCCGATCGGAGCTTGCGGTACTGCTTCGCAGAGGTAGACGCTCCCGCGGAAGTGGGTGTGCTCGCAGTCACAGAGGCTGGTGTGTCGCCTGCTGCAGGGGTGGCTGCTCCAGGGCTTCCAGCATTCGCTGCAGGGGTAGTGGCTGCAGGGGTAGCGGCTCCAGGGCTCCCAGCATTGGCCGTCGCAGAGGTGCGACGTTGAAGGCGTCCCGGCATTGGCCGTTCCAGAGGCCCCACCGACTTGAGCGGCGCCGTTCACACTCGTCCCGCCGGTTGTTGCAGGAGCCCCGCCGTTAGCACCACCGTAGACTTGGCCACCAGACTGGCCGCCGCCATTACCACCACCGACGCCGTAGTTGCGGTTGCAGAGGCACCACCGTTATTCGTGCCGCCGTTGACCTGAGCACCACCGCCAACGTGGTCACCGGGTTGAGCACCACCGCCAACCTGAGCGGCGCCGTTAGCGCCTGGCCCGCCCGTAGTAGCTGTAGCAGAGGCACCGCCATTGTTGCGACCGCCGACCTGAGCACCGCCATATCCGTGACCGCCGGTAGCAGTCGCGGATGCGCCGCCGTGACCGCCTCCGTTGTAAACGCCACCCCCATGCCACCGCCAACCCCGACGCCGGCACCGACGCCTCCAATACCGACCCCAGCACCGACGCCACCGATACCGACCCCGGCACCGATGCCTCCGACGCCAACTCCAACTCCGGGGCCATAACCCCACGGCCCCACGCCGACTCCAACACCGCCGTACACACCGGGACCGTAGCCCCACGTCGCGTGTACGCCGTTCGTCACGGCCGACACGGCTAGGCAAACGGCGAAGATCTTACTGCTGAGCATTGTGGGTTGGGTTGTGTGGGAAGGTTGATGCGAAGCTGTTGATGCGAAGCTGTTGATGCGAAGCTTGAGTCTGAAGAGAAACCTGGCCCTTGTCGCTGTTGTCCCTCGAGAGGAAGTTTGGGAATGAGTTTGGTCTCGGTGACTGTGGTCTTCGGCCTGCGTCGGCCTGCGTCGGCCTGCGCGGGGTGCTGCTGTGCTGGTGAGAATGATGACCAGTGCGCGTTAATGACATTCGGAGTCACCGATACATGTGCGAGCTCAGGTTTTCCTGCTGGGTTTGACTTGTGGTACGAAGATCTGGGCCGTGTGGTGAAATTGGGGACAGCCGTCCCGGTCGCATGCGCGTGTCGGAAATATTTTGCGAGCGTCTCGGTCTGCAGTGAGCGGTGGCAATCATGGGACTGCGGGTGGTCCTGCTGCTGAGTGGCGGTGACGGTCAAGGAAAGCAGCGACTCGAGGTGTGCTATCGATCTTGATCGTTTGCCTCAAAAGGGTTCATAAACCTCGAGAACGTAACCCAGGCGTGTATATCGTGGCAAGTTGATACCACTGAGCTGTCATGCTGTCCGATCTGCGGTGGAAGCAGCAAGCAAGGAGCACTGTGCTGTATGTAGACCACGGCAGCCGTCTCGCCATTTGATTTGAAGCCAGGCTGCTCCGACACGAAAGAGGACTTTGGTCTCCGTTGCCGAATGATGTAAAAGCGCACAGCCAACACCAAAGAGACACTTTCAGGTGCGGCGACCAAGCTACACTACTGCTAGTAGTCGAACGCGCATGGTCTCGTGACGAGACTCTCGTCTGGGTCACCCAGCAACATCAACAGCGATCTGGTCATCAAATGGACCTTGTCGGTTTTTAGCTGTAGCTCTCGCGTCAACGAGTCCGCGATCCGCTCATTCCCAAACTTCCTCTCAAGAGCTCAGCAGCCAGCAGCCCAACAAGTTCTCGACAGCAACATCCACTTCCATACACCTCAACGATGATCAGCACCAAGATCCTCCCGCTCTGCCTGGCCGCGGTGGCCCTGATCGACGGCGCGCACGCCCAGTGGTACGGTCCCGGTGTCGGAGTCGGCGGCGTTGGCGTCGGGCTCGGTGGCGTGGGTGTGGGTCTCGGCGGCTGGGGCTACCCAGGCTACCCAGGCTACGGCTATGACGGCTACTACGGCGGCTACCCCGGTAACGCGGGTGGGGCCGCAGCAAGCGCGACTGCGACTGCGACTGCGAACCGCAGGCTCCGCATGGAGTAGGCGAGTGTCGCGACGGTCGCTCCTCAGTCTCAAGTTTTGTGTGTGTGCGTTCGTGGCATCAACCGGAGCAGTACTTGGTAGAAATCTGCAGCTTTGTAGCGTAGCGAAATGGAAAACGTTTAGCAGTCCAACTAGTTCTACTTCGACAGCTAGTATAGATAAAGCAGATCCAAGCGCCGCTGGCAAGCGGCACCAACTCGACGACCAAAGGCAGGGAGATGCTTGGGAAACTGGTGCTGTGGGGACCCAAGCAAACGCTTTGATCTGAACGAATTCTACAATGGCAAGATCTCTCTGATCAAGGGGACTGTCCCATTACCGCTGCATGATGGAAATCAAGACGAAAATCGCATGAACTAGACGGATTCAGCGGAGTATTAGCATGAGACTCGCACTCTGCTGCTAACTCAACATCTGCTCAGTGATTTAAGTTCTAAAACACAGCAAACTCCTGCTCAATTTCGCTCATGCCGGACCACCTGACGTGGGTCATACAGGTGCTCAAGTAGGTTCACGAGGCGTCAACCACGCTTACCCGCAGAGGCAGGAGGAAGCCGAACATCGACCCGAGATGAAGCGAGAGCTGCAGATAATCAAGGACGTCTCAATCGATATACGACTCGCAATCACCGCGAAGTCCGACGCAATCGATGAGAGACCAGCGCTGCATTGTAGAGTCTTTCGGTTTGTTCTGGTAGCAGCATTCATCGCAGGACTGGCGACAACAACACTGCAGACAAAGTCTGGTGATGATTTGTGTGGCTGACGATATTTTTATTCTGCGTCAGACGCAGAAGATAACTCGTTTGCAGATACCGTTGCCCCAGTTCCAACAATGCGAGGGACACCTATCGCTCCTGGCGATCAAACACCGGTACCTTCAACGGCGACCTGGGCGGCGGAATACTACCAGCAGCAGGCGCTCGACCGCCGCAGTCGCAGTTGGAAAGCTCTACTCAAGCCGTCCGTCCTCGGAGCGTGTCTGGCCGTCGCCGGACGAGTCGTCTTCGGACCGTTGGCGCTGGTTTTGCTGTTTGTCAGCACCGAGTACTTTACCGACGGCACCGTGTTTATCAAGGCCGACCACAGCTTCTTCTCCTTCACGGAGCGGGATATGTCGCTCGCGGGCGGGTGCTCCGCGTGTCTGGGTCCGTGCAAGATCGGGCTGCTCAAGTACACCATGTTCAAAGGCAACGCTCTCACGATCGCCCCGACGTTCAACGCGTTCGCCGCCCTGAGTCAAAGCGAGTCGCTGTACGACTTCAGTTCATTGAGTAGCGAGGCGCTGAAGTTGGCCGAAGAGCTGGACACCAACGGAGCCGTCTGCCAGAGTGGCATCAGCGACTGGGGTCGACCTACAGCGCCGTCACGGGGACTCCCCAGCAAGTGCTGGACGTGATCGTGACGCTCAATATCAGCGTGGCGCCGCAGATGATCCGCGAGCTCGAGATCGCTATCCACCAGGCCGACAAATGTGTCTCAACGTGGAACATGATCGCCATCGGGAGGCTGTTCCAGTACCCTTTGAAAGTGGGCGACTCGAACTTCGGCAAGGTGGCGGCGGTCGACTTGAACGTGTTTCCAGACTGGACCGAGTGTCGACCGGTGGTCAACATCGACGACAGTCTGGTGGGCTCGAAGCTGGTGCTCGACACGAATGGCGAGGATGTGGTGGCGGTGGTTCCAGAGGTGTTGACGCTGTTCCCGTACATCTTCACGAGCAGTTTGCGGTCGCGCCGCGAGATCCCAGCCAGCAACACCAAGTACGGGGCCAAGAGCGTCGTGCAGCCGCTGCTTCGAGGATATTACGGCGGCTGTCGAGTGCGTGCAGTGAACACGACGGGGATCTTCATCGAGACTTCGTGCGAGGTTTCTAAGCACTGGGAGCCCTACGGTCTGATGCTCCACTCGCCCGACGATATCCCGCTGTGCAGTACGGGGACGTGTGTGTGCGCAACTACTACAACTCGAACTGGGAGTGGGTCAACGGCTTGGCGGTGGACTCTCCCGGTCGCACCCTCATCACTGCCAACACGTTCCGCAGTCGCTATGCCGACAGCGTCCGGGTGAATGTGCTGCCCGGACTGGTGGTGACGCAGATCCTGCTCATGGGTCTGGTGAGTCTGTACCAGGTGACGTCGCACAAGCGGTCGGTGCTGCTGACGCAGATCTGGGCGTACCGATGCCAAATGGGGCGGATGCAAGTGGTCTACCTCGCGCAGATCCTGTACCACCTGGTGACCACCTCGGACTTGTACTTGCTGGGGCTGGCGACGGGGACGCTGACGACCGAATCGATCGCCAATTTGACGTGCTGCTTCTTCGTCTTCTCGTACTCGTTCATCAACTTGGCGAAGGCTCGTTCGGGCGAGCAGCAGTTAGATCGACACTTCCGACTGACGTGGGAGGCTATGCAGATCGTCATCACGGTGTGTGTGGTTCTGTTCTGGTGACCATGCAGCGCACGCCGCTTGTCGACATCATCACGCAGAACGCTGAGATCCTGCGGAAGGCGACACCTAAAGGCGCCAAGTTTTGTGGTCTGAACGACGCGTGCGTGCTCTTCAAGATCAACATGCCGACGGTCGTGACGATCGTTTCTGTTGGATTAGGACTCGTTGCCATCATGGTGTCTTTAGTTGTCAAGATATTCAGCCCCAAAGTGAAGAGCACCACGACGGCAGTGCGATGTTCGCTGACTGGTCTGCCAAGTGTGATACGATCGACTCGAATCGCAGCGTTTCCGACCGAAGAAGCGCTGAAGAGCGTCGACTGCAGTGCTCCGACGCAATATTCCCGAGGGATATTCGACAATCTTACCTCCTTTGAAGAGAACTGTATCGGTGCGCCGTTCAGGAAATTATTTCACGACTGCGACGACATTGCGTACGTCACTTACCGCGACAAGCGATGCACAACGGTCGAGGCTCTGGTGCTGACCGGATATCTGTACTACGGCGAGCACATCTATCCTGCTTCTTCTGTAGTCCTGCTGGTGATTGCAAGGACGTTGCCGCAGAAGTTCCTTCGCACGTTCAATGTGTTGTTATTACGGTGGTATGTGGATCCGAAAGAAGGCACTATCTCGCATCCGCTGTCGTGCATTTGGCACCGAGCTTGTGAGGAGAAACATTGGGTATCAGCTGCTGTACCTTTAGCGTAGAAAGCGAGGAAATGTATTTATTAGAGTCTATGGTAATGGAACCATCCCCTGCTAACGTGTGGGCTTCTTCACACGCCGAGTACGAAGTTAACAATGTATAAGAGACTGCCGGATCGACGTACGAACGCATCACCAGAATCAGCACTACGGAAGACGCGTTGTAAATGTTGAATTGGCAGTTCGGCCACACTGCTGGCGAACGCTTGCGGCAGCGCCGGACAAAGCTATCTGAGAAGGAAGAGTTGCGTACATGTTAGACTAAGGTAGTTTGATGGTGATTATCGAAGAGCTTCTTTGAGTGCCACGGATTTGGCGCCACGAAGCTCTTCTCACTTTGGTTTTGCCGAATACGTAAGGTGCAACTTCCTGGGAGCACAGCCAGCTCCCTCATCAAGTGTTCAAGTTCACGGTTCAATAGTAAACATAGCACCCGAGCCGAACTAAGGCGAGTTGGTTATCCACGCTCGACAACTTGCGATTCGAAGACCACGTCCGACAATCTTGGGACTCAACTTCTTTACCACGAAAGAAGAGGCCGCTGCTAGGAGAAAAAATATCGTCACCATATTCGTCTTAAAGTTGTTCAACTACCATGGTTTATGGAGCCTGCGCCGCGAAGTAAGCGAGCCAGACAACGGTGCAGAACGTCAAGGTGAGTGTTCGCTCGAGAAAGCCACGATTTCCAGGCAAACTATTGCCAGTGAAACGCACCCGAGCCGCACGGGCCCATAACTCCACGAGTAACTCTCCGAGGTACATGCCACCAATTCCAATTGAGGACAACAGCACGGATACTTCCACCGGTCCGCCGCCAGGAAGCTCCACGACATTTACCATCACCATTGCACAGAAGACGCCACCACCCATGGACACGATCAGTCCTTCCATATCGAGGTCGCTTGAAATTCGAGTTTGCAGCGGCGTTGAATGACCCCACCAAGGTTTTAGCAGCGTTTTCCAGCCGTATGCAGTTGTCTGAGCGACCCATGTCAAGGTCAAAACGAATACCAATACGTTCCGAGATTGCTCAAGATGATTGGAGTCAAGCAGACTGATCAATGAGAGACCCAGTCCGTGGACCACCACGTAGCCCGTAACTGCAAATGTTGCTTGGATGATGAACACCACCGGACTGGGTTCCATCACCGCACAGTAAAACAGTATCCCGACAAAGCCAACCTCAAAAATTGTCATCAGCAAGGAGCTACTGGAGCCACCCGCACAGGCGAAGGCTGCAACGGGGCAGAACTGGATCCGCACGGCCATGATACTGAAAATCTCCGACTGCCAGATCAAGACGCCCATCCATGTCAAATTCGGCGCGAACAAACTGCAGACAACCACCACATATCGGGCAGTAAGTAGGAACAACCAGCCGGAAAAGTTCTTCAGAGAATGATCCGCTAGCTGTAGAAGTTCGCTGTCGACAATTGCGATGATCACTGCGGCAGGAATTGCTACTGTTAAGGCTGCAAACCACGCGTTACCCTTAAAGAACCGTCTTGCAATAAGCGATACGACACACTTCTGGGGATCCACGACGATCTCCTCGAAACTGGGGACTTCTTCATCACCAATATTACCGTGGAGGTGTCGAGTCGCTTGTAGAAATTGTTCGTAGTGCTGATAGTAGAGCTCGACCCTCCGCGTGATCCGAAAAGCCAGCCACGAGAACTCGTAGGCTCCGATTGTAGTGGCGATCGATGCGAACAGCAGAGCAGCTTCTCGCGGTGCATTCCAAACGCAGTACAGGATGACTGGGATCAGCAGTATACTCGACAGCAGACGTTGGTGGTGCGGGTCCAAGATAGCCGTGACCCCGCACACGTACAGCTCCACAGAGTGCTCCACCTTCCACGAAGCTGGTGTTAACAGCGTCGCGAGATTGGGCGACGACGGGAGGCGATCCGTCGGTAAGACGGAGTCGTTGCCGTCTGGGGCTTGGAGCACCGGGGTCAGCACCATCACGACGCCATTTTCGACGCTTGCCCGCGTCGGTACCAGCACCGGCACCCGCATCGAGACGCAAACGGTACTAGTTCACCGCCTGAAGTGCATTGGCTGGAGCTGCGGAAGACGCAGATGCCGCTTCCAGCGGATACCGTCGCGGAAATGAGCTTCTACCCGTGCGTCGAACCGCACCAGAGCTCGAGGGCGAAGCGAAGAACAGACCAAACGTCTCCCCGGTCCACGATTTGCTTTCGCGACAGGTGACGGTGCCTACTGCTCGCAACTGCTGTGCAGTTCGTGCGGTGACGGATAACTTGAAGCTCTGGGAAACCACCTGGGGACTGCATACAAGCACAGGTGGCATTGATTACCAGACACGAGTTGATGAAGGAGGAATTACCTTGTCTGTGGAAAAGAACTTAGATTTGTCGGCACGTGGTCTAGCTTTGCAAATTCTAAGTGAATTCTCTTCCAGCCTACAAAGACCTGTTCGTTGCTTCTCGGGTGCCATAACGCTGGATATCAGCACGTCTGCGTTGAAGGACACGATTACATTAGCATTTTCCCCGATCTAACGGTGTGGCCATCGATGCTGCCTGGATAAGGACCACAGTCTCACACACTGACCCCGTTTGCAAGGACAATGTAAAGTCCGTCATAAACTGCCGCGCGGTCACAATGTTCACGGATTGCTGTTCAATGGCCAGCATCACTAGGAAAAATGGCCTTCTCAACGAAATATGCTACCATCCTGCGGCTGGCATTTGCCTTAGTCATCATTTCCAGCTCCAGCTAGAGGATAGCCGTTTCCAGTAGTTCCCCAGCTAACACTGATGAGCTTTCACAGCTCTAGGTTGTGTTGGCGAATGCAAACGACGATTAGACAAGCCGCGTCTACAAGTACTTAGTAAGTACTTGCACGACTTTCCCACGTGCCGACAAATCTAAGTTCTTTTCCACTTGGGTAAGGTAATTCCTCTTGCTGAAGCTTCGATCGCTTTTGCTATTGCTTAAATACTTTGTGCTGGCTCAGCTATCCAAGCCCGTACTAAACGTGACGGTAGCCCACGTAGCCGAGTCGCCACTCCCGCTGCCGATATTCATCAGACGGCTGTGTCGTGCCATGACGTAAAGATAATACTTGACAAAGATGATGGACGTGAAGAGCAGCGCGTGCGATCCGTCCAACACGCCACCAAAGCCTGGCATGGCTCGACTGCTCCAGCGCACTCCCGCCGCCTTCTTCAGCAGCGACAGCACGAGGCGACCGAACCGAGCCATCAACACACTGCCGATGGTGAAGAGAACTTTGGGAGAACCCCACCAGGCACAGCCAACACCACTCCACCAAACACCAACACGAGACTACCGGCGACGATCGCGCAGATCGAGGCCTCCACATCCAACGTCACGACAATCCGAGGAGGGAGCAGCTTCATGTGGTGCAGCTGGAAGCGGAACATGACGGCGTCGCAGCAGTAAGCGGCGAGCTGTGCCGCCCACATGGCACTCAACATCCCGAGCCAAATCGTCGCCCACGTCGCGTTGGAATCGCTCGGATCCACCATCGTAATCAGCAGTCCTAGTGCTCCGGTGATGTAGGCGTACCCCAGCAGGTCTAGCGAGAGTGAAACCACGAGGGTGGCGGGGCCTTGAGCGCTGAAAGCACGAACCATCACCACCGCCAACGAACCCAACACGAACGCTTGCATGGACGAAAGGGGCGGGTCGAAACACTCCTGATTAGCTGCCAGCGGACAGTTGAAGCCGTTCTGCAGCAGCACTTGGAACACTGACTTTTGCACGAGCAGCGAGAAGGCATGAGGCCACGTCGGACAGCTGACCGCACTCAACGTTGCCACGAAATTCACCACCCAGAAGAAGTACGGCGCTTGTTCCAGCTCTTTGGGCGTGTAGCCCACGGGGAACGGCATCAACACGAACGCTTTCGTGGCGACGATGGACCACATGACCGTCACCAGCGCAGCCACCGTAAGCCGCGTCAGCATTAAGTTCCCACAGAACAAGCTGTTGGCCAGTCCGATGAGCACCCCACGAGACGTCTCCAGCTCCAATAGGAAGACTGTGAACGGCTCCTTTGGCCGCATCTGGGCCTCCTCCATCGGATCTGCAAAGCTGTCCTTCTCGTTGTCTCCCAAGATACTCATGTCGTCCACTGAGTCGATGTAGGTGTTTGTTCCTGTTTGCACTGACGTGGTGGACTGAGTGTATCCCGAAGATGAAACAAACGAGCCTTGGAAGCGGAACTTGTCTCCGTTCTGATAGCCGCACACGGCAGACATGTTGCTGCGTGTACTGGCGTCCACGTCGGGGTCTCCAACCGCCGGTCCTTCGTCTCCTTCGTACCATTGATACGTAGCCAGCAACTGCGTCTGGATCCGGAACGACAGCCACGCGTGCTCGTAGATGCAAATGCACAGCAACGTCGTGGCAAGCAGCGCTGCCGCTAGAATCGGCCAGAAGAGCAGTCCACAGACGATGATGGGGACCAGCAGAATCCCCGTGCACAGCCGCAGGAACCAGTTGGGGTACGAGTGGCCGCAGTACGACCAGCTCGAGTAGATGCTCTGCTTCCGTGACCGAGCTCGACTCCGTCCTCGCGTCCGTCCTGCTTCCTGCTGTCGGAAATGCTTCTGGTACTCGAGTTTTTGTGCTTCATATTCGTTTTGACACTCGTCCTGGGGCTATTCTCTTCTGGATATTCAACATCAGAGTCGCCTTGGTCGCTCGGCATATCGATCACTTCCGGTGGTGGTAGAACTGGTTCTTTGTCCTCCAACGGGTCTCTCGATCTCGCCGACCCTGGCGGTAGAGCTCCTCGTGCTCGTACGTTTCGATTGGCATTGGCGACAGCATTCTTGTACATGGAACTAGTGAATTGGATATGTCCTCGATCGTCCAGAGTGGGCACTCGATCGGTGCTTTTGCTTCTCTGTTGTCGTTCCCTGCGTCTCGATCGGTTCAAGTTCTCTGTCGTCGCCGCTCGAGCTCGTGTACTCGTCCTGTTGGGCCTGCCGCTACCTGTGGACGACGTGGAGCGGTCCAACGCCATCCTCGACTCGGCCGCCTCACGGTCCTCGTCGATGTTGAACAAAACCGTCCTGGTACCCGTCCGGTTGGTCGTGGTGCGCGTTGCGGCCATCCCTACAAGACCGATACGGACCCTGAGCAGCGAGCGTTGCGACAACGGCCGCGAACTGCGCGAAAGCAAGCGCCGTCAATGAAGTCGGTCCAAAAGCTTCAAATGAAGCGTTTTGTATCGGTCAAAACTCGACAAAGGCGACAGGAAAGCGTGGGAAGAGCGGGAAGAGCGGCGATGGAGGGACCTGTTCATGTGCAGCGTAACCAGCTGGAAGCGCAGCGTAGAGAAGTTGTCAACTTGTTGCCTCGACGTTTGTGGCTCATGTCCAGTGGTCTGGTCTCTGTCATCACGTTATCCGGAGAGTTCAGTCTATTATCCGGATGAAAGTTGCCGTTTGGTTGCTGGTCATCAGATGCACGTTCAAACAATTAGATTTTTCAACAAGTTACGCATTCTACACATGAAAAGTCTTGCGGTGGCTTAGCAGGATTCGCAGAATGAGTCCGGGCAATATCCGACCACACAGTTCTCCTTGCACCAAGTGTCGAACTTTTCATTGCCAGTAGTGCCGCGGAAGCACGAGCTGGACGAAGAAGTCGATGCGTTGGCAGGCGCCACAGTGGCAGGAACGTACACGCTGCCGGAGCCAGATGACGTTGGAGGACGGTGATAACGTAGAGGGCGTCGGTGTCGAGGGTTTGGTGGTGCTGTTACTACCACCACCACCACCTGAGCCGATGACGTTGGCGCAGTTGTCGAAGATCTCCCATGGATCATTGTGCGTGGCCAGCCAGACCCAGCGCAGTTGGCATTGGCTTTTCGTGCACTTGGAGTAGTCCACAGAGATGGTTTTATCGGCGTACGTGGTCCAGCAGTCCTTGGCGCTTGCCACTTTCGTGTCGTCCATCCAGACCTCGCAAGGACCGATGTGCACCGCCGAGATGTCGAAGGTGACGAGGCCATTTGACGGAGCAGCTTGAGCTGCAGAGTTCGGGTCCGTCTTACCGCAAGTGGAACCGGCAGCGTCCGCCAAGTCCTTGATTCCTTCGGTGCCGGTGTAGGGCCCCGGAGTGCCGCTCTTAAAGGCCGATGGCGCGTTCTTGTTGTAGATGTCTGCGAAAGTGGGCATGGGGTCGCTCATGGAGCCGTGAGCGGACACCAAAGCAGGAAGAGCAGCAGCAAACGCCGGCAGAAGGAAACGAAGGGAAACCATTGCGATTGGGGAGACTTGTGCTCTCGGTGGGGGATGTTGCAATGATATTCGAGCGGTGACGATGGCAAGGGGTTAACACACGTTTGGTTGCGATCATGGCGACGCAACGGGGACAAGGAAATCGCGGTTAGCAATGACGATGCTGGATAGTCCTGGGATGATTTTCGTCTACATCTCTGCGGAGTTTCTGTCGTTGTGCGGCCAGTGGTTGACCTGGAAGGTTTGTCTCAAAGTTGCAGCAGTTGACGCAGCAGTGGAACGCTTTCTGCTGGTTCAGATGGCTAAGTTTGACGGCCTGGTCATCATGAAGCGCGTACCAGGACACAAGGATGCCACAGCTTTCCTGATAGCCGGTTGCAAGCCGAGGCAGTCGCAGAGTTCATTGCCACCGACCAATTCTTGTGCGCCCTCCAGGTGGTTTTCAAGAGCTCCGTGTTATCGACCCACAGGAATGAGCTACAGTTATACTTCCCGTAAAGCTTGAAGCTGCCGAAAGCAATTCATGGACAATCGGTATGAAATTATTCCTTGTCGACATTGCCATTTCAGTGGTCGCACAGGGAAAACAACGAAGCAACACGAGATCGCAATAATGATCTTCCCATTTCGAGGTGTGGGGGAATTACTTGGCGGCTAGCACCGTCCATTTTGGCAGGTAAGAGTTGTTCAAGTCATCGAGTGGGTCGCTGGTCGATTTCCTCCCGAGAACGGCATCGATTTGTGACGTTCCGGCACTTCCAACTCGTCGGAAGTGTTTCCACCTTTGCGAATCGAGTGCAGCGGCAACATCGGGCCTGGGTACGACGCACGGCGAGCGAAGTACGACGCCTGCTGGAATATCCTCTCCACAGAAGCGTCCTCCGCGGTGGGAGGAGCCAACAGCGGCAGTAGATGCTCCTCGTCCTCCGCAGCTTTTGGCAGCGATCGTCTGGCCACAATGTAAATGCCCAGCAAGATCAACACGAGACTAAGCGAGTACAGCACGTAGTGCCAGGGCGCGAGGTGCTTCATATCACGGAAGAAACACAGGCCCGAGATGGCTCCACTCATGATGTAGCTCGCTTCGTACAAGTAGATAACCACCACCGCGTCCTCCACCGCCAGAGCTTCATTCAGTAAGTACAGTCCAAACAAGGCCGTCCCGACCGCCCCGACAATACAAACGTACGTCAACGGAAGTGCCAAATGCGACTCGCTCCATCGTCGTGCAGAGTCCTCATGACAGCCGCCAGGAAGAAAAGTTGTCCACTCATGACACCAGCGAAAACACTGAGCGAAACTCTGGCGATCACCGGCAGCTCTTCTGGAGCCGACACGGGCGAACTCTTGACTCCTCGTTGGCGACTCGTCGTGGTGTAGTGCAGAGCGTGTTTGGCGTGGTGGATGAGGAAACTCACGAGCGCCAGGAGCACGACGCAGTAGAGCAGGAACGAGAAGGACGTGAATCTGAATGGCAGCTGCTCCACCGGCAGTGGAGGTGACTGGTGTGTGCCCGAGACCCCCACCAGCACACAGCCAGTGAAGATGAGCACGGCACCGACAAAGTCGTTGGTGGTGAGACGTTCGTGGGGCAGTAGGATGGGGCCGAAGAGTGTGTTCCAGCCGATGGTCAGCCCCGCCATGGGGGCCAGCAGCGACTGCGTGGCGAAGCAGTAGGCCAAGGCCCCCAGCGCTGGGTTCATGACCAGCATGGAGAACAGTCCGCAATAGAAGTAGGTGCAGCCGAGACTCGACGGGACGCTGGCGGCGGCGGCTCCGTGGTTCTGCCGCAGTCTCAGTTCGCGCTGCTCCTCCTTCTCGCGCTCATTGTGCGCCAGCTTGAGCAGCAGCTTGCCGGTGATGCCGAAGACGCTGGAAATGGCCGACAGCAGCAGCCCCAAGGGCCAGCCGATGAACCACATGCCGACGAGCGAGGAAGTCTGGGTATGAGATGACGACGGTCGTGAAAGCTGCGATCACACGACACCTGATAAAAAGGGCAGTTTTCCGTTGCGAAACTATAGATTCCAAAAAAGTATGTTTTCGATGGAGTACTGTTGAAATGGAGGAAGTGCATACGAACTTGCTGTTAGTCATCGTAGGACGGGATCTGGCTGTAGTCGTAGCCCTTCCAGCCCTTCCAGGCGCCGTAGAGCTGGTACGTCGCGTAGCTGCCGGGGATGAAAGCTGACACGGCATAGAACGTGAGTGAAGGAATCCAAACCAAGATGCAGAGAGGTTATTGGTGATTACCAATGAGACCAAGGATGAAGAAGGAGAGGCCTCTCTTCTCCACGTCCAGGCCGATGCGCGTGCTCACGTAGATGAGAATCGACCCCAAAGTAAACAGACAAATGGCCGCCAGCCCCGTGCGGATCGGGAATCGCTTCCGTCGGAAATCTTCGTCCTACATAAATGACACCACATGTTTTTATTAATCTATCAACCGTTTTGATACTAAAGAGGGCTATCTGTTGTGCATACAGGTGCAGCCGCACGCGCGGCGCTCTCCTTGACCGAGTCAAAGCCCTCCCCCACCGTCTTCACCCTCGCGTTCGTGACACGGTGCACGTCCTTCGCCATGGTCTCCTCTGACTGATCTTATAAAAAAAAGCGTCTCTTCAGAAAATCTATTTATTTGTCTTGAAACCCGCTTAGGTTCGCTTTGCATCCTGCAAAATGACGCGTCGATCGGGACTTGTCTGCGTGGAATGTGGGGCCTCGGTGCCCGAACTGGTGCGCGACTACGGCAAAGGCAACTTGCGTCTGTCGATCTGCAGCCTCTGCAACAATGTGGCGGACAAATACGTCGAGTACGAGACGGTTCTGCTGTTCCTGGAGGTGCTTCTGCTCAAGCCGCAAGTGTATCGCCACGTGCTGTGCAATCTACCAGAGCCAGTGACGATTAAAACCACCCTCAAGCTGTTTGTGATCCTTGTGATGCTGGACATGAATGTCAAGGCCTATTTGGTGGACAGGGACGCAGGGGTGACCTTCAGAAGCGAGTCCATGTACAGGGCTGCGGACGCGCTTCAACCGTCGACTTCTGGGGTCAGGATCGGCCAGTTTTCGCTGCATTTGGTATGTCTGTCACTGGTGGAGAATCTGGTGTACTTTGCTACGGTGTTTGCAGTCATTTGGATGGATTTCTTCCATCGTGGGTGGAGAGTTAAATTACTGAACAGTGAAGACACAAATTCTGTAATTCTGAAGCCGTTGGTGAGGTATTGGAGCGCCATGTGCATCTCGAGCTTTGGTAAGCTGTTCGCACTGCTGACGGTCATTTGGGAGTACCATTGGACCTTTATCCACGTGATTGGCGGTCTCGTGTTGGTGTCGAACGTCTTGGCGTTGCAATTGTTTCTTGGGGAAGGAGACCCAGCCAAGTGGAAATCCGTTCATGTTGTGGCAGTCGTACTGATTGGACTGTTAGCTCGTGGGGCTGCTCAATTGGCGCTATATGCGATGGGGAACTCGGTGCTCTTCCATGTGCTCGTCTAGGAATAATTTTGTCGGACGCCTATTTTGGCGGTTGGGATAAAAACGGAGGCGCTGCCGTGAGTGTTTGGACGTGTCGTGAGGAGAGGGAGGCAAGCGTAGAAGTAATCCAATCCCGTACATTGTTGAGGAAATGAGTTCTGTCGAGTTGCCGTTGGTGCCCAGTGCGAGGTCGTCTATCTCTTCATCCTCCAGTCGAAGTAGTCTTCATTCTGCAGGCTCCATTAACTCTCAGAGAAGTAATTACAGTGTACGGAGCCAACGCAGTTACCAGCAGCAGCAGGGCGACGATGAAGATGGATATTCCGGTGAAGAAGACGACAACGATGAGATAATGGCTCAAAAGGCGAGGAACCGCAAGAAGCGAGCGGACTCTGGGACGAAGTGGAGCATTTCCTAAACAAACCGTCGCCAAGCTTGTCCACCTTGGCTGGGAAGCCACCAAAGTTGCGGCAGATAATCCACCGAAGAGTGTGCTACCGACACTACGAAAGGCGTCTCCTGATAACCAGAACTTGAACCCGAGACGACCTCCTCGCGCTGCTGCTGGAACAAAAACGATCGATCCGAAGCTACTGCAAGAAGCGTTCGCCTACGCACTGCAAGTGCAGCAAATGAGCTTTGACGATGACGGCGACGGCGACGAGGAACAGCAGCAGTCCTGGAAAAGCAACAAGACACAAATGCTGATGCAGCGTGCTGCCCTGGGAAGGACAAACTCATCGTCTTCAGCATCATCACTGGCAAATAGTGCTATTTCCAGTGGCACTCGGGGAGGACGTGGTGGTGTCAAGGCGTCTGCAAGCGATGCGCGGAAAAAGAAAAGCAAGCCGTCATCATCCTCTGTGTATGGCTCAGCTGTGAAGCCGAAAGCAGCTCTGAAAAGAAGCGCAGCACATCAGAAGAACCCCAAGCTATCGACGCCAAGACAAAAGGGCACATGGACCGTCAAACTCTACAGGCTCTCGTGAGCAACTTCCAAAACGGCACGACATTAGACGAGCTTCGCAAGGAACTCGCAGCCTCCCAGCAGAGTATGGCGCTCTCTCGTCAAGTCCTCCAGGACGCAGCGCAGAACTTCTTCCAGTCTCACTAGTCTCCACACCACAGCGGTTGCAACTCACACAATAAAAACTAGATATTCACCCATACCTGCTTTCCAGCTCTACATCGCCGATGCGTAGTCCTTGGCCAAATGACTGACCTCCCCAACAAGTTTGCAGCGCGCTGCATCTTCTGCACGTCCGCAGTGGCCACGCGTCGTTTCTCCTCGACGCTTTTCTCCAGCTGCTCGTTCCTTTTCTCCAACTCGGCGACCACCCTCTCAAGCTCCTTTTGCTCTTCCTGTTTGGCTCTCAATCTCTCCATTCTCACTCTTTTCTCAGGCGAAGCGCCTTGATCCTGTTCCTCCTGTTGCTCTTCTACCGGTTCTGGTTCCTTCATCTCCTCCTCTGTCGCCTTCTTAAGCCGACGCTCTTCGGCCAGTTGGATCAAGTCCTCGAGCTCTAACAGCTCCGTTTCCACGTCGTGCGACTCACACAGCCACTGGAAGAGCGTCTCCACCTTTGTCGTAGCGTCAGTACTGCCTCGGCTGCCAGTTCTTCGGTGCTGTGGTGCTCAGGACTCGGCACAGCAGGGAAGAAAGCAGCCAGCAATTCCTCGTCGCCCTTGCACTCGCTCTCCAAACACGCACGCAGATCCACGAGCGACGCACCATGCACCGACACATCCAGCGCCTTCTGGAGGATCAGCTGCATGCGTTTCATGCGCACAGACTGGCGCGGCTTGACGCTGGAGGGCGCAGGAGAGGCAGGGACAGCTCCGCTTGACGACATGTTGGAGCAATTTGAATTATGGCGGCAACAATCAGGTGATTGGTTGATACGATTTATTTTTAACCAATAAATACGGATTCTATATTTTATGTTATTTTCATAAAACTTTTCAGTAAAGGCAGCGACGGTCGGATCTTGTCGGCGCCGATGTGGTTCTCCAGCCTGCGCCAGAAGCTACAGCTGCTCGTGATCATCTTCTTCATCTTCGTGGCTTTCGCGGCGGCGGATGCGGCCTGGATGCCATGGGTAAGCTGCTGGATGCTGGAATGTTTATAATATTTAAAAGATTGCAAACGAATGTTATTTGGATTGAAAATTCAGGCGACGCTGGTGATTTTCCTGACGATGATTCTGCTGACGGACTTGCTGTTCCTGAACGAGGGAGACTTCCGCTACGACCCGGACTACAATGTAAAAACAAACATTTCCTTATCTTAAACGATTATGATACTAACTTTCTTATTTGGCAGAATTGGGCTCGTGCAGTGGACCCCAAGTATTGAAGGCGTTTTGAGGCTGTTGAGGAGTTCTGCCAAAGAAAAGAAGAAACATTTGACACACAAGAGAAGATTGAGCTCAGTTGATATCTATATAACAAAAACGAAGTACCCAGGTACGACACGAAACATTTCGAGTGTCTTCAGGTGCAGGAGCAGGTTGGGACTCTTTGCAGAGTGGTGACCTGATCTTAGTTTAGTAGACCATGACGTAGTATCGCGAGAATACTAATGTGGCGAACATGAGAGCGTCAATGCGGTCCAGGACGCCACCATGTCCGGGAATTAGTGTCCCCGAGTCTTTCACTCCTGCTGCTCGCTTGAGCAAACTCTCAAACAGATCTCCAAGACGCCCGATGACCACTGCAACCACCGTAAAAGCCACTTTGGTGCCGAACGAGCCGGGTAGCTCCAATACATCTGACGATACAACCATAGCGAGGATTCCAAACCCGATAGCTCCAACGGTGCCCTCATAGTCCTTGTTCTTGGAGAGATGAGCGGCGAGCGGGTTGTAGTGAGGGTATTTCGCCAGAGATAACATTTTCCCGGTGAAATACGCGCCAGTATCGGAGGCCCACACCACATATAGCAGCGCGATCAACAACTTCCGGTACAGTGTTCGGCGCTCGTCATCTACAAAAGCTACAAGCACTGACAGTGTGCCAATGATGTAGACAAGTCCCAGCACATCCAATGTGAATGTCAAAAAGCTTCAACACTATTCCGAGTCGTGGCGAACCGGAAGATGAGGAAGAAGATCATGCCGCAGAGGAACACCTGGCTGGGAATCAACGTCATGGTGCACGATATCTCGTTGATCGGGCAAGCTGCCGAATTAAATGTCAGCAGAGAGAAGATGGCGTTCTGTACAAAAATGATGATTGAGTACTGCCAGTCCGGAGCGAGGCAAGCGCACAGCGCGGCGACAAACCCCGACGCGATTGTGTAGAACCATCTCGCCTCGTAAAACTCGGTATTGGTCAGCTGCGGGATCTTCTCCATCACTAGGAGAAATATCGCTGACGAAATCGTGCAGATCAGCGCCGATAGAACCACCGCAGCAACCCATTCGCGACCGCCAAACAAATGCACCGCTATGTCTGTGATCGCAGTCCTCCGTAACCTTGGTCCTTGGCTACGTAGTTCGTTATTCACCCTTGCAATCTCTTGAGCTTCTCGTTCTTCTTGGAATGCTCTCGTCATTGTATTGCGAGGCACCTCAGGCACCCGCTCTTCTTCCATCCGAGCGTTGGCAGCTCGTTGATGCAGTCGGGACGCGTCTGTGCTGTCGAACACAAAGGTTCTGCTGCTGGTGAAGCTGTCGCTATGGCTGTCACTCCTGGTCTCTTGTTGCGACGTACTAGTGAGTCCTGTTCTGCAGACATTGTTGACTGAAGACTCCAATATCTGCAGTCGCGTCAGCAGTCTCAGTCGAATCCTATTAGCCAGACACGCGTACTCGTACGAGCAGGTGCTGGTCATGAAGCTGCAGACGGTGGACGTGGCGATAGCAGGAGACAACCACAGAAAGACCGTCACTGCTGGGGCCAGCACTAGCGCCGAGAGCGTGCGTTGCACCAAATTATATCGCAAGAAGGCGGGGCAGTGACTGTCAGGGACGCTGTCTACGGCCTGTGGCGAGATGGGCGGCGTCGGGTGCCGCAGCACGTAGCACGGACTCTGCGGAGAGCTCTGTATAGAAACCGGGCGTGGCATTATGGGGATGTCGTGCGCTGCGGCCGTCTCGATGCCGGCGATCATCTCGTAGGGACGATGGGGCAAGCAGCTCGTCTCAGTAGGAAGACAGTGCAAAGTCCGACACTTTTCGAAGTTATCCGGAAACAGATGATTTTACATGTAAATTAAACAGCGAATTACGGATAATGGCAGTGATGCTGAGGCGGGGCGCTTGGTCAAGCTGCCGTTGCTGTGGTAAATATTGTTTTATATCACGATTGCAGCGCGTAGTACCGAGAAAACACGATCGTGGCGAACATCAAGGCGTCGATGCGGTCGAGGACTCCTCCGTGTCCTGGGATCAGAGTGCCCGAGTCTTTCACGCCTGCTGCTCGCTTCAATAAACTCTCGAACAGGTCGCCCATGCGTCCGACAACCACAGCGAGCACTGTGAAGCCAACTTTCATGCCGAACGACCCTGGCAAGTCCAGAATTTTTGAGGCCACGATCATCGTGACGACGCCAAAGACAATCGCGCCGAGTGTGCCTTCATAGTCTTTGTTCTTGGATAAATGAGCGGCCAATGGGTTGTAGTACGGGTAGTTGAAAAGGGCGAGAGCTTTGCCGATGAGATACGCTCCAGTGTCGGACGCCCACACGATGTACAGCAGAGCGATCAACAGCTTCCTGTAGAGAGTGATGGGTATCGTCCACGAATGCCACCAGGATGGAGAGCGTTCCTGTTACATAGAGCAAGCCCACGACATCCAGCATGAAACTCACGAAAGCCTCCGCACTGCTGCGAGTCGAAGCAAAGCGGAATACCAGGATAATGACCATCCCACACAGAAAGATCTGCGACGTCGACACCATCAAGTTACAGCTCGTCGCGTTCATGGGGCAAGCTGTCGAGTGCGTCGTTAAAATCGTGAAGACCTCGTACTTGATCAACGTGATGACCGCGTACTGCCAATCTGGAGTAAGACACGCACACAAGGCCACCACGTAGCCTGTAGGGATGGCGAAGAACCACCGATACTCGTAGAACTCAGTGGCTTGGAACTCTTGCACCCATTGGATCAACAATAGAAAAGCAGCAGAAGTGAAGATACACACCAGTACGGATACACACGCAGCAGCTCTCCACACATGTCCGCCAAAGTATCTGTTGGCCAGGTCGGTCACCGCCGTGCGGTGCAGTCTCGACTCCTGATCTCGTAGTTCGTCGTCCACAATGGCGATCTCTCTGTTCTCCCGCTCTTCTTGACGAGCTCTTGCGTCTGGTTGAGACAGTCGACTTCTCATAGAAGAAGACCAATTGCTCCCGTACGATCTCGGCTCTTCCGTCTCGCTCGTGTAATTCTCGCTGCTATGGTCGTTCATCATCGTGTCCACCCTCAGTCTTCCTTCGTCGATTGGTCCTTCACACAATTCCAACTGCGTCAAAATGCGCAGTCGGATTCGGTTGGCAAGACACGCATATTCGTAAGCGCAAGTGCTGATCATAAAGCTGCAGACGGTTGTGGTGGCGAACGCCGGCGACAGCCACAGAAACACCGTGACGGCAGGGGCCAGAACGGCAGCGGAGATGACGCGCTGCACTGCATTGCGATGGAAGAAGGCGCTCCACTTGCGCTGCTTGGGTGGGAACTCACCAAAGTCCTGCGAGGCGCACAGCGCGTCGCCCGGCTCAGGCTCCTCGATGTACGGAAACTCACAGAGCGGACTCTGCTGCAAGGGGTGGCAATGGGCCCGCAGTTCTTCGGTTCGCTGTAGAAGACGCCTATTAAGCCGCCGTCCGCCGCCATCGCGATCCTCGTGGCGCCAGTGAGGGACTTGAGCGAATGAGCTGCTCACCTGGGATCGGTTTTGTGTGTCACATCGCTCCCTTGAGACGGGCCACAATGCGTCAGGATCAGTTGGATGGCAGCGCTGGAGCAAAATGCTCAAAAGCGACACGGCTTGGAGGCTAGTGTTGTGTTGACCTCTTTTAGAATACTTCATAAAGAGAGCACTAGGTGCTGTCGTTCCCTGTGTAAGCTCAGGTGAAGTGGTAGATGACTGTTGTTTTCTTGTTCATACGATGTCAATGCCGTGTGCTCTCAATGGCGAGAACCAGTTGCCATGCACAGTTCTTTACTGTAAACCCGAATAAGGTCGCCGGTCAAAAATATCCTACGAGTACATTAGCTGGACGGTCGAAACCCAAGTCGTTGGTTCATGGAGAAGCGAGGATTGTCACGTTTGGTTTCCCCATTTCCACTCAAAGCAGCTCAATATCCGAGCCACCTCCTTCACGTTGAGATGGCCTCCGTTTCTGATAACGTGGTCAGGAAAAATGCTTTCATCCCCCGACATTTCCACCGTGGAGTTAAGCTGTTCTCCGATCACGAAGCAGTGCAACGTCTTCATACTCATTACTTCCGCAATGAAGAATAAGACCCATGGATTGGTAAAGGTTACGTTGTCCGGTCATACGTGAAGTGCGTAGTACCTCGAAAACACGATCGTCGCAAACATTAGCGCGTCAATCCGATCCAGAACCCCTCCATGGCCAGGTATCAACGTGCCGGAGTCCTTGACACCCGCTGCTCGCTTCAATAAACTTTCAAATAAATCCCCCACCCGCCCTGCGATGACTGCCACCACAGTGTACGCCACTTTCGTTCCAAACGATCCCGGCAGGTCAAGGATGTCTGACGCCACAACCATCGCCGCAATGCCAAACGTAATAGCACCCAAAGTGCCTTCGTAGTCTTTGTTCTTGGACAGGTGCGCGGCAAGCGGATTGTAGTATGGGTAATTAAAAATGCGAGCGCTTTGCCCACAAGGTACGCTCCAGTGTCGGACGCCCACACAATATAAAGCAGTGCGATGAGCAGTTTCCGATAGAGAATACGGATATCATCGTCCACGAAGGCGACGAGGACCGACAAAGTGCCTGTGATGTACACTAGTCCGACCACGTCCAGCATGAATGTCACGAACGCCTCAGCACCGCTATGGGATGATGCAAAGCGGAACACGAGGACGACGACGAAACCTGTGAGAAACACGTGAGCTGTTTTGAAGGCGATCTTACAGTCCCCTTCGTTCATAGGACACCCCGTGGAGTGCATCGTGAGCACGACAAAAACCGCGTACTTGATGAGCATCACGACTGCGTACTGCCAGTCCGGCGTGAAGCACGAACAGAGTCCAACCACAAAGCCCGTCGCGATTGCAAACATCCAGCGGTAGTCGTAAAACTCCGTGGACTGTAGCTCCGGGATCCTCTCCAGCGACATAATAATCGCCGCACTAGCCATTACGCACACACAGACCGCCACACAGAACGCTGCAAGCCACTCCCGTCCGTCGAAATACCTCGCCGCGAGGGTCGTGACCGCACACCTTTGCAGTCTATCTTCTTGATCTCGTAGTTCATCATCCACCACTGCAATCTCCCTATTCTCCCGCTCCTCCTGAAGAGCTCGTGCATTTAGCGAGTTCCTCCCTACTGAGCTTCGTATCCTCGTGGTGGTTTGACTTCTTGGGGTGTGGGACCTCTCTGGTTCCGGTTCGCTCTCGACGTCGCTGGCATTGCTGCGTGTGTGGTGGTACAGCGTGTCGCTGCTGTATCTGGAGCAGCGACTGACGCCGTCGCTTGGTCCTTCCATGGCTTCCAGTCTTGTGAGTATTCGCAGTCGAATTCGATTGGCCAGACACGCATACTCGTACGAGCAGGTGCTGGTCATGAAGCTGCAGACGGTCGTGGTAGCGAAGGCCGGCGACAGCCACAGGAATACGGTAACGGAGGGGCCGAAATGGCGGCCGAGATGACGCGCTGCACTGCGTTACGCCGGAAGAAGGCAGTCCATTTGGATTCAGACGAGATTGGTCGCTGAGACGAGGAGCTCCTGGCAGCTGACGGCGATACAGACACCTCACTGATGTAGGGGCAGTGTGGAGGGGACACGGGGCTCGTGAGCGACCTCTGCGGCTCGAGAAGCGTCCTGGACGGCGCCATCCTTGGCTGGCCAGGCTAGCAGCTCCGTCGCCGGTCGCCACTTTGAAAGGGAATCAGCGACTAAAAAAATTAAGTGCCATGAACACACATCGGTGCAGAAACGCGGTGTTTGGTGATAGATAATGCATATATCCTCTGCAAACACATAGTTGAAGTTGTTGGGTGCTTATCGGGGACGAGGCTCACTTGCTGTTCTCCATGACGTTGGCCGAGAGACTCTCGGCGCTGTTTGGCAGTTTGAGCGACGCTGTCGACGAGGTGGAAGACTTGGAGAGCAAACTGCGGCGTCTGGACGTCCAGTTGGCAGAGTCGACGCCCGAGGCCTATTGCAGTCGCGTGGCTCGTCGACTGCTGTGTGCTGGAGAGATGGCGCTGCTTGAGAACGTCATGAGGACTGCGTTGCAGGATGGCGGGGCTGTGGTGCACAGTGTGACCGAGCACCAGCCCGGCGCTTCCTCACGCTCTTGGACGTGATGGATCCCGTCCAGCCGACGTCGCAGTCGACTGAATGTTCGCCGGAGCATGAAAACACCAACCGAACCACGACTATCACCGATCTCACACGCAAGTACGGGTCCTGCGACTCGGCTATCGCGAGGGTTCGCTCGATGGAGGAGGAGTGCGCCAAGAAGGAGCTACGGCTGGCTGAGCACTCCCCAGACGAGATGGTCGCTCGAGTGAAGCAAAACCTGGCGTGGCTTGGAGATTTGTCACTGCTTCGCGACGCTCTCGACAACACTCAGGCGTTTCCTAGGAAGTCAACACCGTATCGCGCTGGTTCTCAAGCTTGTCGAAACGTCCGGCAGCTCGTGCTGATCGAGGTCGATACGTCTTCCGACGCGCGAGTCGTGGAAGTCGAAGAACCAGCAATCAAGAACGGATGTGCCCGTATCAAGCACGAACAGGCCACGCTTCCCCGCGTCAGGAAGCGCGTCCAACAGAAAAACCTTGCGGCGACAATGGAGCAAAGTTCCGATGAAGATCAAGAAGAGCTAAAAGACCGAGAACGCGATCGATGTCGCTGACGGGGTTTTGGCCTTGCTGAGTCTGATCTGGAGCAATTCAAAGGCACGAGCTGATGTACTTGTTGAGTAACACGGCTTGCTTTGCCTTGTGTCGACAGCAACATATTCTTTCAGAAGCAACAAGTTGTTTGGTTTTGTGTGCTGGTCTCGACGTTTACGATGTCATTGCCGAATATCGCGAGAAGATTATTGCAGCAAACATGAGCGCGTCAATCCGATCGAGCACGCCGCCGTGGCCAGGAATCAGCTTCCCAGAGTCTTTAACTCCCGCTGCCCGCTTCAGCAAACTCTCAAATAAATCGCCGAAGCGGCCAGTGATAACAGCGACAACAGTAACCAGAACTTTCATGCTGTACGACCCTGGCAGATTCAACTGCTTCGAAGCAACAGTCATCGCACAAACACCGCATATTATCGCGCCGAGAGTTCCTTCGTAGTCTTTGTTTTTGGATAAGTGAGCTGCCAGCGGGTTGTAGTAGGGATAATGCACGAGTTGCAATGCTTTGCCTGTGAGGTACGCACCAGTATCAGAAGCCCAAACAATATAAAGCAGAGCGATCAGCAGCTCTCGATACAATGACCGTCGTTCATCATCCACGAAAGCTACAAGAACGGATAGAGTCCCAGAGATATAGAGTAAACCAAGCACATCCAGCATAAATGATAAGAAGGCACTCAGACGACTACGGCACGTCGAGAACCGACAAACCAAAAACGTTAGCATTCCACCTAAGAATGCTGCCTCCGGATCCATCCCAATCCCACAGCTCATGTCGTTCAGCGGGCACCCTGCCGAATACATAGCGAGAATCGTAAACACAACGTACTGCACCAAAACCGTGAGCGCGTATTGCCAATTCGGCGCCATGCAAGCGCAGAACGCCGCGACGAAACTGGTGGCGATCGAGTACAACCAACGAGACTTGTAAAACTCCGTCATTCTGAGCCGTTCAACCTGTTCCACCGACAGCAGAAAAATAGTAGACGACACGATGCACACTACGATCGATACGCATGTGGCTGCGAGCTTGTCGTTCCCACGGAAGCAACGCGATGCAAGATTGTCTACTGCGTGTCGTCTTAATAGGGTCTCTTGATCGTGCAATTCACAGTTCACAAGAGCGATTTCCTCCTCCTCTTGCTCTTCTTGTAGCGATCTCGGGTCCGTGCGGCTTGTTTGTGTTCGTGCTCGAATAACACGGGCTTCTTGGTTCGTGTACGGTGACTGCGAAACAATCTCGCCGATTGAATCCTCCTCGACAGTTTGGCTCGAGATTATGCTACCACGAGAGCTGCCTAGTCGTGATCTACTATCATGCTCATTCCAAACACCTTCCAGAGCTTCAAGTCGCGTGACGATTCGTAGTCGGATGCGGTTGGACAGACACGCGTATTCGTACGAGCACGCGCTAACAACAAAGCTGCACACTGATAACGTTGCAATCGCAGGCGATCTCCACAAGAAGATCGTCACGAGTGGGGCCAACACAGCCGCGGATAGGACTCGTTGTACAGCATTTCGCCGGAGTAGTGCAACAAACCAACCGCTCTTGAGCTTACTCGGATCGAAATCATCTATCTCCTCGCCTGAGAGCGAGATATAGTCTTCTCGAGGCGATGATTGAGTATCCATTGAAATCTGGTATACAAGAGCTGTATCATGACACGATCTACTGCAATTGGGACTTGGTGGCATGGCTGGAACTTTTTGAAAATGGGGAGAAAGTCGCTGTTGGTTTTCAGATCCGTTTCGGTCTCCTGCTCAAAAGCAGAAACACCGAAACTGATAGCCAACGGTGGCTTGGTCTCCACGTCGAAGACTTGAGCGTGTATTTGTGATCTTTGTACAATCCAAGTGCTTGCCGAGGACCCACCTTTGCTCAAAATGCTCACCATGGCTGACAATCGCTAACCACAGCAGCTAGGTACTGGTAGATCATCTCATATTGCTCCTATTCACACACGCAATTTGTTAGCATCGTTTCCAGCAAATCTCCATTAGGAAGTAGACGTACCGGGGTTTGCACCATACCCGGTCGTTGTGATCGCAGGCGATGCACTACACGCGGAATGTCAAGGGCCTGCTGCATTGCTAGCGTTTTCTCTTCGACGCTACTGCTTCTGTCGGTAAGAACGCGGTGCAGCCGTTTTAGCAAGATATCGATGGCAATGAACGTGCCAGACCGTCCAATGCCCGCACTACAGTGCACCACAACACGCGCGTCGACTTTGTGGACTCGCGATGCCTCCTGTTGGTAGCTATTCACTGCCTCCAGCATCGGCGCAATGACTCGAAAGTCACGTAGCACGCCATGATCCGGCCACGTCGTGAGTTGGATATGTTGGATCACACGACTCTCCACTTCCTTCTCCATCTGCCACACCTTAAACCTCCTCACAATGAAGCCGAGCGATGGCGGCTGCTCCTCACTCAGCACTTGCACAATGACCCCATCAAAGTCTACAGCTTGTCCTCTCTGGTCCCAGTACACGTCGGCTTTTAGCCGTTCTCTCTCTACGAAGTTCGTGAGCATCAGCACGACGTGCACGTCGCACTGCCAAACCATGTGCCAGAAGTCCCTGATCGCCGCTGGCACTGGTGCACAGCAGGCGATGTAGGTCTCGTCAACAAAGTTGGCATTGATGTAGTCGTCCCCATTTTTCTGACCTTGTAACTTAACTCTGGTCTTTTCGAATGGGATGACGTCTCGGTAGCGGTTCTTACTTTTGGTGGCTTTGGTCTGCGGCGTCAGCGCCGCCTCGTACCACGGGGCCTTGTCGATAGACCAGCAGATCTCCATGTACTCCCGCTCGAAGCCTGTGACGCGGCCGTCGCGCTGTTTCAGACGTTGCACCTTGCTCAGGAAAGTGTCGACTACTGAAGTGACGTCCTGCGGCAGCTTGCTCTTGTCTTGCAGAGCGCTCCGCAGCGCTGCAATGTCGTAATGGTCTGTAGGAAATGCATCATAATGCAAGTAGGTTGAGTTTAGTCTGGAAACACCAATAATTTCCGAGTAATTTTGATATCATTAAGAAGCCAAGACACGCACGCGCTGACAGAGTGGTCATAGTGGTGCGTGGAGGCTCCATGGGCGGCGGGAGGCAGGGGCGAAAGGAGAGCTTGCGAGCAGCGCTTCTTTCGGCCGGAATGTTGGTGGAATGGTACCTTGTACCTGCCCTTAAAAACTATTTTTATCGACCGTTGCAAAGTTCAGTTTTGGCCCTTTACGTCATCCAACAGGTTGCAGTCGACCTCATTTCCCGTTTAACAAAGCCCCCAACGACAAGCATCTTCTGCAATCCAAGCACCGCGATGGAGACGACCTTGCAGCAGCGTTGGAGTCGCTTCGCCGAGGAAGATCTGGGCACGTTCGTGACCTGCTCGGCGCTCTTCACGACGTTCCAAGTGGGCAAGGAGTTCCACCTCGCCAAGGACGCGCTGCTGCCCACGGCGCAGCGTCTGGCGCTCGCAGCGCGCCGTACCGGCCCCAAGGTGCCGCTATTGGTCTGCTCTGCGGCCGTGGGCATGCTCGGCATGAAGCTCTCGATCGCTGCGGTGTCGCACTACCGTCAGGACTTCTCTCGCGACAACGTGCTCATGGCGTTCCCAGTTTGCGGCGCAATGCTCAACATGCACCGAGGACTAAGCGCAATGGGCAGAGGAGCGTTGGCGCTGACGGCGCTGGGCTACGGAGCCGACTACGTGTTTGGCTTGTACCATCGCATGGAGTACGAGGCCGCGCTGAGGAGTTCCAAGAGGAGCAGCGACTGCTGCTGACACTGCAGGACGCCGAGAGCGACCGCTTCGAGGAGACGTTCATGCCGAGCACGCAGGAGTAAGCTACTGGTCTTACCCAGTATTATCTGGATGCAGCAAGCGGAGCACTGCAACTTTGTCATGTCGAGCACGCGCTCCCGAGGTAGATACGACATGGAACACTACGTAAAGAATATCAAGCAAGCTTTTATCGTCATCAACACCTCGTAGACGAACGCTGGCCGCTCGATCCCTTGCGTGTCGACAGGCTGCGTTGAGTCCGCTGGATTAACGGTCTCAAATCTCGACCGTGCAATCCGCCCGCCTCCTCTTTCGACGCGCGATGGTGTTTGGCCTCGGCAGCAGCAAACCCGTCAAGGCTTTCGACCATGCCAGGCACGCGCAGCACCGCTGGCGGAACTTCCTAGACCACGACTCCAAGAACTACGTGGGTCTCTCCACCATGGCGGGCGGACTGCAGTTCGCTCGCGCGGTGACTTCTCGCAAAAGGGCCAAAGGGATCGTCTACGTGGCCAAGATGACGGCCGAGAAGTTGCCGAGACTAGTGGTGTATCCGCTGGTGCTCGGCGTCACAGGCGTCGAGTTGCTGGTCTATGGCGCGTCCTATTTCAACGACGAGGACGAGAAGCTGAGCCAAGTCGCACGTGACGCCAAGTTGGCGCCAGCAGCTTTTGCCGTCTACGGGACGACGCTGAATCAGGTTTATCCCTACGAAGGTCGCTGGCGTCGGACGCGTGCGTGGCTGCGCCCCGTCAAGTGGGGACTGGTCGGGTTGGCCATCGACTATGCCATCACGAAAGCTCTGGCGATTGGAACCGAGACGCAGGAAGCGAGCCCACTCGAGAAGGAATAACTGGATAACCACGAAAGTTGATTTAGTCGGTTCCAAGATATTGGAGTCCTCGCTTTCGCCAGCTTCGATCTCGATAGGATTAATGGGACGCCAATCCAATTCATCTCTTGGTTTGACGAATGCAGTCGCTACGGTCGCTGTTTGTTGTGTTGGTTGGGAGTTAGTTCGCTTTCAACGGAGACACCGCCCAAACGTGTTCAATTCCTGGTAAAACCTTGTCAATTTCCTGCGGCGACAATATCTGTGGCGCGTACGAGCCGTGTCTGGCGTTCAACTACACCGCTTCTAGTTGGGCAATTGAAGGCACTGCCTCGAATTGCACCAGCACCGATGGTATCTGCGGGTTCGAGTGCCTCTAAGCCTTAAGGGTCAACAATTCCGACCCAACACAATTTATTTTCCTCATCCCATTTGAAGACGAAGCTACCGAAGGAAGTTATGCCTCTGCGAGCAGTGACAACGTCGCTGCTATCGACCAACTAACATTCTTGCTACAGACGACAAGCGCGTGAGCTGAATTATTCAATTCTCAAAGTATTGATGCAGTTCCAATGAATTTGTTTGCAGATGTCTTCAGGGTGGCAGTGACTGCAAGAAAATTGACACTGGCAAACTTGTGCAGCTGGAGCTTTCCACCGGTCTGATGTCGACGCAGTATCAAGTCACGTCGGTGGGTTTGGCGAAATTTACAACGTCCTAAGCATGTTACGGAGCTCAGTCACGTCGCTTTCGCTTTAACATACACTACTGTCAGAGTTGCCGTCGCATCTGGCAACTTGTCAAGCATGACAGTGCTGTAAGTGGTGGACGTGCACTAAATATTTTTTGTTGTTGTTCAAACTAACACCTCCCATTTTGCTAACAGCCATCTGGATGACAATTTCATCACGACGGTGAATTCTTTCATCACCTGGGAACAACTTACACCGCTGTACGCAGTGTTTGGCTTTAAGAAAATTACGACGCTGATAATAAGCTTCTGGTTGTTCTGTAGAGACCTTTATCGGAACGACGTGTCCACAGTCGAGGGAATTTCCCCGCTTGACCGATCTGTAGGTGATTTACAAGGATTTAACACAGTGAGGCTGACAAAATACTTTTTGCTGCGTGCCAGGTACTTGAATACCACTAGCCAGACAGAGATCCCAGCGGTTGTGTTCACTCTGCAGAACTTGACCAAACTCACGATCAAGAACAACCCGCTGTCAGCCCCCAGGCGGCATTTTTACAAGGACTTTCAAGTTTGGACTTGGCTGAAAATGATTTTCAAAGCGAAGTGGATTGCAGCATCTCGAGCCAGCATCAGTGACCTGAGTGCTGCTGCGAGTTCGACGTCAGCATCCAGCAGTTTAGACATAACACGGGTCTCGCTTCAAGTGATCACGGCTCCAACTCCAACAACGCATCTAGATCCAGCACGGTGCTGACTATTGTCACGATCGTTGGTATCATTGTGATGACAATCTCTCTCGTTGCAATCATCCTCTATGGGTCGGAACGACGTGTCGGCAAATCCAGCAAGGCTCAACTGCTATCAAGCAAACAGCAAGTGATCGAAGTGGGGAATGACCCCGAGCTGCTCGCCCTGCAGGTGAACCGAGATGGCATTCAGGATATTCGACTCATTGGAGTGGGGCTTTCGGGGTCGTGTGGCTTGTCAAATATCGCAATTCCCAGCTACTTGCCTCGAAGCGGATTCGTGAAGAAGCTGCCGGAACGGAGAGGATTCGGGCGTTTGTGAAGGAGATCAAGCTCATGGCAAAGCTGATTCACCCGAACATCGTTGCTTTCGTCGGTGCTGCGTGGACGTCTGGCTCCGACATTCAGGCGCTGTTCGAATACATGGAGAATGGTGATCTTCGCTCGTATCTATCTACTTCGTCATCTCCGACGTCCTGGCCACGAACGAAGCTGCAATTCGCAATTGATGTCGTCGAAGGACTCCCGCAGGTTGTCTTGACATTGGCCGTGGGGTGTCTGTCCCAAGACCCTCGAGATCGACCTTTAGCTCTGAAAATCGCTTACATGCTCAGGACACTACAACGGAATATGCATTCATGGAAAGTTAATGAAGTTCTTTTACTGCATCCCGTCGAAGGGGAAGCATTGATCGAGTGCCGAGAGGACACCCATGCGAATTCCGAAGTAAAACATGCGACGACGGAGCAGTTGCGGTGCGAATTTCTTGGGCAATGGCTCGGAGCCAAAGCCGATCAGACATTCCATCGCGTAGCCGCCCTTGTAGTTGGTCTTGGTGTGCTGGTTTGGTTTGCGTCGCTGGCGTGGTGTCAGATGCGTCGGGTTGGTGTTGAACAGGACGTTGTGGCTGGCCGTGCCGAGCTTGTCCATCGCTACGGGAAATGGATTCAACATGGCTTTGCCATTCACGTAGAGGAATTCCGACTTGTCGTCTTCCACGGGCATGTACTGCACAATACTCCCACACAGCGAGTCGTTGTGGTTCTCCATATCGTGGTTTGTAGACGAGGAAATGTCAGCTACTCCCCAGGGCGAGAAGAAGTAGTCCTGTTTGGCCAGCTCGTAGGAAATCCAGAAAGTCTCTTTATCTCCGTACGAAAACTCGTGCACGAAATGTTGTTCTGTGATGAGGAAGAACATGACGTTGATGGCTTGGCCCGCACGGGACTTGTCGATCGCTACGAGCGATGAATCCTGTTCGTGAGACGTCTCGCGCCTCCATGCGAAGGACGTTGCCGGGTCCAAATGTTTGGATGGCTTTGCTTCTGGTGGCAGACCGTATTTGGCGTAGTCGAAGTCGTTCAGAAGTTGCTGCAGATACTGCGTCCCATTGTCCACGTCCTGGTTGAAGAATTCTCGGCTGGAGAGCACTCGGTCGTAGAAGAAGGTCGTCCCCGTGCGTTTGTAGCCTTTGGTGGTGCGGATCACTGCCGGATCCCTCATAAAAATGTCGTCCACATCCAGCAGCAGCACTTCCGTGATGTTGGTGTGGTACATAGCGAGCGGCTTGATCCACCAACTGCGGTAGTAGTTGGCTCGGTCCTGGGTCAGGATCTTGCGCTCGACGAGATCGAGCACACGTCCACGATCTCCAGCCTGTCGTCGTTCTCTAGCAGTAGTTTCCTCGACTCGGCCGACATTTCTTCCGGAAAGCAATGGTACACTTGAACGAGCTCGTAATTCCCGAGACATCGCAGCTCCCGAATCAACGACAACCCCATGGCGACCGCTCCGTTGTGCATGCACATGATGATGCCTTTATCTCGTGAAAGTTCGTCCTCGTTCGCTTCTAGATCTTGGCCCCGTACGTTGATACTTGGCTTCGACGTCGACGTCCCGACACTTGAGTACAAAATCAGACACAGCACGAGTATGGGGACGGCGAACTGCCACGCCAGTCGTTTATTCTCCTGCCGTCTACCATTAGGAGACAAGGGTCGAGCATCGTCCTCCTCTCTACGGTGACTACTGTCGCCCCCTGCTCGACTAACGAGTCCCATGCTTCAGATCGGTTTGAAGGATCTTTTCCACGTTCGTTTTAGCGACGTAACTTATGCAACCGGCGTGGCACCGGTGAGGCTGTGGTTCTCTTTGCTGGCCGCATACCACGGACACGACAGCACTTGAGTGAGCGTGCCCGTCTTCTTGTCCATGTGCCAGCGAAGCAGCAGCATGTTGAAAGTACGCAGCACCTTTCGGGGCATCACTCGAGCAAGTAGCAGCAGCATGACCGACCCGGCCTGGTAGATGTGCTCGCCGTAGTAGAGATACCCCGTCAACAACAGCGCTTCCACCGTCGTGCAGCGCTTGCCATTGTACATGACGTAGGCCATATCGTCGCAATCTTTAAAAGGTTTCGGAATGGCCCGCCGATGCAATTCCGCTCGAACGATGTGAGGTGGTCGCTGTTCTCACTGGCGAGACTCTTCTTCTTCTCGTCGGCATTGTGTACTGGTGTTGTCGACAGGCTGCGACTGTTGCGGGCGGTGGCTCCGCTCAGGGACAATCTGGTAGAGCGGACGATGGTTTTGACGGTCGGACTCAACTTCTTGACGAGCATGGACGAGAGTGCAGCGACGATGCCCAACCCCACCGAGAAGATGCCGACGAACACCACGAGGTTGACTTTGAAGACGACGCACGAGTCGTTGAGACCGCAGTACTTGGCACCACGAGCCGAAGTCTTGCGGAGGATCTCGCCGTTCATCGCCGTGAGGAATTCCAGCGGCGTGTCCTTCACCGACATCAAGATGGCTGCGACCGAGGAAGTGATGACGATCTGCATGGTCTCCCACGTCAGTCGGAAGTGGCGGTCGAGTTGCTGGTCACCGGACCGAGCCTTGGCCAAATTGACGAACGCGTACGAGAACGTGAAGATGCAGCACGTAAGGTTCAAGACCGACTCGGTGGTGAGCGTTCCCGTGCCAAGACCCAACAAATACAAGTCCGAGTTGTAGATGATGTGGTACGTGATCTGCGCGAGGTAGACCACTTGCATTCGACCGTTCTGGCACCGATACGCCCAGATCTGCGTAAGCAGCACCGAGCGCTTGTGCGACATCACTTGGTAGAGACTGATCATCCCATGATGAGCATCTGCATGACGACGATGCCAGGCAGCACGCTGATCGCGACGGTATCCGCGTATCGACTGCGGAAGGTATTGAGGTTCATGCCAATTCGCGTCGGATTGGCGGCGTTGATGTAGTTGACCCACTCCCAGAGCGAGTTGTAGTAGTTGTGGATGCAAACGTCGCCGGTACTGCAGAACGGGATGTCGTCGGGGAGTGCACCATCAGTCCGTAGGACGTCCAGCGCTTGGAGACGTCGCACGTGCTTTCAATAAAAACACCCGTGGAATTGACTGCACGAACGCGGCAGCCTCCGTAGTAGCCCTTGAAAAGCGGTTGTAGCACGGTCGTGAAGCCGTACTTGGTGAAACTCGCCGCCACTTGACGAGACGGCGACGGGATGCTGCTGTCGAAGTTGTAGGGGAACAGCTTGAGGATGTCGGGGTACACGGCAAGCAGGTCATCACCATCCGTTGCTAACGCGAGCTTGGATCCGATCAAGCTGTCGGTGATCACTACGTTCGGTCGGCACTCGGTGTAGTCTGGGAAGATGTTAAAGTCGATGCCAGGGATGCTGTGGAAGTTGGCGCTGCCTTTCACGATCGGATACAGGAACAACCGCGTGATGGTGTAGATGTTCCATCCACACTCACACGGGGCTTTGCCAGCCGCTGCGATCTCAAGCTCTTGGTAAAACTGCGGGGATACACTGAGCTTCAAAGTGTCGATGACGTCGAGGATATCTTGCGCACTTCCAGCAATGCCTGCGGTCATAGATCCCCACTCGTTCACGCCACTCTGACAAAGAACACCTTTGGCGTCGAGGCGTTCTCCCAGGGCGAGGACTTCGGGACTTAACGTGCTGAAGTTGTAGAGCGACAGATCGGGTTTGCGACCAGCAAAGTCCTTGAACGTCGTCGCTCCGATGATGGCGTCTTGGTGGAAGATGCTGTACTTGATCAAGCAGATTTTGTTGACGCCCAAGCAGCCACTACAGCCGCCGGCCATGGTCGGGTCTTGCTCTGTGAAAGCGTAGATACTTTCGTCCACGAGCTTGAGCACGGTACCGCTGGTAAGGTAGCTGGTGGATGTGAACACGACCAGCAACGCCAAAGGCCATAGCACGATTCGACCGACCAACGCCAAACCTGCCCCCATCACGGACGGTTTGAGTAGTACCGACCATCCTTGGTCGTCTTGCTGTCGTTGCTGCAGGTCGTAGTATCTTGCCGCCCAGTCGGCATCTCCCGGTGCCTGGGATCCATCTCCTGAAACCTTGTACTTGTCACCCGACGTCATGATCTTCTGAGCGATAGAGCAAGTCGAGAACTGTCTTCTGAAAGGACGACAAATTGTCCGTTGTGTCCTTTGGCCTCGGGGGGTCGACCAAGATTGGAAACCAACGTCTTATCAAGAACTACCAAGAAGTTCGGCAGCAATTTATTTATCGCCGAGTTACGATCTTCGCGTTCGATGTCGGCTGGAGCCAAAGACGTGCTGGTCGGGTCAGACTGAAAGTACATTTCCAGTCATGGGAAAGTGTGGGAGACGAACTGAATCAAAGTGATGTTGAGGCCGGCCGTGCTCGAAACTCGTTAACTCAACCAATTTATTCCTGCAAACTATGCCACCGGTGTAGCTGCGGCAAGTTTGTGGTTCTCTTTGCTGGCAGCGTACCAAGTGCACGACATCACGTGTGAAAGCGTGCCACTGTTCGGATCAACATGCCACCGAAGTAGCAGCATGTTGAAAGTCCGAAGCACTTTCTGGGTATCACTCGAGCCAGCAACAGCAGCATGACCGACCCGGCCTGGTAGATGTGCTGGCCGTAGTAGAGATATCCTGTCAATAAAAGCGCTTCGACAGTCGTGCAGCGCTTGCCATTGTACATGACGTAGGCGATGTCATCGCAGTCGTGGAAGAGGTTTCGGAACAGCCCACCGATGCAATTCTGTTCGAACGACGTGAGGTGCTGATGATGCCCATTCGTCGAAGCGTAGTGGTCGTCCTGTTTTGACGCTTTAACGAGGTCGGTGCCTGCCACCTTGGCCGAAATTCCGTCCGCGGTCGTTGACCCACGACTGGCAGCGTATGGGCCAGAGAGCGAAAGCCGCATCGTCCGGGCGACGCTTTTCACCTTTGGACTCAACTTCTTGACGATAAAGGACGTGACGAGAGCGGTGAGTCCTAGAATCACCGACAGCACCGCCACCACCGACGGCATGTTGATCGAGAACAAGACGCAGGCGTCATTAAGTCCGCAGTACTTGGCGCCTCGCGTCGAGGTCTTGCGGAGGATCTCTGCGTTCTTGGTGAAGATATACTCGAGTGGCGTACGCTGCACCGAGAAGAGAATCGACGCCACTGTAACGGTGATGACGATCTGCATGGCTTCCCAGATGAGACGGAAGTGGCGATCGAGCTGTTGGTCACCAGACCGAGCCTTGACCAAGTTGACGAACGCGTACGAGAAGGCAAAGAAGCAGAAGACCAAGTTGGCGATCGACTCGGTGGTCAAGGTGCCCGTCGCGAGGCCGATCATGTACAGGTTGGAGTTGTAGATGAGGTGGTACGAGATCTGCGCGAGGTAAACCACTTGCATTCGACCGTTCTGGCACCGATACGCCCAGATCTGCGTGAGCAGCACCGAGCGCTTGTGTGACATCACTTGGTACAGACTGACCAAGCCCATAAGCAGCAGCTGCATCACGACAATCCCAGGAAGCACGCTGATCGCGACGGTATCCGCATATCGACTACGGAAGGTATTGAGGTTCATGCCAATTCGCGTCGGATTGGCGGCGTTGATGTAGTTGACCCACTCCCAGAGCGAATTGTAGTAGTTGTGAATGCAGACGCCGTCCGTGCTACACAACGGGACATCGTCTGGAGACTGCACCATCAAACCGTAGTTCTCCCAATGCTTGATCGTCTCACAAGTGTCTTCGATGTAAATCCCCGTCGTGTTCACTGCACGCACTCGACATCCGCCATAGTAGCCTCGGAATAACGGCTGCACGACGGTCTTGGCTGAGTAGTGCGTCGTCCCAGCGGGAACTTCTCGAGACGGAGCAGGTATACTGCTCGTGAAGCTGTACGGGAAAAGCGTCAGGATTTCCGGGTAGGCACTCAGCCAGTCTTCTCCATTCGTCGCGAGCGCCAACTTGGATCCGATGAGAGTATCGTCCAAATTGACCACCGGACGACACTCCGTGTAGGAAGGAAACACGTTCAAGTCAACGGCTGGGATTTTGGCGAAGGTAGGATTGCCTGGTGTCGTCGGATATAAGAAGAGGCGAGTAATCGCGATCATGTTCCACACCGTGGGGCACTTGGCAGCCTGTTCGACACCGAGCTCCACTTCGCGGATCATCTGCGGAGCAACGCTG
The DNA here is from genome assembly GCA_011947345.1 of Phytophthora quininea. Classification (NCBI taxonomy): domain Eukaryota; phylum Oomycota; class Peronosporomycetes; order Peronosporales; family Peronosporaceae; genus Phytophthora; species Phytophthora quininea. The sequence continues at coordinate 308,861 of JAAVTG010000064.1, forward strand.
AGGTTGAACATGTTGATCACTTTCAAAACCTGCTGAGCAGAGCCAGTGACGATGTTGGTTGTGGACCCCCACTCGTTGTTCCCACTTTGACAGACGACGTCGGCACTGGAATCCAATTCACTCGCATACGCGAGAGCTTCGGTGCTCAATGGACTGAAATCGTATAGCGCTGGGTCCGGGCCGAGAGCTCCAAAAGCTTTGAACTCTGGCGAGCTGATGAAGGCACTTCTCTGGGTGTACATGGTGTATTTGAGGAACACAATCTTGCACGGCCCGATGCAGCCCGAACACCCTCCGGCCATCGACATGTCGTTCTCTGTGAAGGCGAAGAAGCTGCTCTCCGCCTGAATGAGAACGGAGGCGCTCGAGAGGTAGCCGGTGCCCAGGAACACGATGATCAAAACTAAGGGACCGAAGATGATCCGACCCGCGACTGCCAGACACGCCCCGACCACTGACGGCTGAAGCAGCGAGCGCCATCCATGAGAAGCGCGAACCAAACGCTGCTGGTGGTAGTATTCCGACGCCCAATCCTTGGTGGACCCTTCGTCAGCCATGATCTCGTTGCAACGTGAGAAGAGTTTCGTCTACGAACAAACGAAGCGTCAAAATCTTGTAAACTGAGCGCTATTTCCGCCATGGAAAACTTCGACACGGTTAGTTGGCTTGGTATTTCTTGTGAAGTACCTTTTTGGAAGATGGAGCTTGCTCTTGTTTCTTGTAGCTTGTTGCTGCTTAGCGACTAATGGCGGTTCAGTGAAAGAATTACTCCAGCCCGCCGTCAGGTCACATTTTCTCGCAGCTCTGAGTCTCCCTGAGCATTGAAAATGGTTGTTCACCAGAACTTGTGGTCTGCGTTCCCCGGAGCTCGAAGTTCCAAAGGCAAGACACAACACAAGCGTTTCACTGCGTCTCATACATTCAAATTGTGGCGAAGTCTCGTTCCCCACCCATCTGGTGCAAATAAGATGCCGCGGTCGCCGATGCACAGGCATGCTCAAACGGGGCATTTTGAAAGTCGATGGGATTTGATGTAAAATGGGCAGAGTTGGGAAAGTTCAAAGGGGCATTGCACAGGAAATGTATTGAATTGCCAGAAAACCGTAAAGGGCACTAACTTACGCATGGAAATGTAAGTGAGGTTAGCCTACGCACGCTCTGTTGGATCAGAAACTCACTGTTGTGCTATAACCTTCTTGCTTGACTCCAATCTGTCCGCCAGCTCCATGACTTCGAAGTATTGACGCGCTTGCAGCTCTCCTGTGGACCAGCTACTCGGTTTAGCGTACTGAAATCCCCTTCCACAGTATGGTTTCCTGGAGCAATACTTGCGAGCCCAACAGCAAATTCGATGAGCGCTCCAAATTCACCACAAGGTTCGACTTTAGCCCACGCGTCTTCAAGCGACAGATCACCTTGATCCTTCACCTTTCTGCAAACATCACGCTTTAGCTTGTATTCGTGGATCAGGTTCTTGCGCTGGCTCCAGATCTCCTCGGTTGCCAATTCACCTAGGTGTTCTTGCAATTTTGCTGAATAAGCGATCAGCAGACGACGGAACGCTCCATCCGTACACTTCACGATGTCAATCGACCTCGTTGGAGGCGCATCGCGGGCTTTTGCTGCAATATCGAGCTTGATATCGGTAATTCCGTCGATCATCACGGTCTGAGCTGTAGTAACAGCTTCCACCAAGTCTTGCTGACTCGTTGATTGCTGGGATTCAGTCGGTTCATTTACTTCATTGAGTTGTGGCATGTCTTCATCCTTGTGGGAACTCGGGGTATCTTCGTCTACCATGTCCGCCAGATGCGCTGAAACTTCCAAAGCCTCTTCGCCGTCTTGATGCTCGTGGATGTTTGATTGGTCCAGAGCCATGCCAGCGAAACCCACTTCAGCTCCTTGACGGCATGTATGAACATTGTGGTGTCCCGTGGCAATCTTGTCGAAAAGGTCTCTTGAGTGAAGGCAACATCACGGTAAATGCTCAGAGACCTTTGCTGAATCGACAGTTGGCGCACCTTCGTCATTTCGCTTTCAAATTTCAACGCCAGTGATAAGTGGAGTTCATTCAGAGCAGCGTATTGTTCGCGCATAGTAACCGTCTTATACTGCAGCTTGCGAAAGCAGGCGCGGATCTTCTCGGTCAACTTGCAGACCACAAATAGGCGCAACCACCATGCGTCACTCGATTTCGTGTTAGCCTTTTCGTCTTGAGAATCCCAAGACGAACGTAGTTCTTCAACAGAAAGTGGCATGCATCGTGTATCAACTCCCAACGTGTCGGTATGTAGGTAATAGCAAATGTTGGTTGGAGAACTCCTTCAACAGCCTAGAATCCGAGCGGCAAAATGGGCACTCCTGGAGAGTTTCAAAAGGGTTTTTGGCTTTTTATGTGCATAATGCCCCGATAGAGCATGCCTGCCGATGCAGATCGACGCAGCGAAACAGGGAATCGATAGCCACGGAAGAAAGCAAAGCTGGAATTGTACCCGCATGGCGGCGTCCTCGTGTTTATCCACGCATCAGAAGGTAAGTTAGCCGCCAGACTGTCCACTTCCACGTTGAAGCGTTTCTCCGTGTGGATGACCTTCAAGCCATCTGCCTTCCACCACGAAGGCTCTCCTTTTCCAGCGCAAAATGATCTCAAGAGGTCTTGGAATTGTGGACTGGACCGATCAACGCAGGTAGCCGCTTGGAACGCAGCTCCAGGATCGGGAAACGCTCACAAACGCACTTCATAGTACTTCATCTTTCCCTCTTCCCGTCTGACGGTCCCGGCGCAACTTGACACCACCACGAGCTCCTTCTTCTCATGGACACAGGAAACTCTGCTCCAATGTCTTCCTCGAACAGTACGTTTTAAACACGTTGATTAACAATGGTCTCTGCGTCGACAGCAATGTCCTTTTCCGTTAGCGCCAGGCGCAGCGACAGACACTCGACAGCTTTCGTGTGATACAGGCGGAGCTCAAGCGCTTGCTTGCAGGACCGCGGGAAGATACTCCATGAACATGTTGACCTTCGGCTCACAGCAATTCGCCACAAACACCACGGCACCAAGTCCACGCCATTTCAGTACCGGTACGACTACTGTAGCTCCCCACCTTCCAGCTTTAAACGACGCGCCGCTGCCCATGAAGCGCACGACGGTCGTGACGTCTGCAAGGCGATCTGCTCTCTGCTCTTCACTGACAGCAAGCTCGAGTCGTTCACGAGCCTCGTGGAAGCACGCGCTCAAGGTTCCTTGCAGAATGAAGGCCGCTTACCCGTCAGCAGCTCGACGTTGTTCTGACGTCAGCCCTATTACCGCAGCGAACCAGACGAATGCGCAAACAGCAAGTTGCAGTGGTCCTGCTGCACGGCAGCGCGCCGGAAGTCGAAGCCGGCGCTGTCGGATGTTGGTACTGACGCTCGAATCGTGTTGCCGCCATGATCGTCCTACAGCAACGGCACAGCGGCAATGTTCGTATACACATGGGGATGATGCTCCCGTCGGCTGGCTGCAAGCGAGAGCTGCTGCAAAGCTGGTTGCTCCGCATCGTCGACGAGAGCCCAAGCAGCAACACCGGCCCAGGCTATGACACTGAAAGTCTGCGGCATACGTGACGCGTCAAGAGCTCATCTCCATCGGCCACGTCGCCGCTCAAAACGACTGGCCGTCGAGGCAGCAGCGACTTTCACTACCAGACGAGCTTTTCGCACACCTCGCCAATGGCAGCACCAAACAGCATCCACTAGCTCGCTCTTCATCGACAATAAACGTCACGACCTGCTGAGTCTGGTGGTGCATGCCGCATCTCTAACTCCACTTTGCCCATGGCCAGCACAAGAATATTCGTGCGGTATTTCCGCCAATCACAACACGCGCCCTTTCGAATGCGCAAACTTTCCCAATCACTGCAAGGTCTTGCCGGTGGCCGAGCCCCACGAGCCCGCGGATCTCATTCCCCGATTTCACCTGCGCGTCGCAGCCTTCCTCCCCTCACTGCCAGCCATGCGTCTCTTCCTCAAGTCCGCCATGCGCGCGTCGTCGCCGCTGCTCAAGACGCGCTCGTTCGCCACCAACGCCAGCGAGCTGCGCTCCGTCGTGTTCAAGGACCACCTGCGCACGGTGCAGATGGCCGACGCCACCGAGACGGTGCTGCCCGGCGGCCGCGACCTGTTCCCGCTGCTACCCAAGGCCTTCTCGGCCTCGGGCATCAAGCAGATCGGCGTCATCGGCTGGGGCTCGCAGGGCCCCGCGCAGGCGCAGAACCTGCGCGAGTCGCTCGAGGGCTCGGACATCAACGTCAAGGTGGGTCTGCGTGAGGGCTCGAGCTCGTTCGCCAAGGCTGAGGCCGCGGGCTTCAGCACGGGCGACAACACGCTCGGCGACATGTACGACGTCATCAAGGAGTCCGACATGGTGGTGCTGCTCATCAGCGACGCCGCCTGTGTCAACCTGTACCCCAAGATCTTCCCGCTGCTCAAGAAGGGCTCGACGCTTGGTCTGTCGCACGGCTTCCTGCTGGGCCACCTCAACAGCGTCAAGGAGACGTTCCCAAGGACATCAACGTGGTCATGATGGCCCCCAAGGGCATGGGCGACTCGGTGCGTCGTCTGTACGTGCAGGGCAAGACGGTCAACGGCGCCGGCATCAACTCGAGCGTCGGCGTCCACCAGGACGTGAGCGGCAACTCGGCCGAGGTCGCTCTCGCCTGGAGTGTCGGTGTCGGCGCCCCCTACACGTTCTCCACCACCATGGAGAGCGAGTACAAGTCGGACATCTTCGGTGAGCGTTGCATCCTGCTCGGAGGCATCCACGGCCTGGTCGAGTCGCTCTTCCGTCGCTACACCCAGAACGGCATGTCCCCGAGGACGCCTTCAAGAACACGGCCGAGTCCATCACTGGCCCCATCAACGATATCATCTCGCACGATGGTATTAAGGCCGTGTACGACGCCTTCAAGGGCGAGGACAAGGTCATCTTCGAGAAGGCCTACACAGCCGCCTACACGCCGTGCCGCGACATCATCGAGGAGTGCTACGACGACGTGGCCTGCGGCAACGAGATCCGCAGCGTCAACAACGCCGTGGCCCGCCACGACCGCTTCCCGTTCGGCAAGATCGACCAGACGTACACGTGGAAGGTCGGTGAGAAGGTGCGCGCCGCCCGCGACGGCAAGTTCGTCATGAACCCGTTCACGGCCGGCACGTACGTGGCCATGATGATGGCCCAGATCGACGTGCTGATGAGCCACGGCCACTGCTACTCGGAGGTCGCCAACGAGTCGGTCATTGAGTCGGTGGACTCGCTCAACCCGTACATGCACGCCCGCGGTGTCGCCTACATGGTGGACAACTGCTCGACCACGGCGCGTCTGGGCTCTCGCAAGTGGGCGCCGCTTCGACTACATCCTGACGGAGCAGGCCTTCCCCGCTGTGGACGACAACCAGATCAAGAACGAGGCTAAGCTCATGAGCGAGTTCAAGAACCACAAGATCCACGAGGTGCTGAGCGTCTGCTCGTCCATGCGCCCCAGCGTCGACATTGCGGTCGAGTAAGCGTGTGGCTGGCGGTGGTTGTGCCCAAGTGTTGTGCTTTGCGCGTGCGCTCCGCTTGCGGTCTCCGTAGAAACGTAATAGCAGAGGAAGGAACCGGAGCGCTCGGCGCCTATATAAAATACACCACGTTTGCTTTACGAGTTGAATCAAGAACACGATACAGTACGCTTATTTGTTCTAGTAGTATCACGCGTCGAACAGCGCGTACTTGGCATCCGCAAGGCCCTTCGAGATGGCAGGCAAGACGCTGGAGACGCATTCATTAATCTTCTCACGATAGCGCAGCGCTCCGCCGCGGCGACTGCCAGTGCGATGGCAGTACCTCCGATAATCACGTACGAACAATCACTTTCTTCTTCGTGTCGGCCTTGGACAGGGACAGCGCCCTGTTCAGCCCCAGAGCGAACTGACTGCGCCTGCTTCGGTGCTGCCGACTGGGCTGCAGCGCCTTGGCTCTTCAAATGTTTCGCTTGAATACGACGAAGCAGTTGCTACAGCACCACTCCATACTATCAGAAAACATTCCCAACGCAACAATTCCAGACCTCTTTACCATTTTCGCGGCGTCTTCCATCACATTATCACCAGTGACAAACTGCCGCGCAGCATCCACTCCTTCGTCTGGCAATAGCAACTGCAGTGCCAATGCTTCTGCAGCTTCATTGTACTGCTGCATCGTGAAGCTCTCACTGCCAGCAGCAAAAGACCCTAACAGTTCTTGAAGACTTAGCTGCGCCATTGATCGACGGTCCATGGCCATCAAGAACTTGCTCCATTGCAAACTCACAGCACTCGGTAGTGGTGCAAAAGCTCTAGCGATTGTCGCCGCTGTCTCGACCTCGTCGTCCAGCTCCAGCTCAAACACCGCTTGGAGATACACCGACAGCACGCGCTCCCTGTAGCAACACAATTCGGTATGAGAAACTATCTAGGATGCTCTGATTAACTTACTCTTCGGCTGTCATGGGTCCGTTGCTGTCCTGGGCTTCTAGCTGCAGAGATATTGGATCATCAATACGAACTTCAGAACCAATTTTAGAAATGGGTTGCCATTACCTGGACGATGCGCGCCCCCAGGATGCTGCGACTGTCTGCTAGAGCTTGCGTCCATTCTCCACGTAGCAGAGCATCCTCCACGGCGGCGACAGCGTCCATGGACAGCGAGGAAGGCATCGCAGATAGCAGATAGAAGTTCCACTTGTTGACGAAGACGAAAAAATGTTCAATGTGGAATGTACCACCAACATGGTACATAACGCATTTTAAAGAAAACTTATGGACGATTTCCACTACATTTACCTAACCTGGAATGGATATACAAAGTCATGCTTTGCACGAAGAAGCTCTGGCTGCAAATGAATAGTATCATGTTTACGCTTTTGGTTACTGTGGTCGATGTGCTGGTAAGAACACCTCGCAAATACAGAGATAGTTGTTTTCAGACCTTAGTGTATTTTGTGATGGAACAGAGTCTGTTGCTGGTATGCAAAGATCTGTAGCGAGTGGAGATACTCCAGGGGGTCAATTTGAGTTCGCATCTTGAATTTGACCACATCAACGAGGATGGCGAATTTGACGCTGGTGATGCAATTACAGGGGCAATCGTGTTTGTCCCACCGGAACAGGATGACGCAGGACGCGAAGGCTATCACGACGGGTGGGTCTACGCTGAAGTCAAATCATCAAGATCAATCATACGATTCGAGGCGCGAACATGTAGCCAGGAATCGAATCTTGCGATACTTTCGCACCTGTGGCACAAGTGTCATCGTTGCGTCTATTGCAAGCTTTGGCGGCTGAGTCAAATCCGCAGGTGTATGACTGAGACATCAATTTTGCGTATCTAAATGAACGGATTGATATCCGTAATAACTTCCATCGAGGGGCTTCCGTGCGAAATGAATGGGCAGGTGTATGTAGTGCCGAAAGCACTGTATGGTGTACGGCAGTTGGAATGGAATTCGGCGCTTAGGGGTGGCCGCTTGAATATGGTTACCATCGGTCAATGCCTGTTCTACAAATTAAAGACAATGCTATCACCCACATATTGATTTATGTCGACAAGTTTCTTGTAGCCACGCAGACCTGAAGGTGAAATTATTCTCGGACCTGCACAACGCGTTCGGCATCAAAGAGCAGGGTTGCTGACGTAGTATTTATGTGTTGAAGTGAAGCAAACAACTGACAGGAGGTTTTAATGTAGATCATATTTTTTATTTGACTAGCTAGATCATGCTTTTACATCGATTTTGCCGGGTATCACGCTGCTCGACTGCTGGAAAACATTGTGTAAAAAGGCCAGAAAAAGCTATTCTGCAATTACTGGCGTCTGTTGCAAATGTAGCGAGCTCGCGCTTGAAGTACGTGCTTCAGACGAGAAGTGACAAGCAATTTGAAGCCCTCTGTAAGGTAAACTCGGAGGATAATTTCTATATTGAACGGCTGAATATGTAACAGCAAACTTGCGCCATGTTATGAGTCATTCAATCTAGAGATCGAAGGATATGTGCAACGTTTATGCAGATAAGCATGTTCGGAGTAACATTTGAGACACGTGCTGACAGGATATCGTAGCGGAGTGTGTCTATTGGTGTGTTATGCTGCCACTAGTCCCGCGACATCTGTGTCCGGCGTCATTGCAGAAGTTGTGTTGTAGTACGCCAGCGAATTTGAGTTAGTGCATGTCGTGGTCACTAACACTACCTGTCGCTCCGATTAAGTGGATAGCTGAATTTGAGCGAGAATGAGATAGTTAGCACTTGACTTATCAAATCACTGTTTGCATTTTGTTAATAACTGACAAATAACGAAGAACGAAAGTTAGGGGTCGAAGGAGTGATGGCTCATGAGATCTGACGACCTGCGAATATATCAATACCTCGCGAGATGCATTAACGAACGGGCTGTAAACCCATTAGATTTGAATTGGCTGTGTGTAGCATGCATTGCGACCACCAGGACGCTCAACAACGTTCTTGATACTGCTGTATCAAAACACCAAAACCGCAACGCAGGAATCGAATAGTGTGTGAGTTCATGATTCAAATACTATGTACGATCTTCAATCCCATTGGGGTTTTAACACAGAAAGTGGGTGCCCTGTGGGAAGAAGTCGACGGCGAATTAGCCCAGCTGCCGGCATGTTTTCGACCCAATCCCGTATAACCTGTTCTTGAGCCGGTGACTGTCGCCACTTTCGCCTAAATATCATATCCTTTCCATTCAACCCCATCTGATGCTCGCCATGCTTGTGAGGTGACAAACAAAACGGCAACTTCGATTGCGTAACATTCAAACGACTGAACAAGCTGCGAGGAAAGGGTGTAACAAAAGAAGTGAACACCACTGCTTGGCTTCTGCCGATGCCCCTTCTGGAGACGACGCCACAGGCAACGGCTTCCTAGCACAAAGGCTTTGAGACATATATTAAACATAGTACGTTTATAGAAACAAATTTCGTGTCTGGATGTAGTCAGTTTTATTTGCAAAACAAACGGCTTTTGACGAATTTTATCCCGCCACCTCCATCACAGTGTTCTCATCTAGATGGATGCCTATTGTGCACAGAAAGACAAAAATATTGCGATGGAAATCCTCCTATTAGCGCTGCGATTTTATTCCATTTTAGACAATGTTCTATGTGGGCGAGCCAAACTACCAAGGGAAATATAAATCTAAGATTAGCCAATAGAATTCCAATAGTGTGGTTCGTCTCACAGTGCGCGCCAAGTCATTAGGACCGTCGCTTTTTGTGCGCGGTCCCGCTGATAGCATCGTCTGTAGGACGAGTTAAGAGCTGCTGTTTAAATATGATGTTTGTATTGCTCTTATCTAGCCACTACCTTAGCTAACAACTGCGAATTCAGTTCCTTCACAGGACCAGCATACAAATTGGCCGTTTCTGCATCAGCGTCAAAACTTAGAACCGTCTCTTTTTCTGTCAGTTTGAACACTTTTTATGAATTCGCATACCAACGGCTATATTGAAATAATCGAACTTGATAAAGAACGACGAATAGAGGAAAATCGGTGCAACCAATGCACTGGCGACTACCGTTGCAGCTCTCAGCCTTTCATTTTCGAATCAGCCACGGACCAGTCCTCACCGACCAAAAGTATTGGTGGGATATCGACTTGCACAGTCTCGCTGTGTCAGATTTCACGCGAAACCGGCCGTTCGCGAACCGCTGCACGAAACGCGATCAAGGCTGAGAGAGGCCCGCAGAGCGAGGACGGCGGGGAGAAGCCGAGGGCAGGACGGCAGCCGGCTAACCGGCATTGAAGCGGGGCAGATTATGCGTGCGGCTGCGAGCAAGTACTTTGCTGCGTAACTCAAGACTAAGTTCGGTGTCAAGGCTTCCGTGCTTACTATCCAGCGGCTGCTCAAGAACGTGGACCACCTGGTCTACACCAGGACAGGACGTTGCCGCTAACTTCGGCACAGAAGGTAGTGCGTTTGGAATGGGCTGAAAAGAACATACTTAACCCTGGTATGTTTGCTAGAAGTCATGGGACTAAACTTTTGATAACATGTTTCTATTATATGTAGGATCATGGAAATCTATTATTTTTCTGATAAAAAGTTTAATCTCAATGGCTCAGATGACTACAAGTTCTACTAGCATGGCTTGCGCAATCCTGCGCAGTCATTCGCCTGCCGACAAACTGGGGGCGGCAGTGCGATTGTGTGGGCGCTTTCAGCGAGAAGTGAAAGAGTAAACTAGCCATTTTGCGTGACCGGCAAAACTCAGGCGACTTCGTCTAAACAATTCCTGAGTATTATTTGCCATGTGCTCATGCTAACTATAGTGTTGACGTTGTTTTCCATCAAGTCAACGCTATGGCCTGGTTTGCTTGCTCGCCGGATTGTAACCTGGTCGAGAACGTGTGGTCAGCAATGGCAGCTCGGGTGTATGGCCATAGCCGCCAGTGCCGTATGGTGGAGCTACTTGAGGAGGCCTTCGTAGCAGCGCAGCTCTCCATCAGCAAGAGTACCCGGACAACTCGTGGAGTCCATGCCACGCTTAAAGCCCTTTCGACGAAAGTTTTCAACCTTGAGCTGAAAGCCACAAGTCTGTGCAAATTCCTTGCACTGCGCATGAATAGCTTTTTGCGACTGGTGATATTCCGATGCGACGTTTCCCCGACGGTCATACGCGATCCCGTAGTTGTCCTTGCTCGCGTCTTTTCGCTGCACAATTATGTTGTTCTCGGCGAGCTACAAGCCGCACACGAGACCCACTGGCTCACGGACTCGTGACCAGTGGCGAGTCACACGTGTAGTACCTCGGGGTCGTTCAGGACCTCTGCAGTGTCCAACGGCACGCGAGCTCTTTGCGCAAGCACAGCTCGCGCGCCAGGATGCTTAACTAACGATTAAACTAACCTCACTTTTCCTTTTCCTATCGCCTACTCAACCGTCGACTGCCTTCACTACCTTTCTACAAATTGCACCGGTACATAGAAGTCCCAACGCTTGAGCAATCGACAGATCAACAGCTTCGAGTGAGAATCTTTGTCGGAGCGAAGACCACTTGAGAGAGTAGTGGCTGTAGTATGGGAAGTTAGCGGACCGAGGAAGAATGTGGAATGGTGTGTGAAAGTAGCTGAACCCACAAGTTTGAGCGGCAATTATAGTCACAATAGATCAATCATAAGACGCCGTTGGAAATTCGCTATTTATGCTATCTGCTCTGTTTGTCGCTTGGTTTATCAGATACAGAATTACCAGCGCGCAATCCTCTTCAACTGGGCCCAAGAGAAACAGTATAGTATAAGTATTAATAATAATAATAATAATAAAATATAGTACTATTTGCAGATAAACAAATAACACTGATGCACTCCAAAATTCACGCTACCATTACCATCCCAAACCCAAATCTCAGTTAAAACAGCTGAAATATGGAAATTCCTCCAGGATAGTGGAAATAGAACTGGGAGAGCAAGCCGCATGAGCTGTGCAGGAAGCTTGACGATTGTTTTTAGTTGAAGCCGCTGGCGGTGTAAAGTAACTGGTCGACAGCGCCTGAAGAATCGAGGACAATTCGTGGAGATTGGAAAGAGTAAGATGGTGGCTATTTTATTCGCCTAAGAATTACGTGCATCAACAGCACAGTTATAGGTTTAAGGTAGCTTCAACCTGCCGGCTGCAAAATCGCGGTGCGACTTCCGACCGAGCATAACCAGGAGGGATGGCATACTAAGACAAATTCATAGTCGGTTTGTCGACGCGTGATCGCGTCCGATAATTCTCAAAATAGCATTCAAAGCAACAGTATCGGCAGCGGTTCGCAACCCGCAGTACTTTGTGATTAGCTGCAAGTTGTAGCGGGTGGAACCGTGCTCTTCTAACCGCCACTGTGGATCACGTGCTACCACCTACGTAGCTACATGGTGCATTTAAATCTGATCATCACAGATGCACTATTGTGCGCCTTCGGCAGCCCAAACCGGTCGGTGAAGACGGATCGGACCAATCGTGAATGTCTCGTTCAGCAGAACAGAGCACAGGCACTTCAAGCAGTCGATATCTATCAAGATTTGCCGCGTTACCCAGACGGACCTATATTCCGCCGATCCCAGCATTCTCGGCACTTCATTTCGCTTTGGTTTGCTTCCGTGATGTCATTAACCATAATCTCGCACGAAATACTGCGGTGGTCTCCTATACCTTGAGTCAATGTCTCATTTTGGTGCAGGACCTTACCCAGCTGGTACGATAAATTATGTAGCTACTATTTTTTCTTTAATTCACAATTCGATGCTCGATGCTCACAACTCGGTCACTTTGTTCCAAACTGCTAAACGTACGAAGTGATCGAATTAAACAGCCTTCATGGAGAGCTATGGATGCCCAACTTCAATAAGGCAGTTTCACTTTTCAATCAGCAACATCAGTTTCACACGCGGAACATATGATGACTGTGTCATCTCGACGACATAAACACACTTCTGCCGCTCCCCATATGTAGGGTTGGGCCTTCTACATATTTGTAAGTAACCCGTACATGCAGTTTGGTTTAGTCTCCCAGCCACACAATAATTCAACGCTATCTACATAGACAGACGAGAGGTCAATCACGCTACGAATCTTGCGGGTCAAGATGTATTCATTACTTGGTCCTAGCAATGCTCTACGCACGACTTCATGTTAATGACATTTGATTTACCACACGTACGCATAGGTAGCACGCAAAAGCCTTCCAACTGCCCAGCCTTTAGTATATCGACTGGTAATCGTGATTTATATGCTTCTCTTGTGCCGATAACGTTATGGATGATACTAGAGACTGTGCATGTGAGTAACTCAAACCGACGGATCCCTATCTCTTCGAGCGTCATCTCTCCAATCTTGGAGTTCATCGCCTTTGTAACGCCAACTTGAAAAGTCTGGGACAATGTTAGAGTTTTGGGCAAGGTAATATATGGATATGGGTAGCCTTCTAGTGCCTCGTTTAGCATTTCTCTGGCTGAAGCGACAGATATGCTCTTAGTTCGAAGTCCAGCCGTTACCGAGTTGTGGTGTACAAGGCAAGTTCGACTCTGTACTAATTAAGTATAGTTGGATCCCAGCCTAAATTCTACCACACCGCCAGATCTATATTACCCTACTGGATATTGGGCTTGTGTCGCGCCAGACTAACGGCTGGGGCGAGGGGAGCGATGCAAAATCTAGTTGGTATTGAAATATGGATGCTGAAGATTAACTAAAGCCGTCATCTCGCTGCAACCTGCAGCCTCGTTCTGAACAGTCTCTTTGTTGGCCTACTTCGATTTACACACATAATGCCCCTACCTGTAACGACGTTGACAATTTACTCCCCAGTTCATCTCATTGGTGTGAGGCATACGTGTCCGGCAGCTTCCAGCGGCATAACCAACATGCAGCTAACGCGATCTTACTTTTGTACATTTTTTACTACATTTAGTCTCAAATTTACCTATCGCAAATTAGTCTCTTTGGGAATAGGAGTTTGAATATACTACATATCCCTCTCTGACGAGTGGTATGACCCCTGTTACACTACGAATATAAATGGACTAACAAAAGGGAAATAAGGGGGGGACGAAATTAAGTACTTTGCTATACAATTTGCGTTCAAAAGAGAACTTCGGCGATTAAAGCGAGGAGTTCAGAGCGATATGGCTGTGGTGCTATAACGCAAAGTGTGTGTGGGCCACTTCACGCATGTGAACGGTTCACAAAGTACCAACATCAAACATTCTCAAAATCCACGCAAATGGATTCTTCTCATCGCGACGTCCAAGCAACGTACGACGAACATCGTATCGTGTCTGAGATGCGTCTAGTCAATATCACCCCTGAAAGCCACTGGTGTGCAGTGATGGACACAACATTCCCGATAAAACTGGTTGTGGACAGCGCGATAGTTGGTTTCTAATCGTGTCTAAATAGCAGTGAAATCTCTATTGCAACGGAAACAACCCTGTCACGCGTTTCTTTCGAGGAGAAGAGGAGAAAACGCGTTTTGGAAGACTTTGGGGGAACGCTAGCATTTCTACAAGTGACTGCTGCTACTGCTTTAGCCTAAAATGCAGTAGTTGTACCTACCATCATTTCTACTATGCTGACTCCTTCATTTTTACGGTACTATCCTGCGTTGGCATGCTCATGATGGAAGCGTTCATCGATTGCTTTTACTACTACACTGTACAGAAATGTATCTTTGTCTATCTCGGTTCGAATCCGGGCACGCGCACCAACTGTGGCAAAGCACTTGCAAAAGCTCATAGGAGGTGGCTTTTGATTTTGCAGTACGCCCATGCAGCTGATCAACGCTTGCGGTACGTCGAACCGACGTCACCGAGCAGGAGTCGTACTACACTGCGGTAGCAGGGTAGATTACAGAGATCTACCAGCGTTAGCGCCACTTCACAAAGCTCTTCCACACTTTTGCCGATTACACCTTCGAGCACACGCACTAACAGCAACATCGATAGTATGGGGAGCCGTAGTCGTCAATCGGTGCACCAGTTTAACTCTAACTAGCTGGGTGTGGCGACATTCAGTGTGAGGTGCTTCTCCTTGCCCGCATTGTCACCCCATTCTTGCTTCGTCATGCAACCCGCTCGACTCTGCCAAAATCTAACGGTCTGATTGGTTACTCCCATCATAAATCACTCTTCAAAGGGACGGAATAGGAAATCTCGAGCCAAAACCAATCCAGAGCACAATGTCCGAGCGCATGTCCGAGCGGTCTCGCGAGTACGACCCGCTGTTCCCGCGCAGCTTCGCTGCGTCGTCGACCACGTCCACGTCAACGGCGCCGCGTTGCTACGGCGGCTTCGAGCAACAGAAGCGCGTATGGGCATCCACGGCGCGCCGCTCGCAGCGCATCCGCGTCATCGCGGCGCTGCAGCTGCTGCTGGGGCTGCTGGCGTCGGGCAACTACCTTTGGCTCAGCAACATCTTCATGTTCGTGGTGGGCGTCGTGGGACTGCTGGCTGTGCGCTCCGAGCGCATGAGCTGGACCGTCGTGGTGAGTGTCTTGGAATAAGATATGTATATATCAGGCACATGGCTCTAACTTCTGGCGGCTTTGCCTAGTATTTGCTGCTGAGTGCCATGGAGTTTGCCAGGATCGTGATGCTGACGCCGCACTTGTACGAGCGGTTCGAGTTGCCTAACTACGCCTTCACGCACTACGAGATCTTTCAGATTGTCGTACTCGTGCTGGAAGAAGTGCTCTTAGTGGTGAGTTCTTGCTATTCTTTGTATTTATTCGATCGGGACTGCTGGTCTGATGGTTGAATTGTCGGTGTGTTGCAGCCAGCAGCATTCCTTGTGGTGATTGCGGCGGCGGCGGCCGTGGCGAATCCGTTGTGGTAATTATTTGGGGAGACGGCAGTGCTGCGATGCTGCGTCGATACATCACTAAGAAAATCGAGAGAGAAGACACGACGACGGCGTCAATAACCAAGCTGGTGCGTCTTTGATCGCCGAAGGACCGACATGCTCTCCACCGGACCCGGAATATTAGGTATAGCTGCAATTTGCGTTGCGGTCCGAGGGGAAGACGTCGCAAACTGGCAGCTGAGCTGCTTCCTATTCATCGTCGTGTATTTCTCGCAAGCTAACTTAATCTATATTTCACGACGAGGCGATCTGAAGCAAGTTTTCTAACGTCTTAGATGAGAGTCACTTCGCCAGCTTCGACATGGCTTTGGACGGAGCTGTAGCGCATCACATATCGATCGGACGGATTCATAGACACGAACTCGGTGCCCTTGTTGTCGCACTGCAGGCTGCTCAACTCGGCCTTGCCTTCGCAGAAGACGAAAGTGTCGAGATTCGGCTTGGCAACTGCGTCCAAACAGTCAGTAAAACATAATTCAAACGCACACAGCTAGACTGTAGTAGATCTACCTGTGTTTTCGGCATCAGAGCCGAGTGTTTGGTCGTCTGGAAACTTGGACATG
Organism: Phytophthora quininea; assembly: GCA_011947345.1. NCBI lineage: Eukaryota > Oomycota > Peronosporomycetes > Peronosporales > Peronosporaceae > Phytophthora > Phytophthora quininea. Next base: position 324,851 of record JAAVTG010000064.1, read on the forward strand.
GCCAGATCGTTCACGTGAGCCTCGTAAATCGTCACGAACCTAACAGCAACCATGACTGATGAGTGCAATTGTGAAACGAAAAAATCCTCGACGATAGCACGCACTGCCTGGCGAAATTGCGCTCTTTCATCGACAGTCGCTGAGTCAGCACAGCGTCGCCTAGAATGTGAACAGCAAACTTCTCAATCTAAAGCAACAAACGACAACACCCGTAGAGTTATTGACGGAGTAGCTGGTAGTTGCAGCAGAATCGGTACCTTGCGGAGGCGCGTGCGCAGGTAAGACGACACCATGTAGCGGAGACGCTCGATCTCCATCTGGTAGAGCTTGTTGACGAAGGACTTTTCCTCCGTGAGTTGGTCTCGCTCCTCGTAGACCGAGTCCACAAACTCTTGCTGGAAGGTTATCACCGTAGCTGTTAGCGTCAATATAACTTCCATATAAAGGTGCTATTGCTTTATGCACCTGGTTCTTTATCTGCTCCATCATGGCCGACACCATGTCGTCGTCATACTGCAGAATCTCGGGCGCATTCTAACATTGTATCAATATATCAAGACGGTTGGGTTAGAGGCGTCAATTCTGCGCATCTTGCAGCTCTACGAAGTGCAATCGAAGCAGGAGAGAGAGACGTACCAGCTCATTCACCCAGAGCGTGCACATACGCGCCACATCGTCGTTGATATCGTCCGGATTGACCGAAGGTTGCGACTGCGACTCCATGGTAATTCCCGCCAAATTGGGTTATCCTGAATGGCTACATCTTTCAAAGCTGTAGCCATCTGACGAGAAAGGCAAGATGCCTTTTGAGCTGCTCCTGCAAGCACTCTACAGCCCTTGACAGTGTTGAAAAGGACCTCGACCAAGAAGAGACCGAGACAGCAAAGCGGAAGACGCAGTATGGGAGCGGTGAACTGCTGCGCTCAGCCAGCTCTGAGTGGTGCGTCCATAAGATACTTTGCTGACAGTTAGCTAACTGCTACGTGCACTCTGTTGTTGCAGTGGATGCGTGGAAGACTTGTGTGCACCGTCGAACGCTAACGGAGGAGGAGCTGGAGAGGGCAAACTTGCCCATGTACAACTTCGAGCCTTCGCTCACGTTCGACTACGGCGAAGTAGACGGAGAGCTCGATCTGGCCACGCAGTACTATTCCCAAGAGAGCAGCCGCGGCTTCGGCGACACGTCCGTCGTGATCCTCTCTCAAGAAGGATACGTGGAACTGCAGAACGACGAGGACGAAGAGGTCCCGCCTCCTCCGCCCTACGAGGAAGACGACGGCCCGCTGCCGACGACGCCAATCGACTTGCTGCCTGCACCACAGTCCTGCCCACGATCTGGTACGAATGTCCTTGCTTGAAAGCACTCAATTGTACTGACAATTGGTCTGTGAACAGGTCTGAACCTACGTCGCCAGTCGCCAACCTTCGGCAGCGTCCAGAAGCACGACGAGTCCACGTCGTGCCGAGTCCGTCCATGAAGGTAAAGCACAAGAGATGGAACTGCAACATGGTGTACGTCGACTAACTTTGATGTTGCGAAGTCGCTCCTGAGCCGCGTCTGGACGACTACTTGTGCCACTGCAAGTCCTGCACCCGCGCTCTGAGCGTCAAGAGAGCATTCCAGCTCTACGGCTTTGCGCTCGACCACCCTGAGAGCGACTCGCTCATGCGCGTGCTGCGTGCCTGCGCCAACTACGACGAGACGGTGCTGGACGTGGACCCGCTGATCCTGCTCCACGCTGAGAAGATGCTCGAGGAGCTCAACTTTGACGAGGACCAGACCTTCCGCCTGCTGATCGCCTCGCACTTCAAGACCGCGTAGGCACCACACCAAGATGTATTCCTAGTGGTATGGTAGCAAGTTGAAGTGCTCTGCTACTGTATGAGACAGGAAACGACAAGCAAGCTCCAACACCGGAATACAAGCGCCTCGATTGCCGCGACTTCACCTTGATCCCAACCACAGCGTTTCCTTTACAATGAACTGTACATCCCATCAACGCGGCAGCCAAGCGTGCCGTGTCCGCCTTCGTTGCAACTCTTTTTCTTCGCAAAGTATCTTCCACTTCATCTATTTCTCCATGGTATACATTATTCCACATCACTGATCTTGCTCCCATCTCCCACATATTTCTCCGCTTTCCTTGCCGCCACTCGTCCACACGTGTCATTCTGCAAAGATCTCTCTTTCCCTCAAGTCTCAGCTCCTCCCAGCAGCAATGGCCCGCGAACGCACCTACATCATGGTCAAGCCCGACGGCGTGCAGCGCCACCTGGTCGGCGAGATCATCAAGCGCTTCGAGACCAAGGGCTACAAGCTCGTGGCGCTCAAGCTGGCGCGCCCTCGGTGGAGCACCTGGAGCCCACTACGCCGACCTGAACGGCCGCCCCTTCTTCCCGGCGCTCATCAAGTACATGAGCTCTGGCCCCGTGACCTGCATGGTCTGGGAGGGCACCAACGTGGTGCTGGAGGGCCGCAAGATGCTCGGCGCCACCAAGCCCAGCGAGTCGGCGCTCGGCACGATCCGCGGCGACTTCTGCGTGGACGTGGGCCGCAACGTGTGCCACGGCTCGGACTCCGTCGAGTCGGCTGAGAAGGAGATCAACCTGTGGTTCCCCGAGGGCGTGGTCGAGTGGGGCTCCTTCGACGACGAGTGGGTGTACGAGAACTAAGCAGCAGCAGCCCCGGAGTCTTCATAACTTCCTCGTCAATGAAATGCTGCAATAGCTGTTCCTCCCAACAGTCATGAACGTCATGGTGATCTTTTCGTCCTCTGTGCCAGAACCCCTAAAAATACGACGTAGTTCGGATGGCGCTGGAAACGCCTCCAAGTAATGCCCAGATGGAGATAAGAAGCGAGTTCTCTCGTGTGGCTCTACCACTCTGTGGTGTGTGTCGCCCCGTCTCTGCTGCCAGTGTCCCGCTTGTTTTCTGAGCCTCTCGGAGAAGGAGTTCCCATCGCCTGAGAGGACTTACTTGGCTTCCATCAGCTTGTCGTGACTGGACTGCTGGATTGACGCACGCCGAGATCCTACGAACGAAGACAGCGAGAGCGACGACATGAGCGACACAGAGGAGACGGAGGTGCACGTGCTGCCGGCCTTCGTGCCCTTCTTCTGGGTCTGTGTGGCGGTCGGCGTCGTGCTCTTCTACTACTCGCTCGGCTACGCCAGGAAATACTCGACCACGGCAGCGTTCCTGCTCACAGTACGTTCATCAATCACTCGTATTGACCATCTCTGCATGCTAACCAAGTTGCCCCCTTGCTAGCCCTTTATCTGCTTCAGTCTGGTGTTCGACAACGCCATCATGGCTACGACGGGCATCGACCGCCGTCGGGCTTCTACGCAGGCGATGCTGGCCTTCCACGCCTGCGTCACGCCCATGCTGCTGCTGGTCTGCTATGAACTCGCCTACATGGTGCACAAGCACAAGTCGGTCAACTTCTGCGGCATCTCGTTCGAGAGCGGCCACAGAGAACGCGGCAGCAGCTGCGACAATGCTGGAGCGGCTTCCAGTCTGGCAAGACGCCGCTGGTGGCTATCCACTTGTCTGCGCTTCATCGTGTGGCTTCTGGGCTGCGCTTTGCTGGTGCTTAACTTGCTGGTGGCCTACCGATGGTCCTCGGACCTCACGCCTGAGATCGCCAGCATGTACGATCTGCAGGGTGACAGTACAGCTCATGCAGTGTGTGCCATTCTACCGGCGCTAGTGCTGGTGGCGCTGTCGCTCTACATTGGCATGCGGCTGTGGAACTACGGTACTAACTACTCCTACATGGTGCATGCTACGTGCTTCAACCCATGGATCTGGATGCTGGTTGGTGCAGTGGCGTTGCTGACGGGATACCTCATGCCGTCTCCACTGTACTCGCTGTCGTCAAATGCTGGCGAGCTGGCCATGATGGCGGCCATCGTTCGGATGTTCCGCGAGGTGCACCACGACATGCAACAAGGGCTCCAGTTTGGCGAGTTCATCGACCCCGAAGCTGCTGCTCGTCATGCACCGCACAGCCCCAGCAGACGTAGCTTGAGCTTGAGCCTCAGCAAGAGTGTGAGTCTGAGCAAGATGGCGGAGGCCAACGGATACACGTCCGTGACGACTCCGAAGAAGGCCGAACTGCCGACGAGGTTTGCCAACCGACTTCGCGACGGAGACGACCAACCTAGTGCCAGTGCTGCCTACTTATCGGTCGTCGTGGCTCGCGAACGTACCAACCCGCTGTGCGAGTAAGCCTTACGATCCTATTCTTTGACCTTCGGAAGACACAACGCAGGCGCAGTGTACACGTAGAAGACACTTATTCCCTTTTTGAATCTCAGAACGCTAGCATTGCCTACTTTGAACGTGGTTTTGCCTTCCGTCCTGCGCGTCTGAGCTTCTCGTAGAAGGATGCCCTCGGTTGATCTTCGTTGCCATCGTCCTGGTGTTCGGTGTCGCCATCCGAGTCGGATATTTGGGAATGCTCGTTATTTGCTGAGCTGGCAACAGGGATGCAACCTTCTGGGAGCACCTTCCCGCCTCGTATCCTCTCCAGAAGTGACGTGCGCTCCATGCATTCTCGATGTACAGTCTGCTGGAGCAGAGAGATTTCCTGTTCCAAGCAGTCACAGCCATGAGTCGACGGTTGAATGCACCAAAAGTTGGAAGCTTTGCATACCCGATCTTTTGCTTCAGCGTGTGTCGGAGCTGCTCCACCAGCTTCTCGTATTCATGGCAATCTTGATTGTTCGATACCTCGCGGCGATTTGCTTCTTTTATCTCCAATTGGGATCGGAGCGTCTTTAGCTGCTTCTCAAGCGCTTTGTTCTCAACCTGAAGCTGCTTGTGTTCCTGGGCCAAGCTTTGATGGGCTCTATCTACAGCTTCCCGTTGCTTTTCTAGTTCAACTCGAGAGGTCTCAGTTTCCTTCAGTAGTTCTTGCTGAATTAGCAGACCAGAGTGTTATTAGCTGAGCAGAAGTTTGTAGATAATCCAAGGGCCCGCACCTTGTTACGCTCGCTCGAGCTTAGCGTGCTCTTCATCGATTCAACCATGCTTTCGAAACGCGAACTGGCACGACGTGCTTCCTAGTCCACAATAAACAAAAGTTTGTATGAGTATTAATCCTGATTTGATCGCCACGGAGATAAACCAACCTCGCGCTCGTTCGCATTTTGTAATGCTCGGTTCTTCCACTCGTCAGCTCTTCGCTCAGCATCCTGAAGCTGTTTTGTGCCAAAGGAAACCACGATTAGCACAATACGGCAAGCATAAAGATAATGTTACCCTTTCTTGCATCGCTAATATCGCCAGTCGTGTCGATTCCTCTCGTTGGGATTGACGTTCTGCAGTCTCCTTCTTCAGGCATTCTAAGTCATTGTTATGGCCTGCTTTCAACTCGTTAATGGCTTCAGCATGATCTTTTGCAAATGTTCAAGCTCTAGGGTGTGATCCCCACGCAGCTTTTCAAGCTCCCGAGAAAAATCGCTCTTAGCCTTTTCGGTGGAAGACGAGCTCACGGCTAGCTGTCCCTGGAGATTTTCAGCACGAAGTCTCAACTTCGTAATCTCGTCTTCGTCTTTGTAGTGATTATCCTTCAGACGCCCATTTTCCGACACCAGTTGTGCCCGATTCTTTTCGAGATTCTGGAGTTGATGTTTAAGCTGAATGATCTCGCTGTTCATGTGAGAACTCGCTTTATGCTCTGCATCGCTTGCGCTAAGAGCACGAGTCAATTCCTCCCGAAGTGCAATCAGCTGCGTTTCAAGTTGTTCGGCATTTTTGTCTTAGTATCCACGAGCACATTTGCCGCGAGGAGTTTTTGCTGTAAAATATCGCGGGCGCTTATCATCTGGGACTCAGTTGTTGTCCAATGCGCTTGACGTTCGGCGATGGTAGCCTCAAGACCACGAACCTGCCGTCGGGTCTTGTCTTGCTCTGCGGCAAACTCGGCTCGTTGTGCTTCCGTTTGCAGCTTAATCTTTTCCGTCTCATTCGACAACTGTTGGATTTCCTCCCGGAGCTTCTGTTCAGTTAGCATACTTGCCGTCTTGTGCTCTTCGTATTGGTTTGACACCGCTTGTAGTTCCTTGCACGTGTATTGTGTCTCCAAAAGTTCGCGTCGGACTGTTTCCAGTTCCCCCAACGCTTCTCGACTGGAACGAGCGTGCTTCTCACACTGTGCAGCCAGTTGTTTTATAGTATCCTGACAGTTTACCACTAAATGAGTATAATTGTGCTTGAGCTCCACCGCTTGGAGTCGCATTGCTCTTGCTTCTCGACGTTCCAGCTCCATAAATTGGACAAAGTTCTGTAATTCAAGACAAGTCAATCGACTAGCTCTCGCGCATTGTAAGCAGCGACGGAAACTCACTTTGAAGGCCACCTTGTACTGTTTCACGGTATTCTGAAGTGCTTGTACTTCGGCGAACACAAAGTAGCTGACACCGCAGAATGTGCAGGCTGTGTCTTCAGCCGGAAGTTGTTGGATCTCATCCGGAAGAGCGCGTGCCGGGGCTGTAAACAGTTCCTCGCGGGTTGGATCTCGCAGCTCACTATCTAAAGGAGCAGGCAACGTCGACATACTCGTGTTGTGGCGACGATTCAAGTCGATACAAATCTGGAACCATAGGAGCAGCATTTCACTTGTTGCACTTCGTCAGCTTCTAGGAAATTCAGAGCGACACAACTGCAATACGATAAAGCTAAGCAGTCATGGTTTCTCACAAAACCACTATAGCAGCTAACAGCCAAGTCATGTGCTATCTTCCACAGTGAGAGTTTCCAACTTTCCAGCGATATCTCCTGCCGCGTTGCTCTCAAGATTCCGTCTAGTTGATTCCCGCTTCTCGTCGATTTGGTTCAGGACGCTCTCGACAATTTGTCTTCTGCCTTCCCTGTAGATAATCGCTGCATGCAAGCGATCCGGTGCGCCGTCCCACAGAAGCTGATTGTCCTTAGACGCAGTTCCCCATCCAGCTACTGCATCTGCGAGGATCTCGCGTAGCCATTCTAACGCGTCACATAGCGCAGTTAGCTCGGAAAACTTGGCCGCTGTAGCACTTTGCTCGTCGTCTGGCACCGGGTCGGCAAGTGCTTCCAAGAAGCTGGGTGGGAACAACTCATCCAGAGAGCTCTGCCGGTCGATGCGGATCACTCGCTTCATAAAGCGCAGTTTCCTGCCACGAGGCCCAGCTCGATCCTTGCCAATCTCCACATCGACATAATCCCATTCATTGTCTGGAAGAGCAAAGCCATAATCCAACAGCAACTGGAAGTTGGCTCGGCGGCCGTACGAGTTGAACGCTTCCGTTCCAGCCGCGTAGCAATTCGACCCCGATGGATACAGTCGAAACATGTCATTGCCATCCACGTTAAAGTCGTACTTGGTAGCGACGTTGCTGTGGTTCAGACAGTCTGCGAACGGCACGAGCGCCGTCCACGGCAGTCGACGGCCGAAGGTCCGAGCCTGGATGGTTTTCCATGCAAACTTGAACTTGTCGAGTGTGTAGAGCGTCTCGGGGAACTGCCCCGGGTACTTCTCGTGCAATCGAGTGAACACCCGACGGTAGTACAGCTGGATCTCTGTTGTACGGCGTGTGGCTGCGTCTGCCAGTCGCTGGTCATGCAGCTCCGAGATTTCGTCCTGCGTCCAGTCCTGCACGCTCTCCGGGTACGGCAAGATGCTCAAGTACGGGTGGAAGAAGGAGCGCTCTCCGAGAACCATCTCACGCACCAGGAAGAGAGCAATCACGGGGTCGTCGCGGCTGAAGACGTCTCGATTGGCTTGGTAGATGGGGCCGAGCTGAGGGTCGCTCCAGCAGAGCTCCTCGGAGATCAGCAGCTTGCGAGGGACGCACAGCATCGGCTCGTCCGTGGCGATGCTCTCGACCGCAGTGACGCCGCGCAGACCGTTGATGGTGGTGACAGGCCACTGCAGCTTAGCGAACGTCGCGCCATTCTCCGTCAGCCACCGCAGGAAACGCTGTTCGGGATGTGTCGCCATCATATCCGAAACAAAAAGTGAATCTTGAGGTAATGGCAAGCGAATTCCTGCATGGACGAGCTCGTGCGATGGTCTATTGAAAATGAACACCTAGTTTCCCTCAGAGCACGCTAACGCCTTGTTCGTCTCCAACAGATTCGGTAGTGATGCTAGTTACACTCCGCTGGACAGCACCACGTGGGCTTCCTTCGCATGCTTCTGCTTCTTCTCGAGTACTTTCATCATCTTCGTGCTGCCCTCTCCGGACAGCATCTTCTGTGCGTCGAGTTCCTCCTTAAGCTGCCTCAGTCTCTTCTCCTTTTTCTTCTTACCTGGCTCATGGCCGTGGAATTTGTACGACAGCATTCGGAACGCCTCTTTCTTGGTGAGCAGACGACCAAACTCGTCGCGGTAGTCCAGTTTGACCCCGTTTTTAATGCGCAGGTCGTCTTCAAAGTCGCGGTCGCGCGTATCGTTGGCACGTCCAGCCTGCCGTTCGACTCGGGTCTGGCGCAAGTCTCCCGTTTTACGAAGCAGAGCCAAAGTCGCCCCCATACCCGTGCCAACCAAAGGCTGCTCTTCACCCCATGCCTCGTTATCTTTGGTCTCTTCGTCTTCCTCATTTTCTACTCTCTGTTCCTCGTCGAGTTCCACATCTTTCTCCTGCTTTTGTGGTTCACGGACACCATTTTTGGAGGTTTTGTAGTGTCAGGTCGACTTGTAGTGGAGGAAACACCATTTGTGGCAGCGGTAGGAGTTTGAAACTGAGCGGCACGCTTCTCCATTGCGTCTCGAAGACGAGTTTCGAAGTCGGTAGCCTCGTTGAAGACCACAGCGTTTGATGCGGTATCTACCTCTCCAAAGACATGACCGACCGGTTTGCTGTTGTTGTTGGATTCATCCATTTCGACATCTTTAGTAGGATCCGTGGCAGCAGGCGTGTCTTCATGGACAGTTTGACTCACAAGCTCAGCAATTCGAGCTTCGCCAGTAGTCGGCGCGATTGGAGTTTGTTGCTCTGCAAGTCGTCTAGCACGAGCCAACGAAGCACCAAGTTCCATCTCTATTGCTGCTGCATCGTCAGCCAGTTCACTGTCGTCAATTGGCCGCCGCTTCATCCGTATAGCCGACGAGCTACTGGCTGCAAGCGCCTCCGATGCTTCGGTGTTCGCTTTCTCGCGAGCTTCTTGAAAGCGAAGCAAGTTCTCTTCCTCTTCAAGACTCTCGTTATCTCCACGCTTACGTTTGCGTTTACCACGGTCTTTTGACGCACCTGCCTGCAACGCCTCCTTTTCTAGCCTAGCCACGAGGGAGGAAGCGTCACCGTCTTCTGCTGCAGCCTCCCCACCATTCAGCTGCACTTCAACTGCGTCATTCTCGCCTAAATCGTCATCGTGATGACGACGGGTTTTCTTCTTTTTCTTACGCAGCTTCTTGCTCTTCTTGTGCTTGGCAAACTGCGCCTCTACTTCTTCCTTGGTGTAGTAATCCTCCACACGACGAGTACGATCCATAGCAAGTGATACCACAGCGACATCGTCCTCTTCCTCCACCTTACTGTCACTCTCTATGGCCACCTGTCCTCCAGAAGCATCGAGCTTAAACTTCCTGGCCTCCTCGGCATCCGCAGCGTTCTGTTCTTCGTCATAGTGCGCCAACAGTTTCGCCCCCTTGCGCATTTTACGGGGATTCCCTATCTGGATAAACTCGTCATCATCCAGCCCTGAATATACAGGCATTGCTGCTCTTTTAGCTCGTGCCTGCTGCTCCATTCGTCGATCCTTCTCACTCAGCTCAACATTCACCAACTCATCTTCCTCGTCGTTAAGGTCTTTGCCATCTTCTCCCAGCACTTTGGAGTCCTTCAACGTTAGTACGACTTCCTCTCCACCTTGGAAAGTGTCTAAAGAATGTCCTACAGTGAGTCCTGCCAGCGCAGAGGCGTCATACTTGTCTTCCTCTTTCTGTTCTACTGTCTCCTTCTTTTTCTTGTTTCTCGACTGCTTCACCCACTCCAACGCTTCCTGTTTCTTGTCTGCTGCACTTTTCTTTTTCTTAGCGTCTAGATCCGCCTTTAGCTGCTCGCCTAGAGACTTCCCAGCCAGCTTTTGGGTCAACTCTCGACGGGTCTTGGACTGCTGCAGCTTCTTCTTGAGCTCCTGCTGCTCCCGCTCCTGCTCCAGCTGCTCACTGGTCTTCTGGACACTCACGACCTTCTGCTCCTGTTTGGACGGGCCCGTGGACAGCGGTTTGAGCCCTAACTGCAGCCGCAACTTGTTCGTTTCTTCGATGCTTAAGGAAATCTCGCCGTTCTTGTCTTCCTGGGCGTTTGGAGCCTTGCGGGAGGGCTCATCGCGACGACCGCGGCTCCGACTACGACTGCGACGACGAGAAGAGTGGCGGTCGCGGCGGGAAGAGCTGCGGTGGCGCCGAGGAGAGCGAGACGCGCTGCGACTGCGGCTTCGAGCCATCTCTTGTTTGGAAAAAGAGGAATTTATGTTTTTAAAGTATTTTTGTGTTTTTAAAGATTTTAGAGTTTTTGCTGGATGATTTATTATCAATGGAAATGCTTGGCTTTCCATGAGTTCGTCGGCAGACGAAATGCATGAGTACTTGCTGTAGTGAAAGTCGTTTGACATGCGGATGGCGCATTGTGGATAAGTTTTATCGCGTGAAAGTGTGTTGGAACTTGCGTGCGCACGGTGGACAGCCGATGGCGATAAGATCGGCGGTGGCCCAGCATGAGCGGATGCAGCGCTAGTAGTCCAGAAAGATAGCGGACAGCAGGTTGAACCAAGTCCACGTGTGTAGGCCACGGCGTGGAGGCCGACAGCGGCGAGATAATGCTCAGTCTCAAAAGTTCTTCCAACTGCACAAGTCCAATTCAACAGGTTATGAGCCCAAACGGTTCCAACTCGTCCTCCCAGCAGCCCTCTCCGGCGTCCGGCATTGCCGACACTGACGTGCATACACTCAACGTCGTCACTGACCCGTTCGAGCTGTTTGAGGAAGCCCACTCGGTCGTGGCTGCCTCTGACGGGAACGAGCAAGAGAGCCGAGCTTCAGACGCGGTCTCTGAGCGGATGGATCGACTTGAGGGGCTCCTCGAAGGGATGGTGCGGCGACAGAACGAGTTCATCGCCAACCAAGAAGAGCGGGCTCGGCTCGCTGCGTCGTCGCCGGCACCGACCTCCGAGCGCTCATACGCCGGTTCAAGCGCGTTTACCGACTTCATACGCGCGCGCGACCGACGGATGAGGTTGAACTCGCTGGACGAGTCGATGCACACTGCAACTCCGACAGCACCACGACGCACACCGTCGCTTCAACCGCCGCCGCAGCCTGTGGCGAGACCGCCACCGCAAATGCCGCCGCATTCGGAGCCGCAGTTCGTGCCCCTGGCCAACTTCGGACTCAAGGTGCCGAAGCCCAGGGACCTCGACTGGCCCGGCTTCACGAAGTTCTCCGGCATGGAGACGTACGTCGGCGTGGGTTCTGACTTCAAGGCGTGGGGACTGCGGTTCCTACAAAGACTCGGCGCAGCCGAGCAGATGAGCGGCGGGGCATGGCCGGAGGAGTTCAAGATCCTCGCGCTCAATGGAAAGCTGGAGGGTGCGGCCCTCAGCTACTTTGAGAAGATGCTGCCCGTGTGGACGATGGTGTCGCACACGCTGGAGCACGTCATGAACAGCATGCTGTCGCTGTACATGACGCCGATTCCGTCGATGAAGGGGATCGAGATGATGGGGGCCGAGAAAGACCGCAACAAGACTTGGCCGGAGCACTTTCAGTTCCTCGTGTATGTGGCGGAGCGATCTGGCAACACGGAGCAGAGCGTGCTCCAGTGTCTGTGCAAGTCGGCACCCGCGAATGTTCGGACGGCGATGTTGACTCGGATCGACACGCGACGGACAGACTACCTGCAACAAGCAGCTGAGCTCGTGGCGTTCGCGATTGACTTCGACATCAACATGAACAGGCAGCTGTACAGCAACGGGAGTGGAGGCGGCCGAGGCGGTCGCAACGGACGTGGACGAGGTGGTCGCTTCTCCGGTGGGGGCCGAGGCAGCCAAAATGGTCGCGGAGACGAGTACGTCGCTCGGGTAAGCAACGGCGAGTCGCGCACGTGCTACGGGTGTGGCGAGGTTGGGCATATCAAGACCAATTGTCCTAATCGCGAAGGAAATAGTGGCGCTGCATCGTCAACCCGAGTCGCGCTGGCGGTGAGGACGAGCGCCAACGTAGACCCGGCCGCGTGGATTTTGGACAGCGGGTCCAGTGTCCATCTTGTCAATGACCCCAGGCTGCTCAAGAACGCGATGGAGTGCGACACGAAGTGCAGGGCGGCAAACGACACGATGGTGCACGCGAGTAAGGTCGGATCGGTCGAGCTGCGGACGATGGTCGACGGCCGAGAAGTGGTGATTGACCTGACGGAGGTCTACTACTCGGCGAGCCTCCCCGACAACATCATCAGCTACGGGACCCTCGAGGAGCGCGGGGTGTTCCTCGAGCGGCACGATGGCAAGAGCTACGCTGTCCGCCAAACCGACGGCCTGCGGATCTTCGAGGTGCACCGGCGCAACAAGGTTCTGACGGTCGACGTCATGGGCGAAAAGACGAGAGAGGCGCGCGTTCGTGTGGTGAGCGCCGCCGTACACGAGTCGAGCGCAGCGATCGACGAGGCGGTGACCGAGATGACGCTGCTGGCGTTGCACCAGCGACTGGGACACCTCGCGTACGACACGGTCGAGCGAATGGCCGACGCAGAAGGCTCGGGTATTCGGCTCACGGATCGCGCGCGGCCAAACTGCCTGACATGCGCGCAAGGAAAACAGCACAAGAACAACCAGTCGAAGAAGGACACAGGTGGCCACGCACCGATCGACAAAATCGGCGGCGTGATCGGCTCCGACATCAAGGGGCCAATGACCCCTCTCGACCGGCGCGGCAACAGGTACATGATTAACTTCGTGGACTACTCAACGAACTACGTGCGCGTGTTCGTGTCCAAGAACAAGGTGGCCGCCACGAAGATGTTCGAACACTTTCTAGTGTACTTCGAGAAACGCTTCAATTGCAAGATCCACGTGCTGCGCACGGACGGTGGCAAGGAGTACGTGAACGTTGATCCATTCTGCAAGGCGACAGGCGTGAGACGCCAGATCAGCGAGGCAAAGAACCAAGCGTCGAACGGCAAGGCCGAGCGGATGCACAGGACAGTGCTCAACATGGCACGCTGCATGCTGTTTGCGAGCGGCCTGGCACTGCACTTTTGGGGCGATGCGGTCGAGTACGCAACGTACGTGCTGAATCGCAGCTCGTGCAGCGCGAACCCCAAGCGCATGGCTCCGCTGGAGATGCTGACTGGCACGTCGCCAAACCTGGCGGACATGGTGACGTTCGGTAGCCCGTGCACGGCGTTCCGAGATCCCGGTAAGAAGGCGTGGAAGCCACGCGCGCAGGTGGGCATGATCATCGGCAAGAACGACGAGACCAAAGGCTTCAGGGTCTACCTGCCCAAGGAAAGGGTGGTGATCACGACGCAGCACCTTCAGAACGTCGAGACGCTGAACAACGAGCAGAACGCGCAACTGCAAGCGCAACTCGAGCTCGAAGATCCAAATTTGCGACGCGCCGTGGCCGAGCGCGACGAAGCTGTCAAGCGGAAGGAGCCGACAGCAAGCGGAACGCCTGCAGCGGCACCCGAGCGTGCGACAGCAAACAAGCAGATGACGTCCAAGTCGACGAAGAAGGCTGCGAAGGCGGCCAGGAAGAAAGTTAAGGACGCGTTGAGAGAGAATTTTGGTTCGGAAGGAGCCGCCACCGGCGACGAGCATTTGCCATCAAGCGAAGTGCAGCCCACCAGGATGAGGACACGGAACATGGGCACCAAACACGTGCGAGTGAACGCGGTTTTGCTGGTCGACCCGAAGAATTTCAGGGAGGCGATGCGTGACCCGCGGTGTGAGAAGTGGAAGGAGGCTATGAGGACCGAGATCGAGGCACTCGAGCAAAACTCAACATGGAAAGTGATCGTCAAGCCGCGTGGCGCCAAGTTGTTGCACTCCAAGTGGGTCTACAAGCTCAAGCTGCACGCAGACGGCTCAATCGAGAGGTACAAGGCTCGACTTGTGGCGCGCGGAGACGAGCAAGTCTACGGCGTCGACTACACCTTCACGTTTTCGGCGGTGATGGAAATGACCTCGGGTAAGGTGATCCTCGCGGTATCGCGGATCTGGCGGGTACCGGCGCGCCACGGCGACGTGCCAAGCGCGTACGTGAAAGCGGAGAAGGAGCCGGAATTGGAAATTCTGCTCCACATTCCACAGGGAATGGAGATCACCGACGAGCTGCTAAAGAAGCTCGGCGTCAAGGACAAGCGGGAGCTCGCGCTGCGGCTCGAGAAGGGTCTATACGGGCTCAAACAGTCCGGGAGGCTGTGGAATCTGATGCTTCATGGGGTCCTCTTGTCACTTGGCTTTCGCCAGTGTTATACAGACAGCTGCCTGTACGTCAAGGTCGAGGCCGACGGCACGACGTTGGTCGGCATCTACGTGGACGACATCCTTGTAACGGGCACCAGCGTGCAGAAAGTGAACGCCTTCTTCAAGGACATGAGGATCGTCGAGCTCAAGGACCTCGGCATGGTGACCAAGTTCCTCGGTATCGCTTTCGACTACGATGACGAGACAGGGTGGGCGCTCAACCAGGAGACGATGATCAACGAGGTGCTCGAGAAGTTCGGCTTGAGCGAGGCGGCGCCAGTTCGTGTGCCAATTGGCGGCGAGGAAGGCGAAGAACACGGCGAGTTGCTGCCGACGGGCGGCTGCGGCTCACCGCAGCGACCGACAGTTCAAACGTTTCAGTCACTAGTGGGCAGCTTGCTTTGGATCGCCAGGTGCACGCGGCCGGACATCGCGTTCGCCGTGCATCGGGTGACCCGACACTCTCACGCGCCCCGCCAAGGCGACTGGCGACTGGCGAAGAAGATAGCCAAGTACCTCAAAGGAACGAAGAAACTCAAATTCACCATGGTAGGTGAGAAGGCGGCGAGGTGTGGCGACGGGGTGCTGGTAGAAGCGTTCAGCGACGCCGACTACGCTGCGGACAAGGCGGACCGGAAGTCCGTGAGCGGTGGCGTGCTGATGATGGCGGGTATGGTCGTTGGATGGGTGTGCAAGAAGCAGAAGTGTGTAGCTCTGTCAACTATGGAGGCGGAGTTTGTGGCGGCCAGCCAGACGACGGCCGAAATGCTGGGCATCGTGGAGCTGCTCAAGGAGATTGGTGTACCAACGCAGCCAGCAGCGGTGCTGAACGTCGACAACCAAGCGGCGATAGCGCAGATCGAGGGCGAAGACACAAGTGGCCGAGCCAAGCACATCGACGTTCGGTTCAAGTTTGTGAAGGATTTTGCAAAGAAGAAGGTACTCAAGGTGCGTTACTGCGAGTCCAAGTGCATGCGGGCGGACATCCTGACCAAGACACTTCCTGCTCCGCGCCTCGACGAATTGCGCGAGCTTGTTATGCTCTCCGGCCAGGATTGACCTCCCGGGAAGGAGTGTTGGAACTTGCGTGCGCACGGTGGACAGCCGATGGCGATAAGATCGGCGGTGGCCCAGCATGAGCGGATGCAGCGCTAGTAGTCCAGAAAGATAGCGGACAGCAGGTTGAACCAAGTCCACGTGTGTAGGCCACGGCGTGGAGGCCGACAGCGGCGAGATAATGCTCAGTCTCAAAAGTTCTTCCAACTGCACAAGTCCAATTCAACAAAGTGTTGACCATGTTCATTCGCATTCAGCTTCGACATAGCGCCTGAGGGATCATCGTTAGGATGCAGGCGTTGACAAGCATCGATATGTCCACAGCACGCAAATGAAATGCAAGAGCTTTTCTTCAGAGCGGATCGCCAACGTTCCTGTTTCCAGCGACTCCTTCTCTGATTCCGGCGGTTAGTCGTCAACCGATGACAAGCCGCCGGTCGCACCCTCCTTAGCTCATTCCGCAATCTCCCGCCGGTGACAACATCTTAGTCCTCGCCATGCTGGTGCCGGTGATCGACATTTCCCCTTCGTGAACGCGTCGTCTTGGAGTCAAGTCGACCGAGACAAGGTCCTGGCATCGGTCGACGACGCCTGCCGCAACGTCGGCTTCCTCGTCATCACCAACCACGGCATCGCTCCTGACACTATCACCGCTGCATTCAAGGCGGCGAAAGAGTACTTCGACCAGCCGAGCCAAGAGAAGGAGAAGATCCCGATGAGCCCTGAGTATCCGTACGGCTACGAGAGTGCTGAGATTCTGTCCAACTCGAGGGACAGCGACGCTAAGACGCTCGCGGATCTCAAAGAGACTTTCCAAGTCTGTGTCGGACCGCAAGGAGTCGAGCCAAGCATTGCACCGCAATGGCCTGAAGAACCTAAGGGCTTTCAGAACACGATGACCGAGTACTACCGCGCTGTGGAGAAGTTGGCAGCAACGATGATGAGCATCTTCGCCGGCGCGCTCAAACTACCGAGCGACTACTTTGACAAGAAGATCGACAAGCACATGTCGGCACTCAGGATCCTGTACGTAAAGTGTGTTGCCATGAGTATTGGGTATTGGATTGACCTGTTTGCCTTTCAGGAACTACCCTCATCAGGATCAGGAGCCAGGCACCGAGCAAATCCGAGCGTCGGCGCATACGGATTACGGCAGTTTGACGATCTTGGCGGTGGATGATGCCCCTGGAGGCCTCCAAGTGCGTGATTTGCACAGCGAGTGGCACAGCGTCAAGGCGCCTGCCAACTCGTACGTGGTCAACATCGGAGACCTGATGCAGCACTGGACGAACGACCAGTGGCGGTCAACAATGCACCGAGTCATCAATCCACCGTCGGGGTGCGCCGACAACCGTCGCCAGTCCATCGCCTTCTTCCACAACATCAACGCTGATACCATCGTGGAGTGCTTCCCGATTTGCCAGTCGTCCGAGAACCCGGCCAAGTATCCACCAGTGCTCGCTGGAGAATATTTGATGAAGAAGCACAACGCTGCCATGGGCAAGCGAGCTTAACCAGAGCTGTTCAATGTGTAGCGAGCACAGAACCACTTTTTCGATGAACTAGCAGTGAGTTTACGCTCAAAATCATTTGAATCAAGGAGAGCTGTCGTCTTTGTGACCTTAAATTCATCACACAGCAGTTCAACTTCAGATCCACAAGGATCAATATCCACTGCCGTTTAGCTTCACTAAACCAGGCCCTGGGCTCTGATGTTATCGCCAAATGCCATCAGCATCATTGTCAAAAAGACCTAAGGAGGCTCAACTCGTTCTTGACTGCAGGGGTGGCATGGGTTTTCGTACACAGAGTGCACTGGCTCAGTGCAAATTCATATTGATAACGGCGGTGGTGCTGTCAATAAACGAGGCCGCAGTCTCCATAAAGGCCTCGACAATCTACGAAGATCGGTCTACTTTGTCTGTCGAAACTACACGATTGAGCCTCGCAAATGCCACGCTGGAGGTGTTTCCTACAATACCTTTGCTTCGACTTCCATCGCTTCTGGAGCTGTGAGTGTTTGTTTCCAGTTGTCTTTGAATGAACACTTATGGAGATGTTTTTACGACCAGGAATTTGGACTTGAATCACATCAAGCACGTGGACGAAAGTGCCTACTCGAGCAATCTTGTTTCGCTGTAAGTTCTACTTTACGATCTCCTCACCCACGACAGCCACTTGACGAGGTGTTTTGATTTTGCAAAACAGAAGTTTGCAGGGCAACGAGATGGAAACATTTAACGGATACTTCCCAAGACTTCAATCCCTGTACGTCTGTTGTTTTGAATGACTTGTATTGGCACGATCTCATACTTTCTTTTCTGCAGCTCTTTGGCCCACAACCACCTTACCACCATCCCTGACGGCATTTTCCAATCGAAACAGCTGACGAAATTGTAAGTGTCATCAAGACGGCTACCATCCAACATTCAATACACTAACGCTTCGAACAGGAACATGACCGGCAATGCTCCATTACTCCGTGATTTCACAGCAGCTCAAGCAGCATTTCTCCAGAATTTGTCGTGGGATTTAACGGAAGACGACTTCGTCGAGTTGGGTACTTGCGTTTCAGGTTTCCAGCGAATTCACAGCGTCAACGTGTGCATCATCGACACTGCTGTTGAATCTAACGGCCAAACTGTTCAAGCGGCGGATATTCAGCGGAGGTTATACTCGTACGAAAACGCGTACTGCCCAGGATATTACTCTGGAGGCGTTCTTGCTGGCAGTATAATCGGTACTGCGGTCTTCATGATTCTCGTCGGCTTTGTGGTGTGGAAATGGAAAATGCAACAGCATCCCTTGAAGCCGAAAAACCTGAGCAGCCAAGCACAAGAATCCAAAACGGATACGTTTCAGTGTGGCACGACCCGCAGCTTCTCAAGCTCCAGCTAAAAGCCGATGACATCGAAGACGTGAGAAAGATTGGTGGTGGAGCATTCGCTGACGTCTGGCTCGTGAAATACCAAGGAACTCGGTTGTTGGCGTCGAAACGACTGCGCAAGGAGCACGAGAGTCGGCAATACATGCAAAGCTTCGCAGAAGAAATCAAAATGGTGGCGAAATTCGACCACCCAAACATCGTCAAGCTCGTCGGTGCAGCCTGGACTGTTGAGTCGGATCTGCAAGCGCTCTCAGAGTACATGGTGGGTGGAGACGTCCGCGAGTTTCTTATTTACCCACAAACTCCACGAGTTTGGACGGCAAGGAAGCGCCAAATTGCAATGGATGTGATCGAGGCGCTGGTGTATGTCCACTCGTTTGTCCCCCGTGGTGCACCGCGACCTCAAGTCTCGGAACATTTTGCTATCGAGAGAGATGCGAGCCAAGTTGGCGGATTTCGGAGTTTCACGCTTCATGTCGGAAGAAAACACCATGACACAGGGAGTGGGGACGAGCAGATGGGAAGCTCCGGAGGTGTTGGCGGGAAGAGAAGACTACAACCAAGCTGCCGATATCTTCAGCTTCGGAGTGGTGCTTTCAGAGCTAGACACTCACGCAGTGCCATACGACGATGCTCGAGGCCCAAACGACAACACGTTGGCAAACGTCGCTATTCTGCAGATGATCGCCATGGGAGTGATCCGTCCTAGTTTCTCATCACACTGTCCTCCAGATATCCGAGCACTGGCAGACCGTTGTTTGGCACACAACCCAGAAGATCGGCCATCCGCACCGGAGGTTGCCTACGCGCTGAGAACAACGATGATTTAAAACAGCGACAGGATGTGAGATGGACTTCGTCCGCAGGAATCGTAAAACCAATTGACACACCCGTTGCCTTCAAAGGCGAATGTGAATAAAAATGGTATTCCCTGTGTAGTATTTGACGTGTACAACCTTGATTTCAGGGTATTGCTCCACATCGAAGGCTAGCGGATATGCCAGCAACAAAAGTCAATTAGTTTCCTGTTTGTTGAACCATCTCCAGTTAATTGGTTCGTATCCACATCTTCATCCATTGCAGAAGACGTCCAGCCTTCATTTTCCATTAACATCAAGCAAGTGTTGAAGAAGCAGTATCAACTGTGATTGCAATTGCGATTCCCCCAAGAAATGCTGGATCTACCGCACCAGCGCAGCCCACGGGTCTTCCAGGAAGGACGGCTGGAAGAACACTCTCCCAGATCGACCCTCTCGCTGTTGCTGCACCTGCCGTGGACGTAGCTCTTCTCTCTCCTTGATGGGATTTACGACATTTGCAGCCTTCTCTGAAGCTCCCACCAAGTGTCGCCACGGATCCTCTAGCATCGACGGCAGGAAGAACCGCGACGCGTCTTCTCCGTCACTCGGCCCTCGCTTCCGCTTGAAGTGTTGCTGTTGATGCCCACGCTGCTGGAATCCTCGTCCTCGTCCTCGCCCTCTTCCTCCTCGGCCGCGACCTCCTTGGAAATGTGGAGCCTGTTGCTGCTGCTGCTGGAGCTTGGGTTGTCGCTTCTGCATCTGGTTCATCATGGCCTGCAGATGTGGTGGAAGCATCGGCTGCCCCATCGCTGGCATGCTCCCAGGCGGAGGCGGAGGCGGAGGTGGAGGAGGAACCGAGGCCATCGTTGTAGGCGGGTTATTTCAAATAACTTATTTGATTTAACTTTCTTCAATCTTGTGTGCACCACACGAATTGCTAAAAACCTCGAAGGTTTTTCCCAATCTACCAGACAAGCTTTGGACACCAAGCGCGCAGACTCCTGCCGTCCGAAGTGAGTAGCTGAGCTCGCCGTCCATTCACTTCGAGCTCCCGCACAGGCCCAGCCGACAGACTGTTGACTCTTGTCTCTGTCGTAGTGAACGCGCCGCCATGAGCCACTACGGCCCGCCGACCAATGGCAGCGGCTTCCCGCCGGGAGGTCCGGCCTTCCGTCCGCCCCAAGGCTTCCCACGTGGGCCGCCTCCATTCCAACCGGCGTTCGCAGCCCAAGGGCCGCCGCCATTCAACCCGAACATGTTCAGAGGCCTGCCGCCGTTCCAGGCCCGAGGTGTTCCCCCTGTACGCGGTCCACCGCAAGGGATGAGGCCTCCCATGGCCATGAATGTGCCGCCTCCAATGAACTTCCAAGCTCCTGCTGCTTCGAGTTTGCCTCCAGGATGGAGCGAACATAGAACCCCACAGGGAGCTACCTACTATTACAATACAGCCACAGGAGTCAGTACGTACGACTTCCCAGGACAAGCAGCAGAGCCCCCAGCACAGAAGAAATGGGTCGAGTATAAGGACGACTCGACTGGGGCCTTTTACTACTACAACACAGTGACAAAGGAGACAGTCTGGGACCAGCCAGAGGAGTTCCGCATGCAGCAAGCAAGAGAAGAAGTGGCCAAGATGACCAGCCAGGCACTTGAAGCAGTGTCGACGACGCTAGGAGCTCCGGCTCCAGCGCAGATTCAGACCCCTGTGCAGATGAATACAGCAGGTCCACTGGAGGAAGAAGTCGATGAGGAGGAAGTGAAACGACAACAGGCACACGAACTAGCGAAGAAGAAACGACGCAAAGAGCAGGAGCAGGAACAGGCTGCCGAGTTTGCAGACATGCCCCGCCCCGAGCGGATGGCCGCCTTTAAACAGTTCTTAGAGGACAAGCAGATCTCGCCCACGCTGAAGTGGGGAGACGCTCAGCGGATGATCACAAAAGACTCGTCGATGCAGAACGATCCTCGTTGGAAGTTCGCCCTGCACACAGTCGGCGAGAAGAAACAGGCCTTCGCAGAGTATTGCACGCAGAGCAAGAACAAAGCTACTATCGAGAAGCGCCGTCTGATCAAAAAGACACGAGAGGAGTTCACCGAGCTGCTCGGTCTGTTTGAAGCCACGTTGGCGCCACCTTCGCGTCGTCGACAAGCGTCTTGGGATGATGTGACGACTGGGGATGCATTTTTCGCACTTCGAAAGGACCCCGTTGGTCCGCCGTTGAAGATAATCGCGAGAAACAGCAACTGTTCACTACGTTTATGCAGGATTTGGAGCGCACTCAAAAGTTCGCAATGAAAAGCGCCGTGAACTGCTGCACTTAGCATTCGTGGAGCTGTTACGCGAGCGACTTGAGAGTAAGCAACTGGACCTGGGAAGCCGATCCAGCAGTAAACACCTTGACAGCTCTACCAAGCGTAAAATCTTAGACTTAGTGGAGGAGGTGGAACTCCCCGATACTGGCGGGAAAGTGGGCGACGATGCGCTTCGTATCGTCGATAGACATCAAGTGTACGACTGGGCAGAGGCATTTTGCGAGAGCGTCGCGAGTTGGAACGAGCAAAGAGGAAGCGTGAGCGCGCTGAACGTGCCGAGCGCAAAGAAGAGTTAGGACGGGAGCTTAGCGAGCAGCTTAAGACGCTCTCAACGAGTGGTCAGCTGACGGCTGCAAGCACGTGGCTGGAGTTCTCTTCGGAATATCTGAAGAGCGCTAGCGAAGCTGAGGCTAAGGAAAAAGCATTAGATAGCGAAAAGGCCGGCGATGAAGACAAGGATGAGGAGGAAGACCATGAAGAGAACAAAGACGATGGTCTCAGCTGGCGGTCGCAACGTAACATCTTCGACAAGTTTGTAAAGAGACTCCGCAGGAAGTTGGAGCCAGCAGCGACTGCAATTCGGTCTCATCTCGTTCGGAGTGGCGATCCCCCACTTCGTGTAGCGGAGACCACTACATTCACAGCGTTTTGGGAAGCTTTACAGAGCGGAATTCGTGTTTCCCTGGATAAGAATGCGCTTGAAGAGGGCGAAGAGGAACCCACAGATATTGCTGAGACGAACAGTGCCGAAAAGGACTCGGGGTCCATCGAGTCTAGTGACGTGAAGACTGACGATACGACTGAAGCTGAGGTGGCCGAGCTATCACCTAAAGAGGTGGAGGCCGCATTGGAGGCTACAGTCCGGAGTCACCGAGAACAGAACGCTGCAACGGAGGGTACTGTTGATACAGCCTTGGTAGAATTCCCCGCGTTCGTACGCCAGGTCTTCGACATGTGGGTGGCTGAGGCGAAGGAAGAAAACCGTAGAGTTGAAGAGAAGAAGTCAAAGCATCGTAAACGTAGTCGCAAAGAAAACCACGACCTGGAGCCGGAAGAGGACGAGGACGAGCGACCACGACGCTCTCGCCGCCGCTCATCTGCAGCAGATGAGCTGGAGGACGACAAGAAGCACAAAAAGCATCGAAGCCACCGATCATCACGGAAACGACGTCGTAGCCACGGCTCACCTTCAGTGTCTCGCTCGAGATCGCGCTCTCGGTCGGAGACGCGTCGTGACAGACGTCGCCGGAACCGAAGCCGTAGCCAGAGTCGGTCGCAAGACCGCGATGGTGCTTTGCCGCCTAGTCTGGCCGCTGTCATGGCCAAGTCTTCGAAGCCCGATGTAAACGTTGCAGTTACATCCGAGTCGTTCTCCCCAATGCTAAAGCCGAGAGCTGCGCTGACTGAAGCAGAGGAAGCTGCAAAGGCAGAAGAGATTATCCGCCAGGCACGCTTGAAGCTGCAGACAAAGGCTAAGAGCGATGACAGCGAGTTGGAAGAGGGCGAGGAACTTGAGGAGGGCGAAGAGGTAGAAGAATAGAAACGAGAGGCAATCTAGTCGCAAGAAGGGAAGACATCGCAATCGAATGCGAGCTACAGCTCGTACCATTTCAAAATAACCTGCTGCTGTTGTCTTGGTACGGTTGAAGTGCTGACCTTAGAAAGTCACTGCGGCTGAAGCCTCGTGCACTGGTTCGCGACGGGAGAACGTGAGGAGCTTGGCACGATGCACTCGTGAGTGCAAGCCCTTGATGGTGTGGGCAGCATTGACGCTCGACAAAGCGAATAACATGGTGCACGTAGCACCGCAGTGTGTGAGTCGAGGATACAGGTTGAAGTGCGTGAGGTGTGCCACTGATCTTGGACACTCGACGAGTTGGCTAAGCTCGCCAGTTGACGCGTCTACAGGGCTGCAATCAAGTCAGGGAGTCGGTCATAAAATCAATGTAAGTGGAAGGTTGTCACGAACCACAACGATGGGAACGAGCAGCACAAGCTGAGGGAAGCGCTGGAAGCCGAGTGAATGACTGAGACCAACATGAGAGCCACCACGCTCTGGTGCACGCACGACTCTGACAGGACCCGGTGCACGAATATGCTCGAAGCTCTCGAAAAGGTGCATGCATAGTAGAGCAGAAGCAATGCGGCTAATAGCTGGGGCACGGCGGTCAGCAGGTACTTGAGGGACATGTCGTGATAAAGCACGCGGTTCTCCAGCTGTGAGGTAGCAACGAAAACGTTAACGACGCATTACAAGTGAGGCGGCAACTGCGCCACTTACGTCGGTGATATGGTACCATTGGCACAAACCGAAGCCGGCCTTCCGACAGAGCAGCGCGTTAGGTGAAGAATACTGTAGATCATTCATGAAAGCTAATGCTTACAATGGCTGTGCACGCCAAGAAAATCGCGTATGTGTATCGATGATGCAGCGTAAGCGCCATTGTCGAATAATAAGAAGGGGTAACGCTGCCTTTCCGGGTAATGTAACTTGACGGCACCGCAAAGTCAATTGCTTTTACACGTCAGAGTGAATAAATGAGTTCTTTTTTATGCTTTCTCGTGCAGACTCAACATAATGTTGGTACTATCGTGTTGTGCGCATGTAGGTTTGCTGTGGCTGCAATAAAGTCTCGTGGAAATCGTCATGTATCAATTCACTCATTTGGTCTCATGAAAGCCGAGCTTGGTCTTCATTTTTTTAGCTGGATTTTGTTTCCGGTTGTGGGACTGTGCTCCTCACTGCAGCAATAGTTGCGTGTTGGAGCGGTAATACTACTTCCCGATCTTTACCCCTCTAGGGGTAAACAACTAATTGTATCTCATAGTTAGTGTATTCCAGTAAAAGAAAAAAAAGATGTTGAAAATAAAGGGTTACTGTACTGGAAGCTAATATTGGGGCAAATGTGAGCACAGGCATGGTGCTGTAAAGTTGGTGTGGTGTACGGTTCATTCTTTTCATGAGCTTTTTTATTGAAATTCCCGTAGACATTTATTTGCAGTCCAACTTTCAAAAGAAAATGACATGCACCTACACCAGAAAATAGTAGCTTTGTTTTACTTATCATGCCCGAAAAGCACGATGCACGGATTTGCCACGAGCAAATATCCCTTCGAGGGACAGCGTAGACGGAAACTTATGCCAAACACTACAATTATATAAAAACAACTTCTAATTTTTTTATTAAAACGTCAACTGATTGCTGAATTCAATGACCAGTATTGATTTGTCGTTGACTGGAATGTCCATGCGTCGGAGATTAAAATCAACTGTGTGTCCGTTGAGAGTTCGCATTATTTGCCTCTCTAAATTTCGGTTAAACCCAATACGTTAATTAGGGACTGTCAATGTATCGTTGGCTCCAAAACCTTGTGGCAAACCGGGGTATTGCTATCAAAGCTGCGAAGCCTGGGCACGCAAGGCTGAAAAATGGAAGGCCGAAGATGTGAAGGCTATCGCGATCCTAGTGCGTCTCCTAGGCCCGAACTACCAGTCGATGGTTTGTGACACTTCCACCGTTCTGGAAGCTTGGGAGATCCTGCGTGAGTTCTTAGTGAAGCTGAACTTACACAACCGTGTTTAGGTAAGGAAAAGCTGCACGACTTCAGAGTGAGTACTGGTGGCAATCTCATGGACTACTTGCTGGAGTTTGATAATCTCTGTCTTCGTCTCGCTGCGGTTGGCGCCATGGTGGATGACGACGAGCGTCTCGTCATCCTATAGGAAGTCTCCCTCATGAGTATGGCGCAATGGTAAAGACCATCGAGGCCAAAGACACGACTACCCTTCTTGCGGCGAAGGAGATGTTGCGACGCGAGTATGACGCGCTCGCGCAACAAGACAAGGAGGAAGGCCTGTTCAACGTCCGCGGGTTTTCGTAGTGAACGCAGTCGAGCTCAAAACCAAGCATCGCGTCGCACTGCTGGGAATCACGGTCAGTGCGGGCAATGGCGCCGACGTCAGAACGACCAAAGTCATGGACGTAACCAGTACAATGAACGGGATTTTCCAGGACGCTGCTTTCGCTGTGGCCAGACGGTCCACAAGCAGGCGAACAGCCCTCAAAGGTGAGAGAGTGCTGGCAGTGATGAGTACATCTTCTCCGCCACTAGCGAGGCAGCAACGGCATGGCTGCTTGACAGCGGGGCTAGTTCTCATATGACAAGTGAATGAAGAGACTTCACGGACTTCCGTCCGCTGCATAGCGTACTCGATATTACGGTCGCGAGCGGGCATCATCTTACCGCTCGGGGAGTTGGGTCCGTGACTTTCACACTGGATACTGAAAGCACAATAAAGTTGACGGCCTTCTGTATGTGCCTGGACTGGACAGGAAGCTATTGTCCATTCTCGCTTTGGCCACCAAAGGTGTAGTCGTCCAGCTTCAGATGGATGGGTGCCTGACCATTGTTCGTGGATTTGCGATTTGGTTCATGGAGAAACGCGGGAAGCTGTATGGGTGGCGCGCAGAGCTCAAGGCTGCGACACTTCCCCAAGTGAGACCGCAGCCGTATCGATGCAATCGACGGATGGATCACTGTGGCATGCTCAACGGGGTCATTCGTCTGCGGACCATATGAAGCGGATAAGCAAGGCTGTTGATTGTGTTCCGAGCTTTTTCCTCCCATGGCACGGAAAATTTTGTGTGTGAAGGATGTGCTCGCGGCAAGATGAGCTCCAGTGGTTTGCTCACACGTCAGGAAGTACCGCGAAGACAAATCGTGTGCTTGAGCTGGTCCACAGTGATGTCGTGGGATCGGTGAAACCTGTTTCGCGTTGTGGAGCCCGATTTGTGGTGACTTTAATTGATGCTTTTTCGCGTTACGTGATTTCTTTATGATTACGACAAAATCGGTGGTGTTCTCCCAATTCATGGAGTATAAGAAGCTCATGGAGGTCCAAGCATATCCAGTGATATCGCACGGAAAACAGCGGAGAGTATGTAAGGCGTTTTCTTCCTTCTGTGTCAATCATAGCATCGCTAGACAAACTACCGTTCCTTACCTTCCGCAGCAGAATGGCCTCACCAAGCGAATGAACAGAACACTGGTTAAGATGGCCCGTGCGAAGCTCTACCACCAGCATGTTGACAAGACTTGGTGGGGTGAAGCTTTGGACACCGATGTCTACTTGACAAATCGACTGCCAATTTCTGCACGTAATGATACAACACCATTTGAACTGATACACAAGGTGAAACCTTGTCTAGAGCATGCGCGTGTGTTTGAATCTCGTGGGTACGTGTTCGTCGACAAGACCAAGAGAACCAAGTGGGACGCGAAGTCGCATCGATGCCTGTTTCTCCGTTACAGAGTCGGCGCCAAAGGATATCGTGTCTGGGACGAGGAATCCGAGCGGTTGATTGTTGTTCGCACCATTGCCTTGAACGAGAAATCTACTGAATCAATCATACGTCACGAACACTGCCGATACTGTGACTTCCCCACCTGTTATTGTAATCGATGACGGAGAATCAGTGTCAACACCACTCACGTATGCGGAGGAAATGGTCTCTCCACATGCGGCTGAGTGGAAGGCGGCTGTCCGAGCTGAATTGGCCGCACACATCGGCAATCATACCTGAGATATCGTCAGGCGTCCACCTGGAGTCTACAAGTCGTTGTTTCTGTTAAATTAGATGCGAATGGCAACATCACGAGATACAAGGCGCGGTTGGTCGCGCTAGGGTTTCTGCAGACCCCATGTGTTGAGTACATGTTCACGTATTCCGCGGTTGCCAGCCAAGACAGTCAGAAGGTGTTCTTTACAGTATGCTGTGAGCTGGGGTATTGCCGTAAGCAATACGACTTCGACGCCGCATTTCAATGGTAACCTAGCCGAGACGGTGTACATGACAATACCGATGAGAATTCGTGCATCTAGTGGAACAGCGAGCATTCTACGACGCAGTTTATACGGTCCTAAACAAGTTGCAGCGGTGTGATTTTTTGCTGCAATTCGCGATGTACTACTGCATATCGGCTTCCATCAGTGTCGAAGCGATGCTTGTGTTTTCGTTCGCAATGGCCCTTTGGTCCGGTTTTCGCTTTATGTGGATGATGTGATGATCGGGCGCAAGAAACCTTCCGAAGCTGCAAAAATTGCTCAACAGCTGGATGGTAGCTTCGAGCTGAAGTCTCTCGGTGATGTACACTTAATTCTCGGGATGGAGGTTCAGTTTCCCCAGAAAAGGGGATATATTCCTTAATCAAACTCGATATATATTAGGCAGATGCTTGAGCACTTTAGTCAGCAGGAGGCGTTGGGAGTCCGCAACTCGCTTGTTATCGATTAAGATCTGCGCGCAAACATTAGCAACAAGGCACTGCCAAATAATCTCGCCCGGACATCTGCATCCCAGTGTCGCTACTTGCACAACCCGACAAAAGCTCACGCGAAGTGCACTGGATAGCTGCTGTTCGCGTGCTCCGCTACCTGAAGGGGACGATGCGTTCGGGTTTGAAGTTCACCCGATCGCAGTCGAGCCGTTTCATTATTGTCGAGTATAGCGATACGAATTGGGGTGATGATTCACTACCTGTCGGTCAACACCCGGCGTCCTAGTAACGATTGCTGGCGCCTCTGTCATCGTCAAGAGCAAAACGCAGACGATCATGGAGCTTTTCTACAGCCGAAGCTAAGTACGTTGACCTGCACGTGGTTTGCCAAGAGGTCATGTGGCTTTGCCAAACTACTCGGAGAAATTAGTTTCAAGATCGCCACGCCAACTACAATCTGCGTCGACAACAAGTCTGCCATATGTATGACAACTAACGCTGACTACTCGCCGATATCAAGCACATTGACCTGAAGGTGCACTTCATCCGTGACCATGTTTCCCAAGGAGACGTCGAGTTGGAGCACATTGCCAGCAACCTGCAACTTGCAGATTATCTGGCCAAGCCCGCATTAAGTGGCACTGCACCAAGTGGGGACTTGATGCATTGAGGGAGGGTGTAAGGGAGACATCTCCCGACTCCATGCTGAACAAACTCTACATGGAACAGTCCGCTCGGACATATCGGAGTGATCACGCTAAGCTGAAGTGCGTGATTGCGATTGCTCAAGTGGTTCGTACCGTGGAGATGTGCCTAAAATCTCCTATTGCCTACAGGAGCAGTAAACATAAGAGTAAACACAAGTAGAAGTCAAAGTACAGCTCTCCAACAGCTAACCAAAACAAACTCACTTTCCAGTTTACATCGCATTCGCCTCACCACATCGTCCTCCAAGATCTCCTCATGTTAGTTATATGTAGAATTGGGTATGCAGGACGGGTGTGTGTTGAAAGGAGACTACGATATTCATTTTCTGTTCCTTGGAATGACGGAAATATATGTGGAAAATGTTATTACCACCATAAATCCTTAAAAGTATTATTGTTTTGCATTTATTCCAGCCTCTGTCGCTTCAAGGCGTTATAATATTTTCACTGCATGGTTATGCTACCCAGAAATAAACTAATATTCACGCTCACCAATAGTGCACCAAACTGTTTATAACTCAAAACGGAGCGATCTGGCCGTCTCTAGATTTTTATAAACTGTTAACTCGGGTCCAAAACGATTATTTTTAAATAGTAGTTTTGGACCTGAATTTTGAAAAATCAATATGCGATCCAAAATAAGATACAACTACTGAAGCTAAATCTTCTTATATGAATCGTTAATCAGGTCATAAATTGCCCGGCTCGAAACGCATGCGATAGTCGAGTTACTACGTGGTCATGAACTGAACTCACGTTTGCGGTATATGAGTTTATTTATGTCATCCCGACCGCCTCGACAGCGTATCCATGTTGTTTCTATTGCATACAATGTATCACTACCAAGGCTAAGCGTAGTGGCACGATATAATATGCACGTTTAGGAAACAGTATATGACATTGACGCCTCAATACCGCGACGAGAACGGATAGCCTCAGAAGTACTATTGTTATGAGTAACATGCTAGAAACATATTTGGTATTTTTGTACGACACTGAATTAATGCATTTTAAAAACTCGTTGGTACATACACGCCATGCACTCATTTCGACATATCGTGGTTGCCATTCTGTTTGTAGGCGTTCCACCCTGCTACGCAATCGTATCCCTCCTTGATAAGCAATTTAGCATTCCTTGCTGAGTCTTGCAAAGTGCATGTGAATAACAAGACCATACTAATATATTTCGCTACGTTATGAACGTGAAATAAGTTAAAGGCCATGAACATATAGCCGGCTATCCGCTAATCAGCTCACTGTTTACATATGCATATGTCATATGGATTGAGTCAACAAAGTAAATTCTCCCACGCTAACAAGTGTTGTGTGAGTTATGATAGCACCACCACCAACTCATCACGTCACATGCGTATACCCATCGGATGGAGAATCTTGATCCCGGTGACTTCCTGGGGAATTTTCGTCAACAATGTAAACTTGTACCTTGTACAATCTTATCACCATTGCATTTTCTAAACGTTTGCGCACGTTCACGCATCCGTACGCCGTTCATATGCAAGAAGTGATTTATTTGTCGTTGGAAAACGAATGCATACGTATCAGGTCCCGTCCAGATCCTCTTCGCCAGTACTATCATTACCCCACCCACAAGGACTAGTAGACACTTGCATGGTAGACACGGATATCATCGATAACGTCGGCTGCCATCCTTTTGATCGGACTGCCCCTATCCCTAGGATACACGACAGTATATTTGACGATATATTCGGTGCTTTCAACGTCTGTTGTGGTGAAGACACTATTACGATGTTCGTCGTACGTTCCTTGGAAGCGACAATGCGGATACCGTGTCGTGGCGACTGTGATGGATGATCGCTGACCTGTACCGCTGCGAGTAGAAAGGGTCTTTGGAACATTGTTTCCTGCCAGAATGCTCGTTGCGAACAGGATAGCTACCGATTACTAGACTTTTCCTTACAGCTGAGTGATGTATCATTTGCAATCACACAGACTTGCAACTAATCGTGTCAGAAACAATCGTTTCGACCAAGTGGCATTCTGCATTCAACTATAGACTGATCCTGCTAGATCTGGTATAACCTGTTGAATTTAAAATTATTTATCACAGAGCTTGAACAATATGTCTGTTACATTCTGTTAAACATATTCGGACTCCGTTACACGTTGCTTGGGTATAATAACGCAAAATAACGTATTATGCGTGTTGTATAAGCAGTTGTCCCAGAACCTCGCGGGTTTTTCATTAGCAAAATGCTTGACTCTTTTGTTTTGTCTGAGCTGGTAGAGCATGAAGGCTGGATGTACAACAATAATAACGTAGAAGTTCCGGTCTTTGACATCGATATGTACTAGTTTTTGCTTTACCAAGACACAAGCAAGTGCTTTTGTTTTGGATGACGTACGTATTCTATCCGACAATGTCCGTATAGACGAGACGATGGGCCGTATAAATGAGAAGTTGTGTCAAACGCAACCATGGAGATGTGCACGGAGAAAATCAGTTTAACAGAGCCGTCTGCGAATTTAGCGATTGGGTGCTCGTCTCAACAATTGAGTTGTAGCCGACGGAGATAGTTAATATCGAAATGGCAGGCTGTTTGCACGGCCCCGCCTTTGAATGAACCCTAAGTATGTTCATCAAAGGCGCAAAAGCTAGGAGCACCTTGTGAACTAGACCGCAGGATAGCGCGCTGAAGGGAATGATCACCCGACGAGCATTATACCAAATTGGACAGGAAGGACCAGTACAACGTCAATACCGACTTGATTCATAGCGAATTCAGCTAATTAGAAGGCGTCTCTGACGAAATGGATCCTTTAGGAAAAAGCCAAGGTTGAGCCCAGCGCTAAATTGTCACGTGGGTTACTAAAACCTTTGGCACGTCCACAGTGTGGGGAATCGGCTGTGCGCGGCATCCTCAAGGGCAAGTATGAGTTGCACACACGCGTGCTTTAGACGACAGGCTCGTGGTCAACATTAAAACCTTCAAGAACTGGCTGATAATATCAGTGTCAGCGGCGCAGTTATATTGGCCCTCACACTGTATTTGGGATTGTCATCTGTGCGTGAGGGTGACACCAACCGAGATTGACTGTACCGCTTTCAACAGCGTACGGGCTATTGTTCTCCCTGTGCCACGGCAAAGGGTGGCTCTCTGGATCCTAAAGTCGTGGAGGAAGGGCGTAAGAAATTTGTGGAAGTTGTCGGCACCTAACACCTCAGCGATTCAATATGGACGAAATGTCCTTCTTCTACAGTCGCTAGCCGAGAGCTGTGGCCAAGACAGAGAAGGGCAAAAAGCAGAGAAAGCAACGTGTTATTTTGTGCATCTACACAAACGCTGACGGGTTGGAGAAGCTTCCCCTTCATTTCATCGACGCAGCAGAATTTCCTAGACCGCTCAAAGGTCACGATGTCTTTGCTGAGATGGAAGCAGTTTATACGAATGCTGCCAATGTTGGATGAACTCAGAAAAAAATACGACTAGCTGGAAGAGCTGAATGAAAAATGCACAAACAAAAACGACGTATCATGCTTTTCGTTGATAACGTGTCGTTACTCAAGCAGTAGATCTCTAACAGCAATCTCGTGGTGACCAAAAGGATAACATACATCGCGAGGACCTATTAGAAACTGTCGGTGCCACACGGAATTGTGTCCGAAATGGATGGAGACTCCTGTTAAACTAACGAGATGATGTATAAGATTTGGTTGAGTCTATCAAACTTTTTTTTGTACCTTGCACGGGGATTTGATCCGCCACAGTGAAAACGAGATGCAGGACTATAGTTCCAGATTCGACGCGTACTGAATGGGTTGGTGGTTGCCACTTGGATTCGAAAATGCTGTTCAGAAGCTAAGGCAGAGAGCTCTAACACACTAACTATGATGACTCCACCACAAGCCAGCCCTTCAGCGACCAACAGCAGCAAATCGTGATTACGCTAACGTGTTGCTGTGCATAAAAATACAATCGGTAAAAGTCGATTTTACCATATCCACTTTTCCTGGCGTGGCGTAAAATAAATAACAGTACACATATTTCCGTATATATTCAGTACAATCCTAACAACTGGTCAAACGGTTTGGTTCTGGGGAAATCGAGGTTGATTTCTTTCCGAACAAAAAAACTTATACTGGGATAGGAGAGAGGTGTAGCCCAGCCCAACAAATCCGATAAGGGATAACGTCAACGCGTCGGTAATTGCCAGTACGATATTGCTTCTATACGTCCATCCTAGTTATTATCTGTCATCCCGCCAATATTCTGGTATATCCATGAGGGCAGATGGTGTGGCTGTGAAGCAGGCGCGCTAGATGCCGAAAATAAAAAATATCACCGGTACCAGTATTTCAAAATCCTATCCCAGTATTCGCCTAGCTCTCGTAGTCTCGTCTCTGTTATTTGTAGCGCAGTATTGACTTTCACTTTCCTCTATCACTTTTGCATTTCCCCACTGTTGACGATGCTCTAACATATTATTTTGCTTCAGACGGCAACAGATAATAGCATCTCGTCGTCTTCGCTAGGGTGTACTTCAAGTACGGATGCTCGTCGCGATTTGGCGTCTTCGTTTTGTTATGTTTTGAGCTGGCGGAGATATTTCACAGCAGTTCGTGTGTAAGACCCCCCACACACACACACACATACTTGTTTACGCTTTTTAATCTGCTTTGGTGGCGCTGGTAGCGTCAAACTCTCAGCTTCGACAATGGGTTTCGCATGAAGCCACGATGCGAGGTGGACATGGCGCGGAGACTCGTTTTTCTTGTAGACCTGGCGGCTCTCGGTGATGGTGACCAATGAAGCGAGGAATATACCGCACGTTAAAAACCCGATTTTACCGACCACGCCATACTCGCGAGCTTGATAGCCATTGGGTTATCAATCGAGTAGCGACCTTCGTCATCTTCTTTTACAACCTCGTTGATTAACTTACGCTTGTCCTTATGTGTGGCAAATACAGCAACATCTAAAGGCTGCAACAAGTGGGTAGCATTTGGCGGAAGCGGCACCAGCATTACACCCAAACTGGTAGTGGTATCGATAGCTTCGGCCAAGTAGTGGGAAGCATAGCCGTCTAGCACCAATAAAATAGGCCTTTACACGTCGACCAGGACAGAATAAAAATTCTGCAGCCACCGCTGGAATAGGAAGGCGTTGATAAACCTCGACGGTGAAGTCGTCACAGCAACACCAGGAACGCCACAATCTGCAACAAGGTTTCACTGCATGGTCTTTCCTGGGAGAATATAAGCCGGGGGGTACAACAAAGCTAGCAGCACTTCCGCATGTGACGATAGGTAGCTGAAAGTTTATAGAGGGGTCTGTGAACCAAATATTGGCTGATCCACGTACGGCAATCACCTTCTTACGTTTTTTGCGAGTCTGAAAAGCCGTCTCGTCCATAGTAAACACCCGAGTACTGTCGAGGCGATGTCCGATAATAAGCTTAGTCAACGTGTTGCATAATGCAATAGTCAGATCCTCACAAACAGTGTTGCGAGAGAGAGCAATGCGTGGCGATAGCGCTGGATGACGCTGTACAAAGCGACGGTACCAGTCGTTTATAACGCTGCTGCTGCACACAATCGTTCAAAATACCCGAGCGATTGATGGGATACCCGACAAGCTGGCGGCCGACAGTCCAATCATACGGGTGCTACTCTTCCTCGGGTGGTAGGAGTGTTTTTTTTTTTAGGTCATGATGGCTCTAGTGACTCTCCAAGCTTGGTCTTGTTCACCCACGTTCTGATTCTTCTTTCAGGGACACGTGCTGAAGCCGGAACATCCCCTGCAGTCTCTCCACTTCTCACCCTAGCGACAACCATGTTCTTCAAAACAGGTATTCGTACTTAAGCCATAAAGGACAATACGGCGAGAAAGTTGCATGATTGGTGGAAACGTGCGCAGCCCTTGATTGCCAAATGGTGCCTCTTGTTTGGCAATTTCCCTCAGCGGGTTTTGATGTCCAGGGTCTGTTTGCGGTCACAAGAATTCTCCGGGGAAGTTTACACGTACAAAAAGGAGCTCTGTATGGCGCCATTGGCGTCGCAAATTCTCCCAATCCTTGTTTTGCCTTTCTTGGGTGCTAGTTTACTTCAGATTCCTTCACGCTACACTGTTTGAGACAATGATGATGTTCACCGGCAGCAATTGCCTGTCGCCAAGTCCGCACGAAATTCGCTCAGAATGTAGCAGTAGCTCCAGCAGCATTCATGTCAGCATCCGAGGAAAGCCCGGGGTACGCGCACCGTGCTCAACACCACGATCCCCAAAGTTTTGACAGCCCCCATGTGGCAAGCACGCTAGTCGCGACCGCGGGCTCGTCTTGCCCGATGTGGCTGCTCGCTTCAGCTTTGAAGCAACATGACGAAGGAGAACGACAGCACGACAGTCGACGCCGTGCAGACGAACACTTCAACGCGAGGAAGATCGGCGAAGCATCATGACGAAAGCCGCTTCTCTCCGTTTACGCGCTTGGAGACACGCTCAGCAGCCACTCCAGTGAATTTCTCCAGCCGACTTGGCTGTCCCAGGCGGCTTGCAACCATGCCAACGATTCTGATATCCACCGAGTCGTTGCCAACGGTTGAGTGCAGCAATTGCGCTCAGTCTCGGGAGCTATTTTTCACGTCGAACCGCCGTTTGCACGGGGAAGGCGGTCGCCTGGTCCCGGGGCATCAGCAAGCCAAGCGCGACCTGCTGTTGTTGGCCGCTCCACTGCCGTTTTACATGCACGCCGTCGCTGGCTGACACGTTCGGCTGTTCCAGTCTCCTGCTGTTGATCGCGAGCGCGCTGGTCCTGCAGCTTGGGCGCTGGCAATTACGACACCACAAGCCGCCGCTCATTACTCGGCTGGTGCCGCAGTAGTGCGATAAACACGCTGGCGGCGCGCCAAGCACCAACGTCTTTCTCTCCGGCTGACACTCGCCGGTCATGGAGCGCGCTTCATGCAAAAACTTGGATAGCGTGTGAGATTCCGGCGCCAGATTTTCCCCGTCAGTGCTCTATAAATACGAGAGCAAGTAGAGCACAGCGAGCAGCGACTTCGACCAGCAAGGCCGGAGCTCAAAGATCAAATTTAATTTTACCTGGTTTAACTTTTTAGAAAAAGTGGGATGTATATAAATTTAGAAGGTTTTATTCAAAAATAATAAAAATTTAAATTTAAATACAGAACAAAGAAAAGATTCTATCATTTATAGAAATATTTATAAATATATATTAAATAAAAATCAATCTAAAATAAATTCATTTTAAAAATAAAAGATATTTTACCTTATTTATTCAAAAAATAAAAATTATAAATAATTTTAATTTTAATAAAAAATATTTAAAATTTAATAATAATTTTTAGATTCTTTAATAAAAAATATATATTATAGAAACATATTAGAACAATATTCAAAATATTAATAAATTCATAAAATAATCAAAAATAAAATAAAATAATTATGATTTATACAATTTTAAAATTTTTAATTTTAGTATTACCTTTATTAATTGCTGTAGCTTATTTTACTTTAGTTGAACGTAAAGTATTAGCTTCTATTCAAAGAAGAAGACCTAATGTGGTAGGTACCTTTGGTTTATTACAACCATTAGCTGATGGTTTAAAACTATTTGTTAAAGAAACTGTTTTACCTAGTAATGCCGATGTTGTTTTATTTATATTTGCACCAATTTTAGCTTTTTTAAGTTTATTAAGTTGGACTGTAATACCTTTAGGATTTGGTATGTTTTTACTGAATTAAATATAGGTATTTTATATTTATTAGCTATTTCATCATTAGGTGTTTATGGTATCATTATTGGTGGTTGGTCAAGTAATTCTAAATATTCTTTAGGTGCATTAAGATCAACAGCTCAAATGATTTCTTATGAATTAACTATCAGTTTTCAATATTATCAGTTATTGTTTGTGCAAAATCTTTAAATTTAATTTCTAGTAGTAGCACAAAAACTGTATGGTATTGTTTTCCTCTTTTTCCTATTTTTTCACCTTCCTCCATCGGTCAGCAACTGAATCTTGTGCCAGCAGAAACAAAAGCTCAGTATTTCCACGAGAATGTTCCTGTGGATCCCCAACGCATTGGCGTCAGATAGCAGCAATCGCGCAGCTGACAAGGGCGCGTTAACGCTGCATTAGAATGTAGCTTGTACCGGCCTCAGCGCCATCCAGTCCTGCTCCACAAACTCCTTCCCTGGCCAAACGTTGTCGCACCGGAATGGCAGACACCGTTAGAATCTATGGGGGCTCTGTAGCAGCTCTACAGCCTTCTAAAGACACTAGAGGACGTACAATTCCTGGCCACGCGTAGTATCAGGCGATAGAGCGCGAGCGACATTCTCTGCGTAGTTGCGTGTCCGGCGTGGCGGGTGCTAGCTAATCTGGTCATTTCCGATGGTGACGGAAATGGGTATGGAAATGGGTAATGGCAGAATCAGAAGTCTGAGGCCGCGAAACGACGAAGGGCAGCTAAGGACTCGGCGCCAATGTGTCATAAGAAGCTCGAGTGGTGTGTTTCTCCTTGAGCAGAGTGCACATTTTCGCCTTTCAAACGATGCGGGTGCTGGTCTGCAAGAACGACGGCTGCTTCGAGTTCGAGCCGGCGGAGATGCCGACGCTGGACGACTGGGACGACGTCAAGATGGCGCTGGCCAACACTCTCTACAGTGAAGAGGAGCTCTTTGCTGTCGGCTCGGCGGATGACATCGCGCTCTACACGTATCCCGATGGCACGGCAACACCGCAGGACGACGTCGACAGTGTGTCCAGTCTGCTGCAGCCCGATTCCAAGTGGGTGCTCGACATCTTCGGCAGTCCGTTCCGGCAGCGCAGCGAGCTCACTCTGCAAACGGACCACGCGATTCGCGGCGTGCGTCGAGGCATCGCCAACGCGTTCCAGCCCATGGAAGTTCGACGTGCGTTGACTGCAGTGCATCATCAGGACAGTCCACCGGCGTCGACGACGCCGATCTCGCCGCTGGGGAATGCCGTGCACGGAGGCTTCTCGGACACGAGCACCGAGAGCTTTCACGAGCCGTATATCCACATCGGCACGTGGGTGCCTGTCATGCTCAAGGATAAACGGGCTACGTCGCTGCCGCTGATAAAACCCACGCCAGGATTGTACGAAGATGTGCTAGTGACGACGAACCGAGCGCGGGGTACATCAACAACTTCCGACGAGCTGGACGGCCCGTGACGATCCTCAGCATCCAGACATGCACTCTGCCGCTCGCTGCGGCGTGTCCAAGTGCGATTTCGAACCAAGGGCCCAAGGTTTTGTACGGGGGTGTCTATCAACTGAGCGCCGAGGAGATGCAGCGCGGCTTCCTGCAGGCAGTGCGTCTCTGGTTCAGCTTTGACTGCGAGCAGACAATCAGCGTGACCAAAGTGAACGGCACATTAGGCCTCAAGCCATTGCGGCAACAAGACGGATGGATCGTCGTGCAATCTCTGCCCGGATCGCCCTGTTTTGAAGCAGGTATGCGTCGCGAGGAAGTCTTCCTGACTCATGTCAATGGGGTGGACGTTTCCCCGCACTCCTTCCCTGCTGTTGGGGCCGCAGTACCACCACAGCAGTCGCAGCAACCCCAGCAGAACCAAAAGACAGGTCAAGTCACGTGGCAGGACAGCGTCGTTCCTCTCGTGGAGAACTCCGAGACGTGCATCTTCACGTTCTTCTAACAAAGTTGACACAGCTAGACAATTCTGAACAGTATCAACGGCACAAGTAGTTTCATCTTTGCAAGGTAGCCCATAAATATGTCTTTCGTCTGCATCATCGCGTATTGAGATGGTGTGGGGTTATCGTCACTTTTGCATTCTTCTTGCAGCACGACAAGCAATCCGAAATGCCAGCACATGCCAGAGCAACAATGTCGACTCCACCTGTCCGTGAGTTCAACAATATTCCAGCTCGCACTCGTGAACAGCGTGAAGCTGTTTGTGACAAGGAGATGCGTGAAAAGGAGCGCTTGAGGGCACGCAAAGAAGGCTTTGTGCGTGTTGACACTTCCGTTGCTGGCAGTGCCATGTTGGTGTACACTCCTCAAAGTCAGGGCTTTATGAGTGACGCCGATCGTTTCCACTCGGATACTGCTGGTGAGGAGCGGGTTGTTCGCGAAGAAGCTCGTGCGCGTAGCAAGATTCAGCAAGACCGTCGCCGCCGCGAGGCAATCAACCGCGACGTTCGTCGTTGGGATGCGATGGATGCTGCTGACGCGGAGGAAAAACGTCGTGGAGAAGCTCTTCGTGCTTCAGGCTCCAAGGCCCGACGAAACAAGTGCAGCGAGCCATTCAACCCCGTGACGCTGAGGTACAACGACGGCAAAGACGGCGAACGACTTCAAGCTGCAGATGCCGCCATCAAGCATCGAGCAATGCTGCGAGCTCAGAACCTGCAGCACCACAACTCGCGCGAGGGTATCAACCCTATTACAGGCGACCCCATTCGGCGTATTCAGACTCGAGATCTCTTGCCACCTCCCCAGTATTAAATACGAAGCTCCATTTGAACATTACTTCACGCCTTTTGCCTTACGCAGACCGACGATTATCCGCTATTAGTGAGCGCAACACAATGACAGCCTGCAAGGCAGTTGGGCGATCAGCAGCCTCGTAACTCAAACACTGTTCAGCAAGTTCTCGGACTCCAGTAGGACAACCGAGAGTAAACGCTGGTCGTAACTTGCCCGACGCCACCATATCCAGTAGCGCGATGTCACTTACACGCTGCGATCCAACCTTCGCCGCTTGAACGTTTTCGTAGGGCAACGAGTGCGTGTCGATCTCCGATATAATCATCCCTAAAGCGTAGACGTCGCCTGCAGCACTATAGTCCGCAACTCCAACAATCACTTCTGGAGGTATCCATAATTCATCTCGGAGCGATAGACCGATAGTCGACATACCACCAGACTGCCGCATTTCCACAAAGTCGTCGAGTCGAGCTCGAACTTCTGGCGGCGACGATAGTAAAACTCGGTGTGATGTGAGATTCCGGTGCACAAGACTCGGCGAAAATGAATGTGCGTACGCCAGGGCTTCAGCCACGTCAAGTGCCACTTGAAATTTCCAGTTGCTTTGAGATCGCCAGGACCGCAGTTCTTTGGAATCCTCGAGGTCAACCAGATACGACCGCAAATCGCCTCCATCCATGTACTCGTACAGCGCTTCCAAGCCGTTCAGATGAGTCCATGAAATACCCACTAGCGCCACGACTCGAGGGTGATCGAGTGTGGCGGCAAGTTTGACATCTTCAGAGAAGTTGTCCACTTCCGAAGTTTCGTCCAAGACTTCTTGCTGCAATCGCTTGCAAACCAACAGGCGAGAGCCGCGATATCTCGTCAAAAATGTCACCCGGTGTGAATGTTGTGGCCTGCGAGGGCGGTGCCTATTACTCAGTCTGCGGATATACTCGAGGTCATCGGAATTGATACGTAGCGCCGCAAGTAGAGGGTCGTATGGAAAACGTTGATCTGGTGGCGGCGATTCAACGTCCGATTCCAATATCCTCCGGCTTGCGCTTAGCGGACGAGCATACGGATATTCTCCCATCGGAGTCGAGTCCCCGTAATGTAAGCTCGAGAGATCTTGTCCTGGCTTCGTGCGCAACGCACGTCGTCGAAGGCATCGGAACACGAAAATGATGACGAGTATGACCGCGAGCACGATGGCTGCTGCCGTGATTCCAGCGATAAGAGCTTTGTCTGACGAATCACTTCCTGAGCTTCCTGACCCAGCAGTCGAGACGCACACCTGAATTGCGTTGGTGTCGCCGCTTGTTCGAAGTGATGACGTGGTGGTGCAATTTGTATCTCCAAACGAATCGACGTACAAGTCGTCAAG
This sequence comes from Phytophthora quininea, assembly GCA_011947345.1. Classification (NCBI taxonomy): domain Eukaryota; phylum Oomycota; class Peronosporomycetes; order Peronosporales; family Peronosporaceae; genus Phytophthora; species Phytophthora quininea. The sequence continues at coordinate 365,193 of JAAVTG010000064.1, forward strand.
TCCTCGAAGAAAGTCGACTTGGGCTGCTGTGAATTGCTGGCCTTTAAAATGGTTTCCACGCAGATCTAGCCGCCGTAAATTTGTCATATCGAAGATTGCCAGCGGAAGATACGAGAAATTGTTATTCGCTATGTCACTAAAAACAAGACACACGTTAGATATGTTGGTAGTGAACGAAAAAATATCGAGGAACCGTACAGGGTGACGAGGTTTGTCAACGAAGAATCCAGACCTGTCAGATTGTTCTCAGACATGTTTAATACTTGTAATTGCGATAGTTTCCATCCTACTGGGAAAAACGAAAAGTAATTCTTGGACAGATCTCTACGTGTTTCAGAGTTAGTTAGAAAGTGTGTTAAGAACAATATCTTGCAAAACACTTACAAATTCTCCAGCTTGTCCATCTCCAGTATATCATCTGGATAACTTGTCATGAGGCAGTTCGAAATCGTGAGGTTGATCAGTCCAGAAGGTAGCGATGAGTTGAGAATCTGCTCCAACCCCAAATTCGCCAACGTCCTACAACAACATTTTCACTTCAATTAGTAAAAGTCCTCCTCAAATCAACATGGGATTTACCCACACAGATTGAAGTTGTGTATCTTTGGTGAACAGGTTTTCTGGTAGCTGCACACGAGCCACTTTCCCCGAACTCCAAACACACTGGACCCTCCAGCCAACACAACAGAAGTTGTTGTGGTCATGAATTCCAACGGTTCAATCTGTTGCAGCGCATCGTTCGTTTTGGACGGGTATTGGTCCGTCGAATTGTGCGCAGCAAGTTGAGCGTCTGCAGCTTTCTCCTCTTGGCTCGACCACTTTTGTTCTTGCTCACTTCGCTCGACATTCTCTCCGAATGGAATCAGGAAAGTAAAGGTGGAGAAGTCCATGGCTCCGTTGGCTGCAAAGTCGTCTGGCCCCGTTGCAAAGCACTCGTATGTGCACAAAGTGTCTGACGTGCAGTTGCCAAAAGTCGAGAACTCGGTCGAGCATTCAGCTTCATCTCCAGCAGCATAGGCGACGCATGGGCGGCCTTCCCAACAGAGAGAATTGCAGTCCGAGGTTAGCGCCGTCTCGTTCCGAGTGCAAGACCCTGACGATGACATGGGAGGAGATACTCTGGAGACGACGGATTGGAGACTGGTGTCCAGCAGAGAGAGGAATGAGCAGGTGGAGGCACTGCTGTTCGTGTGGGTTCATCCAAATGGGTTCACTCTAGATATGCAATTTCGATAAAATGCATGGCCGAGTACTGTTCGACAGCATTATGAAATTGTCGACACAATTCTATGGATGTTCTTGTTGGGGCCATCACTCATCTTGCTCGCAGATCACCTTGTCAGTCTGCATGGCGAACTCTTTAAAATCGTAGCAGCTGTCTACAGTTCGGTTGGCAGTTCGTTTCTCCATGGCCTTCTCGCTGCACCCTTCCGACCAGACAGTTTTACGCGATCCGCTTCCGACAGCACCCTCCATCGCTCGGTAGGTGTACCCCTCGTTGCGATTACAGTGCAGCCACTTGACAATCTGGAGGTGGCCATTGCTCGCTGCTCCGTCCATCGCCTTGGTCGTGCAACCAGCAGTAGTGTTCTTGTGCACCCACTTCAGCAATTGGAAATGGCCATTCGTGGCAGCTCCATCCATTGCTTCGGTCGAGCAGCCTTCGGTTCGATGCGCGTGCAGCCACTGAACGATTTCAAAATGGCCATTGGTCGCTTCTTCATCCATTGCTCGTGTCGTGCAGCCTTCTGAGCGCCCATCGTGAAGCCATTTGAAGATATCCGCGTGGTTGGTTGCAGCCGCACCGTCCATCTCTTCTTGTGGACAAATGTCGTTGACGTGGAAGAACTTGAGCACTTCCAACGCCCCAGCTCTGCAGCAATCAGCACGGGTGCTTCGGGCACGTCTCCATTGCGGCCACTGAAGTTGTAGAACAGCCAGTCGACCATGGGCAAATTGCGTTGCCGCACAGATTCGGTCAGACACATTTCAAAGACATGGCACGGCACAAGAACTCGCAGTGGAAGAGGCTGCGGGCGCTCCACGGCGTCTTGCCATCTCGCTGGAGGCTGTGAATGCTCCGCCAGATCCGCTCCAACAGCGCCGCAGAGCCGAACTTGCTGGTATTGCCGAGAGGGATTTCCAGAGAGCGCCTCCAACTCGGGCATAATTTCTATTTTTAACACGGTCTAAAAAAGCATGATCAGAATCCATGAAACTCCCCAAAAAGGTTTCGAGCTTTTGCTGCATAAGTCGAGCCAACCGCCCATTCGGACGACGTCCGACGCTTGCGAGCTGCATTTGTGATCTTCAGTTGGACGTACCAAGCTCTCAACCACCATGGAAGACGACGCTGCTCCCGCTGGTGAGTCACTCGTCCCGCATTCGCTGTTTAAAGAGCCTCGTCTTCTGACAAAAGTATTAACTGCTCTGTAGAAGTGATCGCGGAGCCCGTGGAGGCGCCGCCCGCCGAGTCGGCGGAGGCTCCTGCGGATCCGGAGCCTGCTGCAGCGGAAGAGAAGGCGGCGGAGGTCGAGGCCGATGCGCCCGCTGCAGAGGAGTCCGCTCCGGCCGAGAGCAAAGAGGCGGACGTGAAGGAGGACGAGGCCAAGCCCGACGCCGACAGCAAGGACGAGCCGGCCGAGACCCCAGCGGCCAAGGGCGACGAGGACGAGGTGAAGGCTGCCGAGCCGGCCGCCGAGAGCGTCCAGGACAAGGTGGAGGTGCAGGCGCTGCCCATCCGCGCGTACCTGGACCAGACCGTGGTGCCGATCCTGCTGCAGGGCATGTCGGCGCTCGTCAAGGAGCGGCCGCCCAACCCGATCGAGTGGCTCGCTGCCTACCTCATCAAGAACAACCCTCAGGGCCCTAGCAACGGCGGCGAGGCGAAGTAATTAGATCAGGTCAAACAGGCAGAGCTTCGAGACGCCTTCAAGCACGCTGCATATTTGCTTTCACGAACGAATACACACAAAACATCACAAGAGAGACACTCATCGGCACGGCATCGTTCGTCCGATTTACCTTCACCCGCCGTCGGTATTTTCACAGCGCTGCGCGTGGTATCTAGCTCACTAGTTCTCGCCGCGACCGCGTCCACGACCGCGACCTCCTCCTCGTCCGCGGCCTCTGCCATCCATCCGCCTTCACCGCGCCCGCCACGGCCACCTCGACCACCTCGACCACCTCCACGGCCACCGAAGCCGCCACGTCCTCCGCGGCCACGTCCACGGTTGGCTTGGCGCTCTAGTGTTGCATCGCATAAGAACAACCACAAGACATGAGCGCGTGTCGAAACGATAATACGCGACGCAAAACGGGAACCGGCAGCATAACGCTCCGATAACTCATAAAAACCAGAACTCACCGCGCTTGCTAAAGTCTTCTTCGTGCACCATGTCCAAAATCTGCACAAGTTTCAACACCGTCGCGTTAGATACCGAAACGTAGGAGTTCTGAATCCTTAGAAATCCTCAGTGGCCTCACCTCGTTGGGCACGCGGATGTACTTGATCGTGTTGCCGCGGATATAACACTCGGGCATCTTCCAGAAGCGGTCACCGTCCTGTATTGCGAATGCATCAACAAGAAATCTGTAAGGATCCTATTCAGCTAGCATTGTAGTACAATGCAAACTTACCTTGGACGTGCAGATCACTTCGCGCAGATTCACGTTCATCCAGGTGTCGCAGTTGACCAAGTGGCCGTTGTACGTGTCGCCATTCTTGAGCTCCACCAGCTACAGCGTCCACAGCCACACTGTCAGGCATCCTCCGCTTCTTCCTACCGCGTAAGAAGCCTAATAAGTATGCAGCAGTCTTGTTCGTACCATGGGGTGGCCCTGCGCCGTCTTAAGCAGAGAAAGTGGCAGCTAAATCACCAGGAAACAGGTCGCCAAGATACGTTAGAATAAGACTCTCTACAGGGGTTTGCAGCGCGTGAGAGAGCCCAGCAGCTTCCTCTCGCCTGTATCTGTCTCCTCTATAGGCGGATAGCTGCTGTAGATCGCTGTACGCACCATGACGCCAGGGAGCAGCACTCGCTCCGTTCGACGCGAGTTTCCTCCAAGTGTGAATTTAGTGTGCCACAAAAACCTTAAACTAGGTGATTTGCTAAATGCGACCTATTTTAAGGTGTTGTTTTCTTATTATTGGTGGCTTCCAAAGAAAGAAATGCGCTCACTTCTGAATCTGAACAGTGAACGAGAAGGTGAGTCTTGCTGAGTGGTTTGTAGACGCTTGTAAACGTATCTGGACCGTGGCAGCGCTGTAGTCTTAGAGCTGGTCTTGCGCTCTTCCTTATCGTCGTGTTTCCCGTATCAAAACGCCTAGTATTGATGGAGATACGACGAGAACAAGAAAGTTTGCACTTGACCAGTCAAACTCCTAATCGAATGAAGTATTGACGTGTGGTACCATCTATTCGCTGTAAACAGCCATGTCGGACGAGAACAACAACGCTGCCGACGCCACCAACGGCGAGGAGAAGAAGAAGGCCGAAGCCATCACCATCCGAGTCAAGGACCAGTCTGGAGAAGAGACTTTCTTCAAGGTCAAGCCCAACACCAAGATGGAGAAGATTTTCAGTGCCTACGCACAACGCAAGGGTGTTCCCGCCAGCGCCCTGCGGTTCCTCTTGGACGGCACGCGCATTAGCGGCGACCAGACGCCCAAGATGGTACCGTACCGATATCTTTTGCCCTTATTTACTTACTACGTAGTGTTTCTAATATTTTTGTTAACGTGATGACTGCAGCTGGAACTGGAGGACCAGGACCAGATCGATTGTGCGCTGGAGCAGGTCGGCGGTTTCCGGTCGTAGACTGGAGTCAGGTGTATGAGGGAGGAGGACGGCAGGATCAAGGAGACACAGCAAGCTACAGTAGCTCGCCTTCCTCGTCGACACCGTTTTGTCAAGTTTGCTCAATTCACCTTCCATTGCATGGAGTTTTACGCTGCAGTTGAGTGACCAGGTCTCTTTTTGCTACCGATCGCGACAGTTGCCAGCACCTGCTCACACAAGCAGGCTTACAAGGCCGCCACTCGACTTCTTGTTGAATGCTTTGTTCCCTTCTGCAGCCAGTTTCTATATGGTATGCATATCATACGTTGTTTTCTTCTCACAAGTGTTTCCTGAGCCACGTCGGCGGGTTCACGGGGATCGTCACCAGGTCCGTGTCGAACAGCTCGATGAACTGCTCGTTCTGCAGCCGCACCTTGCTGCCGGCGAACCTCCTGTACTCCTCGAAGATGGACGACAGATGCCACTGCTGGGTCTTGCGCAGACACCCCACCACCGCGCCTGCAAACATCGTCATATCATTAGGATCCATAGCGACAGTATCTGTTGCCAAGTCGACTCGACCTGTGCGGTCGCGTCCGAGGTGGCACGTGATGTAGAGCGGGTAGTTGGAGCGGTCCAGGATGATGTCGAGCGCCGCCAGCACCGTCTCCTCGCTCAGCGGCTCCCAGGCCTTGCGGCGGCTCTCCATGCGCGTGTTGCCGCCCAGAAAGATGAGCTGGATCTCCTGCTCCTCCACGAAGCTCTGGAACTGCGGGTTGGGCTCCTCAAGCGCCAGGTAGATGATGGTGCGCAAGTTCAGTCGCTCCAGGAAGGGAAGTTGAGCTCGTTGGGCTGCCCCGAGCGGTACAGGTCCTCCTCGATCATGCCGTAATTGACGGGCGGGATGAAGTACGACATGGCAGCTCAGCAAATGTGTCGGCTTTGGAGACTGAAAGGTTCTCAGATACGGCTCACTTGGCTGCTGTGTGAAGATCCATTTAATTGTCGCTATTTAACACGTTCTAAAACTTCTTTACCCTCTAATTCACGTCAGTTTCTGCCAGCCAGCTTCATGCCGCTCGGACCGCCTCCTGAGCTCCGTCACAGGAGACGTGGTGCAGTTTGGGCATCATGCCGCCGGCCACAGCAGCTTGGATGATGCACTGCACGCCTTGTGCACTGAGGAAGTTGTCTTCCAGCCCCAGGAAGCGCATCTGCGGACACATCGCACTGGACAACAGCTCCACGACCGGAGCCACGCAGTTGTCCGTGATGATGTTGCCGCCCATGCACAGATACTTGAGCTGTCGGCAACGGCCAGCTCGCAGCGCGGCCATGATGCGCTTCAGGCCCGACTCGCCAATGTAGTTGCGGCGGATGTCCAGGCGCGCCAACTTTGGCAGCGACCCGACCTTCAGCAGCCACGCCACGTCCACCGTGCCCACGTCCGAGAAGCCGTTGCCGCCCAGCAGCAGGTCCTCCAGGTCCGGGCACGAGCCCTTGACCAGAGCGGCACACAGTAAGTGCAACGCGTTGCCGCGGCACGTGTTAGTGAACACCGACACAAGTCGCAGACTGGTGAGCCGGCGACAAGCGCCCAACTCAATGCCCTCGGCAAGCTGCTGCACCACTTCCTCGCCGGCGTTGTCGTGTGAGATATCCAGCCCCAGGCGTGCAGTGCCGGCCCGGCCTCTTGTTGGTCACACAGCGGCTTCTTGGAGTTGAAGACGGTGAGTCGCGTGAGGTTGGGGAACTGGCACAGCAATGTGGCTGCCGGTCGCGTGGGCTCCGCCGCGGCGTGCAGTGTGTAGGCGAGTTGCAGTTGGCCCAGCTCCACGTCCAGAGTGAACACACAGCGGGGCAGCACTCGGCGTGCGAAACGGTTGAGCTGCAAACAGCGCACCGTCTCGACGCCCGGTAGGAATGAAAACACTTGGCCGAGCACGGCTTCGTCCATGAGGAAGAAGGCGGCCTCCTTGTTGATCCGAGCGGTGGTGCGTGGCGTGCACAGCGACGTCGAGCCGATGCACTCGGCGCGCGGCCGCTTGATGGTTAGTCTCGACACGCCGAACGGCGTGAGGGCTCTGCACTTGCGCTTGCCCAGTTGCGGCGCTGCCGTGACGCGTCCGTTGGCCGCCTGGGCAGCCGCGCGGCGTCTCGACACTGCGGCTTCGTGGAAGCTCAGCGACACGAGCGACTGCAGTCGGCGGCGCAGCGTGTTGAGGTCGCGGTACTCATTGAAGGAGGCCGCGCGCGAGTACAGCGACAGCTCGATGCGCTTGGCCAGCGATGGGGTCCGTGCGTCGGCGCACGAAGCGGCATCCACGCGCTTGCTGCGGGTCATGGCGATGATGCGCTGCACCATGAGGCGTCGCTCCGGCAGGTCTGCGGGCGATTGCCAGTGGGTCAGATCGGCCGTGTAGCGCTCCGGCAGCAGCCCTGCGGGCAGCGACACTTGGCTCGAGCCGGAGCCCGACCGCATCGACGACGCAGCGTGCGCGACCTGGGAAACCGGCCCGGCATTGGCGGTGGCGCTTGAAGTAGTAGACGACGCCATGGCCCGCAGCTGGGCCACGGCGGGTCGTCGTCGTCGGCAGCAGCTTGGTTGGGGCCCGAGGCGGTGACGATGCTGAGGTTGGCCCAGGGCGTGCGCGCCGCGGCCGGGTCGAGCGTGCGCGGGGTGGCGCCGGCCAGCTCGACCGCGGGCTTGGCCACCAACTGGGCGGTGGTCGGCGTCAGCGCGCCCTGGCGCTCGGACGAGATCTCGCGCGGAGACTGCATGTTGGGGACTGTCGGTCGAAGGCTGCGGCCGCGGCTTGCTCGCTTGCGTCCTGATTTCTACGGCGGCGGCGGCGGCGTCTGGGTGCTCTTGGAGTGGGAGCGCGGCGCTTCTACGGTCTCTGGTCGCGTCCAGCCAGGAGGTGCGCGGGAGGGCCCTTCTAGGACAAACAGCGGTGCTCGTGCCAATCCCAATTGCGAAGTGAGCGCCGAAACACACGCCGACCGGCGCTCGGAGTCGGAGACGGGGCCCGGCGAACGAGCGCAGAAGCCGAGATAACGGCGGTGTTTCTCCGCTGTGGATTTCACTATGTGGCACGCACCCTCACTTTCCATCCACTGCCAGCTGCGCCCGGCCGCGGAAGGCAGCCACCTGTAAAGGCCCACTTGAGGGTGTATGCAGTCGTTTCGATCGGCTTACTCTGGCGGGGTCTCCGTTGGCCAACGCCCCCGAGTCGCCGCCGCCAATGCTGCCCAGCTTGATGATCGAGCGCGGATCGCAGCTGGGCGCGCGAGTCGAGCGGGAGGCAGCACCATGCGGCGGTGAGTAACTCGCGGCGGTCATGGCGTCCGGGGCGCAGAAGCGAGGCCGGAGCCAAACAGCTTCCGGACAAGCCCACCGGTTACTTGGTCCGTTAGCCGTCCCACACGCGCAAATGGAAGCGGTACGTGGCTGTGGTAGGTAAAGTCTATGGAGCGGGCTCAGCTGAGCGAGCCAAGTGGCTCCCTCGCCGCAATTGCGATCGCTTTCCGACCCAGGGAAGGAAGGAAATCCGAAGAAGGTCTGCGAGGTGGTGGCCGCTTTCGCAAGGCGTATGTCGGCTGCTGCTTTTCCGTGGTCGAAAGGAAGGCCTTCCAGCGGCCTCAATCAACGTGTGCGCCAGCTTATTCACGCCGTTACCGAGCCGGCCAGTGTCCAGACCGGCATCGGCCTCGCGTTGGAAGCCCGGGGAAACGCGTCGGAAGGCGGCCCGAACAGTCCCATCTAGAGCCGTTACGCAGGTGTCAAAGCCCCCGGTGATTTGTCAGCTCCGGTCGGAGGTTGGTTTGCCGCCAGCTTTCGAGCCTGGGCGCTGCTGGCCAACACCTGGGGCAATTTCTCATGGGGCCCCCGCCAGCTGCTGCGCAAGGATAAAACACCCCCACCTGCCTCTCTTCGATGGCGGCGCTCAGATGAGATGTGCGCCGAGCTGCTGCTGCGCTGGGTGCTGGGAGCTGGAGGAATGCCCCGACATGCGTGCTTCCTGCATGATATTTGCGCCGCCTGCGTGGGGTTGGTTGGTTGGAGCCGCGTGACGTTCGGCCGCGGCTTTGGACGCGGGCCTTGACACGCTGACCAACACCGGCATCAGATCGCGCCGCGCCGCTTTGCAAGACATGGCTAACACGGCTGCACAGGCAGCCTTGGGATCCCTTGCAGCAAGGATTTTCAAGCGGTGTAGATGGCGGGTGTAGATGCATAGGTAGATAGATAGGTAGATGGCGGCACTCCAGCTTTTCAGTGGTCGTTTGGTTTTCGGTCGCGCTGCAGCGCGACCGATTGCCTTCTCGTCCCGACGATCTCACACTCTGTCCTCCGGGACCCTCGTCAACGAAATAAGATTGATCGATCACGAGCATCGCGGCGGCATCGTTATCCAAAACGACACGGTCCCTGCAGGCCAACGCGGCCGGGGTTCTCTCTCCATCGAAGTGAGTACTTTCCCGACCGAGGTGCTGCCATCATCAAAGCCGGATACTGTGTCGCCTAGTGAATCACGACTGGCAGTGGTGCCACGAGTTCCTTGGTCGCCGCCAACAGCTTAAGACGCAGCCCGCCGACATCTGCCCCACACAGCCCCCTTGCTTGTCCTGCGGTTCAGCAAGACACCTGGATTCTCCTCTCTCTGTTGAACCATCCGTCTTCGCTACACTTGAACCCATCGAGTGGAGTCCACCCCTCACTTCCTTCGGACAGTCAAACCAGCGCGCCCATTCCGTCAAAGACTCCCTCCAGCTGAATGCGCGTGCTGCTCGCCTTCTCGTCACTGGTGGCCGCCGCCAGCGCCGCCTGCAGTCGCGACACCACCGCACTCACCTCGGACTGCAGCTCGCAGTGCTATGAAGGGCGGCCGTGCATCGCCTTCGCCGCGGGAGACGCGTGCAACGCCACGACCTTCGGCACGTGCGTCAACGGCAGCTCGTCCGCCAGCGCCTCCGCGTCGGGCAGTAGTGGAAGCTTGTGCGCCTTCGAGTGCTTCACCAACGGCCCCGACGACTTTGCCGCCAACGGGGCCGTCGCGTTCACCGAGTACGTCTTCTTCATCCCGTACGGCACCTCGGAGAGCAAGTGGGAGGCCAATTGGACGAGCTCCCACGCCAATGCAGTCGACTCGCAGCTCGGGAATGAGGTGGACGAGACCCAGTTCTTCCCAAGCGAGTCCAACCTCGTGTTTAAAGACATGGAGCCATTGACGTTCCTCACAGACACGACCTCAGCGTACGCAGACAGTTGATGCATCTAGTTGGAGAAAGACTAAAGTGTTGTATGTTGTTGCAGGATGTTCGTGGGAGGCACGAGCGTGTGGGGTGTGAGGGGTAAAGTCTCCCAAGTGAAGCTGAGTCCTCAGTTCCTGTCCGGCAACACGCAGCTCAAGAACATGTACATGGCTGCAACATTTCTGAAGCTTTTGAGATGATGTTGACGGTGTTTTTGCTGTTAGAACGATGGTGAATCTTGGCTTTGATTCGGATCCGCCGCAGTCGACGTTCCCGACGACAAACATCGAGAGTTTCCGCATGTCCAATTGCTTGCTCAGCACTTATCCTGCAGATCTAGAGTTCATGACGTCCGTCGTCCACGTGTACGTGAAGAACGCGTCGATTAATCAGTGCATCACCTAGCTAAGTTCTATTGGTGGCGTAGGGATTTCTCGCAAAACTACTTCAAGGACTATCCAGTCAAGTTCTCGCATTCTACGATGAAGACGCTCAACTTGTCGACAAATTCCTTGACGGCCTGCAGCGGGAACTTTCCCAACATGACAAACCTGTACGGACTGCTAATGATATCGATAGACAAGGAGGTTTACTGACTTGTGCTTCTTTTGATTGTCCAGGGACTTGTCCGGTAACACCCTGACCGACGTTCCGTCCAACATTTTCGACATGCCCAACCTCAAGGTGTTGAATCTGAGTGACAACTCGTTCACGGGTGTCCAGTTGACGGCAGATCAAGTTTCGTTCCTGCAGAAGTTGGACAACTTCACGATCGATACGTTTGGCGACACTTCCACGTGCTCTTCGTCATCTCTGGCTACGATCAATGGCATATCGGTCTGCACAACAACTGGCAACACGGCGGATACCGGCAGTGGGGGTAGTAGTAGCAATACTGGAGCAATTGTTGGTGGCATCGTTGGCGCTGTCGTTGTCGTACTGCTATTGGCATTAGCGCTGTGCTGGTACCGTCGACGAAAGTCTCGTGGGAAGGCCTTTGGGACGTCGACAGGGTATTCAGACCAGTCCTCTCGCGCGGGCATATCGATCTGGAATGACCAGGAGCTGCTGTCTCTGCAGGTCAATGCTAACGAGATCGAAGATATCCGCAAGCTGGGGTCTGGAGCCTTCGGTGTCGTATATCTCGCAAAGTATCGACAGACCCAACTGGTTGCGTGCAAACGTTTGAAGAAGGGCGAAGCGACGTACGATAACACGCAAAGTTTCATTGCGGAGATCAAGCTGTGCGCTTCGTTGGATCATCCGCGCGTGGTTCGACTGATTGGGGTTGCGTGGACAATCGAGAGCGATCTGCAAGCAATGTTCGAGTACATGTCCAATGGCGATCTGCGTACGTATCTGGAAAAGACCAAGTCAGGTCCTCGGAACTGGAGCGCCGAGAAGTTGCAACTCGCTGCCGATGTCACGGAGGCGCTTGTGTACGTGCACTCCTTCACTCCTCCGATCGTTCACCGCGATCTCAAGTCACGCAACGTGTTGCTGTCTGAGGATATGCGCGGCCACTTGAGTGATTTCGGCGTCGCTCGCGTTCGGTCTGCCAACAACACGATGACTAGCGGGGTTGGTACCGGTCGCTGGCTTGCTCCTGAGATCATTGCTGGCAACAGAGACTACGACCAGACCAGCGATATCTACGCGCTGGGAGTGGTGATCTCCGAGCTGGACACGCACATGTTGCCGTACGAGGATGCCCGTGGGGCTGGTGGGAACCCATTGGCCGACGTTGCCATTTTGCAACTCGTGGCTTCGGGCAGACTGCTTCCTACCTTCGGCCCACAGTGTCCTCCCGAACTTCACGACTTGGCTAAGCGATGCATGGCCTACGATCCGCAAGCGCGGCCCACGGCAGTCGAGATGGCGTTTGCCTTGAGAAATTTGCAGAAAATTGGCGGGTTTTATTAGCGCTACCATTGCGGAAAGCTTTGGGGTGGGCAGTCCAGTGCTTCGTCCATATTCGACGTCGATCACCAGCCGAGGAATTGGCTAATAAATTTTACTTATGTTACGATTATCTTCCCTGGGCTCGTATCGCCCTCAGCTACTACAGTATGAGCAAAATTCACATGTCCTAGAGCAGCGTGTAGTGCGAGCGCTGGATCACACGCAACTCGTAGGCAACGACATGAGCTGGTGGACGGTCTGCCGGGTTTTGAGCCAGACAACGCTGCGCCAGCATCTGCAATTCCGGAGGACAACTTGCCCCAAACGTGGGTCGGAGCTGGCCCGTCGCCACGAGCTGGAGAATGGCAATGTCGTTCAACTTGCTGCCATTCGCACTACGAACGTCGTCGTACGGGATCTGGTGGGTATCCATCTCGGACAGCACCACCCCAAAGGAGAACACATCCACTGACTGGTCGTACTTGCTGCTGCCTGAAATGACCTCGGGGGCAAGCCAGCGACCAGTTCCCACCGCTGCAGTCATCGTGTCATCCATCGATTTGTACCTCGAAGCACCGAAGTCTGTCACCTTGGCTTTCATCTCACTGGAGAGGAGCACATTGCGGGACTTGAGGTCGCGGTGTACTAGTGGCGGCGTGAACGAGTGCACGTACACAAGCGCCTCGATCACATCAATGGCTAGCTGCAGCAGCTCTTGGCTCCAGTGACGAGGTGAGTTGGGGTCGACCAGATAGTCGCGGAGATCGCCGTTCTCCATGTACTCGAACAAAGCCTGCAGGTCGCTCTCAATTGTCCACGCGCACCCCACAAGACGCACGATGTTGGGGTGGTCGAAAGGGGCCACCATTTTGATTTCCTCGATGAATGCTTGTGTCCGTTGTTTCGTCACTTGGTCGGAGCGAAGGCGCTTCGACGCCAACAACTGGGAGCCGCGGAACTTAACCAGCCAGATCACACCGAAAGCCCCGCTCCCGATCGTACCAATATCTTCGATGTCTTCGTACCGAACCTGAATGGACAGCAATTCCTCGTCGTTCCACAGAGAATACGCTCCTGTGCTTTGATTGCTGTGGGTGCTCCGTGTCGAGATCCGCGGTGAACAATCACTTTCATCGTCGTAGTCGAACGGAACCATGCGCGGCCCGCCGCTCACTGGAGTTCGTCGACCTCCTCGGTAGCCTTTGTCGCCAGAAGATCGCGCCAGGGGAGGTGATACGCCTCCACCGAAGTACGATTCCCGCATCATTTTCGAGCGGCGGTTCGTTGGCTTCTTTACCCGTCTCCGATACGCCCAGACCACGCCGAAGATCGCGGCCCCAATGACCAATAAACCACCAACGATGGCCCCCACAATGGCGAGAATTGTCGCGGCTGAAGACGAACCGCTACTATCGTCACTACTATCGTCGTCGTTGGCGTTATCCGAAATGCACACAGTCATCGAATGCACCGTCACCTGGTTGATTGAGCTGCAGCTGTCGATCGGCTTGGTGAAGTCCGAGTTCTCGAGGTCGAGAGTCGTCAAACGTTTCAAGAAATCCACCTCCACTTGCGTAAACCACGGGGACGAAAGGGGTTCCCTTCATACGCAGCTCCTGTAGACTGCCGTGAATGAAGATACTGGCCGGGATGTCTGTAAAATTGTTGCTTGTCAGGTCGAGCGTGACAAGGTTCGGAAATACGGCTCGGAAATCGGCGAGTGAATTATCCTGGAAGCTCCTAGAACGTACAACAATAAAACTATAGTAAGTAGTGTGCAGATGACGGATGCCAACAACTAAAACGTACAGATGCACGAGCGAGTTGAGCGCTGCCGTCGCGACGATTTCAGTGAGGTAGTTTTTGTCGAGAGTTCTGAAATAAGGTGTTAGTACTTGGCAACCAATACAAAGTACACAACATTGGACTTACAAACTCTGGAGGTCGGTGAAGTTTGCCACGAGGGTCGGGAACGCTGACAGTAGCGTGTTGGATAGGCTCAAGTTGTGTAATGTCGATGGCAGAACGGCGGGCAGTTTTTGAAGTGTAGCAACGTCCGAGAGATCCAGATTATTGAGCGCCACACTGGAAACGTTGGTCTGGGAGGAAATGACGTCTGAGCCGAAGGTCACCTTCGCCACTTTGCTTCTCACCGAGGCGTTCGTGCTGGTCCCGCCTGCTAAAATACTGCCGAGCCGAACAGCCACGCAGCGTTAGTTGCAAGCTCCACCCTCAAGCACGTTTAAATGAACGTACAATGAAGTGACGGTAGGATCGAGCGCGATAGTGCTGACATTGGAGAGTGCGTCGTTGCTTGCCGACGCGTACGCGCTCGTCTCGTCGGGGATGTCTTTTACCTGTTTCTCGAATGACGATCCACTACTGCCTGCTGCCGTCTCTGTTTCCTTTGTGCTCTTGTACGAGCCGTACTCGACCAGGAACGCAAAAGTCTGGTCATCTTCCACCGCTTTACTAAAGCATTGAACGGCGCATTGGTCGGTTGTCGTGCACGTTGCTCCTGACGGACAGGATGACGTGTCGTAGGCCAGACACGGCTCATATTGACCGCAGGCGTCGTCGCAATCCGTCGAGAGCGTGAGCTTCGCTAGTCCGCACGTGGTTTGACCTGCCACCCCTGAATCAGCAGCAAAACTGCTGCACTCCGCACTGCTGTCGAAACCCGCCGCCGTCGGTGCCGCCTGTGCTGTTCATGTCGGTCCATTGCGTTTTTGTTGACCGGAACGCACTCGATCTCTCAAGTGCGTTTGTGCCGAGCGTGCCGCCACTCGATTGACCCTGGGGACCGGTTTTCGGTAGAGCTTAGTCTTTTGACCAGACTTCGGTGCCGTGGCGAACTGGTGCGCTGTCTTTCTCCGCCACTTTCGGTGCGGGCACTAACGAGGCTGCACCCACCGCCGCAGTCGCCGACTGTGAGCCGCTCGCCTTGCTCCAGATGGGCCGCGGGAACTCGAAATCAGCAAAGTGACGCGTACTGGCAAGTTGGGCCAGTTGAGGACTGTGCCAAGGCGAGAACTTGTCTCGGACCGAGACGGATTTGGTTGTGGACTGGGGAGGGCTTGGCGGAGACTGGCGGCCGAGGGCGAGGCGGCTCATTTGCAGTCGCGGGGAACCGGTTGCTCCTCGTCGTCAACTCGGAGAGCTCGTGGCCCGCGTGCAGAAGCAGGATCATCATCGGCCCAGCCTGTGGATGACGCTCAAAAAGTTTGTTAATCGTGATAAGAAGGATATATATTTAGTGATACTAAAAGGGTTTTCTCACAAATATGATTTTAGACGGTAGTATCAAATGAAATTGAAGGCCAAAAGATATTGAAATATAACAGGTACATCGTCACAAGCGCGATTTGCTGCTTTTACCAAAGTGGGATGTTTTCAGGCCAAATCGCGGTCGTGGGCAGCTCATTTATGCGGAGAAACGGGTCTCAAGCAAGGAGCTGGAGTAGATTTTGTCGTCAAGGGCGCCAGTCATGTGGTGCTGAGTATACACTACAAAAGCGTCGGGACCACCACATTTTTGGCGGCTAAGAAAGAAGTGGGTTCTCGGGATGTGGAGTCGTCAACAAGTGGTTCTCTGAAGGACGGTTGGAAAGTTCATAGTCCATTTTCGTGGCAATTGGTTGCATCTTTCCGTTCGGAGGAATTTCCACTCGAGTCGGCGACGAGGAATGTGACTATCCGCTTTGTTACAGCACTACACTTGAGCGCCCCAGGGCCACTTCAACTCTCGTTTGACGCAGGCCAAAAGGTCGATGCCGCTCCAAGTCCACCTCTCGTTTTCGTCGTCGCATTGCTATCGTGGTGATGCGCCGCCAAAAGAAATTAGCGTGGGCACCGAAACCAAGTATCCGCTCACCGAGATAAAAGCACTGTCAAAGGCGAAGAAGCACAGCAAACGGAACAGGACATTTCCTTCGTAACAATATTTCTCTTTAGTTGCAGAGCAACCTCACACGAGTCAGCGTGGAGCAGCAACTTTCCGTTACAGGTAGTTACCCTTCCATATTGGTCTTCATCAGCGGCAATATCTACTCGATCGGTTGCTGGATCTCCGTCACGCTCGCTTGGTCTTCTTCACTGCTGCAGCCAGTGGGTCGCTGGACGTACACTTCGCGTGAAGGTCCAGCCACTTTGAACTTTTCCTTTCCCACCCACGCGAAAAACGTCTGGTAGGCCGACGGCAGCTCCTCACACGGACCCACATGCAGCCCAGTGGCTGCTCGAGGCACTTCAGGCACAAGACGCACGCTGAAAGGAGCTTCTCGTGGAATTTGGGCGTCAGTTGCAACTGGTAGACACACTTCCACTTCGACGTCGCTCTGTCGGCCGTCAAGGGTGAAGTTGATGGCAAACGTCGGCCCCGTCACCTCGACGTTGTGAGCTTTGGCAAAGGCGAAGATCTGCTGCCAAAGCCCTCCTTGCGCCCGGTAGTTGGGGAGCACGGACCGGAGTGATAGCACTCGAATCTCGGGCAAACTCTTGACGGTTGTCTCCATCGCGGACGGATCGGCGCCGGTCGTCGAAGCGCAGCAGCTCATGGCAGTTCAGTCGTACAACGATCTTTCGGGAATTGGCTTGAAAATAGTTTTTCGCGCCAACCGCTGTCGAGTTTGCCGTTCGAGCGGGATGTGGCTCTGGACTTTGAGACGTTTGGTGCCGACACTTGAGAATTTGCTTTTGGCCGCGTCAACGCACACCCAGCAAACACTTCGATGGAATCGACCGCAGATTTCAAACGAAATGATGAGCCCAAGGCTTCAAC
This sequence comes from Phytophthora quininea, assembly GCA_011947345.1. Taxonomy (NCBI): domain Eukaryota; phylum Oomycota; class Peronosporomycetes; order Peronosporales; family Peronosporaceae; genus Phytophthora; species Phytophthora quininea. Next base: position 381,912 of record JAAVTG010000064.1, read on the forward strand.
GCCACAACAAGAGCTTCCTGCTTCGTCGACTGAGCGACGGTGGGCTCAACACTGCGGATGTGACGGGTCATGCTCGTTCAAATATTTCAACGACGACTTGGAACTGATCGACTCAAGGTTGCAACAAACTGCGGGCAGTGCGCCGAACGACGAAGATGCATCTCCGACACTGCTCCTGCACCTGCTCATGATGTGGTGAACCAATGTCTAAGGTAGCCTACAAAAATACTAAAGGAAAATCTTATGTAAAGTTTTGTCCAATCAAATCCCCACGATTCACTTCTCGCGATAATGGGCCGCTCGCGTCGACGAAGCCCCAGCTCGAGCTCGAGCGAGCCCCGCAAGGTGCTGCCGGCGCGTAGTTCGCGTGGCACTCGTATCCACAAACTCATTGGAGAGGAGGCAGAGGCGGATGCGTCGTTCTGGGGGCAATCGGCGTGGCAGGAGGACGGAGAAGACGAAGACTACTCCACGGAAGCAGGTGTCAATGATAAATAAATCCGTAATAATTATTATATTCTAGTAATCTCATTAAATAACTGTACATTTCAGAGGAGGAGGACATCGTGGACTCGGATTTCGACGATGAAGAGGCTCCGGATGACGAAGTTCATGACGCCGAAGAGGACGAGCGTCCGACAAGGAGGAAGAGAGCTGCGACTGGGAAGTACAGGGAACCTATCCAATCTCGACCGGCTAAAAAGGTAGCAATAGCTGCAGGAAATAAGGCCCAACCAGTAGCAGTCGCTACGACACCGACGTTCCAGTATGTGGCACCGACGGTGCGTTCGTCGACAGCGAGAAAGTCTTCGGAAAGCTCAGAAATGAGACGAAAAGCTTCCACTGAAGCGGCCAAGTTGGCAGCAAAGAATAAGAAACCAATAGTAGAGAAAACAGGGAACAGGTTGACGCAAGCGCAGCTACTGGCTGAAGCTGTGCGGACAGAGGTGGAGAACACGCAGTCGCTGCAGAGATTAGAGCAGTTGGAGGAGGAGAAGAAGGCGGAGAGTGCGGCCCCGAAGGCTCCGTTTACAGGGAGCATGGTGCGGTATTACAGCCGCATTGGCGCGCCCAAGACCATTACGTTCCTGAATACACTGGACTATCCGCCAATCTTCAACCAGCCCAAGCCCAAAAGAGGATCAGTTCGCAGCAGCAAAAACTCAATCGGCTGAGGCTTGAAGCAGAACTACAGGACGAGGATGACGACGACGATGAGGAAGAGTACGAACAGAAAGACGCGCATCAGCATGGCGTGTTAACTTCTTCGGCTACGAAAGCTGCAGCGTGAAAGCTATCAATCGAAACGTCTACACTCTCTTTCTACTGCGCCTTCTTCTTGGACGCCTGGGCAAGGGCCTTGTTGGTGGCTCCCCAGAACAGCAGCACCTGCAGCACCAGCGTGCCGTTGAGCAGGATAGCCACACTGAAGCCCGCCAGCTGAACGGGGTCCCCGTCTCCTGCATGGTCGTGAACAACCGCGCCACTGAGCCGCCCAGGTTCAGCACCAACGTGATCAGCGCCAATTGACCTGTGTGGCCTTGCTTGAAGTTTGACAGGATCTAACAAAACACAACCAAATTAGTCATTACTCCGTAAAATGCATCATCACTATAGCCACTCACCTGCGGAATGCGAGCCACAATGCTCACAGGGATGCCAGCCGACGCCAGCAGCCACTGATGCTCCGGTGGGATGGCGTACATCCCCACCGCCATCGCAGCAAACACCACCACCAGACCCAAGCGAGTGGACACAGGGATCTTGGGCGTGTAGAAGGCCCAGAGCAGGAGCACCAGAACCACATTTTGAGCCAGGATGACCAGGTTCTCGCCCCATGTACTGACGGGGTATCCTCGCAGCACGTTGTAGATGGTGCTGGACAGGTAGAGCACCACCTCCATGTAGAAGGCGGACGGGGTCAGTCCCGTGACATCCTTGGCCCCGAGGATCTTGAGGATCTGAGGCAGCTTCAGGATGAGGCTGCCCGTGATGATGGCGTAGCTAAGCGCCTTGGAGACCACAGCCTTGATACACTCGACGTTAGCGAAGTCGTGGTCCTGCACAAAGGCGTCGAAGCACTTGGGAGTGAAGAGCCCGAACACCAACTCGCTTTGGTCGCTCGACTGAGCCATCACGTCAGTGGAGAGCAGCGCCACAGCTAACGCAGCAGCGCCGCAGACAGCGGTCGTGCTTGACGCCATCGTCTCAGTTGGGGAAAGTATCAAATGACGTGGACTTCTTGGTGTGTCACACACGAAAATGCTTCAACTTACAATTCGTCTGCACTTTCAAGCAATCAAAACAAGACTCAATTGCCCAGTGCTTTTAAACACGTCGCTTCCTTCTTGTCTCTCGCCATTCTTCACTTGCTCCGACATAAAAAATCAACGCACGAAGCTTGGTCGAATACGCATCACTTGAATTTACCGCGTGGTTGTTTGTCGCTGCAGGCCTGGCAGCGTGTGGACTGTCCGTCACTGCAGACGAAGTCTGTCGCTGTCAAAGCGAAGCATGAGAATGATCTTCTGCAAGATCGGTTGGCGAAGCTGTTAGAAGTCTAGCAAACGGGTGGTGGCCAAGCGGCCATAGCAGGAGCTCTTTATGAGAGTTGCCGACTGGAGATGTCGCTCTACCTCTCTCGGTGGTCACTCATGCCATGGTCGTGTCCTAGTATAGCTGGGAATGGGCTCACAAGATGGATGGATGGCTTGTGTGGTCAAGGGGTTTAGGCTGAGAGCTTCCTCCTCGTGCTCGGCACGTGTACATGTAGAAAGGCGCGGTTAAGCCGTGGGAATCTTACTTTGAGTTTTACCTCCAACTGCGCAAGTCTTCTACTTTCCTGTTTGCCACTCTCTCGCAGCGCAAAGCTGCTATCTTTAACAAAATAACAATCACATGTGTTTTTGCCTGGTAACCACACAGCGTGGTCGACTGTAAAGAAGGCACCCACCTCCATCTGCAATCGAACTGCTTGCTGCTCAGCCACACGACGAGCACTGATCTCCTTGTGGAGCCGATTTTGAAGAGTAGCAAACGTCAAGCTTGCTTCGGGGATGGTGATGTTCTGCTCAATGCTTCGCACCATCCAGAGTTGTTGCGCAGTTTCCTGCGTGTCGAATTGCTCTCCATCAGCCTTGAATGGAAAATAGCAAAGTGAAAGGTTTTGAAGACGATGAAGAAAAAGCCCATGAAATTGCGAAATACACTGCCATCGGCAATGGTTTCGCCGACCTCTGGACCCCATCGAGCCGACGTTCCAGTATCCGCACGGTTCTTACGTAGGCTATCTGGAGTTTATCACGCGTTGTCTACCATTCATGTCAGTCACCAGGGCTACAAGTACTCTATTGAACGGGTGTTGGCGCTGGACGAATACACACGCTCGACCTCCTTCGGGCGAGTTCTGCTGGTTTGTGTTGGCACACCGAAGCCGATGATGGTGTTGGTACTATTACAAGAACTCATTCCGCTCCGCAGTGTACAAGATGGATGGAGAACTAACTATGGGTTCTGGATCCGGGATAGTCTCGTGGGAGGCGCAATAGCGCTGGCGGTGTCTGTACAAGTGGAGTTCTTCTTACGAATTCCAATATCCGCTCCCAACACGGCCACATCGCTCTTCTTGCCTCGTTTGGCTTTGTGGTATCACCCATTTTAATCGCCCATTATTACGTGTTTCCGATACCGTTTATGCTTTGCTCACGATAGGACCCACTGTTGCTGTCCTTGTTGGTTCTTTCCGTGTCGTCGTGGGCCGACGCACTTTTGCGAGTGTTCTCACAAGTCGATATGAGCTCATCCGTTTACTGGCATTTTTCACAGCACAGTCAAGTTTATCTTTCATTTACCCCGCCTATCAAGTGTTTTTCAATGCCGTTACTGATGTGAACACCAACTACGAGTTGCCGATAATTTCGATGCTGCCTGTGATCAAGATCACTTTGCAAAATGTTATCGCGCGCACTATGGCACATGTGGAGGATATGGTACCCGAGTCGGTTGTCTTCTCGGCGGATTTCTTTAGCGCAACATCCATGGCAACGTTCATGCAGAATACTTCGTCAAATACTGCCATTGTGGCGGTCGGTTTCGTTCAGTTGGCCCTAGTCATTAAGTCACTTGATAAGAAAACTACCGAGATTCGACAAAAGCTGGCACGGCAACAAGACGCAGACACACCAAGGCTTTTTTGACGAGGTTTGTGATTTATGTCGCTCTCTTGATAAATCACCACTTGCAATGCAGTCAAAACTCCATTTAAACAGTGCTACAAACAATGTTGTGCCAATTGAATCTAAACGTGTGGATACTAAAGATCCTCGAACGGCGAGCACGCATTCCTCAAGGCAACAGACCAAGGTTCTTGAAAAGGCCCTCGCAGTTTTCTTTACCTCAGAGTGCGTGGTTTTAACGGAGTATCTGGAAGCATTTATTCCCATATTCTACAGCCTATTTGTGCTGGTAATGGTTCGCCACCAAACTCTCAGTACCACATCGAACTAGCCGGCATCACGGAAGAAAACGGGAAAGTATGGTTCTGAATGTGCTTGTGTACGCACTGCTTGAAATGATTTCATTCTTGGCGTTGGTATTCGCGATGAACCGCAAGTGCAACATGCGGCTATTACACCATCTAGCCTTCGTACTAGAGACGCAAATGCCTGTTATCCAGGTCAAGATGGTTGTTTGGATGCTACTCACGATAAGCTTCCGCGTAGTACACTTCGGTACGTGGACAATAAACTATTTGCCATATTCGCACTGACCAAGCGGCACATATGCTACAGGAATCGATTTCACATTCCACTTCGAGTGGCTGCATGGTCAGAAATAATCTCGTCTGAGAGGATTTACGTTGATTTCCACTTGTCAATTGTCGTCACGCAATTTTCGGCGATAGCACTTCAACTTGCTAGCATGGTAAAACCTAGGTATGTGCACCCAAAAGTATGCTTCAAGTTGAAGCGACCATCACTCCTTCCGCATTCAACAACTCCAGCCCACTCCGCATTCTGCCAGCAGGAACGCAAGTGTCAATGAGAGTCTTCAACTGCATTGTCCTAGGTGGGGGCCAGGAACTCACCGTGAAGATGGAGAAGCGGCAGACTGTTGCGCAGATCAAACACGCCATCGTCGAGAAGAAGTTTAGGTTTACTTCCAACAGGCTCCAGCTGTATCGCGCCTACATGGGGGAACTTGGTTGAGGGCAACGGTAGAGCAACGGCGCGGCCTGCGAAATTTGCGCGATCCTCGCGTGATTGCAGCAGTCGTTGCCCACTACGAGTCGATGAACCCGCTTGACCAAGTAGACGACAGCGCGCTCAATCTGCCGTACATCCCTGCCAGTGGAGAGATCCACATTGTCGCGGTGATGCCGACTGGTAAAACTTTGATGGAGCGATAACACTTCTCACTATTGTAACCGATATATCTGAGGCTGCGGAGGCTGCTGCCTGCGCTTTCTCGACTGGATCACTTGCGATTGTATGTGCCGTCCCCGCCAAGTCTCATCTCCTACCTGTGGCTGCTGTTTGCTGGGTCACATGCTGCACGAATCAATTTGCTGTGCAGCGATTGCGTTTGGAGTTACGCTACTGTGGACCGTTGTTTGCGCCTTCATTGCAGTGTTCGCGAGTGTCTACCCCGACGAAATCACGGTCAGAATCTGGCAAAACACTACACCGCTGGTAATGCTGTACTGCTGCAGCGCAATGTATTGGCCTCGAATCCGGCGGACGGCTCGAGACCCGTAAGAAAGGCAGTTTTGGCGAATCTCGTTACTACGCCGAGAGGAGAATTCCAACTTTTACAATGAAGCACCATTTGACCCTCAAGGGGCTAACATTTTCTCCATCGTAACGGTTTTCTGGCGTGAGAGCACTCATTGTCTGGTTTGATTATCATGTGTATTGATCTCTAATCACCCACTCTGAGTGTGTCACTCTGGTCTGCCGTCTATAGTTCGTCCTTCTCGGTCTCCACATCGTTCTTGTACTCCCTCACCTCATTCAATGTCTTCGCGCTCGCCTTAGTGATAGCGTCGTCTTCACCGTAAATACGAACCGCAATTCTATGAGCGTGCTCCAGCAGTTTAATCGCCTCGTCCACCTTCTGCTGGCGCATCTTCACCCCCGCCAGCGCGTTCAAACTGAACGCGTACGAGAGCGTGTCTTCCCCATCACGCTGTAAGAACACGACGCTCGCCGTCTCCGCGGCCCGCAACGCTGGTTCCACCTCATTGACTGCGAGATGCGCCGTCGATAGCTCCATGTACAGCTCTGCGACTCCCGTCGTGAGTCCATTAACTTCCGCCCCTGAGCCTCCACTGTTTTCTTCAAAGTGCTCAGATGTTTCTTCTTGTTGCCCAACTTCTTATATCCCTCAGCGATTCTCATCGACGCTTCAATGTACGCTTCATGCGTCACACCCAGCCCCTTCTTGACGTGTTTGCGGAGGATCTTGTACTTCTGAATGGCCTTCTTGTACTGCTCCTTGGCCATGTACGCGTCTGCCAGACTCCTGAGCGACAGTCCCAGCGACGGGTGACTGTCTCCGTAGATCTTCTCCACCATTTTCACCGAGTCCTCGAGCACTTCAATGGCCTCGTCGTACTGTTTGGCTCGGATCAGGACGGACCCGTAGTCGTTCAGGATCTGCGCATAGAGCGCCGCATCCTGCGAGATATCCTGCGGGTCAGTGATAGCGTGTCGTCCCTCGCCAAAGACGCGGTCGTGCAGCAGTTTGATGGCGCCACGGAGCTTCTCGATGGCCCCCGGAAGTCCTTGCCGTCGTTGAGCTTCATGCCGGCGTTGCGCAGGCCGCGGATCTCCTGGATGACGGGGTCGTTGTCTCGGGCGTTGGCGCTGGAGGTTGGCTCCGGCGTCTTGGCCTCATTGGCGGCAGCAAGGGCGCTGCAGACCAGCAGCAAGAGCAGCAGGAAGGCCACGTACGCGGATCTCATCGTCGCTGCGAAAATGGGTCGTCGTACCCATTTTATATACCGCAAATGGGTATTTTCAGATGGCCAAGAAGAGCAAGAAGCGAAGTGCTGCTGCCGGCAAGAAGAATGCGGCCGAGCTGTTTGTTGACATGCAGAAGAAGGGCAAGCGCTGGTACGAGAAGGAGTGCAAAGGAATTGCACTGATCGAGGGCTTCCAGTCGGCGCTGGCGGCGCTTCGAGCTGCTCAGCAGACCGTGGACCATGTGGATGACAATGAGCTCACTGGTCTGGCTGGCAATCTCGAGATGGATCCGTGGCTGGCGGAGGATCTGTACCAGCAACTGCAGGAGCTTCCTACGGGCTTTGAAGAGCTGTTGCAGGAGATGTATACTTTGCAAGCCCAGGCAGCAGAGATTGGTGCGTGACGATGGAGTTTAGGAAGAGACAGAGGCAGCTCTGACCCTGAGGGTGTTTACAGTGCGAACTGCAGATGAAGATGCACCCAGCGATGCGATGAGGTTGGCATCAATCGACTACTTGCAGATGATCAATCAGGAACTAACCACGTTCGAGAACGAGTACCAACATGTGGTACGTTTGTGACGGCCATTATTGTCACTTGAGCACAAACTGATGATCAATACCCACAGGAAGCTCTGCTGAAGCTCATTTCGTTTGAGACGACGACGGACGAACTGCGCACGCTCGTCATTTCCTGGACCACGTCGCCGTTCCTCGAGCCTGCGCAATCGCGCGCATTCTTCCAGCGGCATCAACTGTCCCAAACCAGTTCCTAGTCTACCAAAACTCAACGCCACAGTCTCTCAATATAATAACATTTCCCCCATGTTGTCAGTCTCCACAGCTCTGTCGACAAATTCTCTTTTCGGTCACTTGGTCTCCACAAATTGCGCGCACAGGTCGTTGATATCTTCCAGACAGAGCCCCGCGAAAAGTTTTCTTGCGCCTGCAATTATAACAATAATGGTCAACACTTGTATTCACCGATGGTCGTAAACTTTCTCCATCGTTCACCTTCTTCAGCTTGCGCTGGATGCGATTAGTCTCCTGGGACGAGAAATACGGAGCCAAGAATTTGTCCATCGCGTCCTCTACCGAGTCGGTGGCTGCAATGGCATTGTCCTGGTCCGTGGGGATAAAGATCCCAGAGGTGGTGGGCGCGGCAGGCTCCTCATCGTACTGGATACATTGTTGGTCAGAGATTCAGGATACAGATACTAGATACACGTGCGCACCATGTCGTTCCATTGCACGCGGCAGTGGGTCTTCTTGCGCACCACAGGGTAGCGCTCCAGCAGACGCATGAACTCGCCTTCGTCCATGGCAACAGTTTATTGATAATAATGCGAGAAATTATAAATTCGTATTGTATTCATACCAATATCAAGTGTAGCAAATTTTCGCCTGGCTTTGAGCCTCAGAAAATACTCGTGGCTGAAACGCGGATAGCGCAATCAGATTCAGATTTATAATAGCGTCTCTTGGCAGCCATACGTCACACTTTGCGATTCCTCCATTCAACATCAACAATGTCGTCGACGCCGCCCGCGCCCGTGCCCAAGTCAGAGGACCGACTGCTGTTCGCCATCCCCAAGAAGGGCCGTCTGCACGACAAGATCATCCAGCTCATCAAGGGCGCCGGCCTCAGCTACCACCGGGTAAAGTCTCATCATTTATTGTACCCACCCGAATTGACACACTAACGGACGCCTCTATTGCAGCCGAACCGCGTGGACATTGCGCTCTGCTCGAGTCTCCCCGTGACGCTGGTGTTCCTGCCAGCTGCTGACATCGCCACGTACGTGGGAGAAGGTAATCTGGACATCGGTATCACTGGCCAGGACATTGTGGCCGAGACCAAGACGTCGGTCGAGGAGCTCCTGCAGCTGGGCTTCGGCAAGTGCAGTCTCGGTGTGCAAACGCCCGTCAAGGATGCCGTCACGGACCCCAAAATCCTGGCGGGTAAGCGCATCGTGACGTCGTTCCCGGAAGTCACGCGCGACTACTTCAAACAGTTCGAGACGGAAGCCACTGGCCCCACCAAGATCAAGTACGTGTCGGGGTCTGTGGAAGCGGCCTGCTCGCTGGGACTGGCTGACGGTATCGTGGATCTTGTGGAGACTGGCACCACCATGAAGGCCGCAGGACTGGAGATGATCTCGACCATCCTGACGACTCAGGCTGTGCTGATCGCCAACCCGCAGTCGGCCCACAAGGACCTGGTGCACAAGGTCCACCAGCGCATTCTGGGCTACATCACCGCCACCAAGTACCGAATGGTCACGTACAATGTGGACCAGGAGAAGCTCGACGCGGCTACCAAGGTCACCCCGGACGTCGCTCGCCGACGATCAACTCGCTGGTGGGTGGAGGCTACGCCGTCTCGGCGATGGTGGAGGCAGACACTGTGTCGGACGTCATGGACCAGCTCCACGACGTGGGCGCCACGGACATCATGATCTTCAACATTGAAAACTGCCGCGCCTAAGTGGCGTCGTGATTAGCTAGAGTTCCAGTGGAGCAAGTCTCGCTGCAGTCAATACTTTTCAAACGGATACGATCGATGGAGCTGTTGACTTGATGCTTGATGACGGAAACAGATTTTTGTGAGCTGGTTGGGGCAAATGCGACGCTTTTTCTACAAGCTGATGTTTGGAGGAGGTTCGCTCGACATGGCGTCTGTGAGATGTGCGGAGAATGTCCTGGTCGACGACTTGCGGTGTACATGCCGGTCTGGAGTTGGCAGGAGATAGCACTCTGTCGTGAGCGTGTTTCCCACACTCTCGATCGAACTGGTAGCGGACCTCTATAATCGGTGGGGTGGGATCCCTCGGTTTGTGCTGCCCTACGATTACAGACAACGCGATCAGCAGCGTCTAGAAGATTGGGTCACCTTGGTGTCGTTAGAGGCACTTTCTCGATATGTGGAAAGCGCGCGTGATAATATTGTGGACAACATGCTGCACGTGTGTGTCGACGATGAGTTCAAGTTCTTAAGCTACGCGTTTGTGTCTTGCTATGTGGAGGAGAAAGTCGTGGCGAATTTGCTTCACTGGAACAAAACGCAGTTTTTCAACACCTGGGTATTACTGCTTGCCGTCTCTCATTTGGGCGACCGTCGCGTTCGAGCCCCGAATCGATTGTACCAAGTGGTCACATCTCACAGCCGCCCCTTTCAGAAAGAAGACATTGACCGTATCATGGTAAGTATGACCACGGCGCGCCCACCGACTTTAGAGTTGTATGTCGTGACTTCTTCGTTTGATGGTAACGATTGGAAGACTTATCGGGGCTGCCATGGCGTTGTGAAAAAGGAGATAAAGCCACTTCTGTCTATGTGCTGGAACTCGATTTGTCGGCTCATGAAGGCAAATAGCGGGGATCGCTACGGTACAGATCGTGCTCTACCTCGAATATGATGATTGTGGTAGTTTTAATATTTTCTGGTGCTTTGTGGTGGAATCGTTGTAGTTACTATACTTAAAGATTAATACGCAACGATGGTTGAAAGCTCTCAGATGATCGAGTTGACGGTGGTGGTGGCATGCGAGACGTCTGCGGCTGCGCTGTTTTGGTAGAAATGGAGGGTTGCCGAAGATCTTGCTGTTTGTGGAATGCTTGGTGCGGGCTTTGATGAGGAAGCTGGACGCGCTTCTGCTGTGTGGCGACACTTGTCGATTTTGCCGTAGCACCTGCACTGGTGTATGTACTTGTGCAGGATGTCGGTGCCTCCGTGTGTGTTGTTTTCGCGGACCAGCCCATTGCCAGTGATGCGATCGGTTCAAAATCGTGGAGATCAAACTTTAGTCCCGTCCCCGAACGCTGGCGACCTGTTGACTGTCCACGCCGCTGCCAATTCGCTTCGACTTGTCTCCTCAAGGCCGGTGTCAATCCAGACGGATCTTCGTCGAGATCCGACTCCGTTTGCCACGTATTTCTTTTGACTTGGGTTTTCACCGGTGACTGCTGATTGTTGCTGGGAGGACACGTAGATGAGGAGATCATATGCTGTCGCCACGTCTTGTTGTTGTCGACAACCAGATTCGACGGCTTGACTGATGCTGTGTAGTGTCTTCTAGTGGCGGACATCAGTTGCTGCTGCTCTAGTCGCTGCTGAGTGAACCTTCCACGTGCACTATCGAGCTGTCGGATCTGGACGTGCAGTCTGTGCTCACGAGCTTCCAAGTCGGCCTTAACGCGTTCCAATGCGCGTTCTCGGTCGGAAAAAGAGGTATCGGCGTTCTGCACCACGGCAGCTTGCTCTGCTACGAGCTGCTCACGTGCTAGCAATTCTTGAGTGCCTGCATCCACTTTCTTTGCTAAAGTCACCACTTCTTGCGAGCGCTCGGCTAGTCGCGCTTCCGCTTGTTGAACTTCTTGCCGTAAGCTTTCGAGTGCTTGGAATTCGCCTTCGTGGCTGGCTAGTTCATGCTCAAGATCTTCGCGATCCGCTCGCAACTCTCGCCAGGCATCTTCTAACGTAAGACGCGACGCACGTAGCTTTTCGTGCTCGCGTTCGATTTCCAGCGCAGTCTGTTCCCGGAAGGCTGCAAACTCCGCTCGGGTCTCGTACAGTGCACGCTCGTCGCGTTCAAGTTGCGTTCGCCGTGTTGCAAGCCTCGCCTCGTAGATGCGAGCATCTTCCCGAGCTTCAGCGAGTTGCTGTCCCATATAAGCTGCGTGGGAAGCTTCTTGGTCCCGCAACGCCGCAGTTTGAGCCTGCAGGTGGACGCTGAGTGCATCGAGGCGCTGCTGCTCTTGTCTCAGTCGCTCTTTGTCCTCGAGAGCTCCTTGTCGGGCATTGCGAGTGTTGGCTTCCAGTTCGCGCAGAAGTTCTGCCAGTTTGGCGCGTTCTTCTTCAGCGTGTTGAGCAGCTCGCTTCGAACTCCCTTCTAGAGAGGCGATGACGCGAAGTCGAGCTTCATCTTCAGCAGCTACGCGTGCTGCAGAGGTGTCATATCCCAGGCCTTCCTCGTTCACTTGTTGCGAAACGGCGAGTCGAGCTAATGCACGTTGTAGTTGTGCACTTAGAGCCTCAAGCGCGCGCTTCTCGCGATGACGTTCGAGCTGGTCGACTTCGTCATGCTTGGCGATATTCCGTGCCAGCGTCAACTCGACGTCTTGAACCGCTTTTTGGCACGTGATAATTCCTCACGAAGACTGCGCAGCTCGTTCTCCAACAACTCGGCGCGGTGTTGATAACTGGCAGCGTCGTCTTTGCTTGTTGCGGCGAGTTGATCTGCCTGCAATTTCTCGTTATTTGCTGTGGCGAGCTGTTGAACGAGCTGCGCATTAGCTGCGATGCGAGTTTCTAGTTGCTGTGAAAGCTGGTTGTTGGAGGCTTGTTGGATTTCTAATTGCTGTGCAAGTTCGAAATTGGAGACTTTTGGGCCTCTAATTGCTGCGAAAGTTGATTGTTGGAGAGCTGCTGAGCTTCCAGTTGCTGCGATAGCTGGGCGGTTGAGGCTCCGTGAGATTCCAACTGCGACCTCAGCTCGTTGCTAAAAGCCGTTTGGGTTCCCAACTGCTGAGTGAGCTCATCAATTCTAAGCTGGAAGCCTGATCGCTCGCTTTCGAAAGCCGCAGTAGTTGCTGCCTCGCGCTCGTCGCAGTTACAAGCCGGAGCAGTTAGTTTACGGTCTCCATCACTGTTGCGGTCTTGCGTCTGCAGCGACTCCGGTAATGACATCGGTGGAGCTTCTGTTATGATTGGATTGGTGCTCGGGTGTTTGACACCAGAACCAGCCAAGTCTTCATAATCTTCGTCGGCTTCAAATGATTGCGAGTACGAATTCCGGCGGCGTGGGCTCGGTGACGCAGCTGACATCGGTGACGACGGCAAAATCTCCTCCAGCAAGCTGTCCTTGGACTGCTCGAACTCATTTTCACGGATCGCCAAAGCATTTGCGTTTATCGTCAAAGTTCTTCTTTGGCCTGGTGAGGGAGGGGTTTCAGGTCTGGCAACTGGCACCTCTGGAACTGATGGCAGTGGCTGTGGTTGAGCTGATGAAGCTGGCGGCGACCTGATGAAATCGTCTTCTTTCCGAGACAACTCTTTCTCCGGAGATGGAGCATTGCTGCCATTGCTATTGTTTCGGCTTCGACGCCTTGATAGCGCCGGCTCACTGGACTTTGGAGGAGAGGCATCGTTCAATAGATCCATCAAAAGACTGTCTCGTGCACTGGCAGCACTAGCCCCAGCATCTTCTGTCGAGGTCGGAGATTTGCTCGAGGTCGAAAGCGTGCGTGGTTGTGTTTGTGGCTTTGGTTCTTCATGTCGTTGGATGGAGGTTTCGCGTGCTGAGGACTTTGATGCGCTTGGGGCAGCGAAAAGCTCCGCCAGTAGATCATTCTGCTGTTTTGCGGAGTCCACAATCACTTTCGGCGTAACTTCAGGTGTAATCTCCGCCTTCTCGTTCTTCTTCTCTTTGAAACTGGTAGTTGGATTTGTCGTTTGAATGGGCCCCTGCTCCTGCTGCTGACGTTGACTCCGAGAAGAACTCCGTGACTCCGTCAAGAATAAATCTGCAAGCAAATCATCTTTTGCTGACACAGTAGCTGCCTGCCGAGCGCCTCGAAAGGTATCCTCATTGCTGTCTTCACTGTTTTTTGCTGTTGAGAAGCAACTTCGGAAGACCCTCTTGATGTACTCGCAACGAGGTCGTCAAAATTGCTCTTCTTGCTGCTCGCACCGAAAAGTGAGTATAAGGCTGAGCTCGACGATTTAGCAGTTGACCCCTGACCAAACGGGTCGTCTTCCATGGCACCAGCTTGCCTTCTGCCACCACGCAAGCCACCCCGACGCTCGGTTGTTGATCCCAGAAATGACAGCGACGACGAATCTTTGACTCCTTCGTCACCGTCTTGGAAAAAGCGGCAGATACCCCTTTCGTGGCATTTGTATCGACATCATCGATCTCATTTGAGCTTGTATCGCGGCTGCTGTCGGCCTTCTTGGACCCTCGTACGGTTGGTTTATAGCTGGAGATCCCAAAATCATCGTCAAATTTACTAGTGTCGTCATTCATCGTCGCGACAGGCTCCGGCGACAACGGAGGAGACTCGAACGCTACTCCAGAACCAGCATCTCCGCTGTCAAAGCCTAACATTTTCGCGAACTCGTCGTCCATTCCCCCACTGGGCTTGGCATTCTTTCGTCTCGCAGCTGCAGCTGCAGCCATCTCCAGCTCAGCTGCGCTATCCCAGGCCTTCGACGACGGAGCCCATTCGTCCACCGCACTTCCAAAATCGTCGTCGTCAAACGTGGATTTCTTGGACTTGGACTTGCTCTTCTTCTTGCTACTGCTGGAGCTCTTGGACTTATCCTTATCCTTGGATTTCTTCTTCTTCTTTGAAGAAGAATCGTCGAACTTGTCTTTGGACTTGGACTTGCTTTTGCCGGAGCCGTCGCCGAGCAAATCGCCGATATCAAAATCGTCCATGTCAACATCAACGTTGGCACGAGCGCCAGTGATCGAGATGAGACCGCTAGTAAGGTCACTAGGGCCATCACGCTTTGCGCTTTTCCCTCCTGGAACGCCACCGATAGGTATGAGGTCGTCTAGTGGCATACCTCTTGCTGCCGAGGCAAGTGCAAAACTATCTCTCCATTGACGAGATGATGCGGACGCATGGGTTTCGTCGTCATGTTGGATCCACGATCGCAGGTGCCATTGATATACTTGGATTGGCGACCGCGAAAATCATAAAACGGTTTGACAGGGCGGGAGCTGGCCGCAAATAAGGATAATGCGGCACCTCGAGGCTCGTCAAAGCCACTTGTTTGCCATTTAACCGATGGTGCTTTCAAGTCGTGGCGTGCTAGCTCGAGGAGTTCTGGTGAGTTTCAATTTATTGCTGTTCTTGTACTGCATCATGGTAGCGGTGGTGGCAGCCAGTCGTACGTGTTCAGCCTCGTTGCTTCCAACTGCACCAAGAGAGCACGCTATCAGCACGTGCATTACCTCTCCTCTGGAGTATTTCACTTTGGTATTCCACGTGGTTTTCGCTGCGTTATCTTTGACGGGTGGAGCTGTGGCGTATGTTGGCCACATTGTGCTGGTTCGACTGACTCGAGTCGCACTCTTGGTTTTTGCTGTAGCCTACGTTGGTCTTGCGGTTGGCGGGCTGGTTGAACACTTTTCGTCGACACCCCTGGCTATGCTGGAGCTGATTGCTGCACTCCTCACACTTGCACTCGGTGTTCCAAGTGGATCACTTTACGAACGAGAGCTGCGCAGAGATCGACAGACTTTACCTGACGCTTTCGACAGCGTTTTACCTACCAGAGTAGCATTTGCGAGTGGTAGCGACTCCGGCACCACTGGTCAGCAGTCGAGCACAGTGTTGCAAGAGAACAATTCTCGTTTGGCATGGTAGCGAGTTCCATCCATACTGTGTTCCATGTCAAAGCTGGGGCTCTCATCCTGAAGCAATAGACTTCCAGTTGCGCCAAATAGTCTCGTAAGTCCACGAGCTGGTCTCTCGATGGCCATATCAACAAATTGCATCGACATCACCATTGCGGATTCTGAGCGTGATTTCGTCCAAGACACTCGCGCAAAATAACGATCCACAGCAGCGCAACACCAAAGACAGTTTCTGCAACAGAAAACTATCGACTGCGGCGCGGAGAACGACAGATAAGTGCTCCAGATAAAAAAGCGCTGCAGCCACGTTCCGCCAGCAGCAGCCTCCGGTTATAAAAACATTTTTCAAGGATTGTAAATCGAGATAGGCTAAATCCCTATCCCCAACAAAATTGGTCTTAACAAGGATTGCCTGGCTCAACCAGACCATTCTTCGTAGTAGGTCGAAAACTAATTTTACCAAAAAGATATGAGGCGTCGTTAAACTGTGTCAATTCATCATGTCATGCTATAAAAATATAGTGGGCTAGGTTGTACCTTGGAAATAGCGTCCATTCACCTTCTATTACATGATATGTAGGAGGTGGCAAGTTTAAAAAATTGCCGGTATGTCTCTAAGTGTTTCGTTACAATGATGGCACCTTAGCCAAAACTAGTCAAACACATCCAATCACAGCGCTTTCAATATTGCCTAAACGTTTGCGTTAAGGTGTGTATTCACGTGCAGCGCCCTAGATGCCCCGATAAAAACAGCTTCTTGAAGAAAAACTCAAAATGACCAACTATGCTATCGTTTTAGACATGTTATATGTTCAGGAACTATTATTATTTTACTTAGACAACTAGATATGGCATAGGTAGCCCAAGAACAAAGACGCCATGTGAAAATAACTTCAATCGAACGAAATTTTTATTTTGCCTATAGAAAAGTCGAAGCCATTTTGCTCGGAATGCCATGTTTGACCTACGATAATGCAATAACCAAAACAGATCCGATCATGCCACTACCCCCACTTCTCTAAGAAAAACGTCAATTTAATGGCATAAAAATATTATGGGCTAATTTACAAAACTGGAGATTTTAGTTTTCAGGCAACCCCGAAAAAGGCCGTTTTTCGGTCTGGTTGAGTCAGGCAATCCTTGTTAAAAATATGGACAAAACTCGATCGCTGGATTGATACTCAGAAAACTGTAACGAATTTGTCAGGGTTTCATATGACTAGAACACGCTCTAAACGCATATACTGGCGAGGCAGATCAAACGATTTTAACGTCGAATCGTCTAGCGGGACGGCCAGCAGACACATTTCGACCACAGCCAGGAACTAAAGACACGGTTAATGCTTGCTACGTGCAAGCGGGTGGCGCAGAAGTGCGCAAACCCAACGCGGAAATGCTCGAGGAACACTTCATACGTGGACACACTGACAAGAAAGGCCGGCGTTGTAAGATATAAGCCTTTGCCAACCTAAGCTAACTGCTAGGCTCACTATCAGAAGTTCAACATGGTGACGACAAACGCACGAGTCAATGTCCAAGTGGGTACAGTATTATTCGCGTGGGTGAAGACGACACTAGCCCGAGCGCGAGCTATAAAGCAAGCAGTGCTCGCTGAGCGCTGGAATGTCCTCGAGACATCAACGGGGAGTAGCCCAGGTGATTCGAGTGTCACTTTGAAGATCCGACCAGGAAGCAATCAAGTGGGGCACATTGGGACGCCAGGGTCAAGCTGTAATATGTATGTGAAGGGCAGCCAGTCAGTCGTTTGGTTTTGAATTTCCAACTTATCTTCCCGGGCACAAGCGCGCCTTCTCCTTCTCTCCCACCTCCTCCCTCGCGGTCGTCGCCATCCTCCGCAACGTTTTTCGACACTTACGGCTCTGAGAGAATACGCAACATCGTTGAACTGACAACTAAAGGGCGTCCATACTTAAAACTTCAAAGACGACAGGCAGTAGCTGGTATCTGTTAAAGCCCATGAAATGCACGCGGTTAAGTCACAAAATAAAGTCAGAGATAATAAGGCGTCCAACCATGTATTTAACCGTTATGGTGACCGAAGTCATGTTCACGCTGCTAGAATTACGTCTGTTTGTGCGCACGTGAAATGTGGCTGCGGTACGAGCTTGGAGTTTTGTACTTTCCACATCCGAGAATCGCCAGCACAATCTTCAATCTTGCACTCCAACCTGTTCTCCAATCCCTTCGGGTACAAAAGGCGGTAAAACTAGTGTGCGTCCTTCTGGGAGAGCTTGCCTATCTTGAGATAGCAATGTTTGCATTCTTACGTTCGTGATAAAGCACTAGAGATGACATTCAGTTCCCAACTCATTTTTGGGTACGTCAGGTCGCAGTGACAGGAATAGGGAACTCGCTCGCTTTCGAACCATCTCAATCCTTGTGGCGCCCTTCATACACTTGTAGACTCGTATTACGACTGTAGCATCAACACCATAGTGGTAGGTATTCGCAGTAGACAGGTTCTCGCTGCCCCGCGCAACACCATCGGTGTATGGTCTCATGCCCTTTATGGAGATCTGGCTAAAGCTCTAAGCAGCCGTCGGCACGCACCATCGTCACCTGGAAAGCATGGCTCCGGATAGCAGGGAGACGACTTGCGAGCTGTGGGCGGACAGGAGAGCAGAACGAGATCGAGCACGCTACCTGAACTAGCTTCTTGATGACACCAATAACGATGGCGTGCATGTGACGCCAAGGATAGTGCACCAAGGAGCGTAAGACACTGTGCTCCTAGGGGCGCCGAGGCGCGCGAGGACAAGTAGGTCCAGCTTAAGTAAATTCATTCTACAACAGCTTCAGGAGCACCCCGGGTTGTACGACACTCTCCAGACCCAACTGACATGTAGGAGAACTCTCCAGGAGTATCCTGTTAGCCGTAGCAGCAAGGAGGGAACGACGAACCTCGTTAATTACCCGAGAAGTCAAACGTGACGCCGCGTGCGACTGAGCCCTGCGGTTGTCATTGTTTTCACCTCCGACTTCCTTGGTGAATGAAACGGAATGGTAAAATTGGGATGGAACGGCGCGAATTATAGGTAGACGAATTTTATGAGACGGAAAGTTCTCGCTTTTATATAGAAAATTTTATTGGCGGGTGGGACGGAATGCATGGTAACATGCACAAATTTAATATGGAATATTGGCCAAGGACAACTAAGAGCCGTCGGACGCTCTGGACAAGACTGTACCCCTTTCACGCACTCTGGGTTTTGCAAACACCTCAAATATCTTTGGTTTGAGCCGACCGTTGTCTGCTGCTGCTGCTGCCGCCACCACGTGAGGGTTACCAGCACGTTTCAGTACCCATTCTCTCGGACGCCGCGGTGCAACGGCTCATTTTTGGCGCTAGTAGTTTGGAAGTCTAATCCGTTCGAGTGATATATCCGGTTACCGGACGCCCAAGCAATCAACATGACCAAAACCATGATGCATTCTACAAATTCCGTGGTATCATCAGTGGGCATCCTCACAGCAATCTATGAAAATCGTTGGTCATACGAATGCGCTGAAAATATTATGTGTTGGCAGATGAAACAATTGGTGAGAACGTGAGTTTCCATTGGAAAGCTGGTCGTTACTAATGCGCAGACTAGATTTGAGACGCTAGGTTTTTAGTAGTACGGTACCGGAGGTAACAGATTCAGATTCAATGTATTTGGTGGTGCCTTACAGCTATGTCCGCCACCAGCCAAATGCCAAAATATTATTTTTCAACGTTTTCAGATTCAAAAAGGTGTCATTTTGATGTCAAAGCGAGGTAGTCAAGGAAACCGTTGACAACAGTTTTTGGCGTTATTAATTCTGCCGGTGTTGGCTTCACGTTCTCCTCTAACTGTGTAATGCTGGGAGATACGGGATTCGACGTTTATCGTTGCGATGATATTTTACTAATGATATGCAGTATAATCTGTCCTACGATATAAACTGTCGCTCATTTTGGTATCATGTACAGCAATAGTATCACTTTCCTCAGCCTTCATTTTCGTGATCGCTAGGCAAATTTGTAGTTAGTATTACGCCACGCAAGGCAAAGCTCGTTGGGAACCTCACATTTGAACAGAAGAAGAAAATATGCCTCTGGAAGAGTGTTAAGCTAGCGCTGACCCAGCAGCAACTTGCTGAGCGTGCTAAGAAAGAGTTTCGTCTTGTTAAGAAGCCCGACCAACCAACAAGTTTTGGTGAACTGAAGAAGGCTGGTGTTTACCTTGAAAAAGAGATGAATACCTGCAGTCTCGCGCATCCGGAAGGTCGCCTTTCCAGAACTTGACGAAGGACCGGCAGAATGGGTGGTGCATTGTCAAGATCGAGGGATTAGGCTCGACGGTATCATCGCCAAGGATAAAGGAGGAGTTTTTGTCCAAGATGGAGAACCAGAATAGGATAAAATCGCGTTTTCGAGACGCTGTCTGGAATTTTTTGAGGCCGACATGGATACTGAAGCTGCAAAATACAGAGAAAGCGGATCCGTAGATATCACTGAAAATTCAGCCCTGTTGGAGGTGGTTCAAGCAGAGGTAAAAGATTTTGCGCTGGCAGGCGTGGACAACTTTGACGAAACCGGGATCTTTTACAAGCTTTGTCCAGACAGAAATATCGCTACCCGTCAAATTGAGGGAGCCAAGAAATACAAGGCGCGCATCATGGTTGCCCTAGAATGTAGTGCCGTTGGGTCTGGTTTGATGGAGCCTCTTTTTGTTGGCCTCGCTAATTAATCAAGGTGCTTTAAGAAAATAAAGTGGCGAGGAATTGGGATTTTCATACCACAACAAAAAAAATGGATGACTGGTGTCTTTTTCCGAGAGTGGCTTCACAAATTTAACTACGACAGGAAAAAACAAGAGCAACGTTTTACTCCTCTTAGATCATGCATCGTCACATTCCGTAGCAGACTTGGAGCTGATCAATATCAGTGTGCACTTCTTCCCGCCCAACACTACGTCGAAGCTCCAGCCGTCAAGGCCTTAAAAGGCGTTATCTCGCCGACAACTTCAATACGCACTCGCCAAATAAGAAGGCGGCATCAATCGAGGTATCTACCGAGTGGATCAATGGCTGGCTACAAAATGGGTAAAGTCGTGCTGGTATGGCTTGGGGAGGGTTAGTCCTGGATTGTTTCCGACAGATAGGTATCATGTTGGGCGCATCTTCGTCACGTCGGTCTCGTAAAGATACCGAAGCGAACATCTGCAAAGACCTCGTGGAATGCGTGGATACGTATCCGTAACCCCTTGAATATCGACGAGTTTGTTTGCAACCCTGCAGAGATAGAAACTGAGATCGAATCTCTTGCGAAGGAAGAACAATTAAGACAGTTAAGATTACGCTGGCAATCACTACCCGATATCCATGGGCATGAAATGCATGGTGGCATCCATTTTGTTACCTTGTTGTCGATCCATCAGTGCCCATCAGTGTGATCGCGATAGCATTTCGAGACATCTCCGGTTTTGAGTTCCACCTTTTTATCACGAGCGGAGCGCACCCGGCTGCGAGGAAACCCTTTGCTACCCGATAGCGACAGCTCGCGGCTATCCACTAGATCCCACATGGTGCTCCAATCTATATCTTATCAACGAAGTCATCGACTCCATCGCTTCAGGATTTGAGAGTTTCCTCAACTGCGCTCCTGCCAATATAAGCAGAGTTGATAGATGATTTGTTTCTCAGTACGACTTGCAATGATTTAGAGGAAGACGTGAAGTTTACAGCAAAGGAAAAGTAGACGCAGCATTTTGTTTGAGTAGTGGACTATCCTGACATTAGACCCTTTCAGAAGCACTGGATTTCTAAAACTTCGTGGCGCAATACCACGTAGCATGAAACCGCACTTTGAGCACGGGTTTTCCGTGGCCGTGACCGGTTCAGACGTACCGTACAAATAAATATCCGTGCCAAATCCCAGTAGTGTGATTTTCTGCAAGCAAAAAATATAATGCGATCTTCCCTTGCTAAAACACCTATAATGGACAACGAAGACATGCTTACGCTGCCACACAACGTGGAAGATGACGAGATCGCCATGCTTATGGTAATTTAGCTGTTCCTGAACACCCTACTATCATACAGTGACTGCATTTCAGTGCCCGATTTCCGCCTTCATATCCTTGCGATGCCCGACAAAGAAGCCAATGATCGGTTTCACTTTATCGTCAGCAACTTGCAGCGGCTAATGGTCTACATGCAGCTTCCAGACCCAGTAATAAAAAAGGAAGGAGTTCGCGCAACGCCTTTAGAGGCTTTGAGTGTTTGCCTCCGACGCTTGGTGGTCCCTTAGTGTTGGGTTGACGTGACGAATATGTTTGGGAGAGCTCCTCCAACGCTCTGCCACATAGTTTACTTCGTCGTCGAGCACCTTGACAAGACATTTGAAGATTTGTTACATTTTGATGAGGAGAGAATCACCAAGAATCCAAGTCGCTACACTCGTGCAATTGCTGGCAAGAACAGTGATGGCACCGACGGAGTTTGGGGATTTATCGACGGGACTGTTAGGCCAACGTGCCGCCCTGGAATTGGCCAACAGGCCGTCTGCAACGGCCACAAGCGTGTTCATGCCTTCAAATGTCAAACCGTGGCTGCCCCTGATGGTATTATTTGCCACACCTATGGTCCAGCCGATGGACGTCGCCATGACATATATATGCTGCGAGAAAGTGGCTTGATGGAGCTTCTGGAAGAGTACCCTGCGTTCCACAACAAGCTCGTTTATGGGGACACTTCTTACGGGTGCACGACTGTGTTCTGCTGTTCATTTAAGAGCTACCGGATAGACGCTCCTCGTCAAGCGAACAAAGCCATGAGCAAGATGAGAGTGTCAGTGGAGTGGTCATATGGGGAAGTTACTCGCTATTTCCCTACCTGGACTCAAGCGACAGCAACAAGTGGCAACGACGCCTGTGGCAATGCTCTACAAGATCCGCGTTTTGTTTTATTCATCAATTGTATCACCATCGCCAGAGGCAACAACATCAATTCGAATGTACTTCAATTGTTCCCGTCCAACCTTCGACGAGTATTTTGGTGCAGTCGTCTAACGAGGTGAGGAGGTAATGCTAGGCCAATATTGCTCTGTATAAACGTCATTTAATGAAATTGCGTCCGATAAGATATTTGAATTCTGGAAAGCCTCTCCACTGTATAAATATCTTTCATGGCAATCCACTGGCTTGTTTTCGGGCATCAAATTGCTCCCGTAGTAACTGTAGTTCCTCACGACGGAGCTGCACCTCAGCTTTTCGCAGTTTGTATTCCTCTATCTATCAATTTTGATCGATCTGTTACTACTCCTTTTTGAAGTTGAATTCTTTTTCCCATCTACTGTTCTCGGATTCAGATTTTCTTTTCAATGTCTCAAGTTGTTTGTTCTGAAATTGTCTGCTGTTTTCTTGGTTTTGCGTCTGAAAATCCATGAAGGAGCTTAGTAGTCCCGCAGAGTTTTCAAGGTCCCGGTTCGATTTCAACAGTTGAAGCTGCGGTTGGGAAGCTCTCTCTGTGTTAAATTGCGTATCGG
This sequence comes from Phytophthora quininea, assembly GCA_011947345.1. Lineage (NCBI taxonomy): Eukaryota > Oomycota > Peronosporomycetes > Peronosporales > Peronosporaceae > Phytophthora > Phytophthora quininea. Next base: position 404,776 of record JAAVTG010000064.1, read on the forward strand.
TGTCCTCCTCCAACGCGGTAGATTCTGCAGTCGATTCACTTCTGTGTTTTACGGCTTGGTAACGCAATTTTTCTCCTCGGATTTTTAATGCAGCGATCCTCTCCTATTTTTTTCGAGTTTTTCCGTGTGTTTATTTTCTTTTTTGACACCTCGAATCTGATCCGCAATGTCTTGTAGGAGATGCTTGTGCTCCGTGCAATCTTCAGACACATTCGACTTATTGCGGTACGATTGATCGTCGCTCTTAAACTCATCAAGTAATAAATCCAAACCATCTTTAACCATCCTAACGATTAACTTCGCTTGCAGATGTTCGCCTAAATTATTGACCACTTGAGTGTAACGAAGTGAATTGTGTCCATGTGCTGCAGCGTAAGATTCAAGACTGAGTATCTATTTAAGCAGCGCCAGATTGGCCTCTTGCGTGAAGAAAACCATCGGTGACATTTGAGTATTTGCATTCTTCGCCTTGTTACCGCCTTTGCGCTGGTTGGCCCCCTGTTGCTTGACACCTTTTGTAGGCCCACCCGTCGTAGCAGTAGGTGCATCGTCTTCGTCACTTTCACAACGCTGTTGCTCCTCCTCACCCGTGTCTGACCTGTTGCACGGCGCCTCGCCACCAACGCCGTCTAGGTGCTGCTCGTCTAGTTCATCATCTGACTCGTTGAGAATCTGTTGAAGCCGTGTCGTATCTGTTACACGGACCCAACGATTATTCTTAACGGCATGCTGACTTTCTCCCGGCTGAGATCTGGAGCTGTTCGGGTTTCCGGCTCGTCAACGATGGCCGAAACCTCACTGCCTGATGTCACAAGATTGTTAGAAGCAAGTCAGCACAAGTAAGATGTCTGTTTACCTTGACACTCTTGTGACTAGGTTGGTAGTTTAGTGATCGGCTTCGTTTAGCTTGAGACAGAGGAGTTCGTACGGACAACGCGGGCAGCACCTACGAACCGGTTCTGTTCGAGTTGATTTCGCAGTCTTGGATCGTTGAGCGGGTTTGGTCATAGCTGTTCGTTTCCTAGTAGGTTACTTGGCGGCAGCGGATGCATTAATCAGCTCTTGATGATTAATGGAGGAACAATTGAACAATATTTCTACAAAGAGCTCTGTTGATTTCAAGTTCGTGTGCGGGAGGACTTGAGAGTTTGTAGCAGATGGCGGTAATGAGCTTCTTTCAGCTAGAAGCTGGCAACATCTCGAAACCCAACAATAACTCCGGCCTCAAACGATATTTCACATAGCAGTTATCATATTTGCTCCAGCACTCAAAAATTTATCACAAATACCAGGATATCATGTTTCCCAGTGGTCATGTAGGACGGGTTGATATGCCAATCTGGACGATATATATCATGAAAACACCTCGTGTTGAAGAGGTCAGTATCCTCTTGCAAGAGAGCGCTATCAACCGGTGCAACGTTTCAAGCCACTCCGGAGCTGGTCTGCCTCTGGCTTTACTGGAAACAGACAGGAAAATCAGCACCTCATCACTGCCGCCGCTAGCGCTGAAAGTTTCTGATATCTGTGCTTGTTTGCTTCGACGGATCTTCCAATTTGGAGTCCCAATTGCAGAGCACTTGCTGGCACTGAGACCCACTCCAGTATTCTTCTGCTGATGTTAAGGCTTTCTTTGGCTGAGTTGCCATGTGAAGATCTCCATGTAGGCTTCGTGATTGAGTATTTCTCTACAGAATTCCTTACAGGTGATTCCAGAGGCCATCGTGTCGCTCGCGTTCTGAGCGTTCGTAGCAACGACGAAGGCTTTCCACTCCAGTAGATACCGGCAAGATGATCCCCGTTGCTGACGATCCGCCGCCGTATCGGCTCCGCAGACACCGCTCTTCCACAATCTGTGTGGAGAACACTAAGGACTTTGCAATGGAGGACGGCTGCTTTGATACAATATCTGCACACCAATCAGCTTACGATGCATTTGCTAAGTTTAGTAAGAAGAAGTATCCAACGATCCTAGCCTATTTCGACAAAAAGGGCATCTTGTCGAGATATGGGCGTCACACGCACGTGGTAGTGTTTTGAAAACACTACCACGAATTGATTAGAGGCGAATTGGCACCAGTTAAAAGCTCTGCTTGGCCGCAAAACAAGGGATAGACAAGATAGTATCCGGTATCTTTGGACATCAGGTGTCAGTGCTTCGGCGATTCAGTCCGATACTTAGCAGACAAGTTTCGGGATCCAGGTTACCTTATCCAACTCCGGACTTTCTTATTGGGTTGCTGGAAAGTTAAGTGATTGTGTGTATGCTATAGTTCTCGAGTAATATGCCATTTTTAACGTTCGGATGCGTAGTATCACTCTTCGAGTCATCGATATGACTCGACGTTGGAATGGGAGGTGTGTCACGGATCCACTTGCTACGTGGTTAATGACTTTCAGTGGACGTGCATTTGCCAATTTCAAGTAAGCCTAATGTTGCCTTGCAAGCATGTCATGTCGGTTGCTAACAAAGTCCACGGCTGTTCGGTACTGCTATAGATGGAATATGGAGAAGACTGCGGAGCTTCAAACAGTGAAAATCCAGTGAGAAGGCTTTGCTACAAGTTCGCCACGCTGCGAGTGCGTCAAGTGCATTCAACGGCAATCAGACCAACAGCGACGCAGAGCTGTGTCATGGAGAGCTGGAAACTCCCGACGAAAATCGAAACCCAGGTAAACCTCATCCCGTGGATTCCGAATTTAACGAAGCAGACGCCAGTAAATATCAAAAATTGCCCACTGAAATCCGGTGCTGGAATCCAGCCACCGCTTGCGATAAAGAAGAAGATTCGTCACGTTGTCTACGTGCAGATGAAGCGACAGGAGCAGGCGAAATTGGTCATATTGTCTTCAACCGAGAATTATTGCTACGCTAAACAAGCGTTCGAGCCGTTGCTGGATTATTTTGCTGCCCTATCCCCTGCCAAATTTTGCACAAACTTGGCAAATGGCAGGATTTCGTTGACAATTTTTAGCTAGCAGATACGCTGTGTTTGCAGTCGTTTTTTCATCAAGTGAATAACTTTTTCTTGCAAAAACCAAAATGCAGGCACTGGGAAAGCGATGTAGACGGTTGAGAAGAGATTGGAATGCGCAAGTACAAATGCTACGCTTCCTTATATGGCTCACGTTAGTAGAGAAATTAACGATCATTTTGGATGCTGTCCTCGCCAATTTCCCGACGCCAAGAGTGTGCAGCCAAGGTGATGGACAAAATGAACACTCGGTCGCTGATGACACGCTTCGAGTTAACCGATGGCGGTGCACTAATTTTGCTGTCGGAAATGATCGGATATGTAGCACAAGACTAAATGCTGAATGACAGCGTCATACACATGTGTTGCCAGGCGATTTGTGACTCGGCGACAAATATGTGTGTCTTGTGGTCTACTTACGTGTTTGTTACTGGGGTTCCGCCAAGTCCTCGCCCTAATGGCTCGTCACGTCAAGCTCCTCTCCATGATATCGGGGTGTGATATTTGTAGTGCTGCCGGTGCACTTAGCAAATATTCACTAGGCACTGATAATTATTAGTTTGCACTACGAACCTGGGGAGGCATCTCACATTATTGTGGCCTTCTATGCGCCATTTTGCGGAAGTGATTTCAATCAAAATATGGAGGATATCAAGTGGCAGCAGAATTTTCTCCCATTTTTCCGCGTGTGGCATGCTGAAAAACGACCTTCAGAAACATTCCCACCTGTACAGCTAGCTTGGATAATAGGGCCATAACAACTTCAGGCGACATTGTACTCCGGTGTGCTGGTGATTTACCAAGTGTACGCACACCTATTCGACCCGGAGGCTAATTTCCAGCTGAAAAGAATTCATCCGAGAACTGCAGCGTTATGCGGTTGCGCATCTTGTGGTGGCTGATGTGTAGGACGATTGAGCAAACCGCACCAAGTGTCTCCAGCACGGTCAGCTTGACACTATCAAAGTTCTTCTTCGAGTAGCAATACGTGATTAACGAAGCTTCCATTTTGTCATATCACGTTGCTGGACAACAGATCACAGACAATTGCCGGGCAACGGAGCATATAGCGGAATTCGCTCTACTGTTGCCTGGCAACAGATCATGTGCTGTCTGATCGTAATGCCGTTACACCAACGAGAGTCCTCTGGGTTTGCTTTATAGCCAACGCCATTCGTTTGAGGAGAGGGATCCAGTTGATTGGCGGGTTTTACTGGGATAGGAAAGAAGCGTATAGCCCGGCCCAACAACGATTAATGTGAACGGTGGTCACTACCGGTATTACCAGTACGAAAGTGGCGATAATATGCCTTAATAAGAATATTAACATTATTATTTCTTTAGGCTAGTACAAAACTTTGACAAATTCAAACTTCCGTCGATTTGCGTCAATCAACATCATGGTATGGACTTCATCGTGCTCTCAGTTTTCGTTTTCCAATTGGCGCCGGAGATACCAAATATTCCTTCGAAGAAACGTGAAACTACACTTATCGACCCATCGGCACGTCCAACAAAGGCTCAAAAGAACCATGCAGAAGCCGCCCTGGAACCATCAAAACCTACAATGCCCGAGATCCAAAACCAACCATGACCAAGGCTACATTTGTGGCGAGTGCCAATAAACGAGTTCATTCTTCGGTGCCTATGACAACGAATTCATCTACTGCTGCTGCTGCTGAAGTCAATACACCGCCCTCTAAGCCGTTCGATCATGACGAAGACATTTCGGCGGAGCCTAGTCCTGGTAATGCAGATGCAGATGCAGATGCTTACGTTTTCCCATCTTGAACGTCTTCGTTTAACCCGTGCGGCGGAGGAGAAGGACCTTCCCTCATTTTCCGCCGTGGAGGACCTGAAGGTGTACATTCGAGCCACTGCGAAGCTTCTCATCAACCCCCGCGCACCGATTCAAGTGAAAGGGCGGTTAGTATGGACATTCACTCATACTGTCAATACCGGTGATCTCGCCCGTCTTCATCTGTTTGACATTCAAGCTCGTGAGTGCCTTATGGTATTGGAAGAGGCGTTCAGGAAAAATTATGCTCGGGACTACTTGACGACTGAGTGCTGATTACTGGACCATCGCAGATTCGGCTGGTATCCCTCCCGACGGGTCTATCGTGACGTTTGGAACCCCGAACCAGCTTGATTTGTTTATGGACAGCGGGCACCAGCTAACTACAGGACTGACTGAGCTGGTCTTTGTTGCCCATGTTGAGTTGTGAGTCGGTCTTGGGAGCGGCACAAAATTTTCCACTAGTAAAAACCGTAGTTGGTGGTAATACTTTTTCGGTTAAAAAAAAACTACCCCAGTGTTCGCGCAGCTCTAGTTCGTGAATGTGTTGTCGCCGACGGGTCTTGACGACAGTTCACCGAGTCCCATATAAAACATTGGTAATATAACTACTTCGTCATGTTTCCCGCCGTCCCATATTCAGTTCCTGAAAATAGGAATAGCATTCATTATTCTATCAACAATAGAAATCGCACATATTATTGCAATTGCTACTTCTGTCATTGATTTTGTCTTGCGTTGTACGCATACTGTATAGGCTAAGATCGTGTGAACAAGTTGTTCTGTACGGGTTGCCACTGACGAACCCCAGCGGTGTGGCTTTGGTGCCCGATGGAGTCACTCATCAGATCGTCGCGGCGTCGCCGAATGTGATTATGGAATGGATTGCCAGGTCGGGCGCTGCGATTGGCCAAGGCGTCTTTTAGCCAATCCACGCGCGCTACTACTCCCTGTCATCCGTCATCAGCTTCTGATGCGTCATCAGTTCGGGCCGCGACATTCCGCATACATTTCCCAAGTCGATCGAGCAAGTACGATTTAGGAGCGGTGGATTGCTGGCAGTTATTTTCGGCTGCAAACGGCTGCAACACCGGCATCAACTGCAGCGTTGTTGGCGCTACATCGTCCTTGCCGCAACTGGCCGCCGTTCGCCATATCTCGCAGAGGCTCCCACTCAGCCATCAGCATCTATCAAGACACGTTCACCTTGCTCATTGTTCCTTCTCCAAAGCTCCTTCCCTAAAACCACGGCTAAAACGGACCACCCCGATCGGTCATAAACCCGACGTGGCACATTTGCGTTTGCGTCTCCGCTCCTCACTCCCCAATCAGTCGGTCAGGCGACAGAGGTGCTGTTGAGTACGCGCTGACCGTCGCTGTCATAGATCTCCCCAGCTGCAGCATGACGCAGGTCGAGCAGCCTCAGAGCAACGTGGTGGACGCCTCCGCAGTCGCAACCACGTACAAGCGCGCCCCGCCCGTGGACGCGGACGCGCCGGGCCTTACGTGCCTCGGAGACCACGTGACCACGACGTTCGTGGCCGAGACGGCGCTGCCCACCAACGGCGGCCTGTTCCGCGTACGCGCCTACCGCTCGTCGGGCTCCTTGCGAGAGAGCGAGCCCATCGCCATGATCTCCGGCGACGTGCAGGGCCAGCGCGACGTGCCCGTGCGTGTCCACGACCAGTGCTTCACGTCCGAGGTCTTCGGGTCGCTCAAGTGCGACTGCCGAGAGCAGTTGGACTACGCCAAGGCGTACACCAAGCAGCACGGCGGCGTGGTCATCTACATGCCCCAGGAGGGCCGCGGCATCGGCCTGGCCAACAAAATCAAGGCCTATGCCATGCAGGAGCAGGGACTCGACACGGTGGACGCCAACCGCGTGCTCGGTTTCAAGGACGACTACCGCTCGTACGAGCCGGTGCTCGCCATCCTGAAGGACCTGGGCATCCAGTCTATCCGGCTGCTGACGAACAACCCGCGCAAGATTCGCCTGCTGAGCCAACTCGGCGTGACGGTGGAAGGCCGACTGCCCGTGGTGATCAAAGGGGGCAAGTACAGCGAAGGCTACTTGGCGGCAAAGGCCACGAGGATGTCGCACCTACTGCCTGGTGCCCCTGGTGTGGCAACCGCTGACGACGACACTGCCACCGACGAGAGTCAGGACGAGGACGAGTTGGCGCTGAACCCGCAGGAAGCCGTCGCCCTGCCTGGAGCTCTCTCTCCGACCGCATCCTCATCATCGACGGAGAGCTACTAGCTCCAATCAAAACCTAATTAAGCTGAAGGACGAAAGGACAGCACCATATCAACGGGCGAGATGAATGCCGAGGATTGGGCCGGCGAGGAACATCGACGCTCTTCGTGTGCAGCGGGTCCTTGAGCGCGGCATCGTCCGTTGCAGCTTCAAGTTGACGAAGCAAACCCCACACACTGTCCCCCGTTTTGGAATCGGCTAGTGCCCCGAGAGCGAGACAGAGCTGTAGACTATTTAGCACGCCCAGCAGCGCATGAACAAATGAACAAAGCAAGCAAATCTTCTCATGTCACGAAGGTGTTCACGTGCCTGGAGCAAAGTTTCCCTCTTGCCAGCATCCTATTTTCATCCAATCCGATCCGGCCAGCTCGCGCTAATTCAGACGTGGCCGGCACGAGAACACTTTGCCAGCTCGAGAGCCGATTCAGTTGCCTACGGACCAAGACAGCGCGCTCCGCCGATGCTGGACGACAACCGCAAGATCGGCACGCTGCTGCTGGGGCTGGGCTTCGCCTTCCTGCTGCTGGGCGTGCTCATGTTCTTCGACGCAGCCATGCTGGCGCTGGGCGACGTGCTGTTCCTGAGCGGCGTGGCGCTCACCATCGGCCTCTCGCGCACGGTGCGCTTCTTCACGCGCAAGGAGAGGTGGCGCGGCATCGTGTGCTTCCTGGGCGGCATCCTGCTGGTCATGCTGCGCTACCCGATCATCGGCATGGTCATCCAGTCCTTCGGCTTCCTCAACCTCTTCGGCTCCTTCTTCCCCGTGGCCGTAGCGTTCCTGCGCCAGACGCCAGTGGTCGGCAATGTGCTCAACCTGCCAGTGATCAGCGACGTCGTGGACCGACTAGCAGGCGCGCAGAAGCGCGGATACCAAGTGTAACTAAGACGCGCTTGACGAGATGAGAGAGGGAAGGAGACAACAAGTGATAGAAGTACTGCAGGGAGCAGTAAATACAAGAGAGTGAGGTATTGCATCTTACCAGAATGGAAGCGTTGCTAGTCGATGTTGTCCTCAAGCAGCAAGCTCCGATGCTCGTCAAAGGCAACTTCAAACTCTCCCTGTCCGTTGGAAACTGTCCCTGTCTCTGGTCTAGAAAGGTTAACCCTTTACTATCAGAGCCTTTGTAGAGGTTAACCTTTTCACAGCCTTACTGCGTGGTACTTTTCCGGCCGTACAGAGCATCTCCTCGTCGTCCAGTCACTCCACCCTCAGCTCTCCGATCCAGCATGAGCTTCTTCAGCACGTTGAAGGCCCGCGTGGCCGCCGTGGACTCGCTCCTGTGCGTGGGGCTGGACCCGCACGTGGCCGAGCTGCCCGAGGCCTCCGCCGCCGCCGCGCAGAGCTTCTGCCTGCGCCTCATCGAGCAGACGCAGCACGTGGCGGCCGCATACAAGCCCAACTCGGCCTTCTTCGAGGCCTTCGGCGCCGAGGGCATCACCGCCCTGCACACCGTCATCAAGGCTATTCCTCAGGGCATCCCAGTGCTGCTGGACGCCAAGCGCGGCGACATCAGCACCACGGCGGCCGCCTACGCCGTCTCGGCCTTCGAGCAGCTGGAGGCCCACGCCATCACGTTGGCGCCGTACATGGGACGCGATTCCATCGACCCGTTCGTGCGCGGCCACGCAGAGCGCGGCTGCTTTGTGCTCTGCAAGACGTCCAACCCCAGCGCCAACGACTTCCAGACGCTCTCGGTGGGCTCCCGCGCGCTGTTCGAGGAAGTAGCAGCCAAGTGCGAGCAGTGGAACTCGGAGGACAATGTAGGTCTTGTAGTGGGCGCCACAGATGTGGAGGCACTGCGTCGGGTGCGTGCTGTGACCCCAGCCTCTGGATCCTGGCGCCGGGCATTGGCGCGCAGGGCGGCAACCTGGAGGAAGCCGTGAGCGCCGGTCTCTCCGCCGATGGACTGGGGCTGCTGGTGCCCGTTTCGCGCGGTATCTCCAAGGCTGCTGACCCCAAGGAGGCCGCCGAGTCTCTGCGTGACGCTATCAACGCTGTCCGCAAGACAAAAGTGGCTGCGGCGGCAGCGGTGACCAACTCGACGGCCAACGAGTTCGTCAAGTTCGCGCTGTCGGTCGGCGTGCTCAAGTTCGGCGACTTTACGCTCAAATCTGGACGCAAGAGCCCCTACTTCTTCAACGCGGGCCTCTTCCGTACGGGACGCTCGCTCTGCCAGCTCGGACGCTTCTACGCCAAGGCCATCCACGTAAGTTTTTGGCTGTTGATTGACTATGTGGCGATCGACTAACGTTTTCGATGCAATTGTGCATTACAGGACAGCGGCGTGGAGTTTGACGTGATCTTCGGCCCGGCCTACAAGGGCATCACGCTGGCTGCGGCTGTGGCAATCGCGTACGCCGAACTGTACGATATCGACCTGCCGTTCGCCTACAACCGCAAGGAGGCCAAGGACCACGGCGAGGGCGGTGTGCTGGTCGGCGCTGACATGACCGGCAAGAAGTACGTTCATAGTCATTTACTTTATGTGACTTCAAGCTGAAGTTACTGTGTTTTACCTACAGGGTGCTGATCATTGACGACGTGATCACCGCCGGCACTGCCATCCGCGAGGCGTTTGCCATTCTGGAGAAGACGAACGCCAAGGTCTCGGGTGTTTGCATCTCACTCGACCGTCAGGAGAAGGTCTCAGTGGAGGACACTCGCTCCGCCATCGACCAGGTCAAGGAGAGCTTCGGCATCCCCGTCGTGAGCATTGCCACGCTAGACAACCTCGTCAACTTCTTGGAGACTGTGGACCCAGCGACGAATGCCAACGCTTCGTACCTCCCGGTGATTCGTGCCTACCGTGCCGACTACGGTGTTTCCCACGCCCAGTAAGTAGACAACAAGGCAGCTAGGCTCGTGAAACGTAGATCGACAATGAGCGTGAACAAAGAAACCATTTCATTATCAAGTACTACGTGCCGGTAGTAGCATTCGCGAGGACTATGACACCGTTGGTGATGGAAGTTCTTGTTAGTCTCGCCGGACCTTCGTTATGCAGTTCTCCACTATCGCCATCCATTCTTCCGTAGAGAATATCTCTGACTGGTGCTGGAATGCAGTCTGCTCCCGTCTTTCCAAATCACTCCGAACGCGCTCCTTCAAGTCCCACCACGCCGAGTTGGCAATCTTCTCCAGCAAATTCGTCATTCCTGGGGTCAAGAACGACCAGGTTTGTGTAGTAGACTGCGCGAACATGCTCCTGAGGCACAATATGTGCTCTGTTTGGGTTCCGTTTTTCTAGTAGCCTTGCTCGTAGTAGTTATCCATTTTGGGATAGGTGGTCCGAATCACGTAGATCCTGATCATATGGCGTACCGGGGTGTTGTGCAGTGGGTTTTTGTTGCCGAACACATTCACGGGATGCAGCTTGTAAGTTGCTGAGCCAGGGAAGTCAGCGTCTTGGGCTCGGTTTTTTACTTGAACCAAGATAAAGGAAACAGCGTTCTCTGTACCATGCTTTTATACATCGGGATCACTAAGTCTGCGCCCTTCTGGTTTCGTCGCAGCACCCCGGCTGCACGGCGACCAAGCAACATCCACAACACTTCAGCAGTGGGCTCCTCCGGAAGATCCTCAAAGTGGCTAAAACACACATTCCACTCATTCCATTTCATCATCCATTTTTCGAAGTGTGCGTGCTCCACGGTTGTAATGTACCAGTTCAGGTCTGTCCGATGTGTGGGTGTTTGCTGAGGCGGCTTGCCAAGCACATCGAGGAACCGCTGCACGTTGCAAAACTGGCCCGCAAAAATGAAGTCACGTTTGTCCGGGCACTGAAATCGGGGTCACGGTTCGCGAAAATCGTCTCATCCATCGCTAGCAGTAGAAAATACGCGCAACCACTTCACCGATGTCGCCAATGTCCACAACCCGCTGCATTAGCATTTCCTGGAAGCGCGGAAGAAGAATCTCTTCCAGAGATGTTGTTTCCAGCTGATACCACAGACGCGTCGCACCAAATACCAGAGCAGGCTCGGACGGATAGCTTGTGATGTGGCTATCGTTTGTAAAACTCACGTAGCTGAGGATACCCAAAAAGTCTGCCACGATTCGTGTCGATAGTGCTGAGCTCGGCTGTGGACGCAGCCCGAGACGACAAAACAAAGCCATACCGCCGAAAAGCGTATTTTCGTTGTTGCTAGCCTTGTCGTTTGGGGACAAGCCCAGCAGCAACTTGGACACTGCAAAGTCCGTGATCTTATTTCGCTGAGTATCGACCGGGTCTCTTTCATTGACCATCGTTGTCCATAGCGGACGTCCCATTGATAGAAGATCGCTTCATTTCTTTTTGGCACCGGTTTGAATGACACTGGTCTTGTAGTCACCTTTCTTTTCCTGTCGCCAGAAGACATCCATCGTGTGCGTCAGGACAAACGGTGGAAACAGCATGTCGATATTTTGTTCAGCTGACGATTGCATCTGTAGTGGTGGGAGAAAGTCGTGAACCTTAGAGTTAGTATCCACGAACACCCCAAATATGCCACCACCCCGGCTCTGGAGTTCGTTGTTTGCTGCAGTAAGAGCTCTGCACAGAAGGTGGAAAAAGTCAACGCCGTGTGGCTCCTTCAAGTCGAACAGCAATCTTGCCTCATCCACGACCAGCACCAGCAATCGCCCGCCAGTTTTAGTCATCGATCGGAGTACTCTACCACTTCCGGCGTCAACTTCCATGGGTTCCGCTCCAAGTTGGTCAGCCACGTTCTCATCTGCCGGCTTTTCTGTGAACAATCTAAGCCACTCGCGGCCCACCACACCCCAATTATCGTTGGCGTAGTTGAACGCACGAAGTAACCTCGACTTCATATCTGCCTCCGTGTGCTTCTCGTTGAAGAACTACTCGCGCAGATCCGGCGTAGCGAGAGGAAATCCTGACGTCTTGTTGCTAGTGCAGATGTACAGAACCCTCATTTGCACGCCTGGCGACACTTTGTCGTCTTTCGCCGCCAGTTTGGCGACCTCCTGCAGCATTCGACTCTTGCCAAATCCTGAGCTCTGTACGAGGGTTCCATAAGGCGATGCGTATTTGGTGCGATTGGCCTTGTATATGCTCCAGCATCGTGCCAAATATCCGTAGAACTGTTTGTGCGAATCGCCAACGTAGCGCTTTAGCTCTGCAGGATCGTACACTGCGAAAGAGACCAGGATCTTGTTCACCTTGGCCGCCGCGCGTTGTACGGCACCCTCAACGGTCTTGTAGTCATTAAGGTCCATCAGACCATAGTACGTCAAAGCTGAGTCGCCAGGAAAGCCACTTGGTATTGATACTGCGCTCGCGTTCCGCCTCGCTTTTGTTGACATCCAGGAGGCACCTCTCTCATGTCTTGCTTGGGGAGACTGTCGCCCAGTTCCTCGTAGACCAAGTCGGACACCATCGATTGAAACTCCTCGTCCTCCTCGTCGCCTGATGCCATCGCCACAACTCTTAGCTTGCTCCCGCTCGCTCGAGAGAGAAAGAAAAGTAGGCAAACGACGGCTGTGTCGATCTCCATGACTGCCACCCGCGATCGCACGATCACAGCAACTCCCATCGTTCGATACAGACGCCATCAGCGAATTTCTTAGCGGTGCTCCTCATCGACTCGCCGTGGCTCACTTGAAAACGAGAGTCGAAGCCCTGGCCATGATGCACCTGCGGGCGCCAGATAACTCATGGACTTTTCTGGTGAAGAAATGCGTTTTTAGTACAGTACTCACACTAACGATAGTTTCTCAACGGACCGTTTTCCATGAGTGCGGAAGACACGTTGACGGCTACAGTGTCTCGCTTGATCTACGAGGAGCTGGGCGCCAGTCTCCCCAAGCGAAGACACGAGAGAGGTGCCTCCTGGATGTCAGCAAGAGCGAGGCCGAACGCGAGCGCAGTATCGATTCCCAAGTGGCTTTCCTGATGGCTCAGCTTTGTGCATATTATGGTCTGACGGACCGTAGGGACATCAAAACTGTAGACTTCGCCGTTCGACGCGCAGCGTTCAAGGTGAACAAGATGCTGAGGCCTCCAAAAGCGCACGAGTCTGCACAGCTGAAGGGCTTTCGCGCTGCCTTCAGCACGCCATACGTCGGCGACGCACATCTCAAATTCCACTGATACCTGAAGCGATGCTGGAATGCCTACAAGCTCAATTGGACCGACTACATATCGCCGTACGGGACGTTATTGCAGAGCTCAGGGTCCGGCAAGAGTCGAATGTTGTACGAGGTCGCCAAACTGGCAGCAGGCAAGTCGTCGAGGGTGCAGATGCGGCTCCTGTACCTGTGCGCTCGCAGCGAGAAGGCTTCAGGCTTCCCTCTCGCTACACCGACGCTGTGCAAGTGGTTCTTCGAGGAGACCTACAGCGAGTGGTCAATGAAGACGAGGCTACTTCGTGCATTCAACTACGCCGACACGAATTGGGACGCGGTGGGCACCGAGTGGCTCGACTTGTTCACTGAAGAAGCGGCAGATCAGCAAGTGGCTGAGAATCTCGACCGAACGAAGCCCGTGGAGGTTTCTTATACGTCAGAGGAAGAGGAGGAGGCGACGTCTGAAGCAAGCGAAGAGGCTGCAAATGCCAGTCGATTGCTAGTGCTGGTCGTGGATGAGGCAAGCCTGATGTTGGACTCGACGGAGCCGCACCGCAACAGCCGCTTCCACGCCCTGCGCAGAGCTCTCGTGCGAGCCAACAACAGACTCCGACAGGCCGATCGAGGTGGCGGCATCTTTGCGGTGCTTGTGGACAGCAACCCCAGCGTCTACACCGACCTCAAGATTCGCGACTTCACTCCGCGGCCAGAGCCAAATCCTTCGTCGCGAAGCTTTATCCACGAGCAACAGATGATCTTATTCCCGCCGTTCGTACTGACACACACCAGGGACGTGTTTTGGCCGAATCCACAGACTACAAGGCGAGTATTGTCCAAGACGATGCCAAAAAGCAGTGGAACGCTCTGGTCTCAATGGGCCGGCCGCTGTGGAAAACGTTTATCGAGGAAAGCGCCTGGATCGGGAGGCAGCAACAAGAGCTCTCGGACTTGGCGGTGTCTAAACTGCTTCGGGGTTTTACCCAGGCGTCAAGGAAAATTACACCGAGGAAACGATGTTCGGCGTGATGGTTCTGTTGTGTCGGCTCGGATTGCGTCCACTGTCGAGCTCAGCTCTGTCGACACGAGCTGTGGCGGATTTCATGGGGACTCTGAACTACGTGACGTTCACGAACGACAACCATATCAGCAGCTACCCCTCGGAGCCTGTGCTGGCGTTCGGCGCGACGCGGCTGTGGTATCAGCTGGGGTCGACATCTCTGGAGAGGTTTCTTCTTCCCCGCTTCCATGAACTGCTAATGCAGCGAGTTGTGGACGTTGGTAACATCGGTGAAGTAGTTGCGCGTGTTTTCCTACTGCTAGCGATGGATGAAGCCATTTTCACATGTCGGTCGAAGGACTACGAACGCCAGAAGAAAGGGAACTTCATTTTCGCTGGCCAGTTTTGCACCGTGCGGCAGTTCCTCGACGTGCTTGACAAGCCACCACAGCAGAATGAATCGCACCCGATACTTCGGACGGACTCGAACTCGACGCCATCAGCTGGTCAGAAGGCAGCTTTCGAGGCATGGATGGAGAAATGGGAGGGGTGGAGTGTGGGCTTCAGCCACTTTGAGGATCTTCCCGAGGAGCCCACCGAGGAGACATTGTGGCTGTTGCTGGGTCGTCGCGCGGCTGGGGTGCTGCAGCGGAAACATAAAGAGACAGAGCTGGTGATTCCAATGTTTTCTAAGCGTGGTGGCGATGGCGTCGTTTCCTTTATCGTTGTGCAAATCGTAGACCGAGGGCAGGACTCGAGAGCGATGGAAGATACAATGCGGCGTGACACGATCCGATTGTACCTGCATCTGGAGGAGGGGCGAGTCCAGAACATCCCGCTCAGATGTACACGGTCGAAAACACTCGAGCCCAAAGACAAAAGCTGGATGATGGAGCTACAACACAAGGAAAGACGTTTGCGTTGCATCTCCGAGGCGTCTGCGAGTTGAGTAATTGTGGTGATGTTACGACAACTCCGTGGTCGTTTTTGAGCCTGGGAATATGGGCTTGGTTGAGAAGATCGTCAAGTCGGCTTGGTTGGACGTGACAGAACGGGTTTTGAGCGACCTATCGAGGCGGAAGGGAACGCGGTTCGAGAAACAATCGAAAGTGTTGAGCAAGGAAGATGTGGTGGAGAGTGTGATGAAATGCATCACGATTGTGCCTTCTGGAGCCCCAAGCGAAGAATAGGGCAGTTTACCAACACCGAGCGATGTTGAATAAACTTCAATCATTGAATGAGTTCGTCTTTGTTGTCAAAGGCACGCGTGATAAACAGGGTAAATTCTGCTTTACAAAGATTTGTTAACGCACTGAAGTCCGACGGTCTCCTAGTCCTCCAATCTCTTGCGTGCAACATCCGTCGGACACTACAAACAATCAAAACCTCAGCATCCCTGGTCCTACGTGAAGAACATGCAGTCCACGAGGTTCTGGTGCACGGCGGCGAAGTCGAAGCTGGAAGAGTCCGACACATTCGTGCTCATTGTCGACCCTGCATCTGACGAGCCTTCGTGCAGGAAAAACCGAGCGCGGCCGGCAGCCAGATGCGCGTAGTAGACCGGCGTGGCGAACGACACGGAGCGCGTGCAGCGCGAGAACGTATAGCCCAAGTGGTACGTTAGTCGCTGAAGCTCGTCGGCCGTCATTCGGTTCTCGTCGTGGAGCACGGTGTAGTGGCAGGGCACGCTCGTGCCTTGGATGCCGCTGTGGCCATACAGGAAGAAGTCGAACCGATGTGGATCGATGACGTTCGTGTCGATCACCGTACCGGGGACGACGTTGCCCTTGCGGTCGGCGTCGCGCTGGTTGACCGCGAAAGCGCGCATGTGGTGGCGCTTGTTGACCACAACGAACGTCACCGTTGGATTGTAATCTTCAGACAACATCTTGAACGCCCGACGGAGCGCTCGCATCTCGCTCTGCAGAATGTCGAAGAACCGACCTTCACTGACACCGTCGCGGTAGTAGATCACCCGCTCCGGTTGCCGGCTCGTACTCATGTAGAAGGACATGAAGAGCTCTCGCAGCATGTGCGGCAATCGCTGGAAGTCACTCGACGCCTTCTGTGCCGCTACGCGCGCAATGTACTTGGCAGAGTACGCGTCCATGCAGGCTGCAACCGAAGCGATTGATGGACGGGAACCCATACCCGAGCGCGGGTGAGAGACGTCAGCTCCAATGATAATCGTCGGGGCAGAGCTGACCAACGGCAGGGGCTCGCGCAGCACCGAGTTCTTCCCGTTCAGCTTCATGTTGATCTTCAAACAGACATTGGCACAGAAAGTTGGTTTGGTGTTGCGGACATTCGAGGCGACAATACATTGCGACGGGATCCCCAAGACAGTGTCTGACATCCGCTTGATCTGTCCGTATGAGAACGATCCCTTGTCTTGCTTAATCACTACAAGCAGCTGCGGCGGGCCGCTGCCGCGCATCTCCAACTCGCCAAAGCAGATCTTCATGAGCTCTTCCACGTCGCCGCCGCCGCGACTCGCTGACCGATCAATGATCGGCGGATTTCGAGACTGCATCACCAGTCCGCTCTTGGAGCCCATGTCCACTAAGTTCTCGACGAAGTTCTCGACGTCGTACTGGTTCACGTTGGCGTCTACCACAACACCCCAGTTGCGCAGTGTAGCGCCGCTCACGAAGCGTTTGTCCCGCAGGTTCCACTGCCCACCACTGGGTCGCTCCGACATGTTCGCATATTGAACGTCGGGTGGGTCGAGTACACGTGACTCGGTGATCTCCGGTTGGAAGGTGATCTTTACCCCAAATGCTGCCAAGTACGGGTCGTTCTCGAAGCCAGCTTGGTGGATCTGTTTAATGATGTTTTCACGGCGTACATGAGGCGGTTGGCTGGTCTGGCGGATAATCTCTGCAGTGTCGAGGTCGTTGATGTTGGGGCAGCGCTGACCTGGCGCCACCTGACACAATTCGATGGGCAACCAGGTCTCCCGACCAGCGTGTTTGCTACCCACATTGACAAGCGGCAGGTTCGGATACTGGAGTCGGATGTTGTGTTTGCGTAGAAAGTAGTCGGCCACCGACAGCGTCTCGCCCTTGATGTCCACCATGGTCCGGTCAGCTCGATCCGGACTGACGCCGAATATCGGCCGCTTTCGGTCGTTCCGGTGCGTCGGAGTCACCTCGAGCTTGCGAAATGCACGCGCCAGGCTTCTCATATCACGCTCAGAAAGGGTGTGCACGTCCCTCGCTGAGCGGACTTTGAGAGCCGCCATGGCCAGGGTCATGAGCTCGCCTGGCGCGTAAAACACCGTGGCTGCTTGGTCGACGTTCATCAGCAGTTTGCGGTCGCCAACGCGAATGGCCTGGTGGTAGCCCCAACACAACTCTTTGCCGCCTTTGAGCTCGTGCGTTTGTTTCATCGTGAAGAAATTGCGGCCAACGGAAATCAACCGCTGCGCTCCTAAGTGACGCGCCACCACATCCAAAGCCTGGAGAACCGGCATGACTTTCTCGTCAGGATCCTTGTAGTACGAAGTCAGGCTACCCACTTGGATGGTTTCTGCGAGTTTCATCTTGACGATGAAAGCGCGCGGTGGTCGTCGGTCTCTCTGATCGTTTGGTCTTCTTTGGTGGGGAGGTTGTTGAGGCGGTTGGGCCCCGTCGGTCGATGGAGGCGGCGGATTAACATCGTAGAAATCTCGGCTGTTCCACTCGAGCTTCGCAGGGGAAAACAGCGCTGACATGCCATCGTGAACGACGCGAGTGCCAGCGAATACTTCGGCGTATTGCTGAAGAGCTGCGTTAATCACCCGCCGCACTAAAGCACGGTGTAGAGGACGATCCGGCTGTTGCCGTCGAGGTTGCTGGGAATGCCCTTGGTCTTCTGGGAGCGGCGTTCGCTCGACGTCCACGTGGTATTTGAATATTTCACGCGGCGCTGCATCAAGAGAGATGCCGAAGTAGTTCACATGAACTTTCACCAACTTGCCGTCCTTCCCGAAGCCAGGACGGCGGCACAGCTTCGTCTCTTGCTGCAGATCTGGATCGTCCGACTTCACGTCCAGCGGGTCGACGCGGCCAGTCCAAAGCTCCTGCTTGCGAGGATCCATGACACAGTCTCCGATCTTTTCATACCCACAGCCATCGATGTCATCGACCCCAGAGCTTCGCTCACCACGACCGCCGTTGAAGCGGCCATTACCACGACCGTCGTAGCGTCCACCCTCCATTGTCACGACGACGATCTCCCCACCGTTGCCACCACCGTATCCCCCATATCCAACGCTGTTGCGATTATCGCCGCGACCTCCGTTGTTGTAGTTGCCGTTGGCCGATCGGTCACGCCGTCCACGTGAATTGTCATCATAACCAGCTCGGCCGGCGTTGTCGTTCTTGTCGTTATGGCTGTAGCTGCCACCGTATCCGCTTCCACGGTCGCGACTGCTGTACGCGCGATCCTGCTCGTAAGTGGCGCTGTAGCCGTAGTTTGAGCTCGCGTACGCAGAGCCCGCGCGGTCTCCAGAGCCCGACGACCGTCCATATCCACTATTGTTGTAGCCTCCGCGTGACCGATCATCGTAGTCACCACGACCACGACTGTTGTAGCCGGCTCCTCCATAACCCCCACCACTTGACGAAAAGCCTCTGTCTCCACTCGACGAGTAGCTCGGCTCCGCGCGACTGGATGAGTAACTTGCACCCGACAAGTAGCTTCTATCTCCACCACCAACGGAGTAGCGTCGGTCACCACCGCCGTAGCTGCTCTTGTCGTAGTCGTACGACCGACCAGACGAATAGCTGTAGTCGCCGCTGCTTTCGCTGCGCTTGGCATCTCCATACATTTGCTGACCGTACCCTCCCCGCCGCGCTGGTCGTAGTTGTAGTTTCTGCCGTCACCTCCACGGGAATTGTAGTCGTATCCGCCGTTGTAGCTCATCGAGGGGCAAGATTTTTTGTTGTGAGCTCCGGGGATCAAGCAGCTCAACGCGAAAGGGACTCAACTTGTTGCCGTTGAAGTGTGCGTCAATTCGGTGGGGCAGTTAGCACCGAAATGGACCAACTGCAACTGGGAGGCGACAAGGTCGCCACTTGCTACGCACGTAAGCTCGGAAAGAAAGCTTGGCAATGAAGCTGCAGGTATCTGTTTAGCATCAACTTCGTGAGTTTTCACCACTGTCACGATGCGACTTGTTCATCTTATCGGGCTCGCGCTGGTTGGCTCAATATCTTGTACGACTCAGGCGGAAGGTGTCGGATATTCCCTGCAAGTCTTCATTTGTTCGGGTCGGCACCGCGTCGTGTGGGACTGGAACGAAGGCGGTCGCACATCGAAGTATCTGGGACGAGTACTGCCGCAAGCGGAGAGAGAGAGAGACCTCTCGCTTCTCGGCGTCGACATCCCCTCATGTGCTGCCTACTGAACTCCCACAAATTAGCACATGAGCTCTGATGTGGATGGATAGAGCGACCGGAGCATTTGCTGCTCGTACAAACCGTTCAACGTTTGGCGTAGTTCCATCGGAAAAGTATTGCGGCGTGCTCCATCGACACACCCAGCGGCGCTAGGAACCTGTCCACCTGCCAAACGCAAACGGGGCTGAGCGCAGTTGAATAGGAACAAAGAGCATCTTGCTAACCGCTGGCACACAATCCATTTACAACCACGCCGACGCTTCCATTGCTGCTTGAAGGAGAAAAGGCTCAGCAGCAATTGGACTTTAACTGCTAAAAAATATGTGTTTTTAGGCGGGTTGATCTCGCTTTTGCTTTCTGCTTCGCCACTACAAGAAATGCTGATTGTCGTTCTCGTGTGTCGCTCGTACCCAGCCCTTCAGGCCCTGGAGGAGAATACCTACGCCATCTCCAACTACTTGGGTCCATCTCCAAATCTCGCACTAAGTGACGCCTGTGAATTCGGGTCAATCGCGCTTCTGGACTGGATTTGGAGTGTCAGTTCTGTTCTACCAACTGCCAGAACGTCATGGTGGTCGTTGCACAATTTCTTGCGGTCGGATCCGAATTATCACGAGTGGCAGTTCTCCAGCTCGTTGCAAGTTGCTGCTAGTCGAGATGATTTATCGATGGTGAAATGGCTCGTTCGCGCATTTCTCGGGTTGTGAAGCGCCTGCCAGGGTGTTGTACAAGGCTCAAGAGAATGGATTTTTACGTGTACTTTTCTTCCTGTGGGGGCATCGGTCTGGACGTCAGGGTCGTCTCCTGCATGGTGACGGGGGATACATCGAGGAGTGGGAATGCACCATCAACTTTGACATACATGAATGTTTTTGGAGAGTCAAGACGATAGAGAAGGCTTGCGAAAATGGGCAACTTGTTCAGTGTCTGAGCGAAGGAATGAGCCTTGATAGTGAGGCTCGAGAGATTGCAATCAGGCATTCTCTAACGATCGGAGATTTCGATCTGGCGGAACTTCTAGCACCCAGCGGTGGAAACATCTTGGATTATGGTGTTGGCTATCCACGGGTTGATGTGATTGAAGGCATGCTGAATGGCGGATACTCCCGGTTTGATAGTAAACTAGCAGCTTCAACGATCCCAAATCTGGCGCGCAGTGAACGTTGGCAGCTTGCCAGCAACCTTTTGCTGCTGCACGAGGTGGACACGTAGAAGTAATGGCATACTTGCGTGCTTGCAGATTGGATGGTAATGTTTCTGCTGCTGTAAAGCATGCCGTCAAAGGAGGACAAGCAGGCGCCGTCAAATGGCTGCTAGCAAACTATGCACGGAACTCATGTGATACTACATTGTTTCACGTGACCAAACAGGCTGCTGAGTTTGGTCATCTAGCTATTTTGAAAGGACTTCATGAATTGGAGTCTTCCCGACTTGCGAATAAAGCGGAAAAATGCGACGACGAAGGATTCCCGTGGTGGCCTCCAAGTTGTAACCTTATTTATCATGCTGTCAAAGGAGGACAGATTGAGGTGCTAAAGTGGCTACAAGCGAATTGCCCTTTAACGCGTGGGCCTGAAGCCATGGACGTGGCTGCGAGCAACGGAAACCTGGAGGTGGTCAAGTGACTGCATCGAAATGGCTTCAAGGCCGGTTGGTCGGCAATCAAATGCGCTGCTGCTAAGGGTCATTTTGATGTGGTTAAGTGGCTGCATTTGAAGTGTGACGATGACTTAGAACGAGCGGTAATGTACGCTGCGGCTGAAGGTGGTCATTTGACGGTGGTAAAGTGGCTGCATGATAATTTCCCGAAAACTCGAACACACCGAGCAATCGATGCAGCCGTGAAGAATAAACATCTTCGAGTCGTCGATTGGTTAGTGAAGCACTTTCCTGAATATCCGGTTGAGAGCGAATCCCTTAAGTATATGCCCCTTGTTAACACAAGCGACGTCGGAGATTTCGACAACGCGTTTGAGTTGCTGCTATGGCTTCACGTCCACGCAGACTACGTTTTCGCCACTCTATCGCTGGAATGTATGCGGTCGAGAGTCTCGCTCTACGCCGATCATTACTCGTGTCGCCTCATTTTGCACTGGTTGGACGAGAACTACAAACAGTCCTTGTAACGGACGTTTCGCGCCGTGATCGTGTCTGTCCTGGAATATCTGTTTGTTTAGAGAAGATAAAATCAACTCAGCTTGCTCGGGTGCTAAGGAGCGGGTGCAGAGCGATTTAACGAGGAGCAGGCATGATTCAAAGGGAAGATGGAGATAATCGCTGTACTTCCGAAGACCACCAACGTTTTCGAGATTTGGTACTTACGGCTATCGATGTTGAATGCGTTTTTGATCATGTAGTGGCTTTAGACCTTGCAGCTTGAGAAGTCGACTTGGGCGCTTGCTGGTAAATCGAAATCTGTATTGAGCGCAGCCTTTGCTGCTTAAGCGTTGGTTTCTGTTGGTTTCTGTTAGTTTCGCCTAGCTGCGCTTCTTTGGATATGCAGTGTGCCTTCGTGAGATCTGTACGATCTCACGGTCCGTTGCTTGTTGTTGTTGCTTGCTTGGATATGTCTGCTGGTACTTGCTGGAGTATCACTACACCGCCCTCCAAGCAGACTTATCCGTCATCGTAGGTGTGTCCGATGGCTGAGTTAGTTCTTGTGCTTGTTGCGTTGCTTCTTTGCTGGCTTTGTGCTGGAAGCAGTGTTACGGGCTTGTTTGTCACGGTGCGTCTTGATGTTCGACACGAAGCGAGTG
Source organism: Phytophthora quininea (assembly GCA_011947345.1). Classification (NCBI taxonomy): domain Eukaryota; phylum Oomycota; class Peronosporomycetes; order Peronosporales; family Peronosporaceae; genus Phytophthora; species Phytophthora quininea. The sequence continues at coordinate 427,010 of JAAVTG010000064.1, forward strand.
AGGTCGGCATCTTGCGCTTTGCTGATGTAGTCAAGTAGTTTTGCGGGAACGTCTTCGTGCATGGTCCGTACCGGCTCCCACGAGTCCTCGATATCCTCGAGCCCTTCCCAGCTCACGAGTAGCTCGAAAGTGTGCGTTGCGCTGCGTCGGTGTTCTTTGAATTCTTGAACAGTCAGGTAAATATCCTGGTTGGCGATATGCTCGAGTATTTCTTCACTCACCTCAAAGCTGCTGTCTGCGTAGAGTTTGAGACGTGATGGGTGTGCTTCACGTGCTTTTCCGTTGATAAGGTGTTCGATTAGGAAGGAATTGGCCTTAGCATCGATCACTTTGTAAGGGCCGATCCATGTCACTGAGAGTTTGTTGCGAGGTAGCTTAGAGTCGACACGTGACCATAGCACGTAGTCACCGACGTGAAAATTCACTGGTTGCACTCCACGTTGATGAGCTTTGTTGCGTTCGGTCTGCTGGGCTTTTGCGTTGGCAATGGTGTGATGCATCGAGGAAATTGAGCTGCGTAGTAGTTCCACTGATTTAGCAATGTCGATGCTGAGTGGTGCAGTGGTGAGAACATTGCTGCTGCTGGCACCTTCGTTGGCAACAATCTTGTTCAGCGGGTTTGTTGCTTTAACGCCGAGGAATACTTCGGCTGGTGCATGGTTGGCAAGTGATGCGACGGGGCTATGGTTGAGATTGGACTCAATCAAGGGCAACAGCACCGCCCATTTGTCTTGCGGTAACTTGAATTCCAGAAGCATCACTCGGAGAACCTGCAAAATATCCCTATTCAGTCGTTCAATACTCCCATTGATCCACGGGCAGTAAGCGACTGTGAAGGTTTGCTTCATTTGTGTTTTGTTGCAGAGCTCATCCAGTAGTTGGTTCTCGAAGTGTGTCGCGGAGTCGCTGATAAGTAGTTGAGGCATTCCATACCTCATGCCCCATTCAAGAATTGCTTTGGCTGCTGTAGAGGCATCCGGTGTTGAACACTCGATCAGTTCACAGAAGTGCGAGAAATCGTCTTTCAAGACGAGTAGATAGTTGCTAGTACCATTGCAGTCTCCAATGGATAGATAATCCATGTGCAGCGCGTCATTACGTTCACTCGAGCGGTAAATCTCGCCCCACGGTCTTGGTATTATCTTGCCACCCTTGACGTGGCAGCATAGCAGGCAATTTGAGCAGCATAGTCTCGCTTGCTGGTTAAGTTTTTCGATGTGGAAATGCTCCTTCAGGTGATTAATCATTACGTTAACGCCACGGTGGCCCATGATGCCGCAGTGGGCAATCACCATGATGCGTGTTATCAGTGCAGTGGCATCGGAAGTAATCCACAGTCGGTTGGCGTTGTCGCGCCATTCACCTGCAGCGGATTTGCTCAAGCTTGTGGGTGGCTTGTGCGTTGCATTTGCTTGTGCAGTGAGAATGTCCTCAACTGAAGGCCATTCAGTGTCAGGTTGAAGAGGACGTAGCGATGTCGGACTGGTGTCGCGCTGCTGCACGCGCTTCATCGGGCTGGTATCAGCTGTGGGTTTCATGCAAGCCCAGCGTGATGCCATGTCAGCCCAGACGTTTGCTTCTCCGGTAATGTGCTCGATTGTGTACCGCAACTCGTTCAATTTCAGGGTCCATCGCTGTAATTTCCCTCTAACGTGTTTCTTGATCTCCTCACCAGGTGCAAAGATGAATATGAGGTTGCGGTGGTCTGAATAGAGCCGAAACCCTTTCGACCTGATCAAGAGGTAGTCTAGATCCGTGGCTGCCTTGATTATTGGGTAAGCTTCCTTTTCCGACACGCTCCAGTGCAGGGCTGCGTCCTTGAAAGTGCCGCTCATGCAGTGTACCAAGCGGTGGTCCTGCTCCGTGATGTCCATTGTGGCGTTCCAGTTTGCAACCACGGTTAATATGATGCTCCAACCACTGTCGCTAGCGTCAGTGAACAGACACAGTTCATCTTCTTCATCGGGCGTTACTAGTATAGCTGTATCTGCCAGTAGCTGCTTCACAGCCGAGAAACTATCTTGTTCTGCATCTGTGAGAGTGACTAACAGCCTTGCTGCCACGCGTTTCGTACAACGCGTCCCCGAGAGTGCTGTTTGTAGTCGATTTTGTAGTGGTGCTGCAATTCTGGCAAAGTCAACCAGAGAATTGCGCATCCAGCCAGCTTGTCAAAGGAATTGCTGCAGTTCAGCTATCGTAGTCGGCTCCTTCATGTCAGTCAACGTTTTGATCTTGCTGGGATCGTAAGTGATGCCATCAGGTGTTATGATGCGTCCACACCACTTGGCGTTCAGAGTGTACAAGCAGATTTTGTTTAGTCCAAGAAAGAGACCGTGCTTGGCAAGAGTACGATAAACTTTGTCCAAGGTCACGAGAAATTCATCAATTGTGCCGGCGTAAATCAACAAGTCATCTATCCACGCGAGAACACTGTTATAGAGTAGTTCAGCTTCACGCAATATTTTCTCCACTGATTGCTGGAAGTGGATAGAGGAATCAACTGATCCCTGTTGAAGTCGTGTGGGAGTAAAAATGCCATCCTCCGTCATGTACGACTGAGACTCTTGACTCACTTGCGCCAGAGCCATTTGCCAGAAGCTCTTTATGAAGTCCACTGTCTGTTTGTGAGGCTTCTTCTTTGCATGCTGAAGGCGCGTGCTCAGGCTTGGCATTGAGCCTGCAAGCGGTTGAATTTTTTCATTGACGCGGCGAAAATCAACCGTTTGACGAAGCTCATGTGCTTTTCCCGGCTTGCGTACCGGTCGGGCTGGGCTAGCCCATCTGCTGGATTCATTGCGATGGACCCATCCATAGGACACTAAGTTGTCACTGAACTGCTTCATCCACTCGCGTTCATGTGGGGCGTAAGTTCGTGGTTTGCAGCGAACAGGCTCGGTGATGACATCTAGTAGTTCTTGCTTCCTGTCATGGGGAAACCCATTTGCGACAGCTTCATCGACCAGGTGCTGTAGCTTCTCAAGTATCACGCTTTTGTCAGGTGGCTCAAACTTCATGGGGGTAGCTGATTCAAATGGGTCGAAGTCAACAACTTCCCTATTGGCAAGAGAGTCGAATTGTTTGTCGACGTCAATACCCAATGCCTTTAGCGTCAGTGATCCAAGCAAGAATTCATCTTCATCCATCTCTGTGATAATGCATGACACGTTGCGCATTCTAACCTTTCCTGCTGGTGTTAGCAGCTCCAGGTTGAGTAGAATTGATTCTTCGCATCTGATTATGGCTCCACCAACCGCTTTGCCATCGATTGGCCTTGCGAGTTTTTGTGGGATCACATCCGGGCATGCTTGGCAGACTTCGTTGACCACAGTTCTTGGAATCACATTATGCTTGCTCCCGTTGTCGAGATGATATGGCATCATGGCTACGCCATTAAAGGCAACGTGCTTGAACGGGAGTTCTTCATCTACGTGAAGGAAACGCTTCATTTTTAAGGTTCGCTGGGCTTTCTCCGTTCCATGAATGCTTGCATAGCAGTTCTCTTCTGCTCTTCAGTAGCTGAAGGACAGTCGCTAACCCAGTGCGGGCCTTTACAATGCAGACATCCTTGAGCTGGAGCTGGATCTCGCGTCTTCCTCACTGTTCGTTCGGGTTTGTGTTCATTTCCTGAACGTGCATTTGCTGTTGATTCGTGCTTCTCATCATTTGGTGCTGGCTTTTGGCTTGGTTTTGATGAGGTTCTGTCCCTGCCTGCGCTGTACGTGTCGAAAGATTGCTGATTCTTCAGAGCTTCTGTCTTGATGACATCAAATAGGCAGGGTACATTGCTTTTGATCGAGGGATCAAGTTCCTGATGCAGCAGGACTTGTTCCTTCAGCAGAGGTGGATGGAGATTATCCGTCAGCAACTTGCACTTCAGCTTGTCGTTGCCTTCTAAAGTATCGCACAGACCGTTCTCTTCAATCAGTTCTTCAAAGCGATCAAAGTAGTTCAGAACGCGTGCCTTGACATCTCTTTGCCGTAGATCCATCCTCAAGTGCTGTTTCATGATTGCATGGATGTTGGGAAGTTGATCATTCACCATGCTGGAGATGATGGCCCTGATAGCTGCTACCAACTTCTGCTCGGTCATTTCGCTGACCGGGACCTTCAACTCGTAATCGCAGAAGGTCTTCAAGAGTCTCTTGTTGATGCTGTTGATGACAGGACGCATAGCCGTCGCTATCGTCTCGCCCAATTCTTGGCATCGAGCTCGGACTGCATCCTCATACATCTCTCGCTCTCGCTTCCATTTGACAAGAGCTTCGTGCGAAAAGCAGACTATCTCCGGCGGTTCAATCGCAGTCCAGAGCTTAGTCGTACTCTTCACTGTCGTGTCACCATCTTCTCCAGCGGTGTTGGCACGACTGCGTTTTGACTTGGGCTTGGCCATAGCCCAATGCTAGGCTAGATCTTGTGCACAGCTAAAGTTAACTTTGTAGTGGCTTTAGACCTTGCAGCTTGAGAAGTCGACTTGGGCGCTTGCTGGTAAATCGAAATCTGTATTGAGCGCAGCCTTTGCTGCTTAAGCGTTGGTTTCTGTTGGTTTCTGTTAGTTTCGCCTAGCTGCGCTTCTTTGGATATGCAGTGTGCCTTCGTGAGATCTGTACGATCTCACGGTCCGTTGCTTGTTGTTGTTGCTTGCTTGGATATGTCTGCTGGTACTTGCTGGAGTATCACTACAGATCAAGACTTTACGCTGGATTTATCTTCCTCGCCAAAGTTCTCTGCAGCCCAGTTGCTACATCGGGAATGGTACAGCTGCCGTCGCCCATAGCACTTGAAAACGGCTGTAGGTGACGGAAAGGATAGAGAACTTCAATTGGAGAGCCCGCGGGCAGGCACAACTGGCTTTGGTTCAGCCTTCTTCCTTTTCGAGCTCCTGCTTTCCATGTCAGCGTCGATTATTAAATAACTGCTGGAGTTCGAAGTACTCGCGATATCGAGTGGAGGTGGCCTTAGTGACGGTCACTACTCGTGTTCAAGAAGTTGAGGCGAGGGTGAGAGAGTTCAGGTCCCGTCGCAGATACCGACAAGTGAATGATGCGGAGTTCAACGACCGCTTGACGTTTTAATGGATTCGACAGTGTTCTGTTCGCACAATGCTGTCGGACTTGGCAGCTCACAATCGAAAATCCACGATGAGCTACAACAACTACGGCAACTACGGGAGCTACGACCGCGAGTACGACTCATCCCGCCGAGGCGCCCAAGACCAGTACGACTACAACCAGCGCGGTGGCTACAGACAACAAAGCTACCGGTATGGAGATGCCAGTCACGACTATCGTGGAGGGTATGGTGGCGATAGTTCCGACTACAACAATGGAGCCTATGGCTACTCGTCTAGTAGCTACAACGGCGGCTTCCCCATCGGCAGTGGTGATGGAGGGTACAACCGCGGCCACTCGAGCTACGGGAGTCAAGGAGGATATGGGCAATCATCGTCTGATGACTTTGGTCAACGCAGTGGTGGCCTCGGCGGCTACGGCTTGAGCCACGGCTACAATGTTGCTTCATCCGGTAGTTACGATGAAAGTCGTGGATACGGTGGCCGCAGTGGGGATGGACAAGCAAACAGCGGCAACTATGGCAGTGGTTCTCGTGGCTTTGGTAGAGACACAAATGGACACTCCAACTACGACAACAACTCGCGTGAGGAAAGAGGTTGCGGTGGAGGACGAAGTGTCGCGTCGACGCGTGAAGACAATCGGTTTGAGGACAGAAATGCTCGAAATTACAGCGGCGGGGGTGGCCACGACAGCCGGGGTGGCCAAGACAACCGCAACTACGGTGGTTCCGGCGCTAACCGCTACGGAGGAAATGGAGGAGGCGAACGAGATCGTCGCGGAAGTGATGACTCCAGCTATGGAGGAGGAGGCACCCGCTACCGCGGTGGTGGCGATCGGGGTCGTGGCCGTGGGTTTGGAGGTGGGGAGCGTGCTAGTCGCGGACAAGAAGGGCCTGGTGCCGGTGCAGTTTCCGGTTCCGGGTATGAAGACATTGGCGATGGTCATCTAGACCCGCGCGAACAAGACATTTGGAGCGGTCGAGTGGGTGTTCGTGATATCCAGACCGACGATGCTGATCTACAAGATGAAGTTCCGTTTTGCCGTCGTCCAGGCACTGCTCGAAGCGGCAAGACTGTCCAACTTCGAGTCAACTACTTCGGCATCTTGCTGGACTTGGCTCCACCGGAGATTTTCAAATACCACGTCGCAGTGGAGCGCTCACCCGATCCAAACCCTCGCTACGGTCCAAATGGGGGCGACGTCGAGATGACTGAGCCTCACGAGACTGGATCCCGTCCGTCGGAGAAGCATCCACCACGACCACTACCACGCTCGCTTGTGCGCAATGTCATTAACGCTGCGCTTCGCCAGTACGAAGACGCGTTCGGCGGGGTTCGTGTCGTTCACGATGGAATGGCGGGGCTTTTTGCGCCGAAGATGCTGCCCTGGAACTCGAAAGTCTTTACTGACGTGAACCCCGACGACTGCAACGTTGCAATCGATCGTACGAATCCAAGTAGTGGCGGCGATACGTCTCGCCGTGGCTTTCGCCCTCGATCGTTTGTAGTCGAAATCAAACTGGTTGAAACGATCGCTCTCTCGAGTTTGAAGGAGAGCTTCTTCAACCCCGACGTCAATGTGATGCCGATTCTACAGGCGCTCGACGTGGTGGCTCGCCATCTCGGCGCACAGCGTCTGATCACTGTTGGTCGAAACTTCTTTACGATGAAGAACGCTCATCCACTGAAAGGTGGCAAGGAGTTGTGTTGGGGGTATCACCAAGCACTGCGACTGGCAGATCACAAGCTGCTCATGAATGTCGACCAAGCCGCCACAGTGTTTTACGCGCCAGGCCCATTGATGCAGTTGACTGTGGCAGCTCTACGCGTGCGCAGCGCGAACGAAGTCCGAAGTCTGTCCGAACGAGACATGAGAGCGCTAGCGCGTGGGCTGCGTAAGATCGAAGTCGTGCCGACGCACCGCAAGGACCGCAAACGCGCGATCTTCGGCGTCAGCGCCCAGCCTGCGGATCAGACGATGGTGGACATCAAGGGCGAGACAATGTCGGTGGCAACGTACTTTGGCAACAAGTACAACGTTCGTCTACAATACCCAAATCTGCCCTTAGTGAACGTCGGCAACAAGCGGCCAGGCAAAGAGAACTGGCTGCCTATCGAGCTCTGTGAAGTGACTCCGGGGCAGCGCTGCGCGAACATCAACGACCTTGACACGGCCGAAATCATCCGCCAGACCAGTCAACCGCCGAAGACTCGCCAGGAAAACATTCTGGAGCAGGTCCGCCAAGCTGGATTCGAAAACGACCCCTTCTTGGCAGCGTTTGGCGTGAAGGTGGAGCAATGTCTTGAGTCGACGGAGGGACGAGTGATGGAGGCGCCGAACGTGCAGTATTACAACGTTTCGGAGCGTCCTTCAGGCGGACAGTGGAGTCTAAACGGCAAGCGGTTCGTGGAAGGCGTTCCAGTTCGCAACTGGGGTCTGGTCATTGTCGCGAATGTGAGCGAGCGCGAGGCTCGCAACTTCACGCAGAAGCTCAGCGACTTGGGCGATCAACGTGGACTGCCGTTCGAGGACAAGAACCCGATCGTCATTCATCAGGACCAGCACCGCGGTGCTCAAGTAGAAGAACTGATGCACATGTGTAACCAGGAGCTTGAGAGACGAAACCAAGGCCCGCCGCAGTTTGTGATGGTGATTCTCCCGGATAAACGGTCGTCGCTATACGGCGACGTGAAGCGCATGTCGGACACAGTGCTGGGTCTCCCCAGTCAGTGCATTGCGTCTGTCAATTTGCCACGAGCCAACCCCAGTTCTGTGCTAACGTTTGCCTAAAGATCAACATGAAACTCAACGGCAAGAACGCAATTTTGCGAGATCCGCTGCCGCTCATCGGCTCGTCACCCACGATTATCATCGGCGCGGATGTGGAGCACCCTCGTTCTGGCCAAGGCGCTCGCCCGTCGATCGCTGCTGTGGTGGCGTCTATGGATCGCTACTCGGCCCAATATGCCGCGCGTGTGGCGGCACAGAAAGCTGCCAACGACATTCAGCAGCTGCCCAACATGCTACGCGATCTCTTCTTGGCGTACTACGAGAGCACGAAACGCAAGCCCGAGCATGTGATCTACTACCGTGACGGTGTGAGCGAGGGGAGATTCCACGACATTTTGCAGACGGAGATGCGAGCACTGCGCAAGGCATTCAAGATGATCTCCGACGGCTACAACCCGCCAGTGACGTTCGTCGTGGTGAACAAGCACCACCATCTGCGGGCATTTACAGTCAACCCGCGAGATGCCGACCGAAAGGGCAACGTGATGCCGGGCACAGTGATCGACACTGGTGTGGTGAATCCCCATCGGTTCGACTTCTTCCTGTACGGCCACAGCGGCATCCAAGGCACCACCGTCCCCGCGCACTACACTGTCTTGCACGACGAGAACCAAATGGCGGCTGAAGACATCCAACGTCTTACGTACCACTTGGGGTATACGTTCTCGCGCTGCACACGCTCCGTGTCGTTCGTGACGCCAGTGTATTACGCGCATTTGGCCGCAGCGCGTGCTCGCTTCTTCTTGAACGAAGGCGGATCGGACGGTGCGTCGACGGTGGGCTCCTTCAACTCGAGCATGTCAAACTTCGAGTTCTCGGAGGTCCACTCGGGTGTCCTCAATCGAATGTTCTACACGTAAGTAGCGATGCAGGTAGTGCGATGCATTTGATGCAGAATTGAGTAGTGTTGAAAAATAAAAAGAGCTTACCTGAGCTCGAATGTTGGAGTTGGCCCATTCAAAGGACCGTGGAAAGAGTGAAAAACCGGCAGTAGTGCTGCGGTTGGCGAGCTAACTCAGTGCTGCTGAAAACCTGTTGGCACGTGATAGATATCGTCGGTCGGTCTGTTCGCTTTGCTGAGAGCGGCCAGGCGCATTGCCGGCGATTGAAATCCATCGATGTTATCGGCGCTTTTCATGGCTTCGTATGCGCAGGGAGCAACTATCGCGAGTAAGTTTTGTCGACACTTGCCCTCAACGGCTGCATCGACATCCATGACGCCAGCTTTCAACGCAGTCTCCCAATGCACTGTCCCGCACTGGACAGGCACCGCGGTGGCGTTGGCTGTTCACAACGCGATTTACCTCCCGGAGCCGAGACCACCAAAGCAACACCAAAGACCAAGATGAAGTTCTTCGCTCTCGCTCTCGCTGCGGTTTTCGCAGTCGCAGGAGTTGCCGCAGCTGACCAACCAGCTTTACGTGCACTGGCCGACGAGAATGCACCGGCCGAAGCTAACGCGCAACCGGCCCCGAAGGAAACTTCTGGTGGCGACAAGGAGCAGTACGGCTATCCGAACTACGGCTATCCTCGCTACGTCTACCCGCACTACAACTACGGCTACCCGCACTACGGATATGGATATCCGCACTACGGTGGCTACGGCGGCTATGGCGGCTATGGTGGTGGCTACGGCGGCTACCACTACTAAATCGGTTTGGCGTCGAGGACTGGGCAAGTGTACATGCGCTTGAGTCCTCTCGAGCCGAGCTCTTCTCCTCTGTCGCCTCGTCTTCTGCAGCAGTCTCACTCTCCGCGCCGCCTCCAGTCCGTATCGTTTTTGATTCCATTAGGGCAGGTAGCGCTTGTCGTTTTGAAATTCAAGGAATGCAATCAATGTTAACGCTAAATCCTACGTGTTTCAATTTGAGGAAGCAATTGTCTTACTCAGGTTCACATTCACACACATGAGCTTATTTCGACAAGGTAAGGATCTCGCAACAGTGCTGCGAGTTGGTGGTACTGCGGCAGCGCCATCGTATTTCGTATTTTGCTGAGTTTGAACTCGTTAACGGTGTAGGCACTACTGTAATGATCGCCTCGTCAATGCTGTAAAATGACAGATTCTACTTTGCTCGTTGTTAATTAACGCTACTCTTTTGAATTCGACGGTCTCCACATGAACGAGACGCGTAGTGAACAACCTCATTAAGCCGAAGCAAATCTCAACGGGTAAATGTGCCGGGATAAGTCGTTCTACGATTCGTTAGGCACAATCGTGATGCATTTCACCACAGCCTCCATCACATCTTCCCTGCTCAACACTTTCGATTGTTTCTCGAACCGCGTTCCCTTCCGCCTCGATAGGTCGCTCAAAACCCGTTCTGTCACGTCCAACCAAGCCGACTTGACGATCTTCTCCAACCAAGCCCATATTCCCAGGCTCAAAAACGACCACGGAGTTGTCGTAACATCACCACAATTACTCAACTCGCAGACGCCTCGGAGATGCAACGCGAACGTGTTTCCTTGTGCTGTAGCTCCATCATCCAGCTTTTGTCTTTGGGCTCGAGAGTTTTCGACCGTGTACGTCTGAGCGGGATGTTCTGGATTTGCCCCTCCTCCAGATGCAGGTACAATCGGATCGTGTCACGCCGCATTGTATCTTCCATCGCTCTTGAGTCCTGTCCTCGGTCTACGACTTGCACCAAGATACAGGAAACGACGCCATCGCCACCACGCTTAGAAAACATTGGAATCACCAACTCTGTCTCTTTATGTTTCCGCTGCAGCACCCCAGCCGCACGACGACCCAGCAACAGCCACAATGTCTCCTCGGTGGGCTCCTCGGGAAGATCCTCAAAGTGGCTGAAGCCCACACTCCACCCCTCCCATTTCTCCATCCATGCCTCGAAAGCTGCCTTCTGACCAGCTGAAGGCGTCGAGTTCGAGTCCGTCCGAAGTATCGGGTGCGATTCATTCTGCTGTGGTGGCTTGTCAAGCACATCGAGGAACTGCCGCACGGTGCAAAACTGGCCAGCGAAAATGAAGTTCCCTTTCTTCTGGCGTTCGTAGTCCTTCGACCGACATGTGAAAATGGTTTCATCCATCGCTAGCAGTAGGAAAATACGCGCAACTACTTCACCGATGTCGCCAACGTCCACAACTCGCTGCATTAGCATCTCCTGGAAGTGGGGCAGAAGAAACCTCTCCAGAGATGTCGACCCCACCTGATACCACAGCCGCGTCGCGCCGAACGCCAGCACAGGCTCCGAGGGGTAGCTGCTGATGTGGTTGTCGTTCGTGAACGTCACGTAGTTCAGAGTCCCCATGAAATCCGCCACAACTCGTGTCGACAGAGCTGAGCTCGACTGTGGACGCAATCCGAGCCGACACAACAGAGCCATCACGCCGAACATCGTTTCCTCGGTGTAATTTTCCTTGACGCCTGAGTAAAAGCCCCGAAGCAGTTTAGACACCGCCAAGTCCGAGAGCTCTTGTTGCTGCCTCCCGATCCAAGCGCTTTCCTCGATAAACGTTTTCCACAGCGGCCGGCCCATTGAGATCAGAGCGTTCCACTGCTTTTTGGCATCGTCTTGGACAACACTCGCCTTGTAGTCTGTGGGCTTCGGCCAAAACACGTCCCTGGAGTGTGTCAGTACGAACGGCGGGAATAAGATCATCTGTTGCTCGTGGATAAAGCTTCGCGACGAAGGATTTGGCTCTGGCCGCGGAGTGAAGTCGCGAATCTTGAGGTCGGTGTAGACGCTGGGGTTGCTGTCCACAAGCACCGCGAAGATGCCGCCCCCTCGATCGGCCCTTCGGAGTCTGTTGTTGGCTCGCACGAGAGCTCTGCGCAGGACGTGGAAGCGGCTGTTGCGGTGCGGCTCCGTCGAGTCCAACAACAGGCTTGCCTCATCCACGACCAGCACTAGCAATCGACTGGCATTTGCAGCCTCTTCTTCGCTTGCTTCAGACGTCGCCTCTTCCTCTTCATCTGACGTATAAGAAACCTCCACGGGCTTCGTTCGGTCGAGATTCTCAGCCACTTGCTGATCTGCCGCTTCTTCAGTGAACAAGTCGAGCCACTCGGTGCCCACCGCGTCCCAATTCGTGTCGGCGTAGTTGAATGCACGAAGTAGCCTCGTCTTCATTGACCACTCGCTGTAGGTCTCCTCGAAGAACCACTTGCACAGCGTCGGCGTAGCCAGAGGGAAGCCTGAAGCCTTCTCACTGCGAGCGCACAGGTACAGGAGCCGCATCTGCACTCTCGACGACTTGCCTGCTGCCAGTTTGGCGACCTCGTACAACATTCGACTCTTGCCGAACCCTGAGCTCTGCAATAACGTCCCGTACGGCGATATGTAGTCGGTCCAATTGAGCTTGTAGGCATTCCAGCATCGCTTCAGGTATCGGTGGAATTTGAGATGTGCGTCGCCGACGTATGGCGTGCTGAAGGCAGCGCGAAAGCCCTTCAGCTGTGCAGACTCGTGCGCTTTTGGAGGCCTCAGCATCTTGTTCACCTTGAACGCTGCGCGTCGAACGGCGAAGTCTACAGTTTTGATGTCCCTACGGTCCGTCAGACCATAATATGTACCAAGCTGAGCCATCAGGAAAACCACTTGGGAATCGATACTGCGCTCGCGTTCGGCCTCGCTCTTGCTGACATCCAGGAGATACTCTCGTGTCTTCGCTTGGGGAGACTGTCGCCCAGCTCCTCGTAGACCAAGCGGGACACCGTCGTCCTGAACCTGTCTTCCTCGCTGGTCATCGCACTTCAACTTGTGTTCCGACCGTCCCGTCGGTCGCACTATCCACTTCCGCCCTCTATTCGGAGCAGCTCATCCAGACACCAATCGAGCGGCTCCAAAGCTGCCAACTTGCTGTCGATCGGACCGCCATGTTCCAGCGCCGCGTGCTCGCCAGCGCCAACGCCGTAGAGCGTGTGGCTAGCAACCGCCAGATCCGCCGCAAGACGCGCCACCCGGCCAACCTGCGCGCGCTGCAGCGCCAGCCGCAGGATCCTGTGGAGGTGCCGCCGCTCAAGTTCGAGCCCACGTACAAGCCCGAGACCGTGAGCTTCAACGGCTGGTCGCCCGCCCCCGAGGCGCCGCTGCCCGGCCTGCCTTCCACGTGAAGCGCACGGCCGTGGGGCTTCAGCTGCCCGTGTACAGAGACTTCCGCAACGGCCGCACGCGCGTGCTGACCATCCTGCGGCGCTACAAGGGCGACGAGCAGCAGCTGGCCGACGAGCTGTCCAAGGTGTGCCAGGGCAAGCCCGTCAACATGCGTCCCGGCCGCCTGGAGGTCGTGGGCGACCACGCCAGCGACGTCCGCAAGTGGCTTGTGGGTCTCGGCTTCTAGGACATACGTAGAGACACAAGACACCAGTCAATAGACGACAAAAGGATGAGGAGTCGGGGGCGCTTGTGTGCATTTGGTTGCGATGGTTACAGGGAGTGCATGCCGTACACGTCGGCGACCACGTTGTTCAGGATGTCGGACACGCTGCGGTCCGAGCAGGCGACGAGGATCAGGTCTCTCTCGATGGGCAGGAAGTACGGGAATGTGCTGCGGTTCATCGAGATGTTGCAGAGCGTGGCGACGGTGATCCGAGCGGCTTCCGGCTGCAAAGTACAACACAAAGGTGAGGGAAGTTACAGTGATGTTGACACAGACAAATGGCCTTACCCTGCCAATGCATGAGATGAGAGCAGCGGACAGTCTCGCATACAGGTCGGGTGCTGTGCCATCCGAAGCTTAGTAGCATCGTCGTAGTCTGATAGACGAAAAAGCACCTCCAATATGGCGTCCCTCATTTCATGGTCGAGTTGATTCGCTTCGTCGTCGTCGTCAGGGCTGCGATAGTGCATCGAATGCGCAGCTTGAGCGCCGCCGACATGGGGAGACGATGTGGTGTGGCGCGTACCTTCCGGACTGACGTAGACGACGCCCATTCCGACCCCTGAAGGAAGACCATCGTTCTCCCAAGGTGCTGGCCATCGACTGTTCTCGTCTACATCGGTCTCGTCGTCTTCGTCGTCGTCGTCGTCCGCATCCATGTCGTAGTCGGCCTCGGTTGGGAAGCCGTGTGGGTTACCTGCTTGGTGCTGTTTCCGTTTGTGTTTGGCGAAATGGGGCAGGAATTCGAGTCGTGAACACCCCATCAGCGACACAATACGATCTAGCAAGGCAGGATCCTGGAGAGCTTCGCTTGATGAGAGGTGCTTCTTGATACTCACGTCACGACAGACATTGGCAAGCAGCTCACACGCGCGAAGTACCACAGAGCGACGCTGCTGTTTGAACTCGCGATCGACTAGAATTCGCCGTATCTCACGCAGTAAACACTCAAGCGGAAGCACTCGTTCTTTCTTCCACAATTGAGTACTGAGTTGGTATTGGGGATGCCATACCTCGAGTGCAGCAGGGGGTGCAGCGCCAAGAAGTCAAACCGCTTGGAGATGGCGCACAACGTGTCCAACACGTGATCACCGATCTCTACTGCAGCTCGTGACCGCCCGCCGCGGCAATTTCGGGCGTCGCTGCTGTTCACATAGCGGAGAGCCATGATGTAAACACACATAGCTCGTCGTGTGCAGCAATCGGCTTCTCGTTCTCGCCAATCATGGCCAAATTGCGCAGAATGTTCAGCACCACCAGTCCTCGCGAGTCCAAGAGCTCTCTCTCTCCGTCATCCACCGTCAGATTCAGCAGTCTCCGTCGGATCAACTGTTCCTCCTTCAAATCCCGTTCGTCGGGTAGCAATTTACACGCCACCAATTGTCGATACAGTGCGTCTAGTAGTCCAGGTACATTATCTACCAGCAATTCATTCTCGTTTGCGGTGGCATTGGCATTCGCATGTGCATTCGCCGTCGTGGACGTCCCCGAGTTGTGATGTTGCTGCTGCGCCGTCGCGTCAGTCGTCGAGTTGTCTCCGTACGACAGCACTGTCAGTAAATTCAGCGCCTTCTGTACTTCCCTGGGTATGTCCGAGTCCAGTGCCAACACAATTCCATGCAGCGTCCCCAGATGCGTCTGCATCTCTCTCTGACTCTTGAACCTCTTGGTGGCTCTTGGCAACGGCGTTCCTCCGGCGCCTCCCTGTGCATCCTGCAGATCTTGCATCGTCGCTACTGGGGCCGCTTCGTCCTCCGCTTCCTCTTCCGCTTGGCGCTTGATCCGCAACGCAGCCATCGATGTCTCGGACACGGGAGGTCCCTGCCAAAGAGCTGCTTCTCCTCGAAAGCGCGCAGGAATCGGTCGTAGTAGGCAGCCAATTGGTACGGCATCATCCCATCGATATTCATCACTTCGGGGCCCAGGATTTCGGCCCATAGCTGCCGCTGAGAGGCCACTCGGAAGCCTCCGCGAGCCACCACTTCTTCGTACAGCTTGAGCCAGTCGATGGCCGCTCCGTTGGGCGCCTTGGGCAGTCTCTGCAGGTGCACGCCCTCCCCGCGAGTGTCCACGAACTTGACCCAATCCCGGAGCGTGCTCTCGCGCGCCGCATCGCCGCGACAACTGAGCTGCAGCGCCAAGAGCGCCTCCTTCGCGGCCATCGTCGAATGAAATGTACCGAATGTGCGGTACAGTTGGCAAAAACTGGTTTTTGCTTCAAGTTGAAGCGACGTATTTCTGAGGTTAAGCCGCAACGGGATTGTGGGGCGCATTCTTGCTAATAGTAGCTGCTTTCTCGGTCCCAAGTGTTGAGACAGATCGCCATCATTAGGCAGTTGGTTGGCCATGAGCGAGTTCGGAGACGTGGCGACCATGTTCAGCTCCAAGCAGTCGGCTCGAATCCTGCGCCAGCACCGCGGAAGTCTCGACAACGACTCGACAGACTCGGACGTGGACAACATCAGTACGCAGAGCGCTCCTGCGGGTTCGTCCAGATCTGCTGCGATGCGCAGCAAGTCGCTGTCGATGGAAGAAGTGCAGCAGCAGTTGGCAGAGCTAGAGAATCATCCGACACCGACAAAGGAGGAGATCGACGAGCTGATGGCTCAGTATTCGGACTATTCAGACGAGTCAGAGGGTGGAGACTCGGAGGATGAGAGCAGCATTGATTCATCTTCTTCATTGTCTTCGGACGACCAAGAGACAGTCATCTTGAAAGTTCTGATCGTGGGGAACGCTCGTTGTGGGAAGACAAGCACAATTCGGAGATACACACAGGACGACTTCAACGACGAGTATGTGAGCACGATCGGCGCGGACTTCGTAGAGAAGATCATCGAGTACGACGACCAACTCACGATCAGCTTGCAGCTCTGGGATATCGCCGGACAGGACCGCTTTGCAAAGTTTACCAGAGGATACTTCCGTGAGGCGAGAGGGGCGGTGATTGTGTGCGACATCACACGAGCCAACACGATTGAAGCGGTGGAGAACTGGAAGGGTGAGATCGATACGTGCTGCAAGGATCTGAACGATGGCGCGGAGATTCCGGTGGTCATGGTCGCCAATAAGAGCGACCTGCTGATCAATCCGATGGATGCGCTGGACCTCGGTGTGAACATGCAAAAGTGTGTCGCCAAGAACAATATCATCGAGTGGTTCCGTGCTTCCGCAAAAGCGGGGAGCACGTTGACGAAGCTTCCAATGTCTTCTCGATCGGATGGTACGGGATTATCGCGCGGAGAAAGACAAAAGCGGCGAGAAAGCAACCGAGGAGGAGCATGAAGACCAGGAGCATATCATTCGTCTCTCACAGACGCCTCAGGGCTATAAAGCTGTGAAACAACAAGGCTTCGGATGCGACTGCAATTAGAAGCTGATTGATTTCTCTACGCCGAAGTCATCCAACGAAGCACCGCACGTGTGCGGTTTTTGCATCATTTTTTTAATCGAGCCATTTTTTGCCTTGCCTTCTGCGCTGGAATTTACTGGCGAGGGCGTTTACGACGCACTTCGGCAGCCAAAGTGGCAGTACTATGCAGAATTTCCTTTCCTTCCGACGGACGCTCAATGAAGTACGGGTCCAGGTCCACAGCAAAGCGGCGGATCTTCTGCGAGGCCTCGTCAATCTTTTCATCGGTAGTCAGAGCAAAGATCTCCACGAGCAGTGCTTCCACGCGCAGGTTTTCCAAATCAACCAGTCGATATTCGTCCTTCTCGTCCTCATTCTCCAACTAATAATTAAGCCAACACAATCATTAGCTGGCGATCCAACCAACGAGGCAAGTGATAAAAAAACCTACCGCCTTCATACGCGTAGCTTCAATGGTGATGCCATTAGGGAATTGCCATCGCGTACCGAGACGCATGTAGCGGTAGCTGTGCCTGCAAAAGGCAACAACGGTGAGCAAAGTATTGGTTAGCATGGAGGATATTATGCCATACCGAAACCCGAGCGTGCCCAGAAATGAACGGACGTTCTGGCCGACAGACACTGCGATCTGACTACGGAATGGCACGCCCAACGGAGTGCTCCCAACGTGCTCAGACATTTTCTTGCGCTCCCACCGTCCAATGTAGCGCAGCTCCCTGAAGCAGTAGACAATTAGCCCTGTAGTAAAATGGAGTACAAATCCATCTCCCACCACTTCTGTCCCCCGTCCGACGGCATCTCTACAGCCTCACCCTGGAACGTCGTGGACCCCGAGAACACGTGACGCGCGCGGATTTCATAGTGCGGTACGCCTATCAGAAAAAGATTGCAGCCGATTGCAGTTAAACTTCTTTTCCACGACGATAATCCCACAATCTGCTTCACCTTGGATGTACTGCGGGCACTTGTCGTCAAAGTTGTAGACATACTCCTTGAACGCAATGTCCTCCTACCAATAGTCGGTATACAGTCAGCACGAAGCGTCTTCGCAGTTAACTGGCCGTAGACCCAACACCTTGACCACGCTCTCACACAGTCCGCCTAGTCGCTCCACGAACGACGGGAAGTGCTTGATATTCTGCGCAGAGCCCATACAGTGTCAGTACTATCTCCAGCCTGCATCCAGCGCGTCGGCACGCACCACTTCCCCTGCAGCACGCACTCGAAGCACTTGCCTGCGCGCGACATGGCCGGCTCGGGAGATAGTAGTGTCGCCGCCGGTAATTGGTCCAAATTGCTCTTTTGTCTGATTCGCTGAAAATCAAATTGGGTGATTGGATTGGTGGAAAGTTGTGCTTACTGTGGGCCACATGCGCCGATCGGTCTCCATTAGCCTGCAAGACTTTCGAGCACGATGGCGTGGTCCCGCGTCAAGTTCCCCAACATGGCCGTGACCTTCATGGGCAAGAACGCGCGCACGCGGCTGCGCGACAACCAGTTCGTTTTCCGCGTGGAGCCGCACTACACCAAGCACGAGATCAAGGAGTACCTGACCAAGGTCTACGACCTGCCGGTCGCCAAGGTCAACACCATGAACTACGAAGGTGAGTGCCAACTGAGTGTCTGCAATAGTGGGTCTAAGCCTATGAGCTCTAACGTGGTGCTACTGCTGCTTGTTTTGCTAGGCAAATTTAAACGTGCATTCCGTGGTCGCTACGTGTACAAGGAGAAGGATTTCAAGAAGGCCATCGTGACCCTCAAGGAGTAACTTAGCGAGAGGAAGCCGCTGGATGCTGCAGCCGAAGGTGTGGCTGGTGGAGTTGATGAAACCACACGTAGATAAGCCTGGACGGCACAGAATCGAGCAGCTCACTTGTAACTTGGCTGCCTGGTCCTTGAACAAGTCCTGCCATCAGACAACCCCTCCTCACTCAATTTAACGAACGCTCGCACGCAGCGTGGACTGCTGCCCTCAATGGTATGCCTGGTGTACTAGTTGTACTGGGATTCTCCTTTAAGAAATTACCCTCCATGATGCGAAACCTATAGATCATCGACGGCAGCGGAAAAGGTGGCAGCTGCTCCCAAGGGCCTGCCTCAGTCGTCCCTGCAGTCTCTCTTCAGCAGCAACTCCCCTTCTTCTTCTCGCACTGTTTCCCTTAGTCCTGCTGGCTAACGTCCTCGAAGTTGTCGACCAGATCCGGGACCTCGTCGTCGTCGTCCTCAGCGGCGGCAGCAGCCTTGGCGTTCTTCTGGGCGGCCGTGTACGACTCGGCGATCTGCTTGAGGTTGGCGAGGTTGTCCGGGCCCAGCTGGTTGATGATGCCCGGCAGCAGCTCCTGCAGCGACTTGGTCTGGTTGTAGCCGCTGATGGCGTACGTGTTGGACGCGATCGAGGCCTGCACCTTGGGGCTCTGGAAGTGGATCACCTGGCCGTCCGCCTTGAAGAGGTTCACCTCCTCCACACCGGGGATGGGGGTCACGCCCAGCTTCTTGAGGGTGGCGCCCAGCTTCTTGTCGTCGGCCGTAGCCGTCTTGTGGGCGGCTTTGCGCTTTCGGCGCACCGTACCCTTGCCGCCCGTGCGGACGTCGCCGAACTTGGCCGCGAGGCGCTCGCGCGCGAGAGCAATAGCGTCAGCCATTTTCTGCAGTAGACGGCGACATGGTGAGTATCTGCAGCTCTGTTATGCTTCCCTGTGCTAGTATGCATCCCCGGTCAACGCACGGAGCCCTCACCTTGGAGTAAGTTTAGTAGACCAGGCCAAAAATGATGATAGCGATGCAGCGCCGAGCGTGCCGCTGTACTTGGCAATTGTATGCAACAGAGAGAGAATGGCAACCAATCGATCGGCTCGGCCCTACCCTCGCTGTTTTGGCCAATGTAAAAGACGGACCTCTATCATGCATATGTAGCCTGTACGATAGGTCGATGAACTTAGATTCTACTGCGTTGAAGCTTTATCCTCCATAAGCTGCGCGGAGCAAGCAAGTCAGCATGAGCAAACTCCACGCACCACGAAGTAACCTCCATGCAACGCACCTTGTTGATCTTCTCCAGATCGTTGGCCATCTTGCTGCTCTGCTTCTGCTTCTTCCGTCGCGCTTTCTCCTCCTTGTCGACCTCCGGGTCGGCGCTTCGGTCAGACAACCCTGCTGCTTTTCGCCGCCGACGCGTCTCCTCGTCGTCCTCACCATCGCTGTCGAACGCGGCGTCGCCCTGGTACTCGGCGTAGTCATCTGCTGCTGCAATCATCTTGGCCTCCTTTGCCTTCCGAGCCTGCTTTTCTTCCAGCCGCTTTTGCTTGTCCACCGCTCTTTGCAGCGCATCCTTCCAGGCATGCTCAGCGTCTTCCTCTTTTCTCCGCTCGGTCTCTTCCTTCTCAGTGATGGCCGCACTCAGGTTTGAAAAGTACCCAGCCTTCTTGACTGCATCTTTCTTAGCAGCATCAGCAGAGTCGTTATCTACGCGCTGGTCGATCGGGACGTACTCGCCCACATCGGGGAAAATGTCCTCGTCCTCGCCGTCCACAGTCATCTCAACGTCTGCAGAGGGAGCAGCAGAAGCAACAGCCACCTCTTCAACGAGCTTGACTTGCTCCTCCTTGTCTTCACCGTCGTCATGGCCCTCTGTTTTCCTCTTCTTCCGCAGCTTCTTGCCGATCTTTTGCTCGTCATCAGCTCCTTCACTCGGTCAATCAGCGCTTCGTCTAATACCCCACTGACCACTTCATCCGACGCAGGACAGTCCTCTTTACTCCGCTGCACACTCACCGGATTGCTCTCAACCTCATCTGCTGACAGATTGAACGTGTAGTACATTCGTCCCGGCAGAAACAGCTCCGATTTCTGCATCCGTTGGCGCACCGCAGTTTCCGGCGTGCTCTGACATGCGTGGAAGTACACCAACCTCCCCATCCGCGACTTAAACGTGAGCTTATTGTGCTCAACCTTCGTCTCTTCTTGTGCGCTCTCTAAATGTCTCTGTCGCTCCTGCTCCGTGGCAGTCAGCAGCTTCTGCTTCTTCTTCAGCTGGGCCAGCAGCGCATAGTCAAGTCCCTTGACCTGGTGCGCGTTTTGCTCTGCATCCACCACATCTTCCACTCCTCCTTTGCGTCTCTCGGCCGCTCGGTCTCTATACAAGGACTTGATCGGCTGCGGCTTGTGCTGTTCAGGCTCTTCTGTCGCGGCATTCTTAACCTTCTTGCTCTTCTTCTTGGGCTTCTTCGCCAGCTTCTTGATCTCCGCGAGGTCCGCCTCCGTCAGGTTCCTCTTGCCGCCGTAGCTCTTCGCTGAAGTCGACAGCATCTGCCGGAAGTCATCCTGGTCCATTTTCTATATGCTTTTATGAAGTTTTCATGAAGACCCGATGGATTTGTATCTTTCGACGAAAAGCCGCATAGAAATCCAAACTCATTCGGCCTTTTGACGCGGACGCAGAATGGCGGACTTGGAGCGCAACGACCAGTTCGGCTTCCTCTATGAGAACCGCGACCCGTGCAATGCCATCGCGCTGCTGCAGCTGGGCGTGACGCTCATCTCCTTCTTCTTCACGTACACGGTGTGGTGGTCGGGACTCTTCGGCGTCATCGTGGCTGCCATGGGCTACTACGGGTCGGTGCAGCCTGTCATCCAGAGCAAAGTCAGCTTCATCCAGTTCGTGCGTCGACGACCAATCTTTTATTTTAATTTTTTTTACTGACAAAGCGATCGTTGCAGTACTACTTTGGCAACTGCTTCATGTTGCTGCTGCAAGCCATTTCGGCGGTGGTGCTCTTCATCTTGGTCAGCGAGTGGGCGAACTTTGACGTCTGGGGATGGTTCGTCATCATCTTCGGCACGCTCTCGTTCGGTGTGCAGCTCTTCGTGACGGTAGGTCGGCTTTATTTCTTGGGTTGTTGTTGAGATGGTGAGCTGATGAAGGGTATTTTGAAACAGTATGTTGCGATTCAGCGCTCGCATGCATATCGGGCGGAGCTGATGCGCAATCCTCCACCGGCCGAGAACGTATACGGACCTAGCTCTGGAGGCACAGTGTACACCGCCATGGGCGCCGGATACAAGGCTCCGATGGCGCAGATCAAGACCATTTAAGCTCGACTTGAATGTCAGATTGACAGTATGCACACCATGAGTCTCATTAACAGCTTTACATAAAGAGGTAGCTTGTCACAATATGCTGTCTGTAGTCACGACGAAGATGACAACTTTCCTGGTTGTAGGAATTTACTGCAGCTTCGCCTCCGCTTGTGCCGCCAAGAAGACCTTGTAGTACTCATACTTGGGGTGAGCTTTCAACTCGGTGGCCGACAAGTTGTCCAGGTGAAGCCTCTTCTTGACGTCTTTGAGAGCATCACCGGTCAATTTACTCAGCCCCAGCGCATTGAAGACGTAGGCGGAAGACTTGTCTTTCCGAATCCAACTCTCCACCTTCGACGTTGTGTGTGCAGCATCGAGTTTTGCCACGACAGTCTTCAGCGACGACAAGCCTCCACCTCTCTCCTTGCTACCGAAAGTCGGTGTCAGCTCGCAATAATCTTCAGTCTACAACGGTGTGGGGTGACGCCATTTCACAAGTAGCGAGGAAAACAACCACCACAACTAGCCAAGTATTGTGTCGCTGCATGTTCTTGATGAGGATGACAATGGAGACGAAGAAATGGTGTGGCAAGTTTGATAGGCATGTCAAATCCCACGGTGCAACACTGACACATTGCAGCCTGCGATCTTGTCGTAATACAGAATAGGCGGCTGAATAAGAGATTTATCCTGGATGTTCACAGCACCACGAGCAAAACATGGCTGTATTCCTGCCGTTTGTACTGACACACACCAGGGACGTGTTTTGGCCGAAACCAGCAGACTACAAGGCGAGTGTTGTCCAAGACGATGCCAAAAGCAGTGGAACGCTCTGGTCTCAATGGGCCGGCCGGTGTGGAAAACGTTTGTCGAGGAAAGCGCCTGGATTGGGAGGCAGCAACAAGAGCTCTCGGACTTGGCGGTGTCTAAACTGCTTCGGGGTTTTACCCAGGCGTCAAGGAAAATTACACCGAGGAAACGATGTTCGGCGTGATGGTTCTGTTGTGTCGGCTCGGATTGCGTCCACAGTTGTGGACCGTGGGCAGGACTCTAGCGATGGAAGATACAATATTATTTGAGCATTCTTGCATCTGGATGAGGAGTCGAGCTTGGAACATCCCGCTCAGATGAACATAAGAAAATATCTCCGCTAGGCGCGTGATTGTGGTGTGGAGCGCGACAACAACTCCGTGGTGATTTTTGATTCTGGGAATATCGAATAGTCTGGAGAATAGTATCCAGTCGTCTTGGTTGGACGCAGAGCACTTTAACGAGGCGATTCAAGCAGCAAATAGGTAGGAGAAGTCGTGGAGAAAAATGCATCACGATTGTGCCTTCTGAAAACCAAGCGAAATCGGTGGTTTGAATGTTGCCGTATGAAATCGATCGCACAAATTCGTGTGAACGGTTCTCACACTTCTGAGCCACTTTTCTGGCGGCAGCAGCGACAACATCTTGATATTGTCATTGTTCATTATTCACAACTTGCCGCACTTCACGCGTTTCAGCATGTGCACCTTTGCGTTTTGGGATTTTTTCCCCAAGTCTTCTCACTTTCTGTATAGCGTTGATTGGGACGAAGCGAACAATTCAGAGTTGGTGTAGGATGTGGCTGCCAATTCAGCCACAAGCCGAAAAGAAGGTATTGGTGTTGACGATGTGTCTTCCGGTTGCCAGCGCAATCTGAGCTGAATACGATGAGTTGAATCGCATTTTGCTGGGCTCGCTGCATCACGTTCAACGTCGTTGGGTTTTCAACGCAGTTTCCCATGGCACTTCTCCCCGAAATGCACTCGACAGAACTGGACCTGCTTCTCTCCGCAGTTTTAATCTCCGCCATAACGCAATTCGCTTCCAAGAGCAACAAGCGGCAAGGTCTCCGAGGCAACTCCAAGGTCAAGATGAAGATCTCCGCTCTCGCTCTCGCTACGGTTCTCACGACTGCAAGCGTCGCTGCCGACCCGCACGCTCTGCGCGCTCTGGCCGATGCGAATGCTCCGCCTGCGGGAGGCGTTGAAGACAATGCGCAGCCGCCCGCTGGTGCCCCGACGGAAGGTGACAAGGAGCATTGGGGCTGGGGAGGCGGCTGGGGCCGTCCTGGCTGGGGCTGGGGAGGCTGGGGCTGGGGCCGTCCCGGTTGGGGCTGGGGCTGGGGACGTCCTGGCTGGGGCTGGTAAGCATTCGGACTGCAGTCCTCAACTCTTCCGCTCTCGCCTGCTGTCCCAGCAGTTTTTGATCCCTATAGGGGCGAATAGCGCTGCCTGCATTGATTGAAATCCAAGCAACTTGCCCTTGCCAACGTCGTTGCCCCAAGTGTGTCAATTGCCAGCAACTTCAACTTGCCCAAAAATGACCTAAATTTTGCACATGATCCAAACCTTGACTTCCGGGTAGTCATATCGACTTCCCAGCGCCAAAGTGGCTCAAAATTGGCGATGTACTTACCTAGAAGTCACGGTAGTCACATGACGACCTAGAAGTCACGCCGTGTAGCCAGTCATTTGGCTCGCTCGGATTCACTCGCTGTTTGTATGCTCAGCTCCATGTATCTTGCGTTTTGAATGCACCCTCCGGGTGTTGCCCTCCGCCTTGCTCGCCATTTCTTCTTTGGGACAAAATCGAGAGAAGATGGTGTCGCTCAAGCTGCAGAAGCGTCTCGCCGCGTCCGTGCTCAAGTGCGGCAAGCGCAAGATCTGGCTGGACCCGAACGAGTCCAACGAGATCGCGCTGGCCAACTCGCGCCAGAACATCCGCAAGCTCGTCAAGGATGGCTTCGTCATCAAGAAGCCGCAAGTGATCCACTCGCGCGCGCGCTTCACCAAGCGCAACGAGGCCAAGCGCAAGGGCCGCCACACGGGCATCGGTAAGCGTCGCGGTACGGCCAACGCGCGTCTGCCCTTCAAGGTGATCTGGATGCGCCGCATTCGCGTGCTGCGTCGTCTGCTCCGCAAGTACCGCGACGCCAAGAAGATCGACAAGCACATCTACCACGAGCTGTATATGCGCAGCAAGGGTAACCAGTTCAAGAACAAGCGCGTGCTCATGGAGACCATCCACAAGATGAAGGCCGAGCGCCACCGCGAGAAGACGCTGAAGGAGCAGTCGGAGGCCCGCAAGGAGAAGGCCAAGTCGGCCCGCGACCGCAAGGCCAAGAAGGCCGCCGCCGCCCCTGTTGCTGAGAAGAAGTAAGCGGTCGCTTCGCTCTAGGTCGCCCAGGAAGGAAATACAATTCTTCGCGCAAGATGCCTCGACATCTTTTGTCCCACCGAGACGTTAAATTTGTTGTCGTTGCTTGTCGTGTATGCACTGCCAGTACAGAGTGATCATAAGGACAGGGACATCGTTGGCGAGCAGCAACTCAACCTGCGGCAGTCGTTTCCTTAATGCATGCTGTTTGATAGTATTGATGACTACCAAACAACATATTCGCTGGTTTGCCGCACACCGCGAGGATGGCGACGACGGACGCCGCGGAGACGTCTCTCTCGAAGGCCAAGCTGCACGAGGTGTGTGCCCTGCGCCGTCGCCTTAACACGCTCAGTATCTAGTGGCTCATTTGTATCCCTATCTCACCCGCTGCAGGCGTTCGACGTGCTGCCCAGCCTCATCGACGTGCTCAAGGACGTCCTGTCGGCTAGCTCCGACCACGAGACGATGCGCATCGGAGACGTCTCGGCGTCGGTACGAACGCTCTTCATCGACTCAATAATCTCGCCCCTGCCAAGAACGCTGCCCTGCGAGACGCTAATTTTTTGATTTCGATGATCGATAGGCTGTATTGGTCAAGGAGAAATATTCGCAGGCGCTGGAAGTGCTGCGCTCGTTGCCGGGCATCGACACTTCGCTGGAGAAGCAGGAAACAGCCATCGCAGATGCGAAGGCGGAGCTCAAGCGCATTTCGTACGTTACGCGGTGGCGGAGTCTCGCCTTGCGACGCTACCGTTTGAATTAACTTGCTTGTGCTTATTCCAGCGACGTGGTGGAGCTGTACAGCAACACACTTTACCGAGGAACGGACGAGCCTCGGGCGGAGATCAACGACGCCTTCTCTCGCAAGAGTCTCTTGAAGTGAACACAGTAACATATGCAGACACAACGGCGGAAGAAACACCTTCCATGGCATTTAAATTGCAGAGCTGCTCTGCATCTTGTATTTCTTTTAGAGATTTCCTCGCTCAGTAGAGACCAAAGAAGCTCAGAAACTTCTTGGAGAACTCCACACCAAGGAAGCACGCGGCGTTGGCAGGGAACGCGCGTGCCATGGCGGGACCCACGCCGTTGAAGAGTGCGCCAGGGCCTTCCTGCTTCATGAGCACTTGGAAGCAGTGGACGATGCCGCGGTACGTTCCCTCCGGCGCTGTTTGGATACGAGACTTGATGACATCGGGCGGGATGGCGATGACCCAGTTGATAATACCAGCAAAGCCACCGGCAACAAACACGCGGAAGGCGTTCAGGTCCGACGGGTCCTTCCCCTTGGGCGTCAAGCCCCGTTTGATCGCCTCAAAGCCGCCAAAGTAGCCAACAGACCCAGGGACGTCTCGCAGAAGCGTGGCTTCCCAGCCGCGGAAGATGCTGGAGATGCCACCCGTCCTGTACAGCTTCTTAGCGCAGTCAATCATGCCGTCGTAGAGCTTGGGCTCGCCGCGCTCCACCGCCTGAGCCTGGATCTGCAGCAAGCACTTGATGCGCTCACCCGGAGCCATTACCACAGTGGCTGGGATGGCCGAGAACCCGCCGGCAAACATGATCTGGCCCATAGACAGCGGCGCAGTCGGCGACTGCCCTGATGTCTTAATCTGCAGACATATAAATGAGGTTAGCATTGTCATTCGAGTCCCATCAGACCACCAGAACGGACAAAACCTTACCGCAATGAGCTTGCCCATGTCGTAGCCCCAGAAGCACGTGGCGAAGATGGGGTGACGCCCACCAGCGGCGCCGACATGCCGCGGTACAGCCCACGGAACTGTGACCAGCAACAAATCCTCGTTAGTCTAAGATCTGTCTTCGATTGTGCCAATGTGGCCGTACCCCGTCCTTGGCGACCATCTTGCGGGCGCAGTCCAGCGCATTGGCGTACATGGGCGGCTGGCCAGGCTCCGGCTTGGCCTGCGTCTGCATGTTGACCTTGATGAGGTCCAGCGGATGGCCCGTGGCCACCAGACACATACCTGCACACGGACGTTAAACCAGAGGAGCCTGTCAGTGTCCCATTTTAATCGCCTCACATAGACTAGGAGAGCGACGTACCGCCGAAGCCGCCAGTCACGAAGGACACGACGCCAGAAGTCGCTGCAGAAAGTAAGGGGGAGGCCGCAGAGATAGTAACAAGGATCTTAGTCCAGCGATACGACGGGGTTGATGTTGCTGTTGCTGGGGACGTACGCTTGTTGGTGGCAGCATCGTCGCTCATGATTAAGTGGAGACGATAAGGGGGTCTAGCGAGGTGTCCTGAGGCTGGAGGAAGTGCCGGGGACGCTGCACGTTGGGGAGTGCGGCGGGAACCGCCGTTTACGTGAGACCTGAAGCTGAAGGGGCTGCGCTTCAAGTTGCATCGTTCACTTGCCGTTTGTATGGGCCGAAAAATTGCGTTTTACATCTCGACTTGAGTATGCCGCTGAAATGCAAGTTTTTCGGCCAGCTTCAACGGATCCAGTGACGTCGACGCGACGGCGCCGATGCTCGTGCTCGTCCAATACGAGCTATTGGACGAGTGTCCGCAGCATTCGGCAAAGGGAGCGCAATGTGGCAGGCAGATGTTTCCGTCGGCGCGCAAGGAGCGATGTCACGCTGTGGAAGATCTGCCTCTGGGCCGCTAGACGATCTAAGGAGGGATTGGAGGCGTCTTGGCCGCCGGAGACTGCTGCGTCGATGCGCCACAAAGTCCATTATCGAGGCACCGGAGAACGGGGAGATCTCTGGTGGAGTCAGGATGGCTTTCAAGGTCTCCTGGACGCGATTCATCAGTGCGCCAACACCAGGAAAGTGGCACGGTGAATCGCATCAATCCGTCAAGGAAGATAGTCCGCCGTTTACCTACTAGTACATCCAAGTTTGTCACTGGGATCGTGCCTCACGCCGCACCAACGCACATTCCAATTTGCCTGCCACCGCACAAGTAACAACACAAGCACCTCGCCAAGTGATACCATGAAGTTTGCTGCACTCGCCGTCACCGCCCTCGCTGCTGCCGCTGATGTCGCTGATGTCGCTGCTGCTGAGGACGTGAATTCGAGCCCGGGGCTACGGACGCTGGCGGGAACGAACGTGGCTGCGCCGAATATGGCGTCGGCTCCGCTGCTGGGGCCGCCGAGATCGTGAACAAGGACGGCAAGAAGGAGCAATGGGGCGGCTGGGGTCGGGGCTACGGCGGATATGAAGGCTACGGCGGATATGAAGGCTACGGCTGGGGAGGTCCGTGGGAGGCTACGGTTGGGGCGGCTACGGTGGCTGGGGAGGCTACGGCCGCTGGGGATACGGCTGGTAGAGCTGTGAATTGGCCCAGGTCGAGTCGACGGACTCCTGACTCCCAGTGGTAAAACGATCACCACGGTCTCAATAAATAAAATCAGCGCATTCAACTCGTTCGGAGAGATAGCGCTTTCCTTTAAGACTATGAGGTGCTTTCGTTAACTGTTTTCTCATTGATGTTTTCGCTGGCGTGAGTTTTCGCCTCGTCAATACTACCAAACAGCATATTTGTTATTTTGCCGCGATGGCGACGACGGACGCCGCGAAGGCCAAGCTGCACGAGGTGTGTGCCCTGCGCCGTCGCCTTAACACGCTCAGTATCTAGTGGCTCATTTGTATCCCTATCTCACCCGCTGCAGGCGTTCGACGTGCTGCCCAGCCTCATCGACGTGCTCAAGGACGTCCTGTCGGCTAGCTCCGACCACGAGACGATGCGCATCGGAGACGTCTCGGCGTCGGTACGAGCGCTATAATTTCGCCCCCTGCTAACTTTATTTAATCATCGAGAGTAGACGATTGTTTAGGCGAAAGTCAACCGATTCGGCTTTTAGGCCCGTCGCCGCCAATTCGCAAGCTCTACCAGCCGTATCCCCAGCGGCCGTAGCCTCCCAGCCACCGTAGCCGCCCCAACCGTAGCCTCCCCACGGACCTCCCCAGCCGTAGCCTTCATATCCGCCGTAGCCTTCATATCCGCCGTAGCCCCGACCCCAGCCGCCCCATTGCTCCTTCTTGCCGTCCTTGTTCACGATCTCGGCGGCCCCAGCAGCGGGAGCCGACGCCATATTCGGCGCAGCCACGTTCGTTCCCGCCAGCGTCCGTAGCCCCGGGCTCGAATTCACGTCCTCAGCAGCAGCGACATCAGCGACATCAGCGGCAGCAGCGAGGGCGGTGACGGCGAGTGCAGCAAACTTCATGGTATCACTTGGCGAGGTGCTTGTGTTGTTACTTGTGCGGTGGCAGGCAAATTGCAATGTGAGCTGATGCGGCGTGAGGCAAGATCCCGACAGCATCTGACGAAGGTCAAACATTCCTTGGCGGATTGAAGCAATTCATCGTGCCGCCTTCCAGGTCGTTGCCGCACTCGGCGCACTGATGGAGGGCGATATTTAGTGATCTCCGTGACGACGACATCATGTTTGGGGCTGCGGATGATGCACCGCAAGTTGCAGGCCTGCATTGAAGCTACAGTAGCTTGAGCTCGCTGAGCGGCGTGTGATCTGTTAGACAATCGGAGGCTGCTTCGCGAGTGATGGCACCAAGTTGGTTGCCATTGCCATTGCTTCCGAAGCATGCTTTCACCAGCCAACGAAGCAGTTCGATGCCTTCAGTGACCGAACATCCGGCCAGGGAGTGCCTTGCCCAGCCAGAAATACTGCCGTCCAGTTCCAGCGGCTAGTGGTCATCGCCGCCGAACGGATAGTGACCACAGGCCCAGCGCATGCATGGCTCCGACGTGAATGACCGACCGACTTGACTGTTGACAATTGAGGTGACTGGCCCTGGGCGCACCGGTCCTGCTCGGCAGCAGCTCGGGCAGTGAATGCGCTGCCTGGTCGTCCACAAGCCGAGGGCATACAAACCACAAGTGCAATCGGCGCGTCCTCTCGTGCTCAATCAGACCGCGCGGCGCTCAACAACTCGGGATTTGTATGCGCCTGCAATTGGCTCGAGAGTTTCTTTGCCCTCTCACTTTCCTTTTCTCGGGGCCATGCTACAGCCATTGCTGAATTTGCTGGCTAGCGCGCAGGTGCTTTCTGGCGAGCGAACAAGAAGAGGCAGCGGCAGCTCTCGACTCGGAGAGCGTCGTCGGTCGGCCAGTTCTCCACACCTCGCAGCCTAGCGCACCGGTATCCCCTCTCCACTCCGTCCTAGCGTTCGTACGGACAGACAGACAGACAGACCCCCATTCCCATTCCATCTTGAAGCGTTGTGCGTCTTGTGCCACGTCGCTACCCCGAGCTTCGACGTCAACTCAGTATCCCCTCCGATCCGCCATGGACGTGCGTGTAGACACCATGCCAGTCACCCAGACCTCCAAGAAGCGCAAGGCCCTCTTCAGCTCCCCAGCCGTTCGCGCGTCCGCCGCGCCGGCCTCGCCGTCGCCCTCCGCCGACAGCGTCAACCTGTCGGCGGCTCTGACGGCGCTCAAGGTCTCGCTCAAGCGCGACTTTGGCGACTGCTTCGCGCCGCCCACCACACCGGTCGTGTCGCCGGCCCACAGCATGAACAAGCGCGCGCTTCGACTTTGACGAGGCCGAGCCTGAAGAACCCGAAGAGCCGCAGAGCTCGACCGCCTCCCCCGCCCAAGCAAGTCAACGCGCTGCTGGCAGTCAGCAACCGCATCAAGTTCGAGCTGGAGAAGCGCCGCCGTCGCGACCGAGAGCGCGCGCAGCGTCCGCGCAGACGGAAACAGCTGAGCTACTTTGCCATCGTCGGGGCTTTCCAACGCGCAGCGCTCGAGCGCAACGTCGCCGTGCAGGTAGAGTGCGTCGTGGAGGCCTCCAGCGAGTGAGACGCTGCCGTTGACCGTGTCTTGTTCGAGACTTGTTTGCTGCTTGCTTTTTCCCCCATCCAGGACGCTATTACCCCGCCGGACGCTGCCGCATTTTGAGCTATCTATTCGAGCCACATCCAGTCTTGTGCAAATAACTATCGTACCAATAAACAGCTACATTACCTTCCGTACACGTAGTGGTGTCCTTCCCAGCACGCAGGTCCATTGCGCCGGCTGCACCATTAGCACATCCATCCATCATGTCGACGATTGTCATTACTTTTTGGTGGGACACTGGCATGTAGCACAGATCGCAAGTCTAAGCCCGTGTCCTCGTCGCGGGACGAAACCGCGCCCTGGACTCGCGGAACCGCCTGGCGAAGCAGCACAGCAAACGCACCGGCACAGCCGAACTGTCCATTGCAGCGTCGTGAGGAAAATGGTGCTGCATCGTTCATACAAATTTCAAAGTGAAACGGCCGTCGCTGCGATTGGCGGAAAATACGGTGCAACAGAGACTTGAACACGGCCATCCATTCCCAAGGGCGTGTCAACCGCAGCAGCACCATGAGCGCCGTCGTCGCTGAGGCCGAGACGCGCACGCAGAGCTACCTGCCGCAGATCAATGCTGCCGATACGCAGACGCTGACGTCGCTGGACGCACTCGCGCAGGAGCTGCCGAGATTCCGCCAGATCAAGGGCAAGGTGCGCGACGTGTACCTGTTCGAGGATCGCGTGCTGCTCGTGTCCACGGACCGCCAGTCGGCGTTCGACCGCGCGCTGGCCTCGGTGCCGTTCAAGGGCCGCGTGCTGACGCTCACCAGCGTCTGGTGGTTCGAGCAGACCAAGAGCATCGTGGCCAACCACCTGCTGGGCGTGCCACACCCGTCCGCCATGCTCTGCAAGAAGTGCACCGTCTTCCCCGTCGAGTTCGTCGTGCGCGGCTACATCACCGGCTCGACCAGCACCAGCATGTGGACCAACTACAAGAGCGGCAGTCGCGACTTCTGCGGCCACAAGCTGCCCGACGGCTTCGTACAGCACCAGAAGCTGCCGCAGAACCTCGTGACGCCCACCACCAAGGACGACGAGCACGACGAGCTCATCTCGGGCATTGAGATCGTCCGTAGCGGACGCATGACCCAGCAGCAGTGGGACTACTGCGAGAAGAAGACGCTGGAGCTGTTTGCCTTCGGACAGGAACAGGCTGCCAAGCGCGGCCTCATCCTGGTCGACACTAAGTACGAGTTCGGCATCGACGACGCCACGGGCGAGATTATGCTCATCGACGAGATCCACACCCCGGACTCGAGTCGCTACTGGCTCGCCAACTCGTACGACGAGCGCATGGCTGCCGGCCAGTCGCCCGAGAACATCGACAAAGAGTTTCTCCGTCTCTGGTTCAAGGAGCACTGCGACCCGTACAATGACGAGGTGCTGCCGGAGGCCCGAAGGAGCTGGTCAGTGAGCTGTCGCGCCGCTACATCCTGCTCTACGAGCTCATTACCGGCTCCAAGTTTGAGTTCCCAGCGGCTGACGAGAAGACTCTGGCCGAGAGCGTGCGCAGCGCCCTGCTGTCCAAATAAACGCGCGTAGAGCTCAAGACGAGTCTGCCGGTCTCCCCGTAGATCAATACATGTGCAAACAGTCCCATCAGGCTTCAATGTCTATTACTTCTTAGCTGGTTGCGAGGCTTCCTGTCTCCTGCCGATAGACGAAGCGCTCGACCCAGCCGTGCTAGCGGAGGTCGCTGCCGTGATGTCACGGGGAGTTGGGGACGTTGGCGCTGGAGTTACGGCAGCAGATGTAGCCGATGCTGCCAACGCCGTCATCGTGGCAGGACCCACCGGTAGTACCGAAGCTTTGGAGCGCTGTCCCATGAGCTTTGACGATCTTGGAGACAGAGTACTCTCGGACTGCGAGGTTTGCTTCTTGGCGCAGATCGTTCCATTGTCGATGAACCTTTCTGCTTCGCTGTAGCAAGGGGTAATGGACCACCTCGGCTTGATACTGCGAGCTTTCTGGCACCGGATGATGAAGCGCACCATGATGATCGCCGATCTTGCACGTCGTATTGGCGTGAGTTTGTGCATATCGCGATGCGCGAGTTTGACGACGCCACTAATGGTGATCATGGCGCCGACGGAGAACATGACGAGCTGGAGCGGCTTCATGTGCGCGAACTCTTTAAAGTAGACGCCGCCCCCGAAGATGGACACCGAGATGAAGAAACACTGGAAGACGGGCACGACAAATACGGCGTCGAAATGCTGGAGACCGTGCGCCAGCCAGTGGATCTGCATGAACACGCAGCTGAGCATGCTGAGCGCGATGGCGTAGGCGCCGAAAGTCACGAACTGGTTGTCGCCCTCGATCGTCGTCTTCATGAGCTCGGCCACCGACTTGGCGAACAGCACAGACTGCGCTCCAAAATGCCCGACAGTGCCGGATAGCTCACTGGATGCAGCTTGGCGAAGCGCTTGTACTCTGGCGAGCTCTTCCCCTTCTCCTTGAGTATACGCTCCATCTTGCGAGACAGCAGGTAGAGGCTGATGCACGAAAACAACACAAACGCCGCGTATGCAGCGAAAAGTGGCTCTTGGTAGAGCGCGACGAGTTCATGCACCGTGTAGCAGGCGCTTTCCTTCTCGGCAAAAGTGGCCACGACGATAATCCCTCCGAGCACGAGTGCCGTTCCCATCGCGTCCGACCGCGTGAATCTCTCCTTGAGGAACAGCGACGCGAACACGACGTTTGCCACCATGGTCGTACCTCCAACTGGGGTGGCCAGCGACTGCGGCAAGAAGCCGAGCGCCACAAAGTCGAGGATGCTGCCGCCGACCACGAGCAGCAGGCCGATGACCCACAGGGGCTGCCGCACGTAACTGCGCTTGGCGTGGAAACTGCGGTGCTTGGCCTCGCGCATGAAGGAGAATTTTGCAGGTTGACGCCCATGTTGGTGGCGATGGAGCCGATGACGCTGAGGACGACGCCCACGTACCACAAACTCTTGGCGCTTTCATGGTGCTGCTCGCAGCCCATGGTAATAGCGCAACGCTCTGTCAATCTGCGCCGCTCGAATCGGTCCTCGGCCAGTTCAGCCCAGAACGTGCAGATCGGCCCATATTTTTAGTCGACAGTCCTTATCTTAGTTGAAGCCGAATTACTTGGCGTTTGTATGCACCAAGTTGAAGTGGAAGGTAGCCATTCTCGTGACCAACCAAGTTTGTTTGTTTGGAGACCCGAGGTCCTCGTTGAGGAGCCCAAGAAGCTTTCGCTGTCCTCTGCAATCGCTGTGCCAGCAATTAAGCCCAGCGTTCTCGTTGGGAGAAGAGAGCGACGGCAAATATTCACGGCAGGAACCACAGCGCGGCCCGATCAGGTTGTGCGTTTCCTTGCGCGACACGTGCCTCCATGGGACTAAAGTTCCATGTCTGCCCTCCATTGGTTTGATTCACAACTGCCTCTAACTAAAACTTCCCCACAAAAAACAAAGGACAACATCTACTTACCTACTGCATTGCTCGCCCGCTTAGCACAGAATGGACTGCAGCGACATGGGCACACTTGCTCGACGGGTGTTCAGCCGCTGGGCCGTCAGGTCGGAGGCGCTGCTCACGGCGTCCCAGTCCTGCTTGGCGGCGTCTGCGCTCGTGGGCGAAGCCGTCGCCGCACGGACAGACACCTCGTCGTCCGAGAGCGCGGGCGCCGCCTTAGCCGCTTTCTTGCGGCTTCTGGCGCGGTTGCCGCGCTTGACCATCTCCTCGGACGCGGGCGAGGCCAACCGGCCGGCCGAGATGCCCTTGGCCGCCGTGTTGGGGTCCTGCATGATGCACTCGAGCGTGTACTCAAAGGCCGCGATCTTCTTGGCAATGTACTCCCTGTTGCTGCCTTTGGCCACGCCCAGGGACTCGCGCAGCATGTCGATGCTCTTCTGCAGGCTGCGGATCTGGCGGTGCGGCCAGCGCTGGATGCCGTGGCGGCGGCAGATCTTCTTGAGCAGCGTGGCGCAGATGCCGAACTTGCGCGCCACGGCGGCAATGGGCATGTTGAAGCACTGGCGCAGGTCCTCCAGCTGCACCACGGGCCCGTAGCGGCGGTTGGCGCCGCCCTGGCGGGCCGTGGGGGACGGCTGCAGCGGCAGCTTGGTCGCCACGGGGCTCACGGCGCTGAACGCGTCGAAGCTAAAGACGTCGGCGGGGCTCGTGGCCCCGGACGGCGACGCGGTGGGCGCCGGCGAGTGCACTTGCACCGTGAGCCCGATCTTGTTGCGGCGGCTGGGCGGCTGGCTGCCAGCTGTTGGGGGCTCGAATTTGACCACGGGGTCGCGCTTGAGCGACAGCAGGATCTCGCCCATGTGCAGCTCGTCGCTGCTGAGCGTCGCGCGGTTCATGGCGACTGTCGATACCGGAGACGGCCGTGCGAGGCGGGCAGATCGCGTTGTGACCGCGGCCGTATGCAACAAAGCGATCCGCCAAGTGAAGAGGACAGCGAGGGATCCGCGCGCCTTCCATATTTCTAAAACCACTTGCGCGTTGTATGGCGCAGAGCTGGGGCAGGTATGCGGTGTCAGAGGTTCAAAAACCCGGCCGAAAAGGTGCGATCTTTTGCGAAAAGCAGCTGCTCGCGACGCTTCGCCAGCGCGAGCCGAAGCAGCGGCACGCGTTGCGTGGCGGAGCATTGTCGACGCTGTGTGTTGCGAGGCAAGTGTCCAGGCGCCTTGCATAGTAGTGAAAAGAGGCCGCCGACTGTCGCCGCGCACTCGCTTTAAACGAAGCTCGGTCTCAGCTTCCGGCGCTGGAATGCGAAAGTCTGTCGTGGCGGGCCGCAAAACGCGACACGTCTCTTCAAGGTCAGTGGGGTCATGCTGTAATTTACAAAGCGTTCCCATGAATGCAGCCATGTCCGGCATTGCGTTTCAACGCGATGCCCGCGGTCAACTGGCGGGCAACTCAATTTCAGACACCGCTTCGCGCGGACAGCGGCGCTAGCTGGGCCAGCACGCAGCATGGCCAGCAACAGCAGCAGCGCAGGACCAGCGGCGGCACTCGTCTGAAGAGGCTGCCACCAGTGGCATAGAGGGGTAGCCAAATATGTGAACGATCGCCTGGAAAAATATCCCTGCGATCTGTGAGACCGACCGAGTTTCAACCACGGCGCACAGCATAACAAGGCTGAGTGATGATCAAGAAGCTATGCTGCTTGGGAAAACACTGGGAGACTGGACTGGAACAACCAACCGCGTGGCAGGGCCGGCTGGGCAGCGGCGCCTCCGAGCTTGGTTTGCCACCACAAGCCTTGCCAGCCGCTGCCTGATTTACTGCGATAACGCGGGCGTTACGACACAATTGCCTCGGCGCTTCATGTCTCGACGACGATTCGCCTTGGCTTCTCGCCGACGGACACGCCCGGCAAGACAGCATCGCTCCCTGAGGACAAGCAAGCAAAGCGTTGAATCTGCATGCAACCATGTTTTTTGGCGCCCTGTTTCAACCTGACCCCCGAGCAAGAAACAAAAGTGGTCGGTATGCTGTACCCCAGGTTGGTGCCGCATACAAATGCCAAGTGCACAGTCCGGCTTGATATGCTGCAGCGCAGGGTTTCGGCGGTGGCGCTGCCGTTTTTATGCAATTTTTGGCGCTTGGTTGCAGCTCGTATACAGTGCAGAGCATCCTTCTCACAACGGAAAAAGTCTCGGCGTTTAACAGCAACTTGCCCCCAAGCTCTTCCTGCCACCGCATTTCCTTAATAAACCCGTCCCCAAGCTCCCCGCATGTCCGACGTCGTCGTCCCGTCGTTCTTCCCCACGCCCACAGAGATCGCCGGCGGCCTGCGCTGGGTCCGACAGCACCCTGTCATGGCCACCGCCGCGGCCGCCGCCGCCACGGCCGTCAGCGTCCTCACCTACTTACGTGCAGCCGTCGAGGACGAGAAGCAGCTGAGTCTGACCGTGCTAAGCCCTCGCAAGGGAGACGACTTTGCAGCAGCACAGAGAGCGACGTGTCCACCCCCACACAGGGACGCAGTGCAAGTCCCCGCAACCTCAGTGTACGTTGATAATTTGTTATTGTATTGGCGGAATTTATTTTACTCATATTTCTTATCTGCAGTTTGGAGAGTTGGAAGAAGCACCAGAGATGGAGGAATCTCAAGTGGTGCATCAGGAGCTGGAGGAGGCTTTGCAGCAGGCGGAAGGAGACTCCGTGTCGCCCCAGTGGGGTGGTACGTCTCCACGACGCCACCCGAAGACTATTACCAGTGAGTTCCTCCCAGTGCCGTAGAAGTTTTGACAACCCGTCGCAACGGACTCCTTTTCCGCGACGACTCGAGTGCTCCGTCGTCTCTCTATTCTATCCTAGCAAGAAGCTGAGAACACATTTTCTTTGCGAGATGGCACGGCAATTCGAGCTGCATTCGCGACCCCACCCCGTATTTGTGTCCTAATAATATATGAGGTCCGTTGTATCACCAGTCATGTTGTGCATGTTGCAACCGGTTTCCTTCATCGACTCTTTAATATAGTTTCGCTAATATTGTCGTCACGCCAGCATTGCGAACTTGCCAGATAACGAAATGAAAGGCCCAAGCCGAACGGGGACTAGTTACAGCCTGGATGCGTTCTTGGATGAGCGTCGATTCTCGCCGTCGACGCTACGTGTGTGGTGGTTTGTATTCTTCGCCGTCCACGCAATTTGTCTGGTCTACTATGCGCTGATGATGTGGTGTTATTGGAATTTGCCCAAGACAACTATGAATATCGGGTTTTACTTCTACGGACTTGGCATGGGCGATGCAAGCGATCGAGTTATCGCAGTCGTTCATGGCTGTTTCGCTGGAATTCACTCTGGCTATTTGCTCTGGATGATCGGGTGGTCTCTTAAGGAGAAAAGACTCGTGTTTGCGGTCTACAATGTGTTTGCTTTGTCGACTGTCAAGCGTCGACGGTGGTACAGACTCCTCGCCAAACTCTACCAGTACACGATTGGAAACGAAATGGTTGGCGTCACCGGTCCCTACTACGACTTGATCTTAGCCTGCCGAGAGATCTTAGAGACGGCTTTACAGACGCAACAGGCGTATCGAATGACCTTGTTCCTATCACGAACGGTGCTGATCCGTAGTTATATCGCGCTGCTCGTTCTCAGTTGCTGGTCCACGGTAATCGTGCACTCCGTCTTCCACTCGCGAGCCGTACGGCGGCGATTCTACGCTCTGGTGTGCGACTCGATTCTCGATTTTATGACTGCTGTGGGCGTTCCTATCGCACTGTTGGCAGTCTATTACCCCGACTTCGATTTCAAACTCAACGACTTCCCGCTGAGAACGTGGGGCAACGATTTCTGGCTCATGCCCGCGTTAAGTGAATTTGAGATGATTTTGGTGACCTCGTGGGGGAACTTGGCGATGCGAATTGTCTTCGCTTGGAGCACGTTGAGCTCGGTAGATCGAATGAAGAAACTGCTGAGTACGTCAGCAATACACAGTCGACATGGTAGTTGTCAGAGTCGCCAAAGCACAGCCGTGCTACATGTCTACCCCATTGAGACTACTACGAAGCGGAGGTCCGTTCTAGCTGTGATCGATGCAGCTGCAGCACATGAGTCTCGATTCACTCGCCTCCTTTTCTTCGCTTGGGGTGTTGTTATTATCGTGCTCCAAGCCTACGCCGAGTCGGTGCCCGGGTTATCGGAATGCAAAATGCAAGTCAAGCCTTGGTTCTGCTCGTTACCGGCCTGCTCGCTTGTGGTTTTCGATTGCTACACTTCAGACGCGGTCGGTTCCGAGACCGACATCGCCGCTCAATGGCGCCGGTTCGACCCCCAAACTCCTGCGGGTGTGGTGATCAAACATTGTCCGAAGCTGGAGATCCCAACGACGTTGACAGACTTCTCCCAACTGAAGATGTTGAAAATCTACAACTCGACTATCGATCGCTGGGATGAAAGTGCCACACTCTCGCAGACACACCACCCGAACCTCTTGATGCTGCTGATGGCACGTGTGAATTTCACCGACGGCATGCTACCTGCTGGGGTTCTCGGTGACGACTTCCCGCACGGTTTGTTGGATATTGAACTCTGTATCACAAATCTGCGGGCGTTGCCAGAGGATTTCGACACGAAATGGTCCAAGGACGCCAGCATTTACTTTGAGGGCAGCAAGTTCACCGAGGTACCAGCTTCCTTGGTGCGACTGGCGCCCTACGATCTCTCGCTCTCGTTCAACCCCATCGCAAGTATTCCGGCAGCGTTATTTGAAGGGAACGTAGAGTATCTCCACCTCGGTGGCACATTGATCTCGGAACTGCCTGAAAACGTTAGGGACGTCTCCCCGCTGAACCAGCTCCGCGTGGACGACACAAACATTTCCTTCTTCTGGAGTTGGCTAGACCCCATCGTCGCGAGCGCAGGTATCATCTTCTCCGACATCCCTGCCGTGATTGTAGCCTCCAACTCTCCGTATTGCCACGACCTTGAAAGTATCTACAGCGGCAACCAGACTGCATTCTCAGCAGTGTACCACCAAGACCAATCAACGATTTTGTCTGATGCGTCAATAGGGAACTGGGAAGCGTTGAAAAAGCAGTCTGGTGTGG
The DNA here is from genome assembly GCA_011947345.1 of Phytophthora quininea. Lineage (NCBI taxonomy): Eukaryota > Oomycota > Peronosporomycetes > Peronosporales > Peronosporaceae > Phytophthora > Phytophthora quininea. The sequence continues at coordinate 466,225 of JAAVTG010000064.1, forward strand.
TGAAAGCCCTGGCATGTACTACCCAGTCGCAGAGGACGACAAAATACACGGAATTGGCTGCTGAGAGTGCTGTCGAATGTTTTCCATTGTGTACAAATTCCCTAGTTATTAAGTTGCTATTAGATCTATCAGTTCTGTGCTTACGAGGTCGAGGCAGCGCTGTTGACGCCCCGGTCGCACGACACTCGGCGCACCCTAGTGGAAGAGTTGGTGCCCACTGCAGCCGTCTCCAGACGAGCTGCACGCCTTCAGGGCTTAAAAGTTGTCCTCTAGACCGAGGAACTTGAGGTTGGGGCACGCGGGGCCTTCCAGCAGCGTCTGCAGTGCCCGAACGCAGTTGTCGGTGACCAGGTTGCCGCCCATGCACAGCACCTGCAGAGGCTGGTGGGTCTGAGCCAAGGAGCTCAGCACTGCACGCAGTCCGGTCTCGCCGATGAAGTTGCGGCGCAAGTCAAGTCGGGTGAGTTGTGGAGCCTGAGCGGTCTGGAGCAGTCGAGCCACCTCGAAGGCTCCAAGGTCCGCGAGACTGTTGCCGGCAAGCAGCAGATCCTGCAGCAGTGGACAGCAGCCCGATCCCAGAGCTTGGCACAGGGCCTGGAGTCCGTTGCAGCTCATGGTGTTGACGAACACAGAGACGAGCTGCAGCTTCTTGAGGTTCGTGAAAGTGCCGGAGCTCAGTGCACTAGCCAACGCCAGTACCGCGGCTTCCCCGTCGTTGGACTGGGTCGTCGGTAGTTCGGCACAGCCCCACGCGTAGAGCGGCGTCGTCGTCGAGCCCACCGCCGCGGTTGGCACCATCGACAATGTGCCGGCCTTGTGCACCGTGAGCTGCTGCAGGTTGGTCATCTGCAGCATGGACGAGTTGGGCGCCAAGCCCTGCGAGAGCTGAGCCACCTCCACCGTCAGACTCAGCACGCAGCTCGGCACAAACGCCGCCGCGAACCGGTTCAGCGCGCGGTGGCGCATGGCCTCCCTGCCGTCCAGGAAGGAGAAGACCAGTCTCGAGCAGTCCTCGCCGATCGCCGCGAAGATACTGCTGCTGCTGCAAGTTGTGGCCGTGCACCGTCGGCGCTTGGCTGCTCTGTTGACGTCGTGGAGCAGATTCCGACTGACCACGCGACGCTTGCGGGTCTGCGTGTTGGCCGCTGCTTCGTGCGCGCTGGAGGCCACGAGGCTCTGCAGTCGTCGTCGCAATGTGGCCAAGTTGCTGTACTCGGTCAGCGACCCGGCGCGCGAGTAGAGCGCGAGTTCGATGCGCTTCGCAAGCAGAACGGCGCGGTCGACGTCCACGTCGGACTTGCTTCGAGTCTGCGAGAGCTGCAGGATCCGCTGCACCATCACGCGGCGCTGCGGCAGGTGGCTGGTGGACTGCCACTGGGTCGTCGGGAGCGGCGAGCGCTGCAGGTCGTCCAGCTGGATGCGTTTCAGTGGCAGCGCTCGGGTCGGAGCTGCGCCCAGCTCTGCGGCGGTGCCGAGTGGGCCGGCGGCGTCATGACCTGCGTCTGCATTGCTACGGCGTCGGCGAAAGCGGAAATGGTTCGACTTGAGGCGCCGCGGCCGACCCGAGCGCTCTTTTACAGCACCCGCCGCTTTTTTCCTTCCTGCGCGAGGGCTCTTCTCTGACGGAGGCAAACTTGGCCGGCTGGCCGCGTGGGTGCAGCGCACACTCGGCCACATCCGCATGCCCAGCTGCCGCTTGGGAAGGCGGGGCTCCGCTACGCGAAAGACGAGCGGCTCCGCGTTGCGGGGCCCAGCTGCAGTCTTTGGTCGAGTCCCGCGTTTCGCAGCCCACGTGAGCCCCTGACTCAAGGCTTCACGGCAAAGGAGGCCGGCGTTGCTTACGCGCGAGTGTCTGGGCAAGCGGCTCATGTAGAAGAAGGAGGCGGGCGGAATGTTGTCGCGACTTGCACTGGCCAGAGCGCTTCATTCATTCGCGTTGCGACCGCGCCCAGCAGAGGGAGGCTGCTTGGCACCCTCTGCAGTCTGCACGGATCACCTCGCGGGCCTGGGGGCGCTAAGCAAGCCTCGCCTCGCTCTCGACACTCGCGTAGAGGTCAACCACATGGCCCAAATGCCTCGTCACGACAGCGCACCAAAACATGCATCTTCCACCAGACAGAAGAATGGTTTCTCACACCGGTGCTCAGCGCACAGCTTGCGCTTTGCTGCTTGTATCCGTGCTGCGCAAAATAACCGGGAGCCCATCCGGAAACTCTGCGGCGTTCCTGTCGTGGAGCAGCGAGCGTGCCGACCACTATCAGAGCTGCGAACCCGCGCGAAATGCCTCTACGCTAATCGGTGTCGCTCGCTCGAACGGGTTGGCAGCAGTGTGCACTTAACGCTGCCAGCGCTGACCAGCGGGCTTGGCCTTCAGCATGCTCGTATAGAGCGGAAAGCAGGGGAACATTCAGGCCCCATCGCCCTATGCCAGCTTCACCACTTCGCTGGCCTGACATCCCGCTCCATTATATCGCTGCCGGTGGCGCTCAGGTCAACAACCAAGGAGCCATGATCGCCGACCTTGAAGCGAGTAGAGTCGCAGCCTAGCGCCTAAAGGTAAAGGCGCCTAGAGCTGCATGATGTGCCTCTTTAGCGTCGAGGACTGATCGGAAGCTGCTGATCGCATGTGATGTCGAGGTGGGGTGGTCGTCGACGCTCGTAGCGCCTTGTCGTGAGTAACCTCGCGCGGTTTGACAAGAAGCACCGGCGCCCCATGCGCCTCGGGGGTCAAGTAGAAGTTGTACGCAATCCTTGTTGTCATATCGAGCGGCTCCGTGCACAAGCAGAGCGATCCGTGGGACGGCACCGAGCGGACAGCTCCACGGTCTCCACAAACTCGATGAGCGTCGGCCACAGCAGAGGCCATTACTGCCGGGTTTGTCGAATAGGATCCACGACTAGTCGATTGCATGGAGCCGCCTGAGCGCGTTTGGAGCGGGCGGTAGGTGTTGGGAATCCACCGCTACATGTATAGACCTCCATGAACTCGTCGCCTTCGCGACTTGATCTTTCGACTCCATGGTATCGTCAAGTGTCGATTGCATTTGCAGACGAAGGGGGCCCTACGGCATAATGTACTGCAAAATGACGTGATACATACTCGACAAGTGCAGTGCTCACTCTTCTACGAGCCGTTCGTCGTTCCAGGCCCTGCAAAACCATTTGCATTTACACGGCGAAGGCCACGGAATCGGTCGGAAGCTAGCAGCGAAAGCGTGCGGCGAGCGACTTTCGCCTTTACACCACCCCAACGGCGGCAGCGTCCACAAGCAGGTGTGCCTGTTCATTTATGCACGTCGGCGACCCGACGAGCGCCGTCGTTGAGCACCGCGTTAAGGCTGTGGCCGAGATCTCTTGTCGCCTCGAAGCTCCTCTGCACTTCAGCATTTTAGTCTTGACGACATTCGACAATCGCAGACAAGGACGCTCGGCTGTAGATGGAGCACCATCGAGTGGTTACCCTCGGAGACGTGCCCAGCTGGAAGTTGGGAAGCTCGCGCTTTTCGGTCAAGACACGCACGAAAGATCGGCTTAGGCCCGTGGCCATTGCTGCCATTGCAGGCAAGATCTTGTCGCGAACTCTTTCGTAAAAGTCCGCACAGCGCATTGCTACGAAGCATGCGCTTCTACTCGATCGTGACACTGGTACGCGGACAACAAACTTGCTCAAATAGGTCGCCACGCGTTTGGCAAATCCATTCGTGCTGGTGAATCGCACGTCCAAGGCTGTTGCGCTTGTTGACGCTGCTGAGGAGGACGTGAATCAGAAGCGGACGCTCGCCGAGAGTCTCGGCGAGAGCGTGAGCCAAAGAGCAAGAAGAATGAGCAGCCCTAGGGACCGAGTTTCGGCGGTGGCTACGGCCGCTCTCGTGTTCGCCCATATCTTATCGACGGACTCCGATGGCCCCACTGCCAGCGCTCTCGAACTCGGGATAAAGCAATTGTTTGCTTGAAAATGCTCGTCGCGCGACATTCAAACTTGGTGGAAGTTGAAGTTGAAGCTGTTCTCGTCTGCGATTGGCTGACACCTGCAGATAACAGTAATCACGGACGACCCCAATCTGCTGGGTGCTGCTGCCGCACAAGGGATAACGCAAATTCGATTCATCGCGTTACTAGAGAGCAGGCAACACACGCTCTGCATGGCCTAGAGGTGAGACTTGATGTCGTGGCTTACCATCCCCATCCCCAGCCGCCGCCGAAGCCCCACGGGCCACCCCAGCCGTATCCTCCCCACGGACCTCCCCAGCCCCAGCCGCCGTAGCCGAATCCAGGTCCCCAGCCCCACTGCTCCTTCTTCTTGCCGTCCTTGCTCTCTTGGGCCCCGGCAGTTGCAGGAGCTGGCATGTTGGGCTTGTCTTCCGCGGTCGTCCGCAGCGCCGGGTCCGCGTTCGGCTGGACGTCAGCCGCAGCAACAGCGGCGACGGCAGCGAGCGTGGTGATAGCGAGCGCGGTGAACTTCATGGTCGTGGTGAAGCTAGTTGTGTCGTCACGCTTTGTGGAGAGGCAGGCAAATTGCAATGTGAGCGAGGATGGCGTTGCTGTCGCTCACAAGTCGGAAGAAGTTTCCGCTTCGACTCATTCCACGATTTCCCCATGAACAAGCGAGCTATCCTCGGGAAAGAGCTCGACCATTGCTGTGAAATCTCGCGTCGTTGAGTTGATTTGACGCAGCTCAAACAGCAAGCACCTCAACTTGCCCAACAACACAGCAGTCGAACGAATTTAAATTCTCTTCATTCAGAGTTACTAGGCCGCGAAAAATCGTTTCCGCCTCTTTGTCGCAATAATTCACCTCCACAGATCAAGTCCATCGCCAAGCATGTCGTCGTTCCCGATGGAGACAGGATGGCAGAAGATGAAGCGCCGCGCACGCGAGGAGCCGCTGGTGCCGCTGGGCTGCCTGGTCACGGCCGCCGTGCTGGTGGGCGGTTTGGCCTCGTTCGGCCGCGCCGCCGACGCCCGCACGCAGCAGAAATTCATGCGCGCCCGCGTGGTGGCACAGGGAGCGACGGTGATCGCCATGTCGCTGGGCGGCTTCATCGCGCTCAAGGACGACGACCCGAAGGAGCAGAAGCAGTGATAGCAGGAAGGAGAGAGTGGGGACCATCACAAGTGGTTTAATTGGGCCATTGTTGTTAAGCTAAGAAGAACATGAAGAAGATGAGGAAGGCCAGCAAGATGGCCGAGATCTTGAGGGCCAGCAGTCTATTGTTCGACAGGCTGGAGAAGTACTTGAGCAGCTCCTGCTCGCCGCTGCTCACGTTCACCAGCGACTCCTCCACGTTGTCGTCGATTCTACAGCCATCCAACAGGTTAGAATATGTCGAACATACGCAACAGCAGCAGTGCCAAGTACCTTCGCACGAGATCTCCCTGCTCATGGATCAGCGTCGATAGTCGCCCAAACAACTGGCCGATGTCCACGACGTGGCTCTCGATCTGCGAAACCGCCTCCGCCCTGGACTCGGTGTAGTTCTGCTGCTCGGCGACGATCTGTTCCTGTGTCATGGTGGTGATCAGCGGCTGGATCTCCGTGTTGGAGGAGATCTCTGTCTGTGTGAACCCTGGCCGCGGCAGTGTGCTGGACAAGTTCACTTCCGTCTGACTATTGTTGCTGCGAGGAGGTTGCGGGGCCTTGAAAGCCAACGGCTTGCCCAGCGCGCTGGACGCCGTTTTACCATATCGTGCACGCCGACTCTGCTGCAGCTTCATGTTCTCCTGCCGCACCTCTAGAATGTCCTTAAAACCCCTTGTGGTCACCATGAGATTGGACTTCATGAGCGACACGATGGCGTCCGAGTGCCTGGCTGCTTGTCGTGACGGCGCCGACTGCCGCTTGCTATTGATGTACTCCTGTAGATTGTCTAACTGCATGTTGATGTCCGTGATGTCCTTCTTCACGAGAGCTGCCAGCTCGTTAATGGCCTCGGTCGGGTCGTTGAACATGTTGTTCTGCCGCACCACTAGACGGATCACTGTTAGCAGTTGAACACCATTGCGACCACATTCTCCACCGTTTAGACGCACATTGAGTGAGCTGCTGCAGTCGTCTGGACGCCTGGTACACTTCTTTAGAAATGTCGGAGGCCGCGGCGTTGAACTGCGCGTTCTCCTGGAGTGGGGTGTGTGCTGGTTTCTAACGGTTATAAGCGGCAGCAAAGGGAGGGTTAGAGAGCGAGTTGGACAGCGGAGGAAACGCGGAGGAACACGCAGGACGCACCTCGGCTACATGGGCGCCCTTGGCGGCCGCGTAGTGCTGGCAGAGCTGCGCGAAGTCAGCCGTGCGGTTCGCCGCCATCGTCTTGGTCGCCCCGTTTCTCGAAAAGTGCAGGTTCAGCTCAGCGGCGCTCAGAACTGATTCCACATCTGATACTGATATTGGTCTGAGTCTAAGAACTCCAATCGCTCCGCGTTCGTTGGCCGCGGCCTTGGTGAGCCGTGAATCGCCTCTCGAACCGTTCCTCTTCTCTGTTGGCATTTGATTCTGTGCTCTCCATTAGAGCGAAAACGAACGTGCATTTGCCTCGACGTTCGCCAATCGCAGACGAAAATGATCATAATTTCAACGTGCTGCGAGTTTTGACGGCCCAGATCATCAGATCACTTGCTCACAGCGAGCGGAAACATTCTCTCCTCATTTAGTCGAATGACAGCGAGCGAGAGATGATATAGTGAAAAAGTAAATTTGGTTTATTGAGAGTTGGAGCGTAGAGCTGGAAATCGGACAACGATATGGGCCGCCACGCAGCTCTACCAGCCGTAGCCGTAGCCGTAGCCTCCCCATGGACTTCCCCAACCATACCCGCCGTAGCCGTCGCCCCGACCCCAGCCGCCCCATTGCTCCTTCTTCTTGCCGTCCTTGTTCACGATGTCAGCAGCTCCAGCAGCTGGAGCTGCCACCACTTTCGGCTCAGCTGCGTTGGTTTCATCGAGCGTCCGCAGCCCCAGGCTCAGATCCGCGTCCTCAGCAGCAACAACATTGGCAATAGCGACGAGCGCAGCGACGGCGAGAGCGGCGAACTTTATGGTCGCACTTGATACTGGTCTTGAGCTGCTCTTCAACTAAATGCTATATAGTGTTTTTGCCATGCCATTTGATAGTCCATCGCTGCCATTGGCTGAAAGCACACGAGCGCTCTCCGCCTCTGAATCCTGTTTTACATCGCCGCTGCCCCTCTTGCCCAAGATGTTCAAGCTCCGCCAGCAGATCGTGCGCCGCGCCGTGCAGGCCCGCGCCCTGGACTGGGACGTGCTGTCCACCAAGCTGACGGACCCGCGCGCGCGCCGCGCTCGACAGTCTGCGCAACGTGCACGGCGAGATCCAGGCCGAGGCCCGCAAGCTTATCAAGGAGCCGGAGGCCATCGACTTTGACCACTACCGCTCGGTGATCAAGAACAAGGAGCTGGTGGACGCCATGGAGGCCAACTACAAGGCCATTCAGTTCCCCACCATCTCTCCGGAGGAGCTGGATGCCGCCGCGCAGTCGTCGGAGCTGCCCGACGAGCTGCGTCTGAACGAGAAGGAGACCGTCGACAAGCTGGTGCGGAGGCTTGCAGTGGAAATGGTTTATAATTTTATTTGAGACTGACGAGATGTATTATTTTATTCCTATAGTTCGCCCAGCTGAACGAGAAGGTGGAGGACTCGAAGAACCGCATTGTGGAGCTCAAGGAGCTCATTGGTCTGATGGAGGAGACCCGCACGACGCTGGACACGACCATGGACGAGGTTACCGCCATGTACCCGGAGGTGGAGGAGGAGATCGACGACGAGATCGCCAACCTCGAGTGGGAGAAGGACCTGCAGTAAATCTACAAGTGACGCGTTCTTGGTCGCAATACAGGCAGGGAGGTTGCAGACGCACAACGGACCACGCGTCGTCTGCGTCTTTAACTGCCAAACTCAGCTCAACATGGAAATTGAAGTGGGTTTGTGTGTGTCTCGCCCCCAGTGCCCACTGCAACCAACAACATGATACAAACTACAGTATTTCAAAGGCGTTAAAGTCACCATGCAGGAATTCTACAATGTTGTATTAGTCCTCGCGCATGCGGTAGGCCTCAGGCACGCGGAACAGCTCCTTGGGGTTCTTCTTGACTTCGGCGTCCACGCAGGTGTTGTAGGCCAGCAGCGAGTCCTTGCACAGCGCCAGCGCCTTGTTGCCCACTTCCGTGTCGTGCTCGCCCTCCGGCTGCTTGCCGTGCTCGTAGAAGCAGGCGAAGAACTTGGTCGCCACCTTCTCGCACGGCTTAGGCACGCGCGGGAAGTTGTCACTCACTCGCAGCTCGCTCGTGTCGGCCATGATCGTCTACAGGACGTGCTTATCGTAGGGCGGAGATTGCGTTTTGACTAGAAACGCGAAAACTATACAAACGCCAAGTCTTGACGAAGATGATCACGAACCAAGTCGCTCCGAAAGCTTCCCGTCGTCGTCCAAGGAGCAGGTTGCAGTAGTTGTTTTGCAAAAAGGTGTGTGGATTCTTCCTCCTCGGTTAGATGAGAGTGCCGTCCCAACACATCCGTCTCGTCGTCTATCTAAAAAACTGCACTTGGTCTCGAGGCTTCCTCTAAAACGTTGTGCGCAATGCCTTCGTCGTCTTCTGGAGCTGTAGGGCGATCGTCTGTCTTGGTAGCATGTCGCGACCGGCCTGTTATCTAAATGCACGCAACCACAGCGGATATTAACTGCTCAGTCGTCAGCTCTTCCGAAACTCGCCAGTCTCTCTGTCATAGCTTTTCCCAACTCTCCGCGCCAGTCGCTTTCGATACAACAAGCTGCAACCGCAACAACAAGCGCTTCTAAAGCGACTAGGGACGTCCAAGTCGACGAAAAGTATGTCTACAAAACACAAACAGCGACTTACGTTCCGTCGTCGTCCTCCCCTCAAAGAACAGGAACTCGGACGATGTGTTGAACGCCACACCCGAGTCCATAAATGTTGCGATTGCAGCTCCCAGTGGCCGACCCATCTAACAGTCCCATACGGAAAACACCCACAGTGAGAATATGTGGCAAAGAAAACCTTTCCACAGCAATTGCAGTCGTACGGCGCTGCCGAAGCGGTTCTTGCTGGCCTGCAGCAACTTCTCGATGGTCGCAGAGTTGCGTTTGCCTGCGGACGAGCGTGACATTGCACGGGCCACTGCGCGCGTCATCTTGATCCGCTGCCCGAAGCGGTAGTACGTCATGGTCCGCGACGGTCTCCTCCAAGCCGATGCAAGCCGAAAATGTGTGGCCGCCCCAACTGTACCACAAAAATGTACCAATGGTAGTCTTCCAAAATCACACAATCTGCTTTTGTGTTGAGGGCGCAACGCGCGCACAGATGCTGTCACAAGCGACTCATATATCGATCACAACTGTTGCTCAGACTAAAAAATCGTCTGAGCAAACTTGTGTTGAGCGAACAGATTCAAAGGACGTAGAGCGGTCTCGAGGACGTTGCTCACTGAGGCTGACTAGAACCGGCCCTCATACAGTAACAGCTACTTCGGCTCCGTTTTCATTTGCAAGTTTTCGACTAGCTCCAACAACTACTCGTCACGATGCCGACCTCGGTGAAGAAGACGAAAGGTAAAAGCTTCAAGACTGCCGAAATCAACAGTACGTCATGATTTTCTCTTACTTGCTAAGGTGTCTGGTTGATCATGGGATTGTATCGCGTCACCAGGGATGTTGGCGCTCGTTGAGGCACGTTTACCCTTCGGAGCTGAGCAGTGGCAGATCGTAGCGTCTCTCTATAACTCTCAGTTGCCTGCCGGATGGGCCCAGCGGGACGGCGAAAGCTTAAAGAGAAAGTTTCTTGGCTTGAAGAATAAGAGGAAGCCTACTGGGGATCCCGATTGCCCGGAGGAAGTACGAAAGGCCAAGCGAGTCTTCCGGTTGATAGAGGCGCGGTGCGGCGTTGCAGACCTAAACGATGATGACTCCGAGAGTGAGGACAGAGTCGGCGTCTTGTCTGTCACCGCCCATGCCGCAAATGACGGACTGGACGTGCGCGAAGAGCTGCCATTTCTCGAGATTTCTGTCGACACTGTAGACAATTACGACCGCATCGACATGTCCGTTGATTCTGAACAAACTCCAGATGTAGACGGGCGATCGCCTCGGTCCGATACGGCTTCCCTCCTGAATGCGTCCTCTCCACCAGCTTAGACGCCTCCGCCGAGGCAATCTCGTCCACAAGGGCAGCGTCAACTGATGGCTAAGGCTCGTACAGGGTTGAGCCCCAGCGAATTGGCTAATCTTTCAAACGGCATTGTTGCCCCAAGGCCAAGTGCGCCAGCTCCACCTCCGCCAGTGTTTTTGAGCCAGACGGCCCAACGACGTATTCGCCTTGATGTAGTACTCGACTCGCTGGCGAATGAACAACAGGCGGTGACTAGCGACCAGAGTATCGTGGGCGTGATGATGATTATGGATCAGCGCCAAGCTGCTCGAGAGGCCGAGTTACGACGAGAGCGCGAAGAGAGAGAGAGATTTGGGAGGAACGTGAGCGCCAACTTCGACTGCAACTTGCCGAGCAACAAAGTGCACGAGACACGCAAAACCAACAGCTGATGATGATGTTCATGGCGAAGATCTTTGGCGATTCGGTGCAGACGCCGCAACACAGTGACGAGGGAGCTTAGTGGTTTCTTAGACAAAACCAGTAAGGCCAGATGAACATTAGTCGAACGGAGAAACAGGGTTCGATGTTGCATATACTTCTTTACTTGCAGAGAACTGTACAACAAAAATTATTTAGCGGCCTTCATCGACTTGCCATGAAAACACTGCGTCTCTGCCTGATACCGGTAGATCGTACGCGTAGATTGTACAATCGGTAGATATTAGTGAGGCGCAGTTTCCGCTTGCCAGGGTTGTACGGCAATGGTAAAAGGAGCTGCCTGTAGCACTTCGGTGCACAGCCCATGCCCCACTCCGCAGATTGTCGGACACACGTAATCGCGTTGCTCATTGTAATCATGCCACTTCGGCACTCTGAAGTAGCTCGTTCTAGGTCACCATCTTTTAACGGCGTGATAATTCTCCCCGCCATCTCATAACTAACAGGAAACGCGGAATCTGTTGCGTATCGCCCGCCCTCCATTGTTTTACTCCTGTCAGCAAGTCTGTACTGGAGTCTGCGACTCATTTCGCCGTCGTTCCATGAGCCGGGGTGGTTATGGCGGCCCCAAATGAGAGTTCCATCAAAGCCGTAACACAGCACTCCTGTCACTTTCACAGCATGAAGCCACCCTAAAAAAGTTAGATTAATGATAATGCATCGCATTTCGCAGCAGTTTTACGTTACCGTTGAAGTAGGCATTCTGAACATCACTTGCCGACAGCTCTTGAACGTCATAATTCTTGCCATCGGCCACACAAAAGCACCCTTTCACAAGAGGCTCCTTACGTTCCACATGCACTGCCCATTCTTGCTGTTGGTCATACGTCGGCCACTGAATACGTGCCTCGTGAATCTCCCGTAGCGATAAACACAAAGCAAGTTCCGTCTTACGCAGAACCCGAGATAATGTCGCCGGAACAACCCGAAAAGTCCACACAGCGTTTTCTGCTCCACAGCAGCCGAATAAAAGTGCAGAATACAAGCTAGAACATTGTTCAGGATATATAAGCGCGAAGGACGACCACTTTTACCTGGTCCACTCTTGACTGTGTAGTGGCGTGAAAATACTCGCAATAAAGTCTCAAATGCTACCACAGGCAGCGAAACAAAATTGATGAATGCACGTCATCTCGGCTCTTGTACATGGCGGCCCACGGACAGTCAGTTAAAGAAATCAGCGCGCCTGACGTTATGTAATTACGAACCCTGAGGGTCATTCGTACTCGTAGGAGAGCACCAATTTTCCAAACTTTACGCTTCTTATGACGAATCTCGTAATCTCGGCGGTGCTTCGCGTCGATGAGCGTGATCAGGGTGTAGTCAGTCATGCTGAGCTGGTAGCCGAAAGGAGGTGACACGTCTTGGCACTGTAGATTCGACGGGATCAATTGCAAGTGACGCTTCACGTCGTAGTTTTCAATTACTTATTTACCGCGCCGTGTTTGTCATTTTTGCAAGCCATACAGCGCACAAGCCGAGCATATACCGCACGCACATGGCGGATCAAATGGATCGCAGAATTGAAATTGTGATCGGCATACGCTTGGCGTTGAGCGATTTTGGAAGACTACCAATCCAGTAATTCGGTCACGAGCAAAACAAAAAGTCGTGGGCATGCACACGGCACTCCGTGGGATTCCGAGCCAAGTACTGTTTGAGCGCGCGAGAAATCGTGTGCACACGATCAGTAACGGTAGATGCATGGCCCGATGTTGAAGTGTCCCGTCGAAACTGGCGACGATTCCAACGTGAAAAGCAAATGTGGTTTCGTATTGCTTTTCATGTGCTAAGTTATGACACGAGTGCTCCGTGGTGGATGTATAAATATTGCTGCGCACAGCTCTACGGTTTGCGGTGTTCGGGGACGTCGCGTCGGACGTGGGCAGGGTGAACAGCCCCACTCGGGGTTGCAGGGCTCTCCTGGCGGACACTCGCCGCCGTGCAGACAGGACCAGGAACGGTCGACGTCGTGCGCTTGGAGCTGCAATTCCTAAACATTACTGTGAGACCTGTAGCAACACTTGACTAGCCAGACGACTACGAACCTGGTGGTAGATTTTGTCAAAGGTGGAGCTGGCTCGGGAGCGGAGTCCTCCATAGCTGGCAAGCGACGACGCAGTGCTTGCCGCGCTGTCGTCGACGCTGTGTCTGTCCTTGACCCCGAGTCGATCCGCAAGAGTCCGAGGTGCAGTGCAGTCACCGACCGAGCGATCTCCTCGCGTGTTGCGCGTGTATTGGTGGTGTTCTCCACCGCGCCACCGTTTTCGTCGTTGTCGTCGCTCTCGTCGCCCTCCTCGCCGTACTCGTAGTATTTGGCCACCGAGAAGCTGGTGAGCCCCACCACGACCCCGGCGGCGATGGCAGGGTTCTCGCGCAGCCACCGCACGCCGTCGATCACTTCCGCAGGCGTTGGCAGGTACGATGGCGCTCCAATTTTAGTTAGCAGTCTATCCATGAGCAGCAGCACGGCGCCGGAGCTGTCCAAAGCAATTATGACAGTTTTTGCCAGCTGGACCGCTGCTTCAAGTGGAGCCAAGTCGAGGTGCAGAGTTGACGCGCCGACCCTCGCTGCGCAATTCGCCGTTGTAACGGCAACTGTGCCGGTCGGCGGCGATCCTGAAGACGCCCCTCACGCGTCTCCTGCTTGTCGGTTCTTGTGCGGCGGGCAAGGCAACGGAGGGCCTCTAGTGCTGCCGGCTCAGAAAAGTGCGCCGCATTGCCAGCGTTAAACGGACCTGGACCACCGACAAGTGCAGCGCGTGTTGGAAGAGCACGGCCACTTCTGCCGGATCGTGGACTCGAGAAGAAACGGAGACGAGCACGTCCTGCGTGGCATTTTTCAGTCCACACAGGGTGCTACAGCGTCCAAGCGCCAAGGTGACAACTTTTCATCATCAAGGATCGCTATTTCAGAGCCCAAGGTCGACTTGTCGTTGGCGATGTCCTCCTCGAGTCCAAGTCAGCTCGGTGGTTGCTTGTTACAGCAATGTCTTGGAAGACCTCTGTGCGATAATAGCGGGCCCGACATGCCAATTCGTTGAACCACCAAAACTCGGTGATCGGAACAACTCCATGCCGTTGCCATCCATCAGTTTTCGCACTCGGCAACAACGAGGAAGGCCGCATGGTGAATTACATCAATCCGCCCAAGCGTGTTGCCTCACACTGCGCCAACTCACATTGCAATTTGCCGGCCACTGCACTAGGAATAACAGAAGTTACTCGCCAACTCTGAGTGATACCATGAAGTTCGCTGCTCTCGCCGTCACAACGCTCGCTGCCACTGCCACTATCGCCGCCGCCGAGGGCGCGAATCTGAGCCCGGGCTGCGGACGCCCGCAGAAACCAACCAAGCTGCGCCGAACGTGGTGGCAGCTCCAGCTGCAGTTGGCGCCGAGATCCTGAACAAGGACGGCAAGAAGGAGCAGCGGGTGCTTGGGGCCGGGCTACGGCTACGGCGGATATGGCGGTTGGGAAGGCCCATGGGGAGGCTATGGTGGCTATGGTGGCTATGGCTGGGGCGGCTGGGGAGGCTACGGCCGCTGGGGATACGGCTGGTAGAGCTGCCTGGGGAGGCAATTCACGGTGGCATGCTCCGGACACCAACTCGAAGGGCTTCACTCATAGCACGCGTTCGTTTTGACGCTTGATACGTCAAACAAAGCTCTCTTTGCGCTTCCATTGTTTTCTGAGACCACTTCAACTTGCCTCAAAGTTGAAGTGAAAGCTATTCTCGCTTCTCATTGGTTGACGCTTTAGCGATCCACCGTTGAAAGCATTCGTTGCCGGGAGCACGATGATGCAGATTCATTGTGCTTCGATCTCTTCTGCAGGTACATACATGATCGATTCGATCGCAGAGAATGCTCCTCCGGTGTTCAGCAGAGCCCACAACAGGAAATGCGTTGGCTTGAGAAGGGCGACATCGGAGATCTGGAATGCCAGTGACCGATACATTCATCCCAGACACACGCGCCAGCTATAGTCTAATCATGCACGCATCCTGAGCAACGCGGAAGCTGGGTAGAGCTCCCCCAACGCCAATTCTTGTAGTCGCGGCTCGTAACCTTTCTTACCGACATGTAGTCTCTACGACAGTTTTTATAGGGGTCGGTTTGGTAGATACAAATAGCAAGTCAGATTGCCTTTACTGAATCCAAGTCAGTTCCGACCGCGCCCAACGACTGGCCGATAGTGCAGGGCCCCTTTATCTTGCGGTTTGTATGCCCGCGGTTGGTTGGTTCCAATGCCTCAGTTTTTTTCACTGGGCTTTCATTTTGCGAGAGGAAAGGTGCGTTGGGCCGCCAGGCGCCTGCTAATGACGCGTCCCGGACGCCCCCCACGCCGCGATTCGCTCTGCTGTGTGTCGCTGCCCATGTAGCCGTCTGATTGACGTGTCGAACGCCGTCACAACCAGCGAGAACGCGTCGGAAATGGCCATACAGAGCGACAGTCCACACTCGGGAGGGGCGCCCACTTTACAGGCCGCAGGGGACAGGGAGAAGCTGACGGGTCTCGTGACTATTCTAGGGAATCATGCAGATCTTTGTGAAGACCCTGACGGGCAAGACCATCACGCTGGACGTGGAGCCGTCCGACAGCATTGACAACGTCAAGCAGAAAATCCAGGACAAGGAGGGCATCCCGCCTGACCAGCAGCGCCTGATCTTCGCCGGCAAGCAGCTCGAGGACGGCCGCACGCTCTCGGACTACAACATCCAGAAGGGTGCGCTCTTAAACGCCCAGTGGCTGCAGCGTTAGGAAGCATTTCGTACTGACCTTTATTGGTGTGTTGTTGCTGCAGAGTCGACGCTCCACCTGGTGCTGCGTCTGCGTGGTGGTGCCATCGAGCCCACGCTCGCCGCCCTGGCCAAGAAGACCAACTGCGAGAAGCAGATCTGCCGTATCTGCTACGCGCGTCTTCCCCGCGTGCCACCAACTGCCGCAAGAAAATGCGGCCACAGCAACCAGCTGCGTGTCAAGAAGAAACTCAAGTAATTGCGCACTCTCTTGGCATTTCCTGCCGGTCGGGAAGTGGACACACCCAGAAGGAGCGCACGACGCAAGTTGTGCTGGGCGTTCTCAGTCGAGGTGGTGGTGTGGCTTGGTACTAGCTAGCTCTGAAGTCGAGAAGCTGTGCTTGGCACGCCCCAGTTGAGAATCAATACACAAACTGTCGTTGCGTTCGGCCCCTCTCCAACTTGTGTTGCTACCGTATCATTTCCATGCGTGCTGCGATCACGGCAAAGTGTCTTTCCTTCAGGGCATAAGTGTCGGGATATGACGATAACAGCTACTGAGCGAACACCAAAGCAATGCGGACACGTTGGATAGCGGAAAACTCCAGGACGGTGATCATGTTGAATGCAAACAATCTACACTACCACACTTCCTCCAAGTCTCTCTCCACCTGCTAGAGCTAGAGCTGAGTGTGGCAGACATTTAGTTGCCCACGGCCCAGACGCGGACGATGCCGTCCGTGTAGCCCGAGAACAGCACGGAGCCGTCGGCCGACCAGGCCAGCGAGATGCAGTGCGGGGGCTGGGCGTACTTGCCCTTGGGCTCCTCAATGTCGGGCTGCAGGTCGTGCACGACGATCTTGGACTCGAGGTCCCAGATCTTGATGCCCGACGTGGTGGCAGCGCACAGCCAGTAGCGGTTGGGCGAGAACACGAGGGCGTGGATGACGTCGCCGGCCACCAGCGAGTAGAGGCGCTTGCCCTCGTTCAGGTCCCAGAGGTTGGCGGTGCCGTCCTTCCCGCCCGAAGCGCAGATGCTTCCATCGGGGAGACCGTGACCGTGTTGAGGTAGCCCTCGTGGCCGAACAGGTTGGTGCGGAGCTTGCAGTTGGCCAAGTTCCAGATCTTGACCACCTTGTCCCAGCCGCACGACACGATGAGCGGGTTAGCGGTCGAGGGGCTGAAGCGCACGCACGAGACCCACTCCGTGTGGCCGTCCTCGGTGATCGTGTACTTGCACTCGCCGAGCGTGTTCCAGAGCTTGACCGTCTTGTCACGGGAGCCCGACACGATCTGGCGGTTGTCGGCGCTGAAGGCCACGGACAGCACGTCCTTGGTGTGGCCCACGAAGCGGCGCGTGGTGATGCCCGTGTTCAGGTCCCACAGGCGCAGGGTGCCGTCCCACGAGCCGGACAGCGCGAACTGGCCGTCTGACGAGATGACAACGTCCTCGACGTAGTGCGAGTGGCCCTGCAGGCGGCGACGCGCGAAGCCGTACTCCTCGCCGTCGTTGGACAGCTGCCACACCAGCAGCGACTTGTCGCGCGAGGCGGTCAGCAGCAGGTTGGGGTTCTCGCGGGTGGTGGCGATGGCCGTCACGGCCTTGCCGTTGTGGCCGTCGAGCTCGGCGCGCGGGTAGATGCTGGTCTCGGCCATGGTGAGTGATCTAGCAGGAGGGAGAAATTCCAAAGTAAAATGTCGCGCCGAGTTTGAAAAGGGGGTGCGTCGGATACCCACCAGTCAATTCCAGCGACGAGTTAGAGTCCGAATTAGTGAAACCACCAAATAGATTAATAACCTATCGGTACTACCAAATTGCTTAATAGCCTATCGGTCGTGCGGTATGTGACGTGTGCAAGTATCTTCTGACCAACACGACTAATGTTAGAGCTTCCATTGGTTTATCACTCGCGGATAATGGAACAAATAAGCCCCTCCCCTCGGTTTTCCGCTTCAAGCCTTGAACGTCAGCCTCCCTTCTTGGAGTAACTTGTAGTAGAACTGGTACGATTCCACAATGTAGTCGTGCCCCACACCCAACAGCTTCTTGACTTCTTCCGGGCCCTTGTTTTGCCGAAGCCAGATTTCGAGCTTATCTTTGTACGACTTGCTTTCGAAAGACTTCATCCGTTTCAATTCAGCCGCAGCTTTCCTTGCCGGTTCCGTGTTCTGGCTTTGGTAGATCTTGTAGTGATGCTCGTACGATTTCACAATATAGTCGTGCCCCACACCCAACAGCTTCTTGACTTCTTCCGGGTCCTTGTTTTGCTGAAGCCAGAGTTTGAATCTCTCTGCGTACGGGTTCACGTCCTTCTTTATGGAACTAAACTGCTGTAGTGTAGCTTTCGCAACATTGTTCGACTTTCCGCTCTCCAAAATCGCGTGTGCTAGCACTGCTCCCGGGTTTCTCTCTTCACGATCCGAGCCATCGTCTGAAAGAGCGTCTTGTTTTTCTCGTTGACTCTCAGGAGTCGCGAAATACCATTCAGCAAACGAGGTGAACCTCGAACCTTGTCTGACGCAACGTTAATACCCGTCGAATCCTTGACCTGCTTGAAATTTGTGACAGCAGTGGTGGTGCCGAGGCATATTACCACAACCAGCAGAAAAAATGGCCGATTCGCATGTTGATGCTGAGTGCTTCAGCGCAAGTTGACAAGTGAAACCCGCCTTGGAAAAAACGTGCATTATTGTTTAGGAACAAGGGAAGACCACGATCTCATTATGTAGCAATGTCATCCCATAATCACCCCATCCCATCATCGGCTTGGCTCGCACACATTGCTCCACGAAAACAGCAAAAGTGTGAAAAAGCCCCACAACGTTGTAAAAGTGACGAGGGAGCTAGCAAGAATCGAGATCCAAGTAGGTGGATACCCAGCTCGGCGTACTACCTTCGGCGTGGTAAGAAAATATTCGACTATACATTGCCGATTCGTAGTTTTTTTATGAAGTTGTTTTTCGAGCGATTGTGCTTGTACTGGTCAACAAACAAGACACAAAATCCAATTCCCGAAAAATCGCTTATTAACACCCCTGCTGATGCCCCACGAAGCAGATAGTCGAAACTAGTTCTCGAGTGGGTATTGTATGTCATTCTTGGCACTCACAGGGAATTACAATGCAGAAAACAGGAATGTGCAACAGGCGTGTGCTAAACAATCTTAGCACTTCTGGCTGAAAACAAAACTACTATCCTAGCCAACTCAAACGTTTCTTCCGACGGCGAATATGCTTGCTATACCACCATCGTCTTCTCAATCGACTGACGTTCATCATCTACGGGGTGGTGTAGTGGTAGGTTGGTTACAGACAAGCCTCCGCCCACTCACGGAGCATCGCATGACACGCGATGCTAGGCTGGCAGAGATAGGAGTTAGGAAACCACCATCAGGCCGACTGACTGCGCCTGGTGGCATCACAATACATTTGGACTTCCAGGAAGCGCCAGCTTCCCTAGCAGTGTGTTTCTTCGTTGAACTCACTACAGGTGGTCGAGTCCATCTCGAATTTCGAGTCGACTCGGAAGGGAAGACTTCAATACTATGGAATTGCCTTCCCAAGACTACAGAACTTTGCTGGCCATCTAGAACACCGACCGAGACCACACACACGCTGACACTACTCGATTTCAGTCAAGCAAAAACCAGCTCTTCGCCACAAGACCACCCGACCACCCGGCCGAGGTGAAGATCGTTCACGTTTTCGCGCCGTCCTGTGCATTGCCCAAGCCTACGCCGAGAACGGAGAATACGTGTCCTCGCTGCCGCCACGGAACGCACCCTGAGCACCGATAACATGCGAAACGTACAGCCGCGACCCCAGTTGCCACAGATGATCATGGAGTCAGCAAAAGGCTTTGATCGACAAGTCTAGTAGTGATCGTCAAATGAATCTTTCATCACGATTCGTTTCCATCCCCCCACACACACACACACTATTGCTCCAAACCCGCGCTTTGTTCTCGTTCAGACATTTATCTGCCCAGGCATCTCGACTGTCATCCATTTTGGCTGTCTTACACGACGACGTGATTATGCATGCACAAGGACAACTTACACTTTCCAATTCGAACGGAAAAGCAAACTCCAACCCCATCAATGAAGCCTCTTTTGCGATCAAAATACAACTCTTTTTATATTTACATACATGCCGTTCTCTTCGTGTGGCTCAATGTTTCTCTGTCCTGGCCACTCTCTCCTTGTTCACAGTCGACTGACGTTCCTCGACACGAAGTAGTTGGCCATCGCGTTCTCGTACGACCGGTCGGTCGAGTCCGAGCAAGCGTCCACTTGCTCAGCCTTGTGGTCTGTCGGTAGCGTGCAGTGTGCACTGCCGTTCTCGCCCTCCATCCTCGTCTTGTGGTAGATGGATCGGTTGCTGTGCGCCAGCTGCAGCAGCGCCGCGTCCAGCGTCTTCTGCTGGTTGGACACGGTCGCCCCCTGAGGTGTCGTGGCAATCGCCGTCTCTCCGAAGTAGCTGGCCATGCTGCGTGCGTAGGCGTTCTCCAGCTCGTTGCTGGCGTTGTCCGACGAGTCCACGGGCAGCACGCGGCGGCGGTGGCGGTTCTCGCCGGACATGCGCGAGTGCTCGTAGATGGACTGGCGGCTGTGCGCGATGTCCAGCAGCGCGGTGGTGAAGGCTGCGGGGGCGGTGACGGCGAGCATCGAGGTCATGGCGCGGTGTTGGGGCTTGCTGGTGTTGCAGCGAATTGCGGAATGGCCACTTCAAGACGCGTAGTTGAAGTCGTCGTCGCCACATGGACGAGTCGCATGACGGTTTTTATGTCGACGAGCGCGTATCTTTGAGACCCTCGTCACACTTTGCGGCAGATCTTGGTCGTCACAATCGGAACTTGCCGCTCGCCGCGTTGAGCAAGCACCGCTGCGCTGGTCACAGCGACGCATGCAGAGCGTGTTCTCGTGGCTGAGTGGCGAGGAGCGCCATGCTGAGTGCTCAATCGGCGGAGATGCGTCGCGTGCAATCAACGCGCGCGAGCTGCTGTCTCTGCGCTGCTGATGCTCGACGTCGTCCGAGTTGTTTGCGATCAAGGAATGTACGCAGCCCATAACTTCTTCTCCATGATCCACTCAAAAAGAACGACAAGTAGTTGTGCGAGGAGGAGGGGGGTCGATGCCGACAAAGACAGCAGGGCTTGAGTTGCCTACCAAGCGTTGTGAAGTGAGTATTAACGGAGGGCAAAATCATGCTCAACCATATTGTGGAAGCTGCCGTGCATCTTGAAGACGTGCAGCTTGGCGGCCAGGCCAGGAGGAATGTGTTGGGCACGTTGGGCTCCGAGATAATGAAAAGAAATAAAGTAGATGAACGAAGATGGCTACAAGTGCGTGGCATGTGACGTGTGTCATACCGACTTCGGTCTCACTTACGGCGTTTACTTTCTACTGGCGCACGGCGACGGCGTCGGCCTTCTTGATGAGCTCGACCATGGTCGAGTGGATGTCTCCTGGCCGTTGGACACCACAATGTGGCGCGTGCTGAGCGAGAAGGGCGTGCCGTCGCTGTTGGTCACCTGGCCGCCACCCTCCTTGACGAGCAGCGCACCGGCCGCAACATCCCACGAGTTCAGGTCCAGCTCGAAGAACGCCTGCAGCAAATAATAAATACAAGAACGCAGTCAGCCATCGAACAACGACGATCTCAAGATCTGCAGCAGCAACAGCGCACCGATTGACGACCACACGCTGTCCATGCAAGCTCAATGGCGGCTGCACCCTGCAGACGCAGCCCTCTGCACTTGGCAGAGAGCTCCCTTGCGCAGTCCAGCATCGGCAGTCTCACGCTGTCTTTAGTGCCGATGCCAAAGCCCACCAGCGCCTCCGAGAACGAGGCCTCGTGGCTCACGTGTGCCGGTTGGCCGTTCAGGAACGTGCCCTTGTCCTTCTGCGCCGTGAAGATCTCGTCTCGGTACGGGTCGTAGATGACGCCAACCACCACCTCCCCAAGATGAGCACAAGCCACCGACACGACGCTGGCCGGGCGGTGGTGTACGAAGTTGGTGGTGCCGTCGATGGGGTCCACGATCCAGAGCCACTCCTTGCGCACCAAGTGGTCAAGCGCCTGCTTGGACGCCTCGCTGCCCGGCGCCACGTTCTCCTCGCCCAGGAACTCGTGCGCAGGGAACGTCTGCTTGATGGTGTCGAACACCAGGTCCTGGCACTGCTTGTCCACGACCGTCACCAGGTCGTCCTTGCTCGACTTGGTCTTCTCCACGCGGGACGTGCTCAGATGCGACTTCATGTGCGCGCCGGCAGCTCTCGCGGCGGCGACGGCGACGTCCAGCAGTGCGCTGAGCTCGGGCGAAGGGGTGGCCATTATCTGCTCGGTGTTTCGGACTGTGGAGTTGTGGCCGCATAAGTGTTCGCGCGGTTTGTCACATACGTGCTTCAACATACAACAACGCAACGACAAGCTTCAGCTTTTGGTCTCAAAAGGCAACTCAATTCATCACGCGGCAAGCAGCAGCAAATGGCCTAGAGGAGAGACTTGATACTCGCTGGTAGTCTTCGTGGCCTACCATCCCCATCCCCAGCCGCCGCCGAAGCCCCACGGGCCACCCCAGCCGTATCCTCCCCACGGACCTCCCCAGCCCCAGCCGCCGTAGCCGAATCCAGGTCCCCAGCCCCACTGCTCCTTCTTCTTGCCGTCCTTGCTCTCTTGGGCCCCGGCAGTTGCAGGAGCTGGCATGTTGGGCTTGGCTTCCGCGGTCGTCCGCAGCGCCGGGTCCGCGTTCGGCTGGACGTCAGCCGCAGCAACAGCGGCGACGGCAGCGAGCGTGGTGATAGCGAGCGCGGTGAACTTCATGGTCGTGGTGAAGCTAGTTGTGTCGTCACGCTTTGTGGAGAGGCAGGCAAATTGCAATGTGAGCGAGGATGGTGTTGAATGACGACCCGAAGTGCAAGTCTCCGAACTAGTTCAATACTGCGCGAAGATTTTTCGCTTTCGGCCATTCTGCGAATTTCCCGAGCAAAAGAAAACGCCTTATAGTCGTGGACACGCTCTACTGCGCTGGCTAAAGTGTTGATGTTATTCTGTGATGATAACAATGGAATCGATGACCGAAATGCACGGTGGAGTAAATCTACAAATGGGACGTCGCTGTTGACGAACAGTGACCAGCGCCGTCATTGCTGAACATGATCACAAAGAAGGAGAGTAAATGTCGTGATTGCGTTAGTGGCCCCAGATAACCCAAAATGCCATCGAGATCCTGGTGAACTAGAACTAGGAGACATCGGAGCGAGAAACTGATACAAGTAAGAATGATCGTTTATCATCAGTTATCAGTGTCCAAAGTTGACTAACACAAACCTCCGGACTGTGGTGATTGGAACTCTATGATGCGTTCGTTCGTGGTTGATATTGCGGAGGATAAATATGTTATGCATCTCAAGAGCGCTGTTAAATATCTGATGCCGGTAGCTTTTCTTCTTCCATCCCAAACTGGTTTAAGCCTTCTCCACAGGAGTACGCGCTGCTACAGCGGTCCATTATTCCTGCAGGCGCCAAGATGATCCGACTGTATGTGCACGTTCCTTTGGTTGACGAGGAGTTCAATTTCTTGGGCAGGAGGAAGACATTCTACACGCACTCATCGACCACCCGCCGCTTGGTCGTTTGGACGCTCCAACTGGTATACACAACAAGTCGTCTCGTGCTGTGTTGCTGCTTTTTAGGTGCTATGCGTCTAACGCGTTCGCGCTCTTTTTCGCAAGATGGAATGGTTTCGTGGCCGCTTTTGGGCTGTCGAAGCAGAGGAGCGAATCGAAACACTGGATGAAGAAAGCGAAGTCGCGGACAGCGATAGAGCAAGCATTGACTTACAAGAAGAACGTATGAGGTTTCCGTGTTGCTCACTGAGCTCATACGGCTGAAGTGATCCAATGTTTTCCTCGAGGAACACATTTTATCATGATGAAAAATGAAATCAATCACCGTGGAAACGAATCGCGATGTAAGATTCATTTGACGATTACCAGGCGTGTCGATCTAGTATTTCTCTGACTCCATGGGAGCATCAGTGACATGCGGGGTCACGGTTGTACGTTCCGCATGCTGTCGGTGCTCCGGGTGCGTTCCGTGGCGGCAGCGAGGACACATATTCTCCGTTCGCGGAGTTGGCTTGCGCAATGCACAAAACGGCGGTGGCCAAAACGTGAATGATCTTCATCTTGGCCGGGTGGTTTGGTGGTCTTGTGGTTCTTGTTTGGCGAGTGAAATCGAGAAGTGGCGATGTGTGAGGCCTCGAAGTTCTTTGATTGCGAGCACCATTTCAGTAATCATGGGAAAGCAGGCGTTCAATTGTGTTGAAGCCTTTCCTATTTATCCTTCCACCACAATTGCAGATGTCCGCAACAACGCCATTCACCAAGGCGAGATCCTAGAGGAAAACGTGCAGACAGAGAGAATTGTGCAACCGCTATGCAGCAGGTGCGAGCGATTGCGAGAAGGGATCGCTGTCGTCACAAAACGAGCGCAGGAGGATTCTACATGTGGACTTAGTGAAAAAAGACGAGATGCGGGAACGAATCTCCACATCAACAAGCACCCGTGGGCCAGTCATTGCTGGTTCAGCGGTTGAAAGCCTACTTGAAGCCTACTTGCTAGATAACTAGTAATGTAAATGCATGGTCTCTCTCTCTCTCTCTCTCTCTCTTGTGGAGAAGCCTTCCCTTTCAAGAGATCGAGGTTTACGCGACAATGCTAGTAATCTTTCCCGACGCTGCACCAAGTGCCGTTCTGCTTACTTTGTCGGCTGAAGCTGCGTCGACTTTGGTTTAACGATGTCACATGGAGAAGGGCTTTAATGACACTCCTGGCTGAAAACATAGTGAAAATATTCACAGTCACTTTGCTTGTTATTTGCCCACACTCCGCGTCTTGTGGTCCGTCAGTAGCATGCAGTTGATCACTGTTCTTGCTCGACATCCCCATTCTTGTGGTAACATCGATCGGCGGCTGGTACGTCAGTGCTAGCATTCTTCATGCCGAAGACTTTCCGAGGAGCACATACCTCACTGGGATCACACGACTCTATCGTTTTCAATTGTTTCACCACATCGAGAGTTTGCTTTCCTGAGTGTTATCTTGCCGTCCAGCAAGTTATACACTTTCTCATGACCACCAACAAAGCAGGCAGCGCCCTTCTGGGTTAGGAGGAACATCAGATTGCTGGCGTAGCTTTCAGCAGTTTAATGTGATCCATTCTCTTCGTCCCGGGGAAATCGTGATCTGTCAAAAAGCGAAAATCCAGAGACCTTCCCTGCAAGACTGCTGCCACCACCTTCGACTGGTACGGCGGTGGCATTTATTTGCTGGTGCGTGCGAGTCTTGCTTCTAACTCTTGCTGCTAACGGTGTGCAGGACTGGCTGCTATCGTTGCCAAGGCCTGCCGCTTATTCCAACAAGACGACGTACCGGGCTACGTCAGGAGTCGCAGCTACATTCCGCCCCAAATTTCCCCGTCGTTGACCCCGTTCACAGCTCCAGTGCCGTGGGTCTCGATCGAGGGGAAAAAATCCGCGTACAAGAAGAATGCTTGAGCATGGCATTCCGCAGCCACAGCTTTCGTGACAAAATATAAAGCAAAGGATTGCCGGAGCGGTGCTTGAGATGATAAAGAAGAAGGCTGCTGATGAGCTTGTCAATGAAAAGCGATCAACGAACAAGTTGAAGTGAGTCGCACTTAGGCGGGTATTGGCCAAAAACATCCCTTCTCGTCTCGCGTATCACGTTGCTGACAAGATCCTAGCACCTTGATGGCGTCTGCAGCCCCGAGAGCGACGCCCAGGAGACTAAGGTGGGGTGCCTCATCTCATCCTTCGTCTCAGCTATCTATCCCCGCAATCCACGTCGAGCTCTCCCCTGTAAAAGCCGAGATATTCACTATTCTTTGACCCCTTGTGTATTGTAGGACGCTCCTCAGGAGCCTCTGCTCAAGTACGAGCGCGTGGGAGGTCACTTCCACGCCATCTTCAAGGACGACTCGCTCAGCTGCATCGCTCTGCATGTCAACTTTGTCTGTGCTGGCACCTATGGGGGCAACGTGCTGCTACTGGAGCTGGACGGCAAGTTCATCCGCCGCCTGCACCAGCACTACAAGAAGGTCAATCAGGTGTGTATCGACGAGACGGGCCAGTTCATCGCTTCGTGCTCAGATGACGGCACAGTGGCCGTGTACGCTTTAAACTCGGGCAATTCTTCAGCTGCAGCAGATATCAGTGGCCACAAGCACGCCCAAAACGCTGCCAAGGCACCGACCAGACAGATCTCCGTGTCCAGCACAGGTGGGGAAGTCAACATCTACAATTACTTTAGTGCAGTGTACGCTGTGCAGTTGGAAGATCGATACGCCATGAAGAGAGAGAAGAGCTTTGCGTGTGGAGGCGTGGGAGGGCAGCTCATAATCAACAAGAAAGGTTGGATCATTGACAAGGAGAGCACCGTCCATGAAGGAGAAGGACCGGTGCAGTTGATTCGCTGGAAGGAAGGACTCGTGGCATGGGCCAACGACTGGGGAGTGAAAGTCTACGATGCGGACAATGATCAGCGAGTGACGTACATCGAGCGACCGCCCAACTGTCCACCGATGGAATTGTGTCGGTGTCATCTGGAGTGGCAAGGCAGCGATGTCTTGCTGGTGGCGTGGGCCCACACTTTACGTGTTGTGACGTTTAAAAAGCGAGTGCCGGGTCATGTTGGCTCTCCAACATCGCCGACTGCTATCGGAGACGCTGACGTTCCATCTGGAGCTATCACAGCAGAAGTGGTGGCCTTGTTGACGTTTGACTTTTTGTTGCGGGGATTAGTCCGTGGGGCGGCGGCTCTGTTGTGTCGGTCCTAGCGTTCCGACCTCCAGGCTCTGCAGCAGCTGCAGGCCCACCACTATCTCAGGGCAAGTCTACAAAAGAACAGCGTCTGGTTGAAGGCGAGGGCGGAAGCGACGAGATGCCGTATCCTGAGGTGCATGTTGTGCGATTGGATGGTAAGCAAGTTAGTGCGGACTTGCTCAACCTCAAGGGCTATCAGCGACTGCGAGCGTCGGATTACATGATGCCTACACTTCGATACGCGCATGCTCACGAGATCGACTTGGCATCGCCCGATCCATCGTCGCTTTATGATGCTGGCTACGGGCAACTCGCGTACGTGTGCACGCCAAAAGACGTGGTCATTTGCCGACTACGCGACGCTGATGACCGCGTCCAGTGGGCTTTAGCACGGAAACAGTATGAAAGGGCCCTCAACGTCGCTCTTCATGACCCACGAGCACTTCGACGAGTAGTACTGACAGAAGTTATGGAGACGTATCTCGGCGATTTACTGCGACAGAAGAAGTTCAAGAAGGCGGCAGAAGAAATTCACAGACTGTTTGTAGGCAGCGACGAGTACGCTCAGCTCTGGGAGAAGTACATCTACGTGTTTGCTCAGCGTGGACAGTTGAGCGTCATCGCGCGGTATATGCCAACTGCGAGTCCACGACTACCAAAAGTGCAATACGAGATGGTGTTAAAGCACTTCCTGGACTCCGATCCGGGTCAACTGCTGGAGTTGATTCGAAAATGGCCCAAACCCAGACGTCAAGATACTCCTGTCGTGAAACAGCAGGCTGAAGGGGAGACTGACAGCTCATCTGCTGTGGCTCCAGAGTACACAGAGACCGCCCATGTTTTCGGGCCATTATACGACGCACAAGCGTGGATTAATCAACTGGAGACGGTCGTGCGACGTCGACGCATAGCCGAAGCTGATGCCGACCGCCTCAGTGTCGAGACAATGTACTTGATGGAGGCGCTGGCGGAGCTGTACACCGCCACTGAGCAATATGAACACGCTCTGCGCATTTATTTGACCCAAGGCGCGTTCTGCACCAACAAGGACTTCGCCTTCAAGTTGATCGCAGAGCACCAGTTGTGGTCTTTGGTTGCCAACAAGGTGGTCAACCTCATGCGCATTGACAAGGCTATTGCTGTTCGCATGTTGGTGAATCAGACGGAGCAGCTCAAGATCAGCGACATCGTCACTCAGCTCGAGGGCGAGCCTGAGTTGCTGCATGCCTATTTGCACGAGCTGGTCCTTCATCGTTTGGGCGAGTACAACTCGGAGATTTACTCGGCACTTCACGAGAAACAAGTCGCACTCTACGTCGAGTTCCAACCAGACTTTTGCTCAAGTTCCTGCAGACCAGCAGCTTTGTGCCGCTCGAAAAGGTTGGTCCCTCTTTCTAGCACGGAGTATCCCTCATATGCGTTGCTTCTGCTTGTCAACAGGCCTACAAGTACTGCAGCGACCACACGCCTCCCTCTGGGACACGATGATCTACATCTTAGGGCGCATGGGGCAGCACAAG
Organism: Phytophthora quininea; assembly: GCA_011947345.1. Taxonomy (NCBI): domain Eukaryota; phylum Oomycota; class Peronosporomycetes; order Peronosporales; family Peronosporaceae; genus Phytophthora; species Phytophthora quininea. The sequence continues at coordinate 493,951 of JAAVTG010000064.1, forward strand.
AAGGCGCTCGACCTCATCTTGACGCAGCGAGGCGACATTAACCAGGCCATCCAATTCGTACAGGACCACGACGAGAGTCTGTGGGACTACCTCATCGACTTGAGTCTCACCAGCAAAGACAACGTGGAGGAACTGTTGAAGTTCGCGTCGCAGCACAAGATTGATCCCATCAAGCTCATCCGCAAGGTGCGTAGCGTACTGCTCGACTCTTCTGCTGTTGCTAATCGTTTGACTGCCTTTGCTAACAGATCCCTGACGACATGGAGATCGAGAATCTCAAGCAGAAGCTCATCGCAATCATCACCAACTACCGTGTCCAGGTAAGCGGCGCTTGAGATGACTCCTCTTTGCTCAAACTTGACATTCCGCCCAGCAAAACTTGTGTGTAGGCTCCCGCAAGGTGTTTGACAACGACCGGGTGGAGCTTCTCCACCGACAGGTCGTGGCTCACAAGCGCGGACGGCGGGTGGCTGCGAAGAAAGCCTGTGCAATCTGCAACGAGCTGCTGCGTGCACCGTCGTCCGGCATGGAGATCATCCACGCCTGTGTGTTCGAGTGCGGTCACTGCTACCATCTGCCCTGTCTGGAGGAGAAGATGCGCATGTGGAAGAGCGCGGAAGCCGTGGGGTCGGGCGACTTGAGCCGCGCACTCGGCTGCTTCGTGTGCGACCACAGCACCCGCGCCCATGCTCGCTCCGGCGACTTGAACCAGCAGTTTGCGACGTTGACTGCGCCACCAGCACGAGGTGTGACCGAGGACCAGCTGCAGCGCGCCAAGGACAGCGTCTTGAGCAGCGTCGCCGAGCAGCCTCCGTCGTAAGGAGTTCTAAGACTTGTCTGACCTGTTCCCTGCTTTCCTGACATGACACACAACCGGGCAATGAACGTCGCTGTCTCCGCACTGAAGTCCCCAAATTCGCATGATATTTTATTGATCGAGATCACCCCGAAAAACAAACTCTGCAGCTTGGAGAAGCGTCCGCCTCGAGAGCGAACTCGCGACTGATTTCCAAGAGAGAACCAGCAGTTCTCCTACAAGCGACATGGTCTTGAACAGCCTTGGCAACGCCGTCGCAACTTCTCCTCCAAAGCCAAAAGAGTCTCAGAGCAACACGCCTGCAGCTTACTCCTCGTCCTCCTCGCCGCCGGCAGCAGCGCTGGGCAGCACGGCGACGGGCGACGCGGCCGGGGCGGCCCTGGCCGTAGGGCGAGGTGACGGCGAAGTCAATGTGCTTCTCCGAGTCCATGCGCACGAGGAAGGAGGGCACGTCCACGAGCTGCTTGCCGACGCGGATGTGGCGCTGCTTGATGAGCACGCGCGTGGTGGATGGACTTGGCCAGGTTCTGCTTGAAGACCTTGGTCTGCAGGCGGCGCTCCAGCAGCTTCTGCACGTTCAGGCGCAGCACAAAGTCGAGCTCGTTCTCGTCCTCGGCCAGCATGCCGAAGCGCTTGAGGCGGCGCAGCAGGGCCGAGCCCTCGAACAGGCGCTTGGGGTCCTTGGGGTCCAGCGTCAGCAGCTCGCGGGCGGCCTTGCGCAGCTTGGACAGCGCGAACTGCACGCGCCAGATCTCGCGCTTGCAGCGCAGGCCGTACTCGCCGAGGAGCTTGAGCTCCTGGTCCAGGCGCTCCTTCTCGAAGGCGCGCGAGGGCGTGCGGTACGTCTTACGGTAGTTGCGGTGGCGGGAGATCTTGGGCATGGTCCTTCTTGAGACGTTCCTACCAGGCGAATGCGAATGGGAGTGGCTCCGTCGCCGTGCCGGGTCTTGACGTTCTAAATCTGCAGCGTCTCTAATTTGACTGGTGGTGCTTCGCCCGGGTGCTTGCGCTAAATTTATTTTTCTAAACTTTTTTATCGATATTTTCATTTAAAAATAATGACTTTTATTGATAAATAAAAGCGCAAGCACCCTCGCGAACGCAGCACCTTAGAAATGGAATGGCTAGATTTAGCTGTTACAGATCATGATTTAGGTTTGACGCGTAGTTTTGGAGCCGAACCCCGCCAGCCAATCGAATCGGAGGTGGTACCGTGTGCCAATTGGGGAAAATTGGCACACGGTACCGCCGCGAGCTCAGCCGCACACGCATTCCGGGCCCCCAGAAAGGTTGGCTGGTCGACGACGATGGAGAAGGGCAAGCAGGCCATGGAGAACATGAAGAACATGAAGATGCCGCCCGGCAGCAAGGGCCCCGCGACGGCGCTGGCCAAGGTGGCCGTGCTCACGGGCGCCGCCATCTACGGCGCCTACCTGTCCATCTACAACGTGCCGCCCGGACACCGCGCCGTCGTCTACAGCCGCATCGACGGCGTGGGCCACACGGTCATCGAGCAGGGCACGCACTTCCTGGTGCCGTGGCTGCAGCGGCCGCTCATCATGGACGTGCGCACGCGCCCGCGCACCTACGCGTCGCTCACGGGCACCAAGGACCTGCAGATGATCAACATCTCGATCCGTGTGCTGTCCAAGCCCGACCGCACGCGCCTGCAGTGGCTCTACCAGAACCTCGGCCTCGGTACGACGGCACTAGTCTGTATGATTTAGTTGGGTTATCGGTTCCTTAACGTTCGGTGTGGATGGTGCTGGGCAGACTACGACGACAAGGTGCTGCCTTCGATCGTGAACGAGGTGGCCAAGCAGGTAGTGGCCCAGTTCACGGCCGCCGAGCTCATCTTCCAGCGTGACCACGTGTCGCGCCTTATCATCGAGAACCTCAAGCGCCGCGCCGACCGCTTCGCCATCATGCTCGAGGATGTGTCCATCATCCACCTGACCTTCGGCGCCGACTACACGGCCGCCATCGAGGCCAAGCAGGTGGCCCAGCAGGAGGCTGAGCGCGCCCGCTTCGTGGTGGAGCGCGCCATCCAGGAGAAGAAGAGCACGGTCATCCGCGCGCTCGGTGTGTCCAAGTCGGCCGAGCTGGTCGGCGAGGCCATCAAGAACAACCCGGCCTTCGTGCAGCTGCGTCGCCTGGACGCCGCCAAGGAGATCGCCACGGTCATCTCCCGCTCGGCCAACAAGGTCTACCTGAACTCGGACTCGCTGCTGCTCAACATTCTGCACGACACGGAGCAAAAGTACGGCAAGAAGAAGTAGGCTGGACGCAGCAGAGCAGGCAGGGAAGAGAAGGCAGGGGTTTTCCTAGCGGTAGTGCCACGTCGAGAGCAGGTTTTTTAAGATCGAACAGAGGACTATTGCCAGGAAACATGTTAAAGCCCTTTGGAGCGGAGGTGCTCGCATGTTGACAAGCATTGAGCTTGCTGGCGAAGAGCTGTCATCACCCCGATCACCACGCCCATCGAGGCTATGAACTGTTATCTCAAGTGCATGACGACCATTGCACAATACCCTGCATCGCCACTTGCGAAGCACCTGCACAACATCGTATTGTTCGTAGCAGTAAGTCGAGGTAATTTCCCATCGTTATCCGTGACGTCGAAATCGCCGTACCAACGAACTCCTTTGAGCTGAACAAGGGCCGGCCGCGCGTGCTTCTCGACGTCTAGCAACGCCACTCGCGGACCCCCACCAGCGCCCACCACATAATCGTGTAGTAGTCCTGAATTTCTTGGGCCCACCTCCCAATTATGAGCTCTAGTCGTTGCTTCCGTCGAGAACGTGTGTCGCCTGCAAAAAGCAGTGCTGCAACACCGAAGAGCGCGGATTTCGAGCCGTGCTCCTGGCCAGCACAAGGCAATTGGCTTCGCTCGGACCGAACTGACGTCGACGCGCTGCAACAAAGTGTTAGCTGGAATTCTCAGGAGCAGCGACCCGATATGATACATACCCGAGTAGGCCCTACACTGACCTTCCTCCTTGCATGCGCTGCAACATGCTTCTGAATCTCGCAAATTGGTGCGGTTCCTGCCTCAAGATCTGTCACTGCATTCTGTTTCTTCTTGGCGTGCACCTCCCAGTTCCTTCGTAGAGTCCACCAACGCCACTCTCGTGGACAATTTGCTGCAGCGTCTGCAGTAAAACTTCCTGAACTGGTGCTGGTCTGCAGCCTTGTGCCTACGAGCTCCTTGGGCCAGCTCGCTAAGGTAGCCGACGTGATGGTAGCGATGGGTTTGCCATCGTCGCGGCCCCACCATCTGCGCCACCACCGTGTAGGCGTAAAAACACATGAACTTGGAGCTGGACGACTCGACCGCCTTGTACTGGTTGCCCTTGGGCAGCGCCTGCAGCAGCACGTGCTTGTTGCGCTTGGGTTTCTCGTCGTCGAGATGCAGCAACGCGCCCGACTACATGCGCGTCTTGAGTGTGTGAGGTGTTGCCAGTCCAGTAGTCGCTGGATAATGAAAGCCGAGATGTATGACCTAGCAGCAGGGGCCTTGACGAGTGTTTCCAACCTGTAGGCATCGAAACCACTCGAACGCTGTAATGTCTGTGTGCAGCAACGAGTAGGAGAAATCGGCGACTGCAATGCTTGATGGGTCAGCAGCCCGTTTGGACTACACTCTTGCTGTCGGACGGCCTCACAACTAACGGCAAGACACCGCTCGATGTTTGAGACGCTGTCGACACAACCACCTCCTGCGTAGATAGAGCTCGCTCGTCGATAGCCCTTAGTCGTTTGGCAGGCAGCTCTGTGTCTTGCTTGTTCTACCGGCCAGCACATCTCGTCCTTCAACCGCAGGAGATACGAGAGCTGAGCGCCAACTTTTCCTTTCACTGCAGACTTCAGCTCGACATAGTAGTCGTGCCTGTTTGGGCTGATCTTGTCGCCCAGAGCCAGATGCACGCGCTCGTACTTCCAGTCGCCGCCGCGGCCCTTGCGCTGGGAAGTGACGAAGTCCTTGTGCTTGAGAAATGCACACTGGGGCTGTCTGATTTCCGCGCGCGCGAGCAACGCCGCCACCGAGATGTAGGCGACGCAGTTCACGCACTGCAGCACGCATAACGTCGCTTTCGATCCAGCAAATAAAGATCACCGCCAGTTCGACAAAGGTTGGTACTTAGTTTGCGATATATGTAGGACCAAATAATATCCGCGGTTCCCATTGGCTGCAGGGTCTGCGACATTTTTAGACCTTGCCAAACGGAAATGTCCAAAAGTTGGAGCTTATTCTGCATCATTTCCAGAAAAGGGGGACCTCGAAGCCGCTTGTTTCCATCCAGACATTTTTCTCGAAGCTTTCTTTGCCGCCGCCGCACGCTGCCGACGCGCGCCTTCCCTTCCCAGACAGACATGAGCGGCTCGTGGAACTCGGACGACCGGTGGCAGGACGCGAGCGCGTCGGGCTCGGGCTCGAGCTTCGACTCGAGCCACACGAGCGGGCTGGAGTTCCCCGTGCTGCCGTCCATCCCGGCGGGCTCGATCGACATCGGCGCCATCGCGCCTGTGTTCGGCGTGGCCTCGTACGACGACGACGCCGACTACCTGGACTACGACAAGGCCGGCCGCCCCTTCATGGAGCAGATGAGCGGCTCCTGCGGCACCGCCTACTTCACGGGCATCATCGGGGCGGCACCTACGGCGCCCTCAAGGGCTTCGCGCGCTCCCCGAGCACCAAGTTCAAGATCCGCATGAACTCGCTCATGAACGGCGCCGCCACGCGCGGCTCCAAGGCCGGCAACGCGCTGGGCTGCCTGGCCATGATCTACAAGGCCTTCGAGTACATGGCCGACTCGGCCGAGATCGAGAGCGTGGTCAAGTTCGACCAGGTGACGCCCATCCTGGCCTCGGCGGCCACGGGCGTCTTCTACAAGTCCACGGCCGGGCCCAAGGCCATGGTGCTGGCGGGCGCGCTGGGCGCGGGGCTCATGACGGTGGTGCAGTTCGGCATCAAGCCCTTCTACCCGCGACTCTAGACTGGTTTGCTGCTGTCTTTTGAGCGGAGGAAGGCGAAGGAAGGCCTTTAGATGGAGAGGATGCATGTGTAAGTTAGTATAGCGGGGTCCCATGCGGCCAGCGAATGAAGAGACCTGCTGTATACGTGTCGAATGCGCTTCTTGCATGCATCCTTCGGCTTGCTCTCGTGGTGTTCCAAGTCACCAGCATGTTCGACCCAACAGCACGCTTGCTGACGCTTGCAGCAGCAGCAGCAGTGGCACGCACAGGAAGACCGCCACGCCGCCATCAAGGAGCTCCATTGAGCAGCTCCGTCGTGTCCTCATGGTCTCGGCCCGCGACTCGGGCTACGTTATATCAGTACTTAAATCTCCCGCGATTTTTTCAAACGGCGCTGGCGATGCTAGCGGCGTACGTTGCGGAGCTGCAGGCGCTCAAACTGGAGCTCCAGAGCACGCTAGCGAGGCTGGAACAGGTCGGCAATGCGCCCGAGAGCGACTCGGACGTCTCCCAGTCCCTAGACGCCTCCTCCGTAGCGGAAACGACGCCAACGACCGTCGCCTCTCCAGTGCCACATCGCCCAAAACGCAGCTCCCATACTAATCGCCCCGTCACGGCCTGGAGCAGACGCCGGTTGATGCAGGAGCTGGCCGCAGCGTCCAGTAGACGCAGACAAGTGGAGATGCAGATCCAGAGGCAGCAGGGCCAAGTGACCCACGGACACAGTCACGAGAGACGGAGGGAAGCAGTCCAAATTGCCATCCAAGAGCTGCAGCAGCAGAGAGCCGAGATTTTGAGGCAGATTCAACAGGACACAGCAGCAGAGGAAGCTCCGGAGCAGCAGGACGCAGAAGAAACGATAGTGCCAACTCAACAGAGCAATCCAGAGACGGACCCTCCGCTGGCTCCTGCTAACAGCGAGTCGGTGTTGGAGACGCAGTACTCTATTGGGGGAGTCGTGACGTTGGAGCCGCTGTCTTTACAGCAGCAGGATCCAGCGACGAGCTCGAGGAGTGGAGTTTCTTTCCGTCACATTGTTCCAGCTGCGCCATCATCAGCTCCAGTGCTGGAAGAGTATCCTCGACTACATTACAGACATTCGCCCGATGCGTTGAATGACGTGTTTTCTCTGCAGGTCAAGTTTGCGGAGACGATGCTCAAGCTGGAGAAGTCGGTGCAGATGAGAGACTACCTGCTGCACCATGGAGGAGTTCTACCAAAGCATAAGGTATCGACGAGGACGGAGAGTGGAGTTAGGCATAGGAGACATCGCGGGCGCTCGTTTGAAAGCGGATCCAACAGCGACACCAGTGTCATCTACCGGGAGCGACGCAACAGCAATTCATCGTCAGTCAGCTCGAGCTCCTACTCGTTCTCGTCTCTAGACTCGACTCCGCAGCGCAGCAGAAGGGCCCCAATGCGGTACCAGAATCTCCAGGCGTCACGAGCAACTACAGCGGAGACTGCTGCGCCTTCTTCGAACAGCGCAGACACCTCCCCAGGCATCGTTGGGACGGCCAATGCGACCGCATTGGTGTCTTTACGCCGTCGTCGCGTCAAGAAGCGGATTCTTTTGACGAGGACGAAGCTGCGAATGAAACTGAGGGCGAGCACCCAGCGGAGCATCAGAGCACACCAACAACTGGGAGCAGTGTGACGACGCCGACTACCGGAAGCGATCAAAAGTCAAATACCTCATCGTCCAAGCAGGTTCGATTTGGTGACGACGCGTACTCCACCCCAGTCATCAAGCGCAAGTTTAACTTTGACAATCCATCGATCGATGAAGATGACGATGAACCTGGTGAGACAGAGGAGGAGGAGGAAGAAGAAGCAGAGAGTTTACTGAGCTTCCTTGCAGGTTCTAGTGTGACTAGCACTGAGCTGAACGATGCTTCATTCGTGCAAGCGTTCGAGCGCTTCCGTCGCGAGCTGCGAGTAGTGAAGCATGATGGAGGTACGCCGGAACCAGCGTTGACAAGAGAGCTGCTTCCCGTGGAGAAGACGGAAGAAGAGCGAGAAATCCCTGCTGATCGTACTGAGAGCACTGCCGACACGACCGTGGCAACTGAAGCCCAAGAGCAAGCATCGAGATTCCCCCAGCTTGATGCCTTGAACATGGACGAGCTGCAAACACGACGAAGACAATTGTGTCTAGACATCCAAGGTGAGAGTGCACGGCTTGTGCTGACGTTCGGGGCGAGGCAGAGCGCAAACTTCGACTCGCGAGACGCTGAGAGCACTAGAACGCGCTTGGTGGCTTTACGAGATGAACTCTACGCCATTGACACGCGACTGAAAGAGCTTCAATAGGAGTTGCCATTACCATCAAAACTTGCATTCCTGTTGTCTTCCGACCGAAGAAAAAATCGACACTGCATTTGATCGTAGTGCGGTAGTTGGTTGCCCAAGTGCGTTCTGGCACCATGGCACTACTCTTCGATGAGGACGTGGACGCACTTGGATTAGCAAACGCCCCCACAACTCAGCCAGGCATGTTTGTAGAGCGATTTTGCAAGTGCTTCAAAACGCACAACACAACTGGCCATGGAAACCTCCGAGAAGAAACTGGTCAACTGCTTCGTCATGGGCCTACGTTCGTCCTCTCGGTGGGGACGCAATGGACTCGTAGTCTCCATTGTACTTCCCGCATAGGCAGGTGGGATGAAAAGGTCAGTTGTGGTTTCACCACGACAAGCATAAGCAGCAGCAAGTATTATATCCGTGCTTTGGTGCTTTCCTGCTGCTACGACTGTGTTCGTCTTGAACAGCAATCGGCGATGTGTGTAATAGCGTAAATCCGCCGTTGCACGCAAAAACGCGAGTCAAAGCCTGGCGGCATCGTGAACGAAGCGGAAATGAGCTCGAACGGAGAGCCAACTCGACTCGAGTCTCGGCCCTTGACCAGATCGCTACCGACACTTGAAAATGACTGCACTGGTCGCAGCAGAAACTGCTTGGCACGCACGGATCCCCGAGTAAAAGACGCTTTGAATCCGCGCGAATCCCTGCTGATCAGATGTCGCGCCGAATGTCCTCGGTCTCCCATGCATTGACAGTGCGGGCCGTGACAAGTGCAACTGAAAATCTTCGCGGAGCTGCTGGGCAAAGCCTCGGCGCTTGCCTGCGCTCTATTGTAGACTGGCCACTTCCCATTTCCCCGGCGTAGCGCTCACAGGAAATTGCCCATAGCCTTCCCGTACTAACAACTCAACTCACAGCATGAAGGTTCTGACGTCGACCACGCTGCTGGCCATCGCGCTGGCCGTCGTGGCCGTCTCGGCCGACACAGATGTGTCCGTCTGCAGAGACGCCACCTACACGCTCGCGGACTCGCGCGGCGCCATTTGCTCAGGCGCCGGCAACGCCCCCGCGGGCACTGCTTGTCCGCTCAAGGGTGACGTTGCCACAGCAGACTGCCACTCGTATTTGCCGTCGTACGATGGATCGCAGTGCGTAGCCAAGGAGGACGCCGAGTGCACCATCGTCAACGGCAACACCTGGGGCTGTGTGTTCCCGTCTGTGGGCTGCACCGGCAGCGGCGCCAACGCCACAACTCCGTGCCCCGTGACTTCGTTGCCCGACACGAACGAGACGACCACACCGTGCCCGGTCACCTCGCTCCCAGACACCGAGACGACCACGCCATGCCCCGTGACTTCGCTCCCGGACACCGATAGCACGACGCCTTGCCCCGTGACCTCGCTTCCCGACACTGAGACCACCACGCCGTGCCCCGTGACTTCACTCCCGGACACAACGTCGGCTACGCCGACCTCAACAACGGCTTCGACGACGCCTTGCCCGGTAACCTCGCTGCCAGATACGACTAGCGCTCCTTCGTCGACGACCAAGACTACTACGCCTGCCTCGACGACGCCTTGCCCCGTGACGTCGCTGCCGGACACTACGACCGCTCCTTCGTCGACGACCAAGGCTACTACGCCTGCCTCGACGACGCCTTGCCCCGTGACGTCGCTGCCGGACACTACGACCGCTCCTTCGTCGACGACCAAGGCTACTACGCCTGCCTCGACGACGCCTTGCCCGTGACGTCGCTGCCGGACACTACGACCGCTCCTTCGTCGACGACCAAGACTACTACGCCTGCCTCGACGACGCCTTGCCCCGTGACGTCGCTGCCGGACACTACGACCGCTCCTTCGTCGACGACCAAGGCTATTACGCCTGCCTCGACGACGCCTTGCCCGGTGACGTCGCTGCCAGATACGACTAGCGCTCCTTCGTCGACGACCAAGGCTACTACGCCTGCCTCGACGACGCCTTGCCCCGTGACGTCGCTGCCGGACACTACGACCGCTCCTTCGTCGACGACCAAGACTACTACGCCTGCCTCGACGACGCCTTGCCCCGTGACGTCGCTGCCGGACACTACGACCGCTCCTTCGTCGACGACCAAGACTACTACGCCTGCCTCGACGACGCCTTGCCCGGTGACTTCGCTGCCAGATACGACTAGCGCTCCTTCGTCGACGACCAAGGCTACTACGCCTGCCTCGACGACGCCTTGCCCCGTGACCTCGCTGCCAGATACGACTAGCGCTCCTTCGTCGACGACGCCTTGCCCCGTGACGTCGCTGCCGGACACTACGACCGCTCCTTCGTCGACGACCAAGACTACTACGCCTGCCTCGACGACGCCTTGCCCGGTGACGTCGCTGCCGGACACTACGAACGCTCCTTCGTCGACGACCAAGGCTACTACGCCTGCCTCGACGACGCCTTGCCCCGTGACATCGCTGCCGGACACGACCACTACGCCTTCGAGCACCACGCCGTGCCCAGTAACGTCGCTGCCCGATCAGGAGCAGCAGCAGCAGCAATCCGCTTAGAATCCGGCTTTGCTGGACTCCATTTTAATTTCGAAGTGTTTGAATCCGTGAAATTGTACTTTTGTCGTCGTTGATGAAAGGACCTCGGCAAGGAGACTTGAAACCTTGTTAGTAGTGCAGCTGCGGCCGCTAATGTCGGATTCTTCTGTTCGAACGAGTACATCGATGTTGACAGCAACATCATGTTGCTCCAACAAACAGCACGCGAAGAATATATCTCCATCTTTGCTAGTGGCCGTGATCCAGAGAGCAATGTGAATCCGCAGAGAGCACTCGGCTCGATCTCGCAGCGTCGAGACAGTAGCGGAGTGTATCCGCCACTGACCGGCAGTCACGCTCTGTCTCAACGGCGGGGCTGATCCGTGCCAGCGGTTCCCTGGCTATGACGAGCGGCGTCTGCTCCGCGGCGCCTGTGCTCTGCAGCTCTGCACGCCCGGTTTTTGGTGCTGGTCAACCTGAAGACACTGGCGAGGCGGATCCCATGGACTCCAAGATGGAGCTGGGCCGGTGTTCATTTCCCCATTCTCCACTCTTGGAGCGAGTGGACTTGTTTTTTTCCTAGCAGGCTGCGATGAAGATCGCGACGACGCTCGTGGCCGCGGCGCTGGCCGTCACCGCCGTCTCGGCCGACACAGATGTGTCCGTCTGCAGAGACGCCACCTACACGCTCGCGGACTCGCGCGGCGCCATTTGCTCAGGCGCCGGCAACGCCCCCGCGGGCACTGCTTGTCCGCTCAAGGGTGACGTTGCCACAGCAGACTGCCACTCGTATTTGCCGTCGTACGATGGATCGCAGTGCGTAGCCAAGGAGGACGCCGAGTGCACCATCGTCAACGGCAACACCTGGGGCTGTGTGTTCCCGTCTGTGGGCTGCACCGGCAGCGGCGCCAACGCCACAACTCCGTGCCCCGTGACTTCGTTGCCCGACACGAACGAGACGACCACACCGTGCCCGGTCACCTCGCTCCCGGACACCGAGACCACGACGCCATGCCCCGTGACTTCGCTGCCAGACACGAACGAGACTACCACACCGTGCCCGGTCACCTCGCTCCCAGACACCGAGACGACCACGCCATGCCCCGTGACTTCGCTCCCGGACACCGACACCACGACTCCATGCCCGGTAACCTCGCTTCCTGACACGGAGACGACCACGCCGTGCCCCGTGACTTCGCTCCCGGACACCGATAGCACGACGCCTTGCCCCGTGACCTCGCTTCCCGACACTGAGACCACCACGCCGTGCCCCGTGACTTCACTCCCGGACACAACGTCGGCTACGCCGACCTCAACAACGGCCTCGACGACGCCTTGCCCCGTGACCTCGCTTCCCGACACTGAGACCACCACGCCGTGCCCCGTGACTTCACTCCCGGACACAACGTCGGCTACGCCGACCTCAACAACGGCTTCGACGACGCCTTGCCCGGTAACCTCGCTGCCAGATACGACTAGCGCTCCTTCGTCGACGACCAAGACTACTACGCCTGCCTCGACGACGCCTTGCCCCGTGACGTCGCTGCCGGACACTACGACCGCTCCTTCGTCGACGACCAAGGCTACTACGCCTGCCTCGACGACGCCTTGCCCGGTGACTTCGCTGCCAGATACGACTAGCGCTCCTTCGTCGACGACCAAGGCTACTACGCCTGCCTCGACGACGCCTTGCCCGGTGACCTCGCTCCCCGACACGACGGACTCGCCTTCGACCACCACCCCGTCCGCGACGACCCCGTGCCCAGTGACGTCGCTACCCGACACGACGGACGCTCCTTCGACGACGACACCGGCGACGACCACGCCTTGCCCGGTGACCTCGCTGCCGGACACGACGGACTCGCCTTCGACCACCACCCCGTCCGCGACGACACCTTGTCCGGTGACGTCGCTTCCGGACACGACTAGCACTCCCTCGTCGACGACCCCGTGCCCGGTGACCTCGCTACCCGACACGACGGACTCGCCTTCGACGACGACGCCGGCGACGACCACGCCTTGCCCGGTGACCTCGCTGCCGGACACGACGGACTCGCCTTCGACCACCACCCCGTCCGCGACGACACCTTGTCCGGTGACGTCGCTTCCGGACACGACTAGCACTCCCTCGTCGACGACCCCGTGCCCGGTGACCTCGCTACCCGACACGACGGACTCGCCTTCGACGACGACGCCGGCGACGACCACGCCTTGCCCGGTGACCTCGCTGCCGGACACGACGGACTCGCCTTCGACCACCACCCCGTCCGCGACGACACCTTGTCCGGTGACGTCGCTTCCGGACACGACTAGCACTCCTCGTCGACGACCCCGTGCCCGGTGACCTCGCTACCCGACACGACGGACTCGCCTTCGACGACGACGCCGGCGACGACCACGCCTTGCCCGGTGACCTCGCTGCCGGACACGACGGACTCGCCTTCGACCACCACCCCGTCCGCGACGACACCTTGTCCGGTGACGTCGCTTCCGGACACGACTAGCACTCCCTCGTCGACGACCCCGTGCCCGGTGACCTCGCTACCCGACACGACGGACTCGCCTTCGACGACGACGCCGGCGACGACCACGCCTTGCCCGGTGACCTCGCTGCCGGACACGACGGACTCGCCTTCGACCACCACCCCGTCCGCGACGACACCTTGTCCGGTGACGTCGCTACCCGACACGACGGACGCTCCTCGTCGACGACCCCGTGCCCAGTGACCTCGCTACCCGACACGACGCATTGAACAGGGATGTAAAGTTAATACGTGATCGGTTCTTGTCGTAGAGCTTCGCGTATGTGACTTAGCTCGATGTCAGTGAAGTCTGTTGCTACACTTCTGCCATTCGAACGCTCTTCATATCTACATCACCAGCAACCTCATTGGACCAACTAACCTCGTCGGAAATTCAATGACAACGTGAATGCCCTTGGATACGTGCATACGAAGCCGAAAGCGACAGCTCCCAGGCTAATTGTAGACCCAGCCACAGGTCCTTGCTCCTTGGCCTCGTAGATCTGGACCAACTGCAACGCGGGTGTCTGCAACGAACAGGGAGCCTTTCATTTAACTCGCGACGACTTTGTTGCTGAAGAGGCGCTGAAGATCATCGATTGCCAACCGAAGATCGATTTGTGGACATGTCTGCTCTGCTCAAGAGAGTTCTGGTTCGCTTTGCTGCATGCGGCGGTCGACAAGCTGAGCCAACGAGCCAACCGGAACCGAACTGGGGAACGGCGTATATCTGCGATGAGAAACTAAAACAAAGTCAGCGAACGTGGAGAGATGCATTGCAGCCGTCGGTCTTGAGTGCTGGTTTGGCTATTGCGGGTCGGGCACTCGTGGGGCCATTGGCATTGATCGTCCTCTCCTTCTTCACAAAGTACCTCTCCAGCGACGCCACCGTGCTCATCAAGTTCGACAGCAGCATCTTTGCGTTTACCGAGCACGACGTGTCCATGGCTGGCGGATGCACAGGATGCCTAGGCCCGTGCAAAATCGCTCTATTGAAATTCATGGCGTTCGACGGACAAGCTCTCACCAGTGCGCCAACGTTTGCGGCGTTTGCTGGCCAGCCGCCGACAGAGTCGCTGTACAACTTCAGTTCGCTGAGTGATGCCGATTTTCGTCTGGCCGAGTCGCTGGATGCGGACGTCGACACGATCTGCCACAGCGGCATCAACGAGTGGGGCTCCACCACCGTCATGGTCACAAGCTCGCCGCAGCAAGTTCTACAGGTCATCACAACGCTCGCAGTCAGTGTCTCATTCCAGACGAAGAGGGAGCTCGAGCTGGCGGTTGAAAATATTCAAGAATGCGCAGGAAGTTGGACACTGTTTGGAACTGCTCGGTTGTTTTTGTTCCGAGCTGGTGGAGGCCACGTCGACTTTGGCAAAATCCCTGCGGTGACTGTCAGTGTATTTCCTGAGTTCACAGAGTGCCGACCGAATGTCGTGGACGATGGAAGTCTTGTCGGGTCCAAGTTGGCGCTTGTGACTGACGGCGAAGATCTGCTGGCGTCCGCCCCTGAAGTCCTAACGCTGTTCCCGTACGGCTTCACGAGCAGTCTGCGCAGGATCTCCCGGCTGGTCAAGGCGTCGAACACAAAATACGGGGCAAAGCAAGTTCTGGAGCCTTTGCTACAGGGTTACTACGGGGGTTGTCGTGTACGGGAGGTGAACACGTCTGGTGTTTACATCGAAGAGACTTGCGAAACCTCCAGCCGCTGGGCAACCTACGGCCTTATGGTGCGGTCTCCGGACGATGTCCCGCTGTGCAGCACAGGCGACGCCTGCATCCACAACTACTTCAACACGCAGTGGGAAGGCGTGATTGGAATCGCACCGGCGAATCCCAAGCGCGTCGCCTTGTACCTCAACACGTTCCGCAATCGCTATGCGGACAAGGTGACGATCAGTACCCTGCCTGGGATTGTCGTGGGCCAATTGATCGCCATGGGGATGCTGAGTCTCTACCAGACGATGAAGCACAAGCGATCGGTGCTGATGACGCAGATTTGGGCATACCGCTGCCAGAACGGCAAGATGCAGGTGGTCTACTTGGCTCAGATACTCTACCACCTGACGTACAACTCGGACCTGTACTTGATCGGATTTGCTACGGGCACTCTCACGACGGAGTCCATGGCGAACCTTACGTGCTGCTTCTTTGCCTTTCCGTACTCGTTGGTCAGTATGGCCAAGGCGCGGACGGATCAACAGCTAGATCGGCATTTCCGACTAACGTGGGAGGCCATGCAGATGGTCGTTACTATGGCGGTGATGATCTTTCTGCGTTTAATCCAGCGAACTCCCTGGAATTCATTCTCGTGTATAATGCTGAGATCCTGCGCAAGACGTCGACGTTGGGAGCAAAATACTGCGGACTGCATGATGCCTGCGTCTTGTTCACAGTTGGCATGTCCATTATCATTGCAGTGGCGTCAGTGGTGCTGGGCTTTGTTGCTGTCATTTTATCTGTGATTGTGAAAAGTTGAGTCCAAAAACGATCAGCACTGTGCCGTTCATGAGGCTTGGTGGGTCTATCACGCCGGGCGATGTCAACGAACTGCAAGCCAGCGATTCAAACCGCAGGATTATCCCGAAACAAGTGGATGGCGACGAGGATGAAATACTGAATCATACTTCATTCGAGATGAGCTGTCTCGGCAAACCTTTCACACAAATGTTCCTCGATTGCGACGACTTCGCCTACATCACGTACAACGGCAAGAAGTGCACGACCGTCGAGGCAGTTTTGTTGTCCGGGTATTTATTCTACGGCGAGTACATTTACGAGGCGCCATCGCTCATGCTGCTGGTGGTAGCACGGTTCCTGTCACGAAGAATGATCCGATCGTTCAACTTCTTGCTCCTTCGCTGGCACGTGGACTCTAAAACAGGCAAACTGACGCAGGGTCAATCCTGTACGTGGTTCATCGTGAGTGGAGATCACTGGAAAACTGGTTCCACGCCAGTAGCCTAGACCTCATTTGACCAACATTTAGCTACAAACTGCACTACATCAAAGCCACACATCTCTCCAAATACCTGCTCACACATAACTTTTGTTGCCGTTCGAGTTGATGTAGTAGGTCCCTCCTCGAGGACCAGTGTGCAACGTGCGTCCACTACTTGAAGCACTGGAACTGCTGCTGGATCCGTACGAGGACGAAGTGAAGGATGACAACCTGGTTGAAGAGGTGGTCGACACGTACGACTTGTTGCCATTCGAGTTCATGTAGTAGGTACCACCTCTCGAACCGGTAAAAGCGCACGCCCACCACTTGGCTGGCTGCTAGTACTTGCAGATGTACTTGTTGGCACGGGTGGGGCGGAACAATCGTGTCGGCCTTGACATACGTCTTGGTGCCATTCGAGTTGATGTAGAATATGCCACCACGAGGACCTGTGCGAAGTTGGTGTGAAGCGGGCGACTTGGACTCCGGCACTGACGTCACGGTAGTTTTCCCCACTTTGCTTGTCGTTGGCGAGATGTCTGAGTTGGACTTCTCAGTCTTTGGCGCTGCTGAGGACGGCTGCACTTTTGTTTCACTTCTTACTGCTGATGAGCTCCTCGGTCTTTGAAGCTCTCGTCGATCCTTTCGAGCGTCCCAAAGTCGACCTTTGTCACCCACGTCGAACCAGTTGATGCGATCCCGGAATGCTAAATAGACTTGCTGGCCGTTAGCATCCACGAAGGCCTGTTGGCTCTCGGGTTCTTGTAGATGGCTGGCAATCTGCAGCATACGCGCGTGTTCCTTCTTGGTCAGGGTTCTGCGATCGCTTCCAAAGTCCACAAGCCGCTGGTCAACCTGCTTGTGAAAATTGAGATTGGCATCTGCCGAAGCCATTTTCATGTTGTCTAGGCGGTTGAACACGAGGGTGATGTCGGCTTTGTCCATCCGCAACTCGGGCGGTAGCGTGTCGTTGAGTTTGTTCGCCACATCCAGACCGGCGAAATGCGCTGCGTGCATCTCTTTCTTGAACTGCGACCTGGAGTTCTGGCTCACTTTGTTCTGCTGCGACTGGCTCCGACACTCGGAGGAACTTGTCGCTCGATCCTTGTACATGTCCATCTTGCCGTCTCGGTATTCACGGGTCAGCGCTCTCTTGCTGTGCTTCGTCTGTGCAGCAGTGACAATGGCAATGTCGGCCAACTCTTGAATGGTGTACTCGTCGCCATTTGGCTGGGCAAGCACCTTGCCGACGTTCTCGGTGATCCACGCTTCGACGTCAGCCTTCGTTCGGCCTTTCTTGGGCTTGGCCTGGGAATTGATGGCGTGGGCGAGTCCTTCATCGTTGGCTTTGATGTAGTTGCGGTACTTCACGAACCGCTCTGGGTCGTGATGGTACCAGTCAACAACCGTCGCTGCGTTTCGGTCACTGCGTTCTAGTTGCCAGTCGCTTTTGTCGAGTTTGGTGCTTTCCAAAGCGTTCCAGTCTCGCTTCTCGCCGTCATCGCTGGTCGTGAACAGTGTGCGGCCTACAGGGAGACCTTTCTTCACCGGCGCCTTGTTCTTGGGCTCGAGGCTTGGAGCAGTCGCCATGACTGGCACTGGCTTGGAAGGTGGTGCTGCTGGATTAGTTGTTGCGCGCAAATTTCAGAGTGAGCAATTGGTGAGAGAACCACGATGAGTCCATTGAGCAGGAATACTGGGCAGTGTCTTCGTGTTCTGGTCCTTGGGTGTCCACCAAATGCTCTGTCCAGGTGGACGCAGAAACAGAGGACAAGTTGAAGTTCGCCCCATCTTATCTCAGCAGTCGCTTCACGATAGCCACTCATTTTTGACAAGCAATGAAACGCCGCGCCGACACCAAGCCGAACTCGGGAGACTCGTCCGGCAGCAATGCGGCCATCAAGAAGAGCAAGCCAACGAGCAATGAGGTTAAGCGGTCTGCAAGCACTTCTGGGTCCAAGCTGCCGCCCTTCCGCGGCGTCACAGGCTTCACCGACAGCTACGTGAGCTACGGACAGACGGAGCCGCCCACGATCCCCGTGGAGAAGCTCTTCCCTGATGGCGACTACCCCGTGGGGAGATCTTGGACCACCCGGGAGACTTCAACACGTTCCGCACCACGGACGAGGAGAAGCGCGCTCTGGACAGAGCGCAGGAGGATCTGTACGAGACGGTCCGCCATGCTGCAGAAGTGCACCGCCAAGTGCGCAAGTTCTCGCAGAGTCTGATGAAGCCAGGCGTGAAGCTCATCGACATGTGCACGCAGCTGGAGAACAAGAACAGGGAGCTGGTAGTGGAAGCAGGGCTGGAGGTAAGTTGACGCTCTTTTCCTCATTGTAGTGATGGTGGTGGTGATATTGTGGCTGCTGTTGCAACCCAGAGAGGAATTGCGTTCCCCACCGGCTGCTCATTAAACCATGTTGTAGCACACTACACGCCCAATAATGGGGACGACACGGTGCTGCAATACGGCGATGTGATGAAGGTGGACTTTGGCACACATGTGAATGGGCGCATTATCGACAGCGCGTGGACGGTGGCGTTTGATCCCCAATTCGACCCTCTGCTTGAGGCGGTGAAAGCTGCTACCAACGCAGGAATCACTAGCACAGGCATTGACGCTCGACTCGGAGAGATCGGCGGCGAGATTCAGGAAGTGATGGAGTCGTTCGAAGTCACGATCGACGGGACAGTGTACCCCGTCAAATCGATCCGAAACCTCAACGGCCATACTCTCGGTCACTACCAAGTTCATGCCAGCAAAAGTGTGCCGATCGTCAAGACCAGTGACAATACCAAGATGGAGGAGGGCGAAGTATACGCCATTGAAACGTTCACGGGACGCGGGTGCGTTGTCGAGGACGGTGAATGTTCGCACTACTCCAGGAATGTTGATGCCCCACAAGTGCCGCTGCGTTTACCGAGAGCCAAGGCACTGCTGGCTCATATCACGTGCACCTTTGGCACGCTTCCGCGGTGTCGCCGATGGATTGAACGTGAGGATGGCGGATCTGCGACGATCAACCCCAAGGGCGGCAAACAAGAGAAATACTTGACAGCGCTCAAGGAACTTGTCGATAAAGGAGTCGTGACAGCACACCCACCTCTTGTAGACATCAAAGGAAGCTACACTGCGCAGTACGAACACACCGTTATTCTGCGTCCGACGTGCAAGGAGGTTGTATCCCGAGGTGACGATTATTAGATTGAGTCGCTGCGAAGACGTCGAGATCATGATGAAAGCGACTATTCCTCTTTTATCTCGTCCGCAGTTCAAGTAGATTTGGCAACCTCACCAGGAAGGTAAAGCTTCGTGGTACCTGCTGAGTCCTGTGTCGTAGTCCTCTTCTGAGCGATATTTAATTTGCGGGCTGTCGCCGTCAAGCGTGCTCTCTTCTGGAAGAGCATACCAAAAGTATCCTCCGCCGTTCGACGCCGAGGATTGTTGGGGTTTCCACTGCTGGGTTGTCGATAAAGACAATGGCATTTTCCCAGGTGTCCAGACCCACGAAACCACATCGACCGTCCGTAGACTTGAGAGCCAACAACAGCACCTCGACAGCTCCATTTGCCCCAGAATACTATTGGGCCGGACCCCGAGCTAATGTCACCAGCAGCGTTCACCGCAGCGTACGAGTGGCAGCCACAGGAAATCCGAAGTTGCTGCTTGAATTTGACCGCGGCTTTCTCCGAGATCGTTGTCGACTGGGTTGGGCAAACGGTTCGACTTGATTGTAGTCGATGACGGTATCCCCAGCGAGCGTCAGACTCGCGATGGCGAGAGAAACAAGCCCACGAAACTCGCGAATCCAAGTGCGTCCACGTCCTCACCGATCTTCTGCTTGATAGTGCGTCGTCCTGATTTCAATGAACTGCCAGTGGAGGCTAACGCTCGCTAACGCTCGTGCATTTTAGAGCTGAGGCTCGTACAGATCGCACACTTGCAGAAGCAAAAGGTGCGAGCCGACTGCGTTGGCAAGTTCGTCTTTATTGTTTGCAACTTGGACACGACTTTTTGACGCAGCGTACATCGAAGACGAATTGAGGATCTTACGTGCAACGCAGCGCTCGGATCGGAGCACCCAAACGGACGATACTGAAGGTACGGCGGTGGTCAAGGTGAAGCATTGCGTCCTAAACACTGGGCTGGAATTGTTTTTCGTAGTTGGTGCTGTGGCCGAGAGCGAAGCCTCGGCAGGAGTAGTGCCGTGGTGCCAGAACGCACTTGGACAGCTAACCACCGCACTACAGCCGACCGATCTGGACACGAAGAAGAACGTGTAGCTTTTGAAGGACTGGACGATAGTTCGACTCGATCAAATACGGTGTCGATTTTTTTTCGGTGGTAAGACAACAGGATTGCAAGTTTTGGATGGTAATGGCAACTACTATTGAAGCTCTTTCAGTGAGGTTGCGTTCATCCTTCAACGCTCTTCTTCCTCCTCTGTCTCTGCAGGTTCCTCTTCATCTTCATGGTCATCTTCATCAGCAGATTTTCAGTGTTCACATGTCGCATATTCTATAACCCGTTACGGTCTCAGTTACACCATCCATTTCAGTATCGAATCGCGCCCCGTCAGCTCCAAGCAGCGTCAGGATGGCCAAGCTGGACGAGCCCTCAGCGTCCCCGAGGACGTCACCACGAATGAAGTCGTCGAGCCTACCAGCGGAGAGGTGGCAGCCACCAACGTCGACGGCAGCGCCAAGTCCAAGAAGAAGAAGAAGAAAGCCAAGAACGCCAACGGAGGAGGCGCCGGCTCCAAGCTGCCACCCTTCCGCGGCGTCACAGGCTTCACCGACAGCTACGTGAGCTACGGACAGACGGAGCCGCCCACGATCCCCGTGGAGAAGCTCTTCCCTGATGGCGACTACCCCGTGGGGAGATCTTGGACCACCCGGGAGACTTCAACACGTTCCGCACCACGGACGAGGAGAAGCGCGCTCTGGACAGAGCGCAGGAAGATCTGTACGAGACGGTCCGCCATGCTGCAGAAGTGCACCGCCAAGTGCGCAAGTTCTCGCAGAGTCTGATGAAGCCAGGCGTGAAGCTCATCGACATGTGCACGCAGCTGGAGAACAAGAACAGGGAGCTGGTAGTGGAAGCAGGCTTTGCTAGAGGCATTGGGTTCCCCACTGGGTGCTCGTTGAACCACGTTGCAGCGCACTACACGCCCAATTCGGGGGATGAGACTGTGCTCAAGTATGGCGACGTCATGAAGGTGGACTTTGGCACTCAGATCAATGGGCGCATCATTGACAGTGCGTGGACAGTGGCGTTCGACCCGCAGTTCGATCCATTGCTGGAGGCGGCGAAGGCTGCTACCAACGCTGGTATCGCGAGTGCGGGTATTGACGCGCGTCTCGGAGAGATCGGCGGAGACATCCAGGAAGTGATGGAGTCGTACGAAGTCACCATCGACGGCAAGACGTACCCGGTGCAGTCGATCCGCAACCTCAACGGCCACTCGATCGGCCCGTACCAGATTCACGCTGGTAAGAGCGTACCGATCGTCAAGACCAACGACAACACCAAGATGGAGGAGGGCGAGATCTTTGCCATTGAAACGTTCAACACCACAGGCCGCGGGTACGTCGTGGAGGACGGCGAGTGCTCGCACTACGCCAAGGCCTTCGACGCGCCTCACGTGCCATTGCGTCTGCCGCGCGCCAAAAGTTGCTGGGCCACATCACGCGTACGTTTGGCACTCTGCCGTGGTGCCGTCGATGGATCGAGCGCGAAGATGGCGGCTCAGCCACTATCAACCCCAAGGGTGCGAAGCAGGAGAAGTACATGGTGGCACTGAAGAACCTCGTAGACACGGGCATCGTGACAGCGTACCCGCCGCTAGTGGACATCAAGGGCAGCTACACGGCGCAGTACGAGCACACGATCATCCTGCGTCCGACGTGCAAGGAGGTTGTGTCCCGTGGCGACGACTACTAAGCTGCTGTGGATGAGGTGCGGCCAATTCACAGATAATACTTTATCGTAGTGTACTTAGTCTCTCCTGCTACGACGAGAGGAAGTGGAAGCGGGCGAGATTCCTCCACTTCCGGTGCTTCTTGCGAGCCGCTTTTCCAGCTGCCGCTTGTCTCGGACGGCTTGCGCGTATTTGTACTTGAGGTCTTCGATCTCTTCGAAGAAGTCTTCATCGAACGCCGCCAATTCATTTGTCAGCTTTGTGTTCTCGTCTTCGAGCTCAAGCACTTGTGCCTGCAGCTCTTTAATGCGTTCTGTTTGTTCACGTTTTGTAGCTTCCTCGTCCTCGTTGGGAGCGTTCCTCTCTAGCTGCACCTCGAGCTGGAGCACTTGATGGCGCAATTCCGCCAGCTCTTGCTCTGCCTGCAGCAACTGCTGGTCTTTCTCTTTGAGCTGACCCAGAGCAGCGCTCTCACGGGACGAAGACGATGGAGCGGATTTTGCTCGTAGCTTCTGCTGCAGTTTGAGTTTGTCTTTCTTCAGCTCCCCACTCTCGTTCTGGAGCTTGTCCAGCTGGGTCTCAAGCCGCTCGCGAACTTCCTTTTGCTCTTTCAGTTTGCGTCGCAGCGAGTCTAACCGCTCGGGAGACACTTGGGTTTGCTTGGCAGCCGCGTTCTTTAGTTTCTCGTTCTCGGCGCGCAGCTTTTCGATGACTTTTTCATGTTTTCAATCACTTCCTCTAGCTCTTGGCGCTCGTGTGCCGCCCACGAGGATCCTCGACCGCCACCTTTCGTTCGGCGTTGCTTTGCGGGGTCATGCTCGCTGCTGCCAGAGTCACCACCACGCGGATTCTTGCGGTTAAGGCGCTTATATTCGAGTCGCAAGCTCTCGACTTCCAGCTCCAACTCTAGTAGCTTCGTGTCCTTGGCGACCATTTCTTGTTCCTTGTTCCGGAGTTCGTCTCCAAGGACCAGCAACTCTTCTCGAACTTCTTGTCCTACTAGGAACTGTTGCTCTTCACGCTGTAAACGCGAATTGGGCGGCGCACCTCTGGCACCTTCCTCGCCGTCCTCTCCCTCTAACGGTAACCCGTGCTGCACGAGCCGTCGACGAAGGCGCTGCAGTTGCGTCTCGTACTTCTCCATTTGAGAGGTAAAGGACTCCTCCCATTCTTTCCTCTTCAACGCTAGCGTTTCCTGTAGGAAGGAATTTTGACGCTCTAATTCTTCTAATTGCATCTTCATCGGCGCCGAAGGAGCTGTTGGAGCAGTGGGCGTCTGAGCTAACTGCTCCTTTGACTGGAGCTCGCTCTGTAGCTTTGTGATGCGCTCGTTGCACCGCTCCAGCTCGCTGTCTTTGCTAGTCACATCTGCCTGTTTCTCTTTCAACCGCAGCATCAAGATATCTACGCGCCGTTGAAGCTTTCGCTCCGCATCGAGTCTTTCCCGCCTCGTTTTCTCATCGACTTCTACTGGTGCAGTCGTAGGCGCTGCAACTGAGGCTTCACGCAGGGCGAGGTTTTGAGCCTGAAGGATCTTAATCTTCTTCTCGAGCTCTTCAACGGCTCGGGATTCACCTACCACCTTGTCTTTCAGAAGGCGCTTCAACCGCTCAATTTCGTCCTTGAGCATTTGCACGACGTTCTCCGACACGGAGTCTTTCTCCTCCTTCTCTTCGCTCTCGAGTTTCTTTCGCTTGCGCTGTTGCTGGTCTTGCTTCTTCTTCAGTAGAGCCATTTTCTCCTGAAGCATCTGCACCTGACTCTGCAGGCGCGTCTTCTCCTCTCTCCACTCGTCTTCCTCCTCCTCGCGACGCTCTTTTTCTTTTCGCTTTCTAGTATTGAAGTCTTGGTTCATTGAATGCTGCGCTTTCGCAAGCTCAATCGCGTGGCGATCTTCCGCTTTCAGAAACTCCTCCTTTAGTTTGATAATTGCGTCGCGCAGGAGCTTGAGTTTCTCCTCCTTTTTGGCCATATCTCGCTTCACGAACGCCACCTGATTCTCCAACTGTTTCGTCTGCTTTTCACCGTCACCAACCTTCTCTTTCAGTAAAACGATTTCCTCTAAGGCCTCGCCCGCCCGAGCTTCAGCAAGATCTCGCTCATTCCGCAACACTTCCAGCTCCATCTGCAACTCTCGCACCGTTTGCTTTGCTCCCTCTAAAGCTATCTCGGCTTGCTTCCACTCCTGTAGCACGTGGTCATGCCTCTCCTGTGCAGCTTGTAGAGCCTGTTTACCTTTTCCTGACCGTTCCATGTTGCTGATCGTGCTCATGGCCTCCTTCAACTGTCCGATCATGCGTTGGTTCTCTTCGTAAAGCTTCTTATTCAGCTGAGTGGTTTCCAAGCGATCCTGCGCCTTGTCGTGGGCACTCGTCGCTCGAACAGAGGCAATTTTCCGCTGATACTCATTGATCACAGTGTTTTTCTCTTCGACTAGCTGCTTGAGACTCGCGATCGTCGCTTGGGCCGCCTGCTGCAGCTCAGCTTGGTCTTTTCATAAAACCCCACCTTCTGTCGCATCAACGGGGAGTGGCTTGCCCCGTGCTCCACCTCTCGCTGATTGTCTTGCTCTCGTCTACCACCTTCCGGGCGAATTCCTGACCGAGCATATTGCAATTCCAATTCTAAATCCTCATATTGGCAACGCAGTTGACGCTTTTCTGCTTCTAGCTCGCCATTTAGGCGCAGCAACTCAGCAATACGCGACTGGATGGCTTCCAGCTGACGCATCAGATCTTCATTAAGTACCTTGCTGTCGCGAAGCTCAATATACAAGTGTTCTTCCCTTTCCCGCGACCCGGACTTGGCTGCGGCCTCAAGCTGCCCCATAAGCAACCGCTCTCGTGTTTCTAGGGCGCCTATTCTGCTCTTCAGTTTGCCAACCTCACTCTGGTCGCAGCGCTGCTGTCGACGATCAAGCAACGGTAGCTCCACCTGTCTGTCCTCCAGGTCCTTTTCAAGCTTCTTACGACGTTGCTGTTCTACTTGCATTTCATCTTCGAGTGCATCTAATCGCTTCCGGAAAGCCTCCCATTTTGAATTTCGAGCCATCCAGTCGCGCTCTTTTACCTGCGCAATGGAGCTCTCGAGTGTCTGCACCCGGTCGCTCGATCTCTCGCGTGCTGAGGATAATTCCTGCGCCTTCCTTTCCATTTCCAGCTCTAGTCGCTGGTTTTTCAGTAGCGTTTGCTGCTGCGTTTCTGTCACGAGATCGTATTGGATCAAGAACTGCTGGTACGTCGCTTTAATTTGCATCAGCTGGTGCTGCAGCTCGCCTACTATGGCATGGTCCTCGGACGACGCCATCAGTTCGCGCAATTGTTCCTCTTGCTGTTCCCGGTTCCCATTCTCCTGCGTTGCTCTCTTCGATAAAACGTTAGCTTGTGAGGCTGCCAATGTGGCAATGTCCTTGTACTTTGAACACTCAAGAGCCAGACCTTCGTACAGCTGCTCCACTTCGTTAATTCGCTCGTATAGCAGCGCATTCTCACTCCGCAGCTCATTATCGGCTCCTACATCATCGCTTCGAGTCGACTGCACCAACTCGTCAGAAACCAAGGCTGCCCGTTCAGCTTCTTCAAGCTCTTTTATTCGCTGAGCTTGCACGTCTACCTCATTTTCTAGTTGGTCGATACGTTGTTGAAGGATTACTGGGTTCGCATCGACGCTCTTCGACCCGCCTCTGGCATTCTTCTCAGCTTGCAACACCATCAGATCGTGCTGCAGCCGACTCAATTGGATGGGCAAGTCGTAAAGTTGCAGATACTTGGCATGCATATCTGCGTAGGCTTCATTTAGTGAGCTGTACTTCTTGAGTACCTCAGTGATGGTGCGCTGCTGCTTGTCTGCAAACTCGCGAAGTACGCTCTTTTGTAGAGTTTTCTCCATGCGCTCCATCATTTCGTCAGCCCCTGCTTCCACGTTTCAAGGTACAATATCCGATACTTGAGCGTCTTTTCCATTTCGCTCCACTCTTGTTGTAACAACTTATTGTGTTCTGTGCTGCCCTGCCACTCCTTGTGGAGCTGCTGGTACTTTCGTTTGTGTCGCGCTTCGTTGACTTCGTAGGTTGCAACCTTTTTGGTCAACTCTATCACCTGTGAGCGCAATTGTGTTTCGTTCCCACTAACCAGCGAGTCGCTTGTCAGCGACGTCAGATTCTGTTGATTCTGAACACCAAGGATGTGCAGCCCCGCTTCGTATCGCTGGCATTTCAATTTCCAGTCTTTGTTTTCCTGCGTCTGTTGCTCCAATTCGTTGCGGATTCGAATCTCTGCGTTCGAGTACTGTGCGTGCATCTGGAAGAAGTGCTGATACAACAGCGTATGCTGGTCCATCAAGGACTGGAAGACTTCTTCGTGTTGATGTATTTGCTGTCGCAGCTCCTCGTTACGAGCTTCTACGGATACCAGTTCATCGAGACACACGTTCAGCTCCTTTAGAACGTCCACTTGCTCGACCATTTTGTCCTCGCTTTCAAAAGCGAATGTCTCTAACATTCCACGTGATACTGGCGATCGTGGAGAAGTTACTGTATCTAGACCACCATCCTTTTGTTCATCCCCCACCTTAGTACAGGTTATTGTTACCTCAGTTGGCTGGGCTGCGTTGTCGCCAGTACTTACCGCTGGGCGAGGCACATCTGCCGAAAGAATCGACCCTTTTGCGCTTGAAGCATCGCAAACTGAGCCTCAATCGCTTTTGCTACTACTAGAGCAATGTTGTTGGCTTGACTATTCAAACCATCACGGGTCTTTTCACTGGTCGTAGGTATTTCCTCTGGCGAACGATCGAATGTGGAGTGCTCTCCACGCTTTGATGTGCCACGTTTCTTCTTCACAACGGCGGTAACTCCCTCGTCATCCGTGCTAGACAACGATGCGACATCACCGTCATCCTCTTGCGTCTGCTTAGCGTTTTTACCAACCTTCGTATCAGTGGTTTGTGTTTCTTCATGTACGCGGGACTGCACCTCGCCTGCTTTGTGGTCCTGCAAATTCGACCTCAGCTCTGCGTTAATAACCAACGGGGCTTTGGCTAACCTTTTCTCCTCAGCTTTCCACTCTTCGCGTTCTTTTCGTAGTGAAGTAATTTCGTCTCGTAAATGATAGATGACCCCCTCTTGGCGTTGTGATTTTGCTTTCACTGCCTCAAGCGTCCGTAGAATCTCAGCTCTGCCATCTGCGTTTCCAACATCATGTGCAGTCTCGACTTCTGGCGTCGCTACGGGAGCCACCGCTGACGCTTCCGTTCGTGCGACCTCTAATTCATGATTGAGGTGTCCAATTTCTTTCAGCAACTGCGCGTTTTCTTCGGTCGTCGCTTTAAGTTGTCTGCTGAGGTCCTCAGCGGTATCATTGGCACTTCGACTCTCTCCACCGTCTTTTCTAGGAGGCCCAGAATCGGTCTGTAGAATACGTTTGGCCAGTTCTGGGGTGTGCTTAACACGGTCAATAAATTCCTCAACAGCACTCAACTGCTCCGTTGTCAGTCCATGCTGTTCATAGAGCTTCCCTCCAGCCATACGCGCTTGATCTCTTAGTTTCTGCAGAAAGCGCAGTCGCTCAGTCTCAAGATCGTGTATTTGGACTTCCATCTGCTTCATCACAGACTCGTTGATGGCTAGCTGTCCTTTCAGGTGATTTTCAACGGCAAGATCATCGTACTCAAAAGAAGTAGGCTTGCCGGCTTCAGATTTGAGGCGCTCAAATGCCACAAACAGTTTGCCAGCCGCCTCAACCTGGTCGTTGAGCTCTTGTCGAAGCTTCATGTTCGTCTGCAGTTGTTGGTCAAGTTGTGCCCGAAGTTTCTTTTGGTATTTCACCACATCCTCCAGCCCAGCTCCTTGTTCATACTTCTCATTCCACTCCTGTGCTTCTGTCAGCTGCTTTTCCACTATACCCTGTTTTAATTCAAGGTCCTGAACCAGCTCTCGCTGCTCTTTTAAACGCCGCTTCAGAGTCGAGCATTCTTGCTCAACAGCGTCTTGCTTGGAGCTTTGTTTGTGGAGTGCATTCTGAACTGCGCTTTCAACTAACTTATCCACATCCAGATGCTCTGCGAGGCTTTCAAGATCGCTTTGCTGCTGCAGGACACGCTGATTCAGCTCTAGAATCGTTCCCTTGTCTCGTACACGCAGCTCTTGCAGCATCTCCAGTTGTTTCTCCAGGTCTTCTAGGGGACTTTTGCTGCTGCATCCGTCTCTGTATCGTTCCTCACTACTTCCTTGCTCTGCTGAACCCGCTGTTGCTCGCGTAAAAGCTGCTGTTGCTTCAGTTTCCGCTTCAACTCGTCCACTTCTGCAGTGAGTACTGCCTTCTCCATGTCAAACTTGGCGCGCGCATCGCTCATCAACGCATTTACGTCGCTCTCCTGCTCGTCCATTTCTATAAGCTTCGCCTCTACAGACACCTTCTCCTGCTCCATCTCGGCCATCCTCGCGTGTACCTGAGTGATCTCCAGCGTCTGTTCGTCCACGGCTTCCTTGTAAGCTTCCACCTGGTCCTGCAGTCCCTGAACCAGCGCCTCGAGCTCCTTCACCTGCTCCGATGCCTTTTTCAACGCCTCTTGGACTTCTACGTTTTCTGCCCTCAGTACTTCATTCTCCTTCAACGCAGTGTACAGCTCCGAGCGTTTGTCCTTGGTCTCCTCCTCGACTTGAGCCACCTGTCGCTTGGCTGCTAAGCCTGCTGTGGCTTCTCGCTCCACTTGGCTCTGCAATTCCTTCAACTTTTGCTCCAGCTCTTGGTTTGTTTTATTCAAGGCTGCAGTCTCCTGGTCCAAAGTAGGTGTCTTAAGATTCTCCGCCTTCTTGGCGGCATTTTGCAGCTCTTGCAGCTCTTTGTCTCGCATCTCCAGTCGTGTAGAC
This sequence comes from Phytophthora quininea, assembly GCA_011947345.1. Lineage (NCBI taxonomy): Eukaryota > Oomycota > Peronosporomycetes > Peronosporales > Peronosporaceae > Phytophthora > Phytophthora quininea. Next base: position 522,832 of record JAAVTG010000064.1, read on the forward strand.
AGACCAGCGACTGTCTCTTTAAGCGTCTCGATCTCTTCGTCCTTCTCCAGCCATTTCTGCTGCGTCTGCTGCGTCTTGGCACTGGCCTCCGTCTGCAGAGAAGCCACTTGGTCGTGTAGCTGCTCGTTCTCCCCTCCAGCTCCAGCAGATCGCCACGTAGCAGCTCTAATTCCTCCCGAAGCGACGTGCAATCAGCTCTCGAGCATCTCGCGCCCGGAGCGGCGGCGTCTTCACCTGCAGACGCCATGGACAGTCGCGAAGCGGCGACGCATCAGCAGCAAAGAGCGTTTCACAATGATGGAATCATTTTGAGCACGGACCAATCACAGGCCCTGAAATCCCTGCGGCTGCCGTTCACTCAATTGCCATCGAGATGCTGCAGCGCTTGGCCTCCCGCTCGGCGGCGCTGGCCGCCCGCCCCGCACGTCGCGCCGCCCAGATGCAGGCGGCCTCGTTCTCTTCGGACGACGACTGGCGCCTGACGGACGACGACTTGGACGACGGCCCCGACAAGATCCTGGACAAGGACCGCCGCGACCAAATGCCGCGCCGCCAGATCATGCCCGAGGCGGCCCGCAAGAGCCGCTTCATGGTGGTGGCGCCCGAGAACCGCGGCAAGGTGCGTCGCCGCCTGCTGGACGAGTTCAAGAAGGACGGCCTGGCGCTGGAGGACGTGGACCAGCCGGGCCAGTACTTGACGCCGGACGCCGGCATCCTGGAGGACATGCGTGCATTCAACAAGGAGGCGGACGAGATGGAGTTCGCAGAGGACGACGATGAGGGCGAGCTGAACCTAGGCCGCATGGGCCTGCTACGCCAGATCGTCCACGTGGACCAGGTGCAGAAAGTCACGACCCAGGAGCGGATCGTCAACTTCCGCGCGCTCGTGATCGTCGGCAACATGCGCGGCGTGGCGGGCTACGCCGTGGGGAAGGGCTCGTCCCCGCCCATTGCTATCCAGCGCGCCACCAAGCTGGCCATGAAGCGCTACACGTACATTGACCGCTTCGACGACCGCACTCTGTACCACGAAGTGCGCGGCAAGTGGAACAGCTGCACGCTGTTCCTGCGTCCGACGCCCAAGGACAAGGGCAACACGGTGAGCGACACGGTCGCGTGTGCTGGACTGCTTTGGCATCACGGACGTGGTGTCCAAGATGCACGGCCAGCGCAACCCTTTCACGGTCGTCAAGGCCACGTTTGATGCTCTTGCCAAGCACGAGACGGCCGAGGAGATGGCTCTTCGGACTGGACACTCGCTCGTGGAGCTCAGCAATCTGGCTCGCACGCGTAACCTGTAGATGCGTAGGGCTGTCTAGCGATGTGGAGGACAGGAGCAGCTTTAATCCGTGCATAGAGACAGAGAGCGGCTTAGGCCAACAATTTGTGCTTGCTGGCGTCGTGTTGCTGGTGCTGTCCGTTCTTAGTTTGAACAAGCAAGCACCGCAGCTAAAGTCGGAGGCTGCGATGCCTTATCTATTGGTGCAGAGCAGCACGCTGCGTCTGCTTCGGCGGAAGTGCTCCCGAGGACGGCGTTCTCACTCAATCCATGCAAAGAGCTTACGTCGCGCCAGCCAAAGTCTTCTCGTAGTATCTGTCGCTAGCTTTTACAGCGTCGACCAGCCAGTTCATCGCGCCTTCAATGCCCTCCCTGCAACAGCACAATCATGAGCCTCAAAACTAACAGTATAGCCTGCCATTCGCACCTTGTCAATGCGCAAATGGGGTAACTCGCTACAGCTCCTTGATGGCCTTCTAAGTCGAGCATCCCTGAAATGTGGTTGGCCGATCTTGCACTCTCCTTGTCCATCTTGTTGGCCAGCACGAGCAGAGGCACTCCTGAGAGCTCCGAGTTGGACAACATTGCGTCTACAAGCCACCAAGATCCGTTGAAAACCAATCCATACAAACTCATTCACATGCGACGTACGCAGCGTCCGCTTGGCCTCTTCGAAGCGTCCTTCATTGGCCGCGTCGATGACAAACACGATGCCGTGGCTCTCGCTGTAGTATTTGTTCCAAATGGCTCGGAGTCGCTCCTGGCCGCCTAAGTCCCAGAAGATCACCCTCGACCGTCGGATATCCACTCTGGCGACTGCACCAGCCCAGCTCCAGTCAGCAGCTAAACCCAGGTATCTTCCAATCTAGTTGACCTACTGTTGAGCCCCACGGTGGGCGGGATCTTGTCCAGCGGGATGCCTGGTTTCTTGCCGAAGATGCCTTTAAGCTGCTCCAACAGCGTCTGAACAGTCTCACTGGTCAGTCTCTGGGGCCGTAAGGACGGAACGCAAGCGCTCGCCACTTACCTACCGTTTTGCCCGCGTCGTCCAGCCCCACGATCAGCAGGTGCAGCTCCGCCTTGGAGAATAAATAGTTCCACAGCCCCCAGAAGAGCGAGAACATATTGCTGGCCGATGAGAAATAAGGGTTTCCAGGCGGAAAAGTTGGCGCCAGATTGGTGTGCGCGTACACGAAAATGCCATCCATCCCGAAGAAATCACTCACAGTCACTTTTGCCTTCGAAGACCTCACGTGCAAGACCTGCTTGCCTTTCGTTCCAGTGCCTAGCCAAGATGCAGATCCAGATCAAGGTGAGGCGGCAGGGGAAGACGCGAACATTGCAGCATTTTGTATATGTTTCCTGTTCGTTGTTATTGCTATTATGCTGATGAGAATCCGTGCTTTGACTGGCGTGCAGACTCTCACGGGCCGGAAGCAGACGTTTAACTTTGAGCCGGACAACACGGTGCGTCTGCAGTCTGCTGATGGCTATTTATTAGCCCAAAGAAGTAGAAGCGGAAGCTAGTTGGTTGACGTGTTCTCCCCTCGTTGGGTTGACTGGTGTTGGATCTATAGATCCTGCACGTCAAGCAGGCTCTGCAGGAGAAGGAAGGCATCCAGGTGGACCAGATCCGTCTCATCTACAGCGGCAAGCAACTGTACGTGGTTGCCATTAAACCAAATAAGGCTGAGGATCGTTTGACTGAAGTGCTGTGGTCATTTACTTCTGCAGAGCGGATGACAAGACGCTGCAGGACTACAACGTCGCTGCCGGTGGCACCATTCACATGGTGCTACAGCTGCGAGGCGGGTGCTAAGAGCAGGAAGAGGATCCTTTCGTTTTGAACGGCCTAAAGAGTTCGATGGGAACGCAGTTAGAGTAACCAGCGCAGCCTTCGACTTCATCCACCTACGTCAAGTAATGAGCAGCCTCCAATGGACCATTTCCACGTTCCAGTTGACCTCTACTCTAGCTAGTCGTCTTCTTACTGCGCGCTTGTGGGCTTCGTAGCGTTCGCAGTGACAGCCGTGCGACTCTCCAACTGCTGCTTGATCAGCGGCTCGAGCTGTTTCTTCTCGGCCAGCGTCTTGAGCAGTTGGATGATGAACGGGATGTAGTTGTGTTTGCGTCGTTGATTCTCCAGCTTCCAGGTCTCTCTCTTCTGGTGCTCTGCAGCCAAATCCGCTTGGATCTGCGCGGCCTGCTGTTCATCTTCTGCCTCTAACAAGACTGCTAGGTGCTCCTCGAACGCCTGTATCCGGTTCTTGACGAGGGCTAGCAAGTTGAAGCGGATCTCCGAGGCCGAGTACTTCTCGATCCGCTTCTGGATCACGGGACACGCCACCTGCAGCCACAAGTCCTTGCTGTCAGTGCTAGGGACCTCCCCAGACAGATCGGACCTGCTTGCAGTCCGTCCAGCTCGTAGACTTTGCCGTTCACAGGCACGTAGGCCACGAAGTGGTACACGTCGTCGTCCCCTGTGGCCTTCCGCTCCTCCACCACAAAGGGCTCAGCTCTGGCGAACGAGTTGTGGGCCAGACGGATCTGGTCGCTGTTAGAGATGGCCAAACCTTTGAGGTCGGACGGGAAGTCGCTAGTGAAGGCCTTGAACTCGGACAGAGTGGGGCCCAGATCCAGGTCCTGGCAGTTCAGCAGGATACTTAGGATGGCCTGCGTGGCGCAGGCGTTGCTGATGACCTGCTTGGCGAAGAAGAGCCCGTCCTCCGACGCGTACTCTTGGCTCTCTTGGCTCTCCCCATGGGAGCTCTCGTACTTGAACAGGAACACGAGTCCGTAGACTGGAGACAGGTCGGCGAATAGCTGCTCGTCCAGCGCGTACAGCTCCTCCACCTGCACGCCCTTGACGCCAATGTCCTCGATAAGCGCCGTGAAGACACCCGGATCCGACTCGATGGTGCACCAACTCATTTTCGGGGAGATCTTTTCTCCAAGTAATTTTTGTAAGGTTTGACTGGGCAAATGGAGCACGGTTCACTACATCGCCCTTAACAGAAGTAGCAGCATAATGAACAACATGCAGCATGCCTCGTAGTTATGCTTTCAGTGTTAGCAGCCGCCATAGACGTCGTACGCAACAGTGCTGCTGCTGGCCTTGATAATCATGGCGGATCGCTGGAATGATGTTCACACGACCGTGAGCATCGGCGGCCTCGAGCGCTTTTCATACTTCGGGTTTCGTTAAGACTACTTTGTTGTCGGAACTATCTACTACCAATTCAGTAGCACGTGTCTTATAGCTTTCGAGGCGAGTTGGCGTTGGCATTGACCATACACTCGTGTCGGCGCTGCAGGAGTTGGTCGGTAAAACGCTGCAGCGTAGTTTTCTCGCGCTTGAGAGCCACTCGAACACGTCGAAGCGGTACACGAGATTCGTCCACGAGTTTCGTCAACTCGCTCAGCTCCTCTTTGCCGTCCTCTTCGTCGACATCTTCGTTTGTCTCCTTCGCCACTTCATCGTCCGAGCCGCCGACTGTAGATAAAGCAGAACTGGTCGACGTCCCTTTCGCCTTCCAGATATTGTATCCCATGCCTCCACTCAACCGTCGAGAGAGAATCTGTCGCTGCCAAGACAGCAGCTTGGACCACATATCATCTGCTCTATTCGCCATATCTTGTTCGTCTTCATCGCTAGCGCAGCACAGCGACAATGCTCTCTTCAAGTGGACCCCATCTGACGCCAAAGTCTTGTTGTCGTCTGCACCGCCACCCGTACTATCGTCAAAGTCCCGCAGCGAAGCGCAAATGATCTCAACCGGCTCGCCTTGCTGCACCCGCATTGCTCGAATAGTGCCGAGGACAACTCGCGCGTCGACCGAATCGCGCAGCTCCCAGTCGTACGAAGAGAACAGGCGGTTCACGTATTTGACGTCGCACAACGGGAACTCTCTCGTGACCAGCAGCACAAATTGAGACCGTGACAACATGCAGGACCCTCGCACGTTCAACGCACACAGCTCTCGAGCTAATGCGAACAACTTCTCCATATCTTTCAGAACTGGTCGTCGACACGGCGTACGACGCATCGCGTCGAGTATCTTGGCGAACGACCACCACCGCAGGGAAAGCGCTTCTTGCGGAGGTCTCGAGATTCTGTAGCGCTCTGCTTTTCGGGTGAATATCCCGGTGTTTGCACGATGGCCGAGCTCGAAGTTCGTCGGTGGCGAAGCTGCGGGTCGTCTTGTTGCTGTTGGCGATGTGCCGCCAATTCCGACGTTGGTTGGAAGTGCAAAGTCCGACCTTGCCACACGACCATGTCCTGTTGGTTTTGCAAGCGCTGCTCTTTTGCGACTTGGTCTTCTCGTTTGTGCGCAGCCTGCAGCTTTCGAGAGGATTTGTGTTGTAAAGCTTGTTGGACATCCACGTGCTGCTGACACGGATCAACAGTGCGATTGTCCACCTCAACAGAAATTGCGATGGGAGACGACGGACATCTTGTCATCATGACTGCAAGGCGAGAACCGCTCGGGTAAAATGCTTTAGGCGGCCACAGCGAAGGAGATCCATCCAGACCCTGGACGTATTCGTCAATTGGCACGATAGGATGGCTAGGTGAGAGCGGCTCCAACATCTCAACAGACCGGGACCCGTGCATGAGCTTGGCTGTACCACGAGCTCCATACCGGCGCAGCTTTGCATCCAGCGTGATGCCAGGCGGTAGCTGCTGCTTGAGAGACGCGTTTGGACTACAATTGTACCATGGCTTGGGTTTCACTGGCGAAGTTGTCATCGAAGCGGGTGAAGACGTATCGTTCCAACTAACCGATCCCTTTATGGGGAGGCTAGCACGAGTCGCCCGCTGGACGACTGACCATCGTCGCTTTCGTCGTCTTCGTCGCCCTCTCCGATCACACTTGCACAGTCCGACCCTGGCCTCAGCTTCGCGTGAATATCGAGTGCCTCGGAATCTCTTTTGTTCTTGATCTCCAAATTGCGCTCGATCTCCGCACTCCGCTTGGCACGCGTACGCAGGAACTTGTTGTCGGTGGAGGTTGAATACAAAGCTGCCAGTTGATGGGACCGCTGCAATACTCGTCCTCGTGTCTCTGGGGTCCCTTCACGCTCCTGCAGCTCTTCCTCTTCGGCCTCGCGCAGAGCTCCTCTCAAAATGTGCTCCACCCGCTCGTTCACGGTTTCCTTTCTTCGTCGTCGAGGGGCATTGATCTGCTTCAAGCCTTCACCGCTCTTGGTGGGTCTCTGGGTCGGACTCAGCATGGTCACCACGCCTGCGTTGTGGTGGTGGAGACCAGATCATGCTATTTGAAGCTTCCTAACTTGGGCTTCAGCAACTTTGTCGCCTACCAATGATGAAAGGATGAATAGCTATTCAAACGAAGTGCATTTGGTTGCTGTAGTTTATGCTACGGGCACTGCAGCAGCAAGTATGTGGTTCTCGCCACTGGAAATGAACCACGTGCACGACAGAGCGTGTGTGAGTTTGCCCGTTCTCGGGTTCATGCGCCAGCGCAGCAGCAGGATGTTGAACGTGCGGATCGCTCTGCGAGGCAGACAGCGGGCGAGTAGCAGCAACATCACCGAGGACGCCTGGTAGATGTGGTCGCCGTAGTAGAGATACCCTGTCAGTAACAAGGCCTCGACTGTCGTGCATCGCTTGCCGTTGTATACGACGTAGGCAATGTCGTCGCAGTCGTGGAACAACTTCTTGAATGGTCCACCTAGACAATGCTTCTCGAACGAGGTGAGTGGCTGCTCGCTTGGTGGCTGGTTAGGACTGATGGTGTGGGCTTTACGCGTTGATGGGGCACTTGGACTCCGAGAATTTGTGCTGCCTCCACTTTGAAGCGGTGCGATCGCAGTTTGAGAGCGAAGTCCTGACAGTCGTCGACCGGTCTCCACTGCGATCTTCACCCTCGGACTCAGTCGCTTCACAAGCACAGACGTCGCCGCCGCAACGAGACCCAATCCTATCGACAACATCGTGACAATGGCGAGGGTGTTGGCTTTAAACAGAACACAAGCGTCGTTGAGACCGCAGTACTTGGCCCCGAGAGCCGACGTCTTGCGCAAAATCACGGCGTTGTCGGCTAGAACAACCAGCAGCGGAGTTCGCTGCACTGAGCGAAGGCCGTACACGACACGCAGTGATGACAGTTTGTGTCGTCTCCCACGTGAGTCGGAAGTGGCGGTCTAGCACTTGGTCGCCCGAGCGCGCCTTGGCCAAGTTGATGAACGAGTACGAGAAGGCGAAGTAGCAGCACGTCAAGTTGGCGATCGACTCGGTGGTCAATGTGCCCGTCCCGAAGCCCAGCAAGTACAGGTCCGAGTTGTACACGAGGTGGTAGGTGATCTGCGCGAGGTAGACCACCTGCATGCGGCCGTTCTGGCAGCGGTAGGCCCAGATCTGCGTGAGCAGCACGGAGCGCTTGTGCGACATGATCTGGTAGAGACTGATGATCCCCATGAGCAGCATCTGCATGACCACGATCCCGGGCAGCACACTGATGGACACGGTGTCTGCGTAGCGACTGCGAAACGTGTTGAGGAACATCCCCACTCGGTTGGGCCTGGCCGCTGTGATCTGGCTCACCCACTCCCATTGCGTGTTGTAGTAGTTGTGGATGCACACGTCGCCAGTGCTGCACAGCGGGACGTCGTCCGGAGACTGCACCATGAGACCGTAGATCTCCCAGTGCTTGGAGATCTCGCAGTTGTCTTCGATGTAGATGCCGGTGGTATTTACTGCTCGCACTCGACAGCCGCCGTAGTAGCCCTGCATCAGGGCCTCGAGCACACTCTTGGCGTTGTAGTGCGTGTTGGTTGTCGCCACCACCCGTGGCAGTGTTGGCATGCTGCTCGTGAAGCTGTACGGGAAGAGCGTGAGCACCTCCGGGACTACTGCCAGCAAGTCTTTTCCGCCGGTGGTGGTGGCCAGCTTGGAGCCGATGAGATTGTCGTCGACGACCACGTTCGGGCGGCACTCGGTGAAGTCTGGCGAGATGTTGTTGACCACCGCCGGGATCTTGCCAAAGTCCGAGCTGCCCACGGTGGTCGGGAAGTAGAAGAGTCGGGTCGTCGCCATGATGCTCCACGTCGTGACGCAGTCGCTGGCGTGTTGGATGCCGAGCTCGAGCTCGTTTCTGCTGCGGCGGGATGCTGATGTTCATGACGTTCACCACGTCCATCAGCTGCTGCGGGGTTCCGGTGACGATGTTGGTGGTGGACCCCACTCGTTTCTGCTGCTCTGGCAAATGGCGTTGCCGGCATCGAGGGACTCTCCGAGCGCGAGCGCTTCGGCGCTGAGAGAGCTGAAATCGTAGAGCGTCACGTTGGGAGGTTGGCTCACGAATGCTGTGAAGGCTGGGGCACTGGTCAGTGCGTTTCCGTTCATGAAGGCAAACTTGAGCAGCACAATCTTGCAGGGGCCGGTGCACCCTGTGCAGCCTCCAGCCATGGAGATATCGGCTTCTGTGAAGGAGAAGAAGCTGTTGTTGGCCTTGATGAGCATGGTGGCATCCGAGAAGTAGTTTGTAGAAAGGAAGACGAAGAAGAGCACAATTGGCGCGACGATCGTGCGTCCTGTGATTGCAAGACACGCCCCCAGTACGGACGGCTGAAGTAGTGCCCTCAACCCTTCTTGGCTTCGCATGAGATTTTGGTGATGATAGTACTCTGTTGCTTAGTCCAGCATCGGTCATTCATGTTTTCACGGGTTCCAGGGATCGATCGTTCAACTACCACTTCACAACGAGATCGTCTTTAGCACAATGACGACTTCTTATCAACTCCGAAGGCGTTCTCCGGATGAAAACAACCGACGTCCGACTGCCTATTGTAGCATCTTGTCCATGGCAACCGTTATTCAATGTTCGTCGGCAGATCGACCTGCTTCATGTTCGTGAACCAATCTCAGTCTGGACGATTCAATTGCCGAGCTGCACCAAAACAATTTGGCAGGCCTCAGTTGTGCAGAATAAATATACGAGAACGTCATTAAATATAAACACGATGTCGCCACGATATTCAGGAGGAGATTGGCGATGAAAACTCGCCCGAACCTTGCTGAGCATGGCGCCAACGCAATCGGTCCAGCCTTGCCTCGTGATGGCTTCTCGCCCAAAGCACGTGGCCCAACGATACAAGACGCTTCAGTGCATTGGGGAAAAGAGTACTACGACCAAGAGAGCTTTCGTCGGCAGCGTCAAGGGTTGAGGGCACTACTTCAGCCGTCCGTACTGGGGGCGTGTCTTGCAATCACAGGACGCACGATCGTCGCGCCAATTGTGCTCTTCTTCGTCTTCCTTTCTACAAACTACTTCTCGGATGCCACCATGCTCATCAAGGCCAACAACAGCTTCTTCTCCTTCACAGAAGCCGATATCTCCATGGCTGGAGGCTGCACAGGGTGCACCGGCCCCTGCAAGATTGTGCTGCTCAAGTTTGCCTTCATGAACGGAAACGCACTGACCAGTGCCCCAGCCTTCACAGCATTCGTGAGCCAACCTCCCAACGTGACGCTCTACGATTTCAGCTCTCTCAGCGCCGAAGCGCTCGCGCTCGGAGAGTCCCTCGATGCCGGCAACGCCATTTGCCAGAGCAGCAGAAACGAGTGGGGTCCACCACCAACATCGTCACCGGAACCCCGCAGCAGCTGATGGACGTGGTGAACGTCATGAACATCAGCATCCCGCCGCAGCAGAAACGAGAGCTCGAGCTCGGCATCCAACACGCCAGCGACTGCGTCACGACGTGGAGCATCATGGCGACGACCCGACTCTTCTACTTCCCGACCACCGTGGGCAGCTCGGACTTTGGCAAGATCCCGGCGGTGGTCAACAACATCTCGCCAGACTTCACCGAGTGCCGCCCGAACGTGGTCGTCGACGACAATCTCATCGGCTCCAAGCTGGCCACCACCACCGGCGGAAAAGACTTGCTGGCAGTAGTCCCGGAGGTGCTCACGCTCTTCCCGTACAGCTTCACGAGCAGCATGCCAACACTGCCACGGGTGGTGGCGACAACCAACACGCACTACAACGCCAAGAGTGTGCTCGAGGCCCTGATGCAGGGCTACTACGGCGGCTGTCGAGTGCGAGCAGTAAATACCACCGGCATCTACATCGAAGACAACTGCGAGATCTCCAAGCACTGGGAGATCTACGGTCTCATGGTGCAGTCTCCGGACGACGTCCCGCTGTGCAGCACTGGCGACGTGTGCATCCACAACTACTACAACACGCAATGGGAGTGGGTGAGCCAGATCACAGCGGCCAGGCCCAACCGAGTGGGGATGTTCCTCAACACGTTTCGCAGTCGCTACGCAGACACCGTGTCCATCAGTGTGCTGCCCGGGATCGTGGTCATGCAGATGCTGCTCATGGGGATCATCAGTCTCTACCAGATCATGTCGCACAAGCGCTCCGTGCTGCTCACGCAGATCTGGGCCTACCGCTGCCAGAACGGCCGCATGCAGGTGGTCTACCTCGCGCAGATCACCTACCACCTCGTGTACAACTCGGACCTGTACTTGCTGGGCTTCGGGACGGGCACATTGACCACCGAGTCGATCGCCAACTTGACGTGCTGCTACTTCGCCTTCTCGTACTCGTTCATCAACTTGGCCAAGGCGCGCTCGGGCGACCAAGTGCTAGACCGCCACTTCCGACTCACGTGGGAGACGACACAAACTGTCATCACTGCGTGTCGTGTACGGCCTTCGCTCAGTGCAGCGAACTCCGCTGCTGGTTGTTCTAGCCGACAACGCCGTGATTTTGCGCAAGACGTCGGCTCTCGGGGCCAAGTACTGCGGTCTCAACGACGCTTGTGTTCTGTTTAAAGCCAACACCCTCGCCATTGTCACGATGTTGTCGATAGGATTGGGTCTCGTTGCGGCGGCGACGTCTGTGCTTGTGAAGCGACTGAGTCCGAGGGTGAAGATCGCAGTGGAGACCGGTCGACGACTGTCAGGACTTCGCTCTCAAACTGCGATCGCACCGCTTCAAAGTGGAGGCAGCACAAATTCTCGGAGTCCAAGTGCCCCATCAACGCGTAAAGCCCACACCATCAGTCCTAACCAGCCACCAAGCGAGCAGCCACTCACCTCGTTCGAGAAGCATTGTCTAGGTGGACCATTCAAGAAGTTGTTCCACGACTGCGACGACATTGCCTACGTCGTATACAACGGCAAGCGATGCACGACAGTCGAGGCCTTGTTACTGACAGGGTATCTCTACTACGGCGACCACATCTACCAGGCGTCCTCGGTGATGTTGCTGCTACTCGCCCGCTGTCTGCCTCGCAGAGCGATCCGCACGTTCAACATCCTGCTGCTGCGCTGGCGCATGAACCCGAGAACGGGCAAACTCACACACGCTCTGTCGTGCACGTGGTTCATTTCCAGTGGCGAGAACCACATACTTGCTGCTGCAGTGCCCGTAGCATAACCCAAAGTTGCCTTTTTCCACTTCAACTGGGTGTTGACCACTATTCGGAGGTTCGTATAGCTATTGTATGCCTATGTCGAGGATTGTTATCCTTCCCATACCAAACGCCGAAGCCAGCCATGTCCAAGACCGTGGGGTGCCGATCTCGCTGCTGCACGAGGGCGAGGGCCGCACCGTGACGGTGGAGCTCAAGAACGGCGAGGTGTACCGGGGCCACCTGGCGGAGAGCGAGGACAGCATGAACTGCCAGCTGAGCGACGTGGTGCTGACCCAGCGGGACGGCCAGAAGCAGAAGCTGGAGCTCGTGTACGTGCGCGGCTCGCAGATCAAATTGGTGATCCTGCCGGACATCCTCAAGAACTCTCCGCTGCTCAACAAGGTGCAGGCCATCAGCAAGAAGAACGAGGACCAGAAGAAGAAGAGGAGCAGCAGCAGCAAAGGAGGACCGAGGAAGGGCCGAGGGGCCAGGAAGTAAAGCAAAAGGAGGTGGATTGCCACCACTTTAGGAAGACGGCGGGGCTTTCCGTTGTGTGATAATTGATGCTGTTCATTCATCTGCCTCTGCTTGCTGCAGGTTAATAGGAACTCAAAAAGGGACGTCAAAAGGAAATCTCTTGGCTCTCTCACAGGCAGCACAGCGGAAGCAGCAGCGCTGGCGGCAGTAGACACAGAGCCACAGGCAGCGACAGTCCGCAGGTGCAGACACTGACGAGGCAGCAGATGAAGATCATGATCCACAGCAGGATGGAGAAGCCGAAGCAGCCGCCGCGTAGTCGGCGAGACAAGTCGAGCGTGGCGTGGTTCTGGATGCCGTAGTCCGTCAGCGACCGCGTCGCACGCAGCGGCACGCCGCCGTAGTTGAGGTAGCTGTCCATACGGAGATCGCTCTGCTTGGCGTCCACTAGCGACAGCAGCTCCTGCACTTTGGCCTCGCCGTTGACTGCGACGGTCAGAGTCCGTCCTGCGTCCTGCACAAAGGAAATTACAACTCTCGCAGTGTCTTAAGTATTGGCAGTCGACGAACCGAGCGGATGAAGAGCTGCATTTTGTTCTTGTGGGGGTGCGTGGCGTGTACTTGGCGGGTGGTCGAGTGCGCTTGGCTAACGACTTAGTTCAGACCTGCAGCGGGAAGGAGGAATCCAGCGCCGACAGTGGGAGAGAGGCGATGAAGCAGGAGCTTGACGAGTGGTGGCTGGCCCTGGTGTTGGGGCTGTTCTTGCAGCAGACTCCCCGTAGCTTGCGGACGCCCACTGCCAGTTTCAACTGATCGGATGACTCGATGCCGGCCAAGAGATGAAGTAATTGCAGGCCATAGTAAACGATATTTACATTAGCCCGAGCCCGAGCCCGACCATAGCGTTGGTCCGGGTCCGGGACGGTGGAAACGTTCAATTTGGCTGGCTGGTCAAAGGCATTCCCAGAATTGTTGGCCATGCCGTCGCACTCGTCCGTGACCGAGACGCTCGCTACCGCCGAGACACCTGACACGGCGCCCAGCTTTGAGCTGCTGCGCGACGCGCTGTTGGACCTATCGCAGCCCATTGGCAAGCGCACACGCGCCATCTTCTACTTGCGCTCGCGTGGCACGCTGGCCGACCTGCAGGTGCTGCTGACGGCGCTGTTGAACCGCAAGGACTCAGAGCTCATGCGCCACGAACTGGCCTACGTGATCGGCCAGTTCCAGATGGAGGAGGCCTGTGAGACTCTGCACCAGGTCGTGGAGGACGCCTCGGACGACGGAATGGTGCGCCACGAGGCCGCCGAAGCGCTCGGAGCCATCGGCGCCGCCCAGTCGCTGCCGCTGCTTGAGAAATTCAGCAACGACCCGGCCCCAGAGGTGGCCGACACCTGCAAGTTGGCTGCCAGTCTCGTCAAGTACAAACTGGCCAAGGCCAAGGGAGAAGTCGTCGAAGGGAGGTGGACCGCAACCCGTACTTGTCCGAGGACCCGGCCCCCGCAGCCGAGAAAGATGTCCCGACGGCGGAGCTGCGCAAGGTCTTGCTGGACCACGATGGAGACATGTTCGCCAAGTACCGCGCCATGTTCTCGCTGCGCAACCGCAACACGGAGGAGGCGGCGCTCGCCCTGGCGGACGCTTTCGAAGACCCGAACCCGTTGTTCAAGCACGAAGTGGCCTATGTGATGGGGCAGATGGAGAACCCCGTACTGGTGCCGGCACTCAAGAAGGTTTTGCTGGATGAATCTCAGCACCGCATGGTGCGTCATGAAGCTGCGGAGGCACTGGGATCCATCGGCACGACGGAGTGCGAGGAGGTGCTGAAGGAATACCTCAAGGACGACGTCCAGGTCGTGCGAGAGCTGCGAGGTGGCGCTGGATATCATGGACTACTGGGCCCCCACCAAGTAAAACGTGCAGACGGTAGACTGAGCATGTTTTGCCGATAATACAGTTAGTGTTGCATTTTGATGTACTTGGCAGCTTCTAGGCGAACAGATAGCCGACGTTCAGGCGGTTAAACACACGAAGTGACGGCGGCAAGAGCGTCGAGCTGGTTTGAAGTCGCTCTGCGATGGCTGTGCACATGGCTGGAGGCAAAGTCACTTCGTGCGAAGGCAAGATGCCTGGGATCAACGGCTTGGAGTCTGCCGCCGCCTGACGTTCAATGTACAGAACTTTCAGTACACGACGGAACTTGTTGGCGTCTTGTAGCCTGATCATGGTTTCCCAGCTTAGTAGTTGCAGCTGAAGGTCCGCAGGCAGTGAGGAAGGAGCAGGCGGGGGACTGGCACTGCTGGCGTCGCTTGATTGAGCTTGCCCTTCTTCGTCTGCACCGCTTGAGGGCGTTAGAATGAACCGGAAAACGCCATCCGAGTCGGCCATCTCCAACAGTCTGGCGCTTAGAATGCTATCGATGGTGTACTTACCGAACACGTCCTCCTCTTGGCCTTCGGAGTGCGGATGAGCACTGATCAAGTGCTTGTGCAGACGAATTGTGTCTTGTTGCTCCACGCTACACAAACCGATACGCTTTGAGCATGAAGCACAAGAGAGCGCCATCCACTCGCTTTCTTCTTTGCATTATCTCCAGGCGCAACACGCACTTTCCCGTCAGAGTCTGCAACAGTGGCTCCAGCTAGAAAGTCATTGGCATGAACAAGCACGTAGGACTCGCCCACAAGAACTCTCCGTTGTTGCGCGTGAATGTCGTCCCGAGGAATATGCTCAAACGCGCCGATTCCAGCGCCCCAAAATCAAACATGTCCATCCAGTTCGCAGAAGGCAGCGGCAACACCTTCTCGAAACTTGTAGTCGACACTTCACCACCAATCAACTGCGCGTCGCAGCTTCGACAACAGACAGAGGTGTAGCTCTCCGGGCGGAGCTCAGCAGCAGAGACCTGCGTAAACGACGAGAACCCTCCCAGACGTTGCTTGTCACTCGGTCGAATCGGCAGTCGCAGGTACCAGTGGTCTCTTTTGTCCTCCACCACGCACTGCGAGACGTCCACGTTGCGCTCAATCTCTGACGTCCAAACAACGTCCGCATCTTCCCCATAGGCGACTTCTACACGTGGGAAATCCACACGAACACGGAGCATTGCAACGTCCCAAGCAGCAGTCTCCCCAGGCCTCACTTCATTTTTGTGGCCCTCTAGGAACAAATAACACTGGTAGCAGCCGATGTTGGCGTGGTATTCCACCAACGAGCTCGCAATCCGAGGCATCAGATGCTCTTCTGTGTTTTCAGCAGTCTCGTTCACGTCCAGAGACTGCAGTTCATTGGCTAGGAGCTCTCCGGCTAGTGCCATCTCGTCTTCTGCAGCCTGCTCCGTCGCGCGAGCGTCTTGATACTCCTTCATAGCGCGGTCGAGGGTCTTACGGGCATTTTGCGCGGCATCTAACGCGCGTTGGTGCTCATCCCGCGCCATTTGCAGCTCGGCAAGCACTGCCTGGGCTTCGTCCATTTCTGCGATTGACACAATCATTTCGAACAAAATCTGCGACTTGTGCAAGTAATAGCCTTTGCCCTCTTGCAGCGTGTCGATATCGCGATTTCCATCAATAACGGAGTCTTGGAGATCAACCTCGTTCCTTAACCCCGCCAGTGACTCCCAGCTCAGATCCAAGGAGCTGCTACAGTTGTCGTCATCGGGGCTGCGCCCATCCGGCGGCGGAATAACATTGACTTGTGTAAAGCCCCTGCAGATTGTTGTCGACAACAGAAGCCAGGCTGATTTCGTCCACGAAATCAATTGTGCGCGGGCGGGAGGCAGCAGCTTGAAATTGACGCCAGATACATGGCTTTGCAGTTGCTGCATCATTTGTAGCACTCAATTTCCATACAATTTGTCCTTGATCGGCTTGTTCCAAGCAAAGTCTGCCGGCTGGCAGACAGCTGTGCAGCCAAGAGAAACTTTCATGAGTTTGCCATTTAGCAGGCGCGCTAACAGGCACACATCCTCACGTCAGTGACCGGGCTAAGGACCACTACAACTCGACGGAGACGCTTCGCGTTGGGTAATGACGAAATAACGCGGGTGGTTTGATCACGTTTCGATAGCTGATTGCTGTTTTCACTGGTGTTGATTTGAGCATGCTGCGATCAAAAGGCAAGGCCTCCATGAAGAAACGAAGTGAGCTGGCTTTGCATCTGTTGGACCGGGCTCACTATTTTCGTTTGTGTGGACTCGACTTTATCCATGACTGGTGCGCGTTGGGTACGTATTTGTTCAGCCAAGAGCGCCACTGCTACCTGCAGTTGGGCTTCAACTGGATGCTGGGCTACCTGAGTGGCGGTCAAGAGCTGCGTGCGGAACTGCCGAATTCCCTCGCCGAGGATTTGATGCTGCTGAACTTTAGCTGGGAGATGATCGAATAGAACGGCTGCGTCCTGGATGAGCACCACGCGTAAATACTCCAGCAATTCGATGAAGCCACATGCACCTAAATTGCGCTCCCATTCACCTGATAATATTTTCTCCTTGTAGACCTGTAAAACCTGGAAAAATGTCTAGCACAAGATCACCAGGAGGTTCAACGATAGCGCTATCCAGGTAGTACAGACGAGCTTTTGGAGGATGCCTAGAGAGCGCTTGAATTGCCTAGCAAGCTAATGGCACCGAGTACAGGCTTCGCCCGTATCCATTCCCCAACGCCCGTTTCGTCGTGTTTGAGAGATATAAACATCAGCACTTTCAAGTTGCCTGGCCGTGTTGTCTGTTGATATGGTTTTGTGATTGAACGGCAATCCCAGGTGAGTGAACACAGCTTCGTAGCAGCTCTTGCGCGTTTTGTATTTGTTCGATTCTTGCCACGCAGAAACTTGGTGCCGAACCAGTCTCTTGAAGTCTTGAAAGATGGGAGTGGCTCCAAATCCACATGGAAACGCTCAAAAGATAAATTACATCAGCTCTGATTGGACACAAGTGAACACTCTTGTTTCGCATGAATTCGCAATGCTGTAGCTTCCCGTACGTATTGGCTATGCCATGCTGAATCAATAGAACTAGCGCGATGCAGGGCCGAAATCCTTCGTTGTCAAGCGGCTGCGAGGACATATCCTCCAACTCTAATCACGCACATTTTCAACTCGCAATAACCCATAGTGAGAAACCAGGAACGCTGCACATCCACGAAGATCTCCACACTGCAAAAAAGGCATCACAAATTTGTTGGAATTGCATCTTAGACTACTACTAGAGACTTGCTGTCTGTCCGTTTGTCTGTCGGTCGGTCGGTCCGTCGCCGAGTTTCGATGGACAAGATCCGGCGCTGCCATTGGCTGCCGAGCGCCAGCGACGGCGGCGCCCATTCGCCAAAAGAGTTTCAGCCAATCGCTGCCGAGCGGAGCGAAGGCGGCCCGAAAGTGGACCACACCAATAGTAGGGTGGTCCACACCAAACGTACTTAATGAAGAGATCGATAGTAGTCCCCCCCTCCCTCCTCCCCTCAACCAACACCAAAGCCAAACGCGATGGAGCGTGGGAACGTTACCTGCGCTCGCTGCTCTGCCGAGGTGACGCGTGCGCCGCTCGACCCCGACGGCCTGGGCCACCAGTGCCTCCGCTGCGTTTGCTGCGAGGAGCTCCTCGAGTGGGATGCCTTCGAGAGGCCGCGCGCCAGGAGCGCATCGCGGTGGTGTCGGGCGTGCGACGGCCAGCGCCGCTTCTGGCACAGCACCGCCGCCGAGCAGCCGCTGCCACGGTTGGACCGGCGGCAGGAGACCATGGCCCTGGTGGCGGTCACCATCGGCCCACCGCCAATCCCGCCGCCACTACCACCTCGCGAAGCTCGCCACCGTCGTCGACGCCGCCGAGTCCGCCAGCGACAGACTGCGCGCCGCCGTCGCTACCACCAGGCGTAGCCTATAGGCTGTAAATAACAAACATCAATACACGCATTTTCAATTGGGTTAAATTTGTGTCATATTGTGTATCGATGTAAAAACAGTGGTAAGACGGGCAACAGCGTAAAGTTCGGATAGGACCGGGATGACGATCGTGGTCGTTCCAGGTGATAGTCGTCCGTTGGTCCGCCCGCTCGAGGAACCAAACGACGAGGATATCATCTCTTTCTCTGATTTTGTGCTTGCCGTTGGAGAGGGTCGGCACGAAAAACGTGCTGATCTTGGCAATGACTACATCAAGATCCCTGCTGATATGTTGATCCCGAATCCTCCTGTAGAAGACGACGAGGACGAGGAAATAGCTCCAGGGGCAATACCAAGGGGTATGACCCGCATCATTGACGCAATGTATGCCGACGTTGCGAATCCGGAGGTTGCGACGGATGAATATTTTGCCAGTCGGACCATTTTGACGACTACGAATGAGACGGTACGGAGAATCAACGAGGCAGTCGCAGCTCGACTTCCGGAGACAGTGCGGGAGTATTTGTCGGTGGACTCGGTGGAGGATGATGACGGAACGTTTTTCGAGTAGGAGTTCCCCGCTCGGTGAACAGGAACGGGATTCCACCTCACAGACTGTTGCTTAAGAAGGGCATCCCCATCATGATGATGAGAAATCTGAACCCGGATCTTGGACTGTGCAACGGAACGCGTCTGCGAATCGTCGACTTGAAGGACCACGTCATTAGAGCAACAATTATGACTGGAGAACGAACAGGCCAAGAAGTACTCATCCCGAGAATTATGTTCGTGAGCGACGACGACAGCTCCAATTTCCCCTTCCGGCTACGACGAAAGCAGTTCCCCGTGCAACCAGCATTCGCCATGACGATTAACAAGGCCCAAGGTCAGACGGTGTTAAACTTGGGGCTGTACTTGGCTTCCCGTGCTTTTCGCATGGCCAGTTGTATGTGGCGTTGTCTCGCGTGACCTCTCGAAGCAAGTTGAAGGCGTTGATTGAGTATCCAGAGTTCGTAGACCCGGACGGAGGAGTGTACACGAGAAACTTCGTGTACACGCAGATTTTTGATTAGGAGTCGAGGTGCATTTCTAGGCTAGATGTAGTAGCTTGCCACTGCGAACTAGAACCTAGCTTTATGTTGGACAAATGCCACTTGGCAATTTTCATGAAACATTTTATACGCCTGTATGTTTTAGATTGCACTACTTAGTAGTTCGTGTGGAAAGCTAAATCATCCCGCCGGAGCGTAGCAGAGGCGGGCAGTCCACACAACTGCATCCAACCATAATCCACCGCCGCGTAGCGGCGGCGCTCGGCTAGTTTCACAATGATAACCGTCCAAAAGGGAACCAACACCTTGACCTTGATGAAAATTTTTTTGTCTGTGCAGTTTGAGCTTGAACAATCCGAAGCCGTAGCTGCACCACTCCACAAACTCCTTCTGGCACTCCCCTACTTTCTTTTAGTGCTTCCAGGACGCTCTTCCAGCGTTGTTTTCAGTGTTTCGCGCTCGCTCTTCTCTATTTGTACTTGAACGGCACTATCGTCTACAGGATGGCGAATCGCTGTCGCTGATGCTGCTGTTGCATACGAAACCGAGCGAAATGCCGGCCTTCTTGACCATTGTGGCTGTGTGTTTTGAAAGTAACTATTTCGATTGGGTCCTGAACATGATACTGCCCATACAAAATCCGACCCGGTGCGAATGAAGTATTCTGCGATTGGTACAATCGTTTCGCGACGCAAATCTGCGACTTGTGCAGGTAATTTCCGAGCAGACCAGGAATTGGCATCTGGCGCGAATCGCGGGCTCCAGCCTGCCTGCGTTACGCTTCGTGTGCAATGTCCGTCTGTCGAAATGGAGGTTAATTACGCTCTGCGTTGGTGAGCCCGTCGGTTTGCCTGAGCAATAGCACCTGGTGCCGGCTCCCGATAAAAGCATGCTACATGTAGCACCCCAACTGGCACTCGACCGCGGCGGAGACATTTTGACTCGCAGTGACAAATTGCCCAAGAGCAAACCTGTCGGCACCGCTAGTACCCCGCACAAGAAGTGAAGCCATGAGAGAGAGAGAGCGAAAGAGAGAGAAAGCTGATCACCGTGCCGGGCAGCACCAGATCGTCAATCAAGCCAAACTAGCGCCATTTCCTGTCATGGAGAGCAATCCCCGCCGCTGGATTGATGTGGAATCATCCCGCATCCGCATCAAGTTGACCGCCAAATTTTGCCCTAGAAACAAAAGTGACAAAATACGCCAGCCGGTTGGTGTGGCGTCGTACACCATCGTCAAGTCAGACAAAAAGAGCGAGCCGCCGAAACCCTCGCGTCACTCGTCACTCGGCCACTTGGGGCTCCCGCCGACTCTTCCTCGCCGCGCTCGATGCTGACCATGACGCCCGACGACATCCAGGGCGACTACACGTGCGCCGTGAGCGTGGACGACTACCGCTTGGCGCGCAAGAAGGCCGAGTACAAGGTGGTGGTGCAGCTCTCCTTCTACTCGTCGCGCGCGCACGCCACGGGGCGCACGAGCTGGCACATCTGGCGCAGCTTCTCGGCCTTCCGCAAGCTCGACGAGCAGCTGCGCAAGCGCAGCGCCGCGCTCATGAAAGGCGTCAAGTTCCCGCCGCTGTACCGGCGCAAGGCGCTGTTCCGGGCCGACAAGAGCCCCGAGTTCCTCGGCGCCAGGGCCCGCGAGCTGGACAACTACGTCAACGTGGTGACGCACAAGCCGCAGCTCGTGGCCTTCCACCTGGCCGCCGTGGCCAGCCAGACGCTCAAGAGCTTCGTGGCCTTCAACCAGGGCTTCGGCGCCAACGCAGAGTACGACCAGCAGGACGCCAATCTGCGGCCGTCATCGTCCATTTTGGCCTCTCCGGCGGTCGTGCAGGCCACCGCCAGCGTCATGGGGGACGACGACGACGACTTTCGGTCCGTGTCGTCCAGCAGCACAGTGTCCTCGTTCGCGTCCACTGCGAGCGACTATCGATGGTCCGGGACGGGCTTCGTCGGCAGCCAGAGCTTCGCGAGGCATACAGTTCCGCCAGTGCCGGAGATGGGGGACGGCCGTCGTTTGGAGGCTCGTTTGGGCCGGGGAGCTCGTTCGGACCTGGATCTTCGAGGGGAGTTGGTTCCCGGCGTCGTCAGGGATGAGAGGCTCCATGGTGTCGGATACTACGGGCAGAGCGTCGATGGCGTCCGTCTCGAGAGGTTCGATGATGTCCATGACGGCGCCAGACGTGATTACCCCCGAGCTGGATATGCAGCGCGCCAAGATGGAGGATCAGCTCGTGAATATGGGACTTGTAGGCGTCGGGATGCCGCCCGATGGGTCGTGCTTGCTGCACTGCATTGTGTATGAAATGTACCCGCTGCAGTGTCTGACAGATTACCCAGCGACGATGACGGTGGTGAATGTAGGCGCAGCGGATGGCATGGCGCCGCGGCGAATGGCAGCAGCGCAGTTTCTCCGAGTCAAGTTGATGGATTACGCTTTGGAGCACGTCAAACAGCTCTCGGCTTTTCTAATGCAGGACGAAGAGGACGTGCGCGAGCGCTACGAAACGTTCCGGGACACGCCGGACGAGCAGGCTACGACCGCGGAGTTGTACGCAGTAGCCAGCATGTTTAATATCGAGCTGGTGCTCATCTCGAACGACGAGAGCTTCCAGATTGACCCGGTGCTGCCAGTGCAGGGCCTGCCATCGGTGCGCGATGGACCTCGACGCACTGTTACCTTAGGATATTTGATCCCGGCTGATGGATTAGCCGGACATTACATTTGCACGCGCGAGAGCAGGGCACAGCTGGGCATGCCGCAGAACACGTTCGCCGGAGGAAGCTACCGTGGGTCTATTCACATTGGGCCGCCCAAGAATATGAGCTGTGGCGTTGGCTCGAACAACCGGCGCTTCGAGCGGATTCCAGAGCAGCGGGTCGAATAGAGCCGCTGGCCGGTAGCAGCGAATAGAAAATACCAAGAGCAGGCGACGGCCCCATCAGGTACAAGAAGAAGTAATCGACAAGAAGTAATCGACATCAAGACCACTCCAGCATCGAATGGACGAAGGACGGCGGAGAATTTCCTCGTACAAATACCAAAAGGGACACCAAAGAGTCCAAGAAAGTGAGAGACCGCTCAAAGAAGAGACAAGCGCATTGTGCGACGAAGCAAGTAGCCACCACGGACTGAGTGAGCATGTACAGTATTTTGCTGGCCCAGGTGGTGTCCGCCTGCTTCAGTTCGTAAGGGCAACAGTGAGGTTCATCAGAACAACAATAACATGAACAGCACGGTCGAAGTGCCTTATCTAAAAAATAATTGGAGAAAAGCTTGTCGACCAAACAATGGCTGCTGTAGCTCTGCTACAGAACGTGTTACGTGATGGAGAAGAAATCCGTAGCACGTTTTCTTAGAGCTGGCAATACATTGCTACCACGGATGTAGTTGTAGCATCGACTAACAAACTTGTTGTGTGTTTTTCTTGTGAAAGCAATCAAACAATACGAAACAGAGTCGCCTCTCTCTACGAGTCGCTCTTTGGCTTGTACAGATCCGACACCTGAATCGTATCGTTGGCCTCCCTAGTGACTGCTGACGTTGGGTATGTTGTTGCGTTCGTGTCAATCGGATAGGTCGAGTTAGCGATTGTCGAGTTGGCCGGCTGAGGGCAGCCAAAACGCGCCTCCATCTTTTCACGCCAAGCCTTGAAGATAATGGGCTCAGAGCCGTTGTTAATGGCGTCGACAATTGTTTTGCAGCGGGGCTCCGTGACATTCCAAATGGCCTTAAACTCGGGAGAGTAGTCGTCGGTGCCGCCCAGACACTGGTTCTCGAACATGCAAGCCTGGCGCTCCAAGTCGGCCATGTTCTCTTGAGTATCGCCGCCCATTTCCGTAATCGTCTGCTGGTACCAGTCCACCACGCGTTGCTCCGAGTCGTCTGACTCAGTCGCTGTTGGGGAATCGGTGATAACGACGGCTACATGGCCATCAGTGTGCTGAGAGATTTGTTGGTACCCGTCAACGTCGTCCGGCAAGTCGTTTCCATCTACATGGAGTCCTTCAGGTGAAATGTAGTCTCCTCCGTTGTCATTTTGGGGATTACCACCGTGCGTATTGCCTCGTGAAGTATTGTCACCATCGTTTTCTCCATCGTGGGCGACGTCACACTTGAGTGTGGTGGTGGTCGCTTGAATCATTTCCTCGAGTCCACGCGAAGTTGGCGAGGATCGCACGTCGTATACATCGTGGCCACCTGGCCGCTGACACTGTACCCGTAGCTGCTCGAGCCCAAATCGCGGACGTCCATCAGACCGGCGTACTGGTTCGGAACACCCGCGAAAAACTGACCAATCTTGGAGTCATTCATCCCATTGATCGGATTCACGCCAAATTCTCCCGTGCGCATCGTGATTGAATCGGTCGGGTTGAACACCCGCCGTTGCGGCGAGCACACGAAGTCCACGCCACCGGGTTTGACGCTTTCTGCTCGAACGTCAAGCGTTGCGGAACGCGACACTGGTGGAAAATGACGTGAAGCAGATCTACCATAGCGTGGTGGGACCAAAAGATGGGGTCGGCAGGAGCAGCGAATGTGCCCATCGTGGCGCCGAGGTTGGCATGAACGTTGTTGTGGCAGCCCTTCTCGACCAGCGGGGACATTTGGCCAATGTTCTTGCCACTGAACACTTGCTGCCGCACGGACGCGTAGCCCACCACAGCAGGAACTTTCGCCTTTGTCCAGTCACTTCGAGGAACACAGTTGGCACACGATGTCGAGCCCGTGTAAAAGGATCGCTGGCAAAAATGGTTGATCGGCTCTGCGTTACAACAGCGCCCCGAGTTGCTGATACCGTTGATGGACAGCGTGCGTTGGACCCCGCTCGTAAAGCCGCCGAGCTCCTTGGTGATGGCCATGCAGTCTCCGAAGCTTGAGCATGCGCCCGAGGTGACTCGACTGCTGGCCGCGACCCAATTGAAATAGGGAACAGTAACGCAGGCGTATTGCGGCCCTTGACCGCGAAGCATGTTTTCGAAAACCACGAGGAAGAGACGATGCCAGTAGACGAACATACACTGTCGGTGCGCTTCCAGCTCGGATATCATCTCCGTGTGCATCTCAACGAACTTGATATAGTCGCCCGAGTCCATGGCCGCCGCCAGAGCACCCTTGTACGTTGCCTTCTCCGTCAGTGTCATCATGTCCCAGTCCTTACGAAGGCGGGGGTCGCAGGTTATAGGCGTGCCAACGGTAGTGGTTGTCTGCGCTTCCGCGACCATCAGGCGCGATGTGAGCGCGAATAGGCTCAAAACCCACAGGATCTTCATCATGAGGATTGCGAAGAGTACTGCGGCGACACGGGTAAATCGAGGAATAAGGGACCGGGCAAGACCGATAAGGAAACGCTTCAGGAATCATCCTAGTCTTTCGCTCACGTACACGAAAGGCGCCTGAAGGACAGGCTCTCTTACAAAGTATCAGTTGAAGTGAGTGGATTTGATATCCATGTTGCTCAAATCCAGACTACATGTACACGCGGCCAACTTTAACCTACGACACAGTTCTCTGGAGTGCTCAACCTCGGTACCCCAGCAACCTCGAGCGTCGCAGAATCATCCGTACGTACGGACACCGCTATGCCTCCACCATTAGAATGAGAAGTCACCAAGGACGAATGAGGAGTTGCCTCCGAGCCTGCGGGCGAGGTTGTGGTCGGGGTATCACCGCCGCCGTACACCCCGCTGGTTGGCCACGACTGCGCCGACGGAGGCGTAGATGCCTCCGAGCCTGCGGGCGAGGTTGTAGTCGGGGTATCACCGCCGCCGTACACCCCGCTGGTTGGCCACGACTGCGCCGACGGAGGCGTAGATGCCTCCGAGCCTGCGGGCGAGGTTGTAGTCGGGGTATCACCGCCGCCGTACACCCCGCTGGTTGGCCACGACTGCGCTGACGGAGGCGTAGATGCCTCCGAGCCTGCGGGCGAGGTTGTAGTCGGGGTATCACCGCCGCCGTACACCCCGCTGGTTGGCCACGACTGCGCCGACGGAGGCGTAGATGCCTCCGAGCCTGCGGGCGAGGTTGTAGTCGGGGTATCACCGCCGCCGTACACCCCGCTGGTTGGCCACGACTGCGCCGACGGAGGCGTAGATGCCTCCGAGCCTGCGGGCGAGGTTGTAGTCGGGGTATCACCGCCGCCGTACACCCCGCTGGTTGGCCACGACTGCGCCGACGGAGGCGTAGATGCCTCCGAGCCTGCGGGCGAGGTTGTAGTCGGGGTATCACCGCCGCCGTACACCCCGCTGGTTGGCCACGACTGCGCCGACGGAGGCGTAGATGCCTCCGAGCCTGCGGGCGAGGTTGTAGTCGGGGTATCACCGCCGCCGTACACCCCGCTGGTTGGCCACGACTGCGCTGACGGAGGCGTAGATGCTGATGATCCAATGTGCAAGGAGTTAATGTTGCTATCGTAAGTCCCTTCAGGAGCGCCTGTACTTGATGGTAGTATTGAGGGATCCTTGGACGGAGTAGGTGTCGATGTGACTGCCGTCGGCGGTTCACTGCCGCCGCTGGACGGGTTGCTGGCGTCGTTCGAGCCGATATCGCTGTCTTTCCAGTTCGACCCGCTGCTGGACGATGCCGCCGCAGGTGTCGAAGGGGCCGTGGTAGGAGTTGCTGTCGATGTGACTGCCGTCGGCGGTTCACTGCCGCCGCCGGACGGGTTGCTGGCGTCGTTCGAGCCGATATCGCTGTCTTTCCAGTTCGACCCGCTGCTGGACGATGCCGCCGCAGGTGTCGAAGGGGCCGTGGTAGGAGTTGCTGTCGATGTGACTGCCGTCGGCGGTTCACTGCCGCCGCTGGACGGGTTGCTGGCGTCGTTCGAGCCGATATCGCTGTCTTTCCAGTTCGACCCGCTGCTGGACGATGCCGCCGCAGGTGTCGAAGGGGCCGTGGTAGGAGTTGCTGTCGATGTGACTGCCGTCGGCGGTTCACTGCCGCCGCCGGACGGGTTGCTGGCGTCGTTCGAGCCGATATCGCTGTCTTTCCAGTTCGACCCGCTGCTGGACGATGCCGCCGCAGGTGTCGAAGGGGCCGTGGTAGGAGTTGCTGTCGATGTGACTGCCGTCGGCGGTTCACTGCCGCCGCCGGACGGGTTGCTGGCGTCGTTCGAGCCGATATCGCTGTCTTTCCAGTTCGACCCGCTGCTGGACGATGCCGCCGCAGGTGTCGAAGGGGCCGTGGTAGGAATTGCTGTCGATATGACTGCCGTCGGCGGTTTACTGCCGCCGCCGGACGGGTTGCTGGCGTCGTTCGAGCCGATATCGCTGTCTTTCCAGTTCGACCCGCTGCTGGACGATGCCGCCGCAGGTGTCGAAGGGGCCGTGGTAGGAGTTGCTGTCGATGTGACTGCTGTCGGCGGTTCACTGCCGCCGCCGGACGGGTTGCTGGCGTCGTTCGAGCCGATATCGCTGTCTTTCCAGTTCGACCCGCTGCTGGACGATGCCGCCGCAGGTGTCGAAGGGGCCGTGGTAGGAGTTGCTGTCGATGTGACTGCCGTCGGCGGTTCACTGCCGCCGCCGGACGGGTTGCTGGCGTCGTTCGAGCCGATATCGCTGTCTTTCCAGTTCGACCCGCTGCTGGACGATGCCGCCGCAGGTGTCGAAGGGGCCGTGGTAGGAGTTGCTGTCGATGTGACTGCCGTCGGCGGTTCACTGCCGCCGCCGGACGGGTTGCTGGCGTCGTTCGAGCCGATATCGCTGTCTTTCCAGTTCGACCCGCTGCTGGACGATGCCGCCGCAGGTGTCGAAGGGGCCGTGGTAGGAGTTGCTGTCGATGTGACTGCTGTCGGCGGTTCACTGCCGCCGCCGGACGGGTTGCTGGCGTCGTTCGAGCCGATATCGCTGTCTTTCCAGTTCGACCCGCTGCTGGACGATGCCGCCGCAGGTGTCGAAGGGGCCGTGGTAGGAGTTGCTGTCGATGTGACTGCCGTCGGCGGTTCACTGCCGCCGCTGGACGGGTTGCTGGCGTCGTTCGAGCCGATATCGCTGTCTTTCCAGTTCGACCCGCTGCTGGACGATGCCGCCGCAGGTGTCGAAGGGGCCGTGGTAGGAGTTGCTGTCGATGTGACTGCCGTCGGCGGTTCACTGCCGCCGCCGGACGGGTTGCTGGCGTCGTTCGAGCCGATATCGCTGTCTTTCCAGTTCGACCCGCTGCTGGACGATGCCGCCGCAGGTGTCGAAGGGGCCGTGGTAGGAGTTGCTGTCGATGTGACTGCCGTCGGCGATTCACTGCCGCCGCCGGACGGGTTGCTGGCGTCGTTCGAGCCGATATCGCTGTCTTTCCAGTTCGACCCGCTGCTGGACGATGCCGCCGCAGGTGTCGAAGGGGCCGTGGTAGGAGTTGCTGTCGATGTGACTGCCGTCGGCGGTTCACTGCCGCCGCCGGACGGGTTGCTGGCGTCGTTCGAGCCGATATCGCTGTCTTTCCAGTTCGACCCGCTGCTGGACGATGCCGCCGCAGGTGTCGAAGGGGCCGTGGTAGGAGTTGCTGTCGATGTGACTGCCGTCGGCGATTCACTGCCGCCGCCGGACGGGTTGCTGGCGTCGTTCGAGCCGATATCGCTGTCTTTCCAGTTCGACCCGCTGCTGGACGATGCCGCCGCAGGTGTCGAAGGGGCCGTGGTAGGAGTTGCTGTCGATGTGACTGCCGTCGGCGGTTCACTGCCGCCGCCGGACGGGTTGCTGGCGTCGTTCGAGCCGATATCGCTGTCTTTCCAGTTCGACCCGCTGCTGGACGATGCCGCCGCAGGTGTCGAAGGGGCCGTGGTAGGAATTGCTGTCGATGTGACTGCCGTCGGCGGTTCACTGCCGCCGCCGGACGGGTTGCTGGCGTCGTTCGAGCCGATATCGCTGTCTTTCCAGTTCGACCCGCTGCTGGACGATGCCGCCGCAGGTGTCGAAGGGGCCGTGGTAGGAGTTGCTGTCGATGTGACTGCCGTCGGCGGTTCACTGCCGCCGCCGGACGGGTTGCTGGCGTCGTTCGAGCCGATATCGCTGTCTTTCCAGTTCGACCCGCTGCTGGACGATGCCGCCGCAGGTGTCGAAGGGGCCGTGGTAGGAATTGCTGTCGATGTGACTGCCGTCGGCGGTTCACTGCCGCCGCCGGACGGGTTGCTGGCGTCGTTCGAGCCGATATCGCTGTCTTTCCAGTTCGACCCGCTGCTGGACGATGCCGCCGCAGGTGTCGAAGGGGCCGTGGTAGGAGTTGCTGTCGATGTGACTGCCGTCGGCGGTTCACTGCCGCCGCCGGACGGGTTGCTGGCGTCGTTCGAGCCGATATCGCTGTCTTTCCAGTTCGACCCGCTGCTGGACGATGCCGCCGCAGGTGTCGAAGGGGCCGTGGTAGGAGTTGCTGTCGATGTGACTGCCGTCGGCGATTCACTGCCGCCGCCGGACGGGTTGCTGGCGTCGTTCGAGCCGATATCGCTGTCTTTCCAGTTCGACCCGCTGCTGGACGATGCCGCCGCAGGTGTCGAAGGGGCCGTGGTAGGAGTTGCTGTCGATGTGACTGCCGTCGGCGGTTCACTGCCGCCGCCGGACGGGTTGCTGGCGTCGTTCGAGCCGATATCGCTGTCTTTCCAGTTCGACCCGCTGCTGGACGATGCCGCCGCAGGTGTCGAGGGGCCGTGGTAGGAATTGCTGTCGATGTGACTGCCGTCGGCGGTTCACTGCCGCCGCCGGACGGGTTGCTGGCGTCGTTCGAGCCGATATCGCTGTCTTTCCAGTTCGACCCGCTGCTGGACGATGCCGCCGCAGGTGTCGAGGGGCCGTGGTAGGAATTGCTGTCGATGTGACTGCCGTCGGCGGTTCACTGCCGCCGCCGGACGGGTTGCTGGCGTCGTTCGAGCCGATATCGCTGTCTTTCCAGTTCGACCCGCTGCTGGACGATGCCGCCGCAGGTGTCGAAGGGGCCGTGGTAGGAGTTGCTGTCGATGTGACTGCCGTCGGCGGTTCACTGCCGCCGCCGGACGGGTTGCTGGCGTCGTTCGAGCCGATATCGCTGTCTTTCCAGTTCGACCCGCTGCTGGACGATGCCGCCGCAGGTGTCGAAGGGGCCGTGGTAGGAGTTGCTGTCGATGTGACTGCCGTCGGCGGTTCACTGCCGCCGCCGGACGGGTTGCTGGCGTCGTTCGAGCCGATATCGCTGTCTTTCCAGTTCGACCCGCTGCTGGACGATGCCGCCGCAGGTGTCGAAGGGGCCGTGGTAGGAGTTGCTGTCGATGTGACTGCCGTCGGCGATTCACTGCCGCCGCCGGACGGGTTGCTGGCGTCGTTCGAGCCGATATCGCTGTCTTTCCAGTTCGACCCGCTGCTGGACGATGCCGCCGCAGGTGTCGAAGGGGCCGTGGTAGGAGTTGCTGTCGATGTGACTGCCGTCGGCGGTTCACTGCCGCCGCCGGACGGGTTGCTGGCGTCGTTCGAGCCGATATCGCTGTCTTTCCAGTTCGACCCGCTGCTGGACGATGCCGCCGCAGGTGTCGAGGGGGCCGTGGTAGGAATTGCTGTCGATGTGACTGCCGTCGGCGGTTCACTGCCGCCGCCGGACGGGTTGCTGGCGTCGTTCGAGCCGATATCGCTGTCTTTCCAGTTCGACCCGCTGCTGGACGATGCCGCCGCAGGTGTCGAGGGGCCGTGGTAGGAATTGCTGTCGATGTGACTGCCGTCGGCGGTTCACTGCCGCCGCCGGACGGGTTGCTGGCGTCGTTCGAGCCGATATCGCTGTCTTTCCAGTTCGACCCGCTGCTGGACGATGCCGCCGCAGGTGTCGAAGGGGCCGTGGTAGGAATTGCTGTCGATGTGACTGCTGTCGGCGGTTCACTGCCGCCGCCGGACGGGTTGCTGGCGTCGTTCGAGCCGATATCGCTGTCTTTCCAGTTCGACCCGCTGCTGGACGATGCCGCCGCAGGTGTCGAAGGGGCCGTGGTAGGAGTTGCTGTCGATGTGACTGCCGTCGGCGGTTCACTGCCGCCGCCGGACGGGTTGCTGGCGTCGTTCGAGCCGATATCGCTGTCTTTCCAGTTCGACCCGCTGCTGGACGATGCCGCCGCAGGTGTCGAAGGGGCCGTGGTAGGAGTTGCTGTCGATGTGACTGCCGTCGGCGGTTCACTGCCGCCGCCGGACGGGTTGCTGGCGTCGTTCGAGCCGATATCGCTGTCTTTCCAGTTCGACCCGCTGCTGGACGATGCCGCCGCAGGTGTCGAGGGGCCGTGGTAGGAATTGCTGTCGATGTGACTGCCGTCGGCGGTTCACTGCCGCCGCCGGACGGGTTGCTGGCGTCGTTCGAGCCGATATCGCTGTCTTTCCAGTTCGACCCGCTGCTGGACGATGCCGCCGCAGGTGTCGAAGGGGCCGTGGTAGGAATTGCTGTCGATGTGACTGCCGTCGGCGGTTCACTGCCGCCGCCGGACGGGTTGCTGGCGTCGTTCGAGCCGATATCGCTGTCTTTCCAGTTCGACCCGCTGCTGGACGATGCCGCCGCAGGTGTCGAAGGGGCCGTGGTAGGAATTGCTGTCGATGTGACTGCCGTCGGCGATTCACTGCCGCCGCCGGACGGGTTGCTGGCGTCGTTCGAGCCGATATCGCTGTCTTTCCAGTTCGACCCGCTGCTGGACGATGCCGCCGCAGGTGTCGAAGGGGCCGTGGTAGGAGTTGCTGTCGATGTGACTGCCGTCGGCGGTTCACTGCCGCCGCCGGACGGGTTGCTGGCGTCGTTCGAGCCGATATCGCTGTCTTTCCAGTTCGACCCGCTGCTGGACGATGCCGCCGCAGGTGTCGAAGGGGCCGTGGTAGGAGTTGCTGTCGATGTGACTGCCGTCGGCGGTTCACTGCCGCCGCCGGACGGGTTGCTGGCGTCGTTCGAGCCGATATCGCTGTCTTTCCAGTTCGACCCGCTGCTGGACGATGCCGCCGCAGGTGTCGAAGGGGCCGTGGTAGGAGTTGCTGTCGATGTGACTGCCGTCGGCGATTCACTGCCGCCGCCGGACGGGTTGCTGGCGTCGTTCGAGCCGATATCGCTGTCTTTCCAGTTCGACCCGCTGCTGGACGATGCCGCCGCAGGTGTCGAAGGGGCCGTGGTAGGAGTTGCTGTCGATGTGACTGCCGTCGGCGGTTCACTGCCGCCGCCGGACGGGTTGCTGGCGTCGTTCGAGCCGATATCGCTGTCTTTCCAGTTCGACCCGCTGCTGGACGATGCCGCCGCAGGTGTCGAAGGGGCCGTGGTAGGAGTTGCTGTCGATGTGACTGCCGTCGGCGATTCACTGCCGCCGCCGGACGGGTTGCTGGCGTCGTTCGAGCCGATATCGCTGTCTTTCCAGTTCGACCCGCTGCTGGACGATGCCGCCGCAGGTGTCGAAGGGCCGTGGTAGGAGTTGCTGTCGATGTGACTGCCGTCGGCGGTTCACTGCCGCCGCCGGACGGGTTGCTGGCGTCGTTCGAGCCGATATCGCTGTCTTTCCAGTTCGACCCGCTGCTGGACGATGCCGCCGCAGGTGTCGAGGGGGCCGTGGTAGGAATTGCTGTCGATGTGACTGCCGTCGGCGGTTCACTGCCGCCGCCGGACGGGTTGCTGGCGTCGTTCGAGCCGATATCGCTGTCTTTCCAGTTCGACCCGCTGCTGGACGATGCCGCCGCAGGTGTCGAGGGGCCGTGGTAGGAATTGCTGTCGATGTGACTGCCGTCGGCGGTTCACTGCCGCCGCCGGACGGGTTGCTGGCGTCGTTCGAGCCGATATCGCTGTCTTTCCAGTTCGACCCGCTGCTGGACGATGCCGCCGCAGGTGTCGAAGGGGCCGTGGTAGGAGTTGCTGTCGATGTGACTGCCGTCGGCGGTTCACTGCCGCCGCCGGACGGGTTGCTGGCGTCGTTCGAGCCGATATCGCTGTCTTTCCAGTTCGACCCGCTGCTGGACGATGCCGCCGCAGGTGTCGAGGGGCCGTGGTAGGAATTGCTGTCGATGTGACTGCCGTCGGCGATTCACTGCCGCCGCCGGACGGGTTGCTGGCGTCGTTCAAGCCGATATCGCTGTCTTTCCAGTTCGACCCGCTGCTGGACGATGCCGCCGCAGGTGTCGAAGGGGCCGTGGTAGGAGTTGCTGTCGATGTGACTGCCGTCGGCGGTTCACTGCCGCCGCCGGACGGGTTGCTGGCGTCGTTCGAGCCGATATCGCTGTCTTTCCAGTTCGACCCGCTGCTGGACGATGCCGCCGCAGGTGTCGAGGGGCCGTGGTAGGAATTGCTGTCGATGTGACTGCCGTCGGCGGTTCACTGCCGCCGCCGGACGGGTTGCTGGCGTCGTTCGAGCCGATATCGCTGTCTTTCCAGTTCGACCCGCTGCTGGACGATGCCGCCGCAGGTGTCGAAGGGGCCGTGGTAGGAATTGCTGTCGATGTGACTGCCGTCGGCGGTTCACTGCCGCCGCCGGACGGGTTGCTGGCGTCGTTCGAGCCGATATCGCTGTCTTTCCAGTTCGACCCGCTGCTGGACGATGCCGCCGCAGGTGTCGAAGGGGCCGTGGTAGGAATTGCTGTCGATGTGACTGCCGTCGGCGGTTCACTGCCGCCGCCGGACGGGTTGCTGGCGTCGTTCGAGCCGATATCGCTGTCTTTCCAGTTCGACCCGCTGCTGGACGATGCCGCCGCAGGTGTCGAAGGGGCCGTGGTAGGAGTTGCTGTCGATGTGACTGCCGTCGGCGATTCACTGCCGCCGCCGGACGGGTTGCTGGCGTCGTTCGAGCCGATATCGCTGTCTTTCCAGTTCGACCCGCTGCTGGACGATGCCGCCGCAGGTGTCGAAGGGGCCGTGGTAGGAATTGCTGTCGATGTGACTGCCGTCGGCGGTTCACTGCCGCCGCCGGACGGGTTGCTGGCGTCGTTCGAGCCGATATCGCTGTCTTTCCAGTTCGACCCGCTGCTGGACGATGCCGCCGCAGGTGTCGAAGGGGCCGTGGTAGGAGTTGCTGTCGATGTGACTGCCGTCGGCGATTCACTGCCGCCGCCGGACGGGTTGCTGGCGTCGTTCGAGCCGATATCGCTGTCTTTCCAGTTCGACCCGCTGCTGGACGATGCCGCCGCAGGTGTCGAAGGGGCCGTGGTAGGAGTTGCTGTCGATGTGACTGCCGTCGGCGGTTCACTGCCGCCGCCGGACGGGTTGCTGGCGTCGTTCGAGCCGATATCGCTGTCTTTCCAGTTCGACCCGCTGCTGGACGATGCCGCCGCAGGTGTCGAAGGGGCCGTGGTAGGAATTGCTGTCGATGTGACTGCCGTCGGCGATTCACTGCCGCCGCCGGACGGGTTGCTGGCGTCGTTCGAGCCGATATCGCTGTCTTTCCAGTTCGACCCGCTGCTGGACGATGCCGCCGCAGGTGTCGAAGGGGCCGTGGTAGGAGTTGCTGTCGATGTGACTGCCGTCGGCGGTTCACTGCCGCCGCCGGACGGGTTGCTGGCGTCGTTCGAGCCGATATCGCTGTCTTTCCAGTTCGACCCGCTGCTGGACGATGCCGCCGCAGGTGTCGAAGGGGCCGTGGTAGGAGTTGCTGTCGATGTGACTGCCGTCGGCGGTTCACTGCCGCCGCCGGACGGGTTGCTGGCGTCGTTCGAGCCGATATCGCTGTCTTTCCAGTTCGACCCGCTGCTGGACGATGCCGCCGCAGGTGTCGAAGGGGCCGT
Source organism: Phytophthora quininea (assembly GCA_011947345.1). Taxonomy (NCBI): domain Eukaryota; phylum Oomycota; class Peronosporomycetes; order Peronosporales; family Peronosporaceae; genus Phytophthora; species Phytophthora quininea. The sequence goes on from JAAVTG010000064.1 coordinate 556,585, forward strand.
GGTAGGAGTTGCTGTCGATGTGACTGCCGTCGGCGATTCACTGCCGCCGCCGGACGGGTTGCTGGCGTCGTTCGAGCCGATATCGCTGTCTTTCCAGTTCGACCCGCTGCTGGACGATGCCGCCGCAGGTGTCGAAGGGGCCGTGGTAGGAATTGCTGTCGATGTGACTGCCGTCGGCGGTTCACTGCCGCCGCCGGACGGGTTGCTGGCGTCGTTCGAGCCGATATCGCTGTCTTTCCAGTTCGACCCGCTGCTGGACGATGCCGCCGCAGGTGTCGAAGGGGCCGTGGTAGGAGTTGCTGTCGATGTGACTGCCGTCGGCGATTCACTGCCGCCGCCGGACGGGTTGCTGGCGTCGTTCGAGCCGATATCGCTGTCTTTCCAGTTCGACCCGCTGCTGGACGATGCCGCCGCAGGTGTCGAAGGGGCCGTGGTAGGAGTTGCTGTCGATGTGACTGCCGTCGGCGGTTCACTGCCGCCGCCGGACGGGTTGCTGGCGTCGTTCGAGCCGATATCGCTGTCTTTCCAGTTCGACCCGCTGCTGGACGATGCCGCCGCAGGTGTCGAAGGGGCCGTGGTAGGAGTTGCTGTCGATGTGACTGCCGTCGGCGATTCACTGCCGCCGCCGGACGGGTTGCTGGCGTCGTTCGAGCCGATATCGCTGTCTTTCCAGTTCGACCCGCTGCTGGACGATGCCGCCGCAGGTGTCGAAGGGGCCGTGGTAGGAGTTGCTGTCGATGTGACTGCCGTCGGCGGTTCACTGCCGCCGCCGGACGGGTTGCTGGCGTCGTTCGAGCCGATATCGCTGTCTTTCCAGTTCGACCCGCTGCTGGACGATGCCGCCGCAGGTGTCGAAGGGGCCGTGGTAGGAGTTGCTGTCGATGTGACTGCCGTCGGCGATTCACTGCCGCCGCCGGACGGGTTGCTGGCGTCGTTCGAGCCGATATCGCTGTCTTTCCAGTTCGACCCGCTGCTGGACGATGCCGCCGCAGGTGTCGAAGGGGCCGTGGTAGGAGTTGCTGTCGATGTGACTGCCGTCGGCGGTTCACTGCCGCCGCCGGACGGGTTGCTGGCGTCGTTCGAGCCGATATCGCTGTCTTTCCAGTTCGACCCGCTGCTGGACGATGCCGCCGCAGGTGTCGAAGGGGCCGTGGTAGGAATTGCTGTCGATGTGACTGCCGTCGGCGATTCACTGCCGCCGCCGGACGGGTTGCTGGCGTCGTTCGAGCCGATATCGCTGTCTTTCCAGTTCGACCCGCTGCTGGACGATGCCGCCGCAGGTGTCGAAGGGGCCGTGGTAGGAGTTGCTGTCGATGTGACTGCCGTCGGCGGTTCACTGCCGCCGCCGGACGGGTTGCTGGCGTCGTTCGAGCCGATATCGCTGTCTTTCCAGTTCGACCCGCTGCTGGACGATGCCGCCGCAGGTGTCGAAGGGGCCGTGGTAGGAGTTGCTGTCGATGTGACTGCCGTCGGCGATTCACTGCCGCCGCCGGACGGGTTGCTGGCGTCGTTCGAGCCGATATCGCTGTCTTTCCAGTTCGACCCGCTGCTGGACGATGCCGCCGCAGGTGTCGAAGGGGCCGTGGTAGGAATTGCTGTCGATGTGACTGCCGTCGGCGATTCACTGCCGCCGCCGGACGGGTTGCTGGCGTCGTTCGAGCCGATATCGCTGTCTTTCCAGTTCGACCCGCTGCTGGACGATGCCGCCGCAGGTGTCGAAGGGGCCGTGGTAGGAGTTGCTGTCGATGTGACTGCCGTCGGCGGTTCACTGCCGCCGCCGGACGGGTTGCTGGCGTCGTTCGAGCCGATATCGCTGTCTTTCCAGTTCGACCCGCTGCTGGACGATGCCGCCGCAGGTGTCGAAGGGGCCGTGGTAGGAGTTGCTGTCGATGTGACTGCCGTCGGCGATTCACTGCCGCCGCCGGACGGGTTGCTGGCGTCGTTCGAGCCGATATCGCTGTCTTTCCAGTTCGACCCGCTGCTGGACGATGCCGCCGCAGGTGTCGAAGGGGCCGTGGTAGGAGTTGCTGTCGATGTGACTGCCGTCGGCGGTTCACTGCCGCCGCCGGACGGGTTGCTGGCGTCGTTCGAGCCGATATCGCTGTCTTTCCAGTTCGACCCGCTGCTGGACGATGCCGCCGCAGGTGTCGAAGGGGCCGTGGTAGGAGTTGCTGTCGATGTGACTGCCGTCGGCGATTCACTGCCGCCGCCGGACGGGTTGCTGGCGTCGTTCGAGCCGATATCGCTGTCTTTCCAGTTCGACCCGCTGCTGGACGATGCCGCCGCAGGTGTCGAAGGGGCCGTGGTAGGAGTTGCTGTCGATGTGACTGCCGTCGGCGATTCACTGCCGCCGCCGGACGGGTTGCTGGCGTCGTTCGAGCCGATATCGCTGTCTTTCCAGTTCGACCCGCTGCTGGACGATGCCGCCGCAGGTGTCGAAGGGGCCGTGGTAGGAGTTGCTGTCGATGTGACTGCCGTCGGCGATTCACTGCCGCCGCCGGACGGGTTGCTGGCGTCGTTCGAGCCGATATCGCTGTCTTTCCAGTTCGACCCGCTGCTGGACGATGCCGCCGCAGGTGTCGAAGGGGCCGTGGTAGGAGTTGCTGTCGATGTGACTGCCGTCGGCGGTTCACTGCCGCCGCCGGACGGGTTGCTGGCGTCGTTCGAGCCGATATCGCTGTCTTTCCAGTTCGACCCGCTGCTGGACGATGCCGCCGCAGGTGTCGAAGGGGCCGTGGTAGGAGTTGCTGTCGATGTGACTGTTGTTGGTAACTCGTTTACGTCGCTACCGGATGAGGAGGTGCTGTAGGATGGAGCGATGACGTCGTCGGGCCAGGAGGTAGCGCTGGAATCGGATAGATCACTTGGTACGGCATTTGCAGTATCTTGAGTACGTGCAGCACCTCGTAGAATTCGATGAGGTTGAAAGTATGGGCCTCCTCGAGACGTGGGAATTTCGTAGGTGTCGTCGCCTACCAAACTAATGGTATGCTTGTTGAGTTGCTCTGCAGACGCAAGAGCGACCAAAATCGCGATGGAAGCCACCATGGATCTCGCCATGGAAAACGAGTCGACCTAGTTCACAGCGAACCTTGGTCCCTGCAAAACGAAAAGTGTGCCAGCGGAACTCGTCCTAGGCTTGGATTTTCGCGTCGGCTGGCGTATGATAAAGACTACGAACGTGAGATTTTCGGACAGGCCTGTGATCGAAACAGTTTTTGGATACCCCAAAGTTTTGCCTGTCCGAAAGACCGTCCTTGTCAGTTTTCCTTCGTCAGATTTGCCGTCTTCGTCAGAATCGGAGGCCAAGTGAATTATTTCCAGCGATCACCCTTTTCAAATCAGCACTCTCTTTCTGCGGCAACGCACAAGTGCAGCACCCTGTTTAAGTTTGCAACCGCATCCGGTAAACGATATATGCCAAGAAGGAGCTTGCATGAAAAAAATATATGATTGGTATATGCCAAGAAGGAGCTTGCATGAAAAATATAAATGGTACGAAAACTAACGCGAGGTGATTCAAAGGACTGCAGCTAGCAATCTGTGCAAGCTCATCCATCAGTCGAAGTGTCCGCTCCAGTACATGTTGGGTGTCTTCATCTTGGGACTCTTCGAACCGGCAAGGAAGCACGTCTTGTTCAGCGAGCTGTAGCTAAAAGCGTTGCACTGCCTCGCTTTCCAGCAAACCTCACAGCATTCCTCGAAGTTCCTCGGGGTTTTGATGCTGAGGTGATAACGAGACCACTTCCTGCCGAATTCTTTGTGGACGCTGTCACCACCGCATGGGCTCTTAGACGGGCGATTTGTTGGCTTAGATGGTTCTTTGGTCGGGTCACCCGGCGCAACAGTACCTGGTCCCAGTGTTGGAGCGGCCGTGGTCGATTGAGGCGCTGCCGTCGTGGACTGCGGGGCAGCCGTGGTCGATTGAGGTGCAGCCGTGGTCGATTGAGGTGCAGACGTGGTGGACTGCGGGGCAGCCGTGGTCGACTGAGGCGCTGCCGTCGTGGACTCTGGAGCGGCCGTCGTGGACTGCGGGGCAGCCGTGGTGGACTCTGGGGCAGCCGTGGTCGATTGAGGCGTGGCCGTGGTCGATTGAGGCACAGCCGTCGTGGACTCTGGCGCGGCCGTGGTCGATTGAGGCGCTGCCGTCGTGGACTCTGGCGCGGCCGTGGTCGATTGAGGCGCAGCCGTGGTGGACTCTGGGGTAGCCGTCGTGGACTCTGGCGCGGCCGTGGTCGATTGAGGCGCTGCCGTGGTGGACTCTGGAGCGGCCGTGGTCGATTGAGGCGCTGCCGTGGTGGACTCTGGAGCGGCCGTCGTGGACTCTGGCGCAGCCGTGGTCGATTGAGGCGCTGCCGTGGTGGACTCTGGCGCGGCCGTCGTGGACTCTGGCGCGGCCGTGGTCGATTGAGGCGCTGCCGTCGTGGACTCTGGAGCGGCCGTCGTGGACTCTGGCGCGGCCGTGGTCGATTGAGGCGCTGCCGTCGTGGACTCTGGCGCGGCCGTGGTCGATTGAGGCGCTGCCGTCGTGGACTCTGGAGCGGCCGTCGTGGACTCTGGCGCAGCCGTGGTCGATTGAGGCGCTGCCGTCGTGGACTCTGGGGTAGCCGTCGTGGACTGCGGGGCAGCCGTTGTGGACTCTGGAGCGGCCGTGGTCGATTGAGGCGCTGCCGTGGTCGATTGAGGCGCAGCCGTGGTGGACTCTGGCGCGGCCGTCGTGGACTCTGGCGCGGCCGTGGTCGATTGAGGCGCTGCCGTCGTGGACTCTGGAGCGGCCGTGGTCGATTGAGGCGCTGCCGTCGTGGACTCTGGAGCGGCCGTGGTCGATTGAGGCGCTGCCGTGGTGGACTCTGGAGCGGCCGTCGTGGACTCTGGCGCGGCCGTGGTCGATTGAGGCGCTGCCGTGGTGGACTCTGGCGCGGCCGTCGTGGACTCTGGCGCGGCCGTGGTCGATTGAGGCGCTGCCGTCGTGGACTCTGGAGCGGCCGTCGTGGACTCTGGCGCGGCCGTGGTCGATTGAGGCGCTGCCGTCGTGGACTCTGGAGCGGCCGTGGTCGATTGAGGCGCAGCCGTCGTGGACTCTGGAGCAGCCGTCGTGGACTCTGGAGCGGCCGTGGTCGATTGAGGCGCAGCCGTGGTGGACTCTGGAGCGGCCGTCGTGGACTCTGGCGCGGCCGTGGTCGATTGAGGCGCAGCCGTCGTGGACTCTGGAGCGGCCGTCGTGGACTCTGGCGCGGCCGTGGTCGATTGAGGCGCAGCCGTGGTGGACTCTGGAGCGGCCGTGGTCGATTGAGGCGCAGCCGTGGTGGACTCTGGAGCGGCCGTCGTGGACTCTGGCGCGGCCGTGGTCGATTGAGGCGCTGCCGTCGTGGACTCTGGCGCGGCCGTCGTGGACTCTGGCGCGGCCGTGGTCGATTGAGGCGCTGCCGTCGTGGACTCTGGAGCGGCCGTGGTCGATTGAGGCGCTGCCGTCGTGGACTCTGGAGCGGCCGTGGTCGATTGAGGCGCTGCCGTGGTGGACTCTGGAGCGGCCGTCGTGGACTCTGGCGCGGCCGTGGTCGATTGAGGCGCTGCCGTGGTGGACTCTGGCGCGGCCGTCGTGGACTCTGGCGCGGCCGTGGTCGATTGAGGCGCTGCCGTCGTGGACTCTGGAGCGGCCGTCGTGGACTCTGGCGCGGCCGTGGTCGATTGAGGCGCTGCCGTCGTGGACTCTGGCGCGGCCGTGGTCGATTGAGGCGCTGCCGTGGTCGATTGAGGCGCTGCCGTCGTGGACTCTGGCGCGGCCGTGGTCGATTGAGGCGCTGCCGTGGTCGATTGAGGCGCTGCCGTGGTGGACTGCGGGGCAGCCGTGGTCGATTGAGGCGCTGCCGTCGTGGACTCTGGAGCGGCCGTGGTCGATTGAGGCGCAGCCGTCGTGGACTCTGGGGTAGCCGTCGTGGACTGCGGGGCAGCCGTCGTGGACTCTGGAGCGGCCGTGGTCGATTGAGGTGCTGCCGTCGGAGCTTGTGTTGTTGGAGGTTTCGTGGGAGGTTTAGTTACATGTGGCTTTTGGGTTTGGGAAACTTGCAAGCCCATTTGTGCGAATCGAGTTTGACGCAGTGGGCATCAGCTGGAGCCACGCATTTCTTCTTGTACCGATTGTACGAACTGCAACCGGGGTGGCATTCAGCTGTAGCGGTGTCACCTCGGCGCGGACAAACAGTACCCTTGACATATTTATCGTAGCCAGAGCACGCTTTCCCATGAGTTGCAGGTACCGAATACGTTGCATCGTCGTGGACCTTGATGGTTTGCATGCCCGACGATGCAGTTTGTTCAGCCGATGCCATGGCCGCCAGGATTGCAATGGCGGCGACCATCATGGACTTGAGCGTTCTCACCATCGTAGCGAGCGCGTTGTTGCTTCTTCGATCAGTTGAGCTTGATCGGTTTTGGTGGCTTGGCAAAATGAAAAGTGACTTGAGCTCAACTGCGCGTAGGAACCATCGAAGCGGTCATTACGGCAAACGTCGCGCTCGGTCAGTTTTACTCTGAGTAGACGTCAACAGTTTTAGAGGAAAGTCGAAAGCGAGCCATTTTTGTGAGCGCACTTGGTATCGACTGCCAGCAGGCCTGTCAGGCCATGCAGTGCCAACTCAAACAAGAAAACGGGTGATAGACCTCTGTAATCTTTACCCTTACTCAACGAGCACTTGCGACTATCGAAAATAATTGTTTGGTACGTCGTGAAACATCACAACTCGAGTGCACTCTACGTTGAGTACCGTGTACGCCAGGTATCTTATGCACGCTGCTTGAAAACGCCCATTTGTCATGAAAAGCGTCTTCCTGCAGCTGCGCTCTCGTTCATCGAGAGAGCTCATAGAACCGAAACTGATGATAAAATTCTGTGTACTAACTATTTTCCCAAACAAAACAAGTATCTTTTGGCCAAGAGTCAATATTTCACAGAGTCATGGGTTCTCACAACACGCACGAGTCGCAGTTCGACCTGCTTCTGCGCTGGTGAAAGGTCGAGAAGCTGCCGCCTGTCCGGAACAAAACCTTTGCCGAACGTGGTCGAAAGACACAGACTCGGATCGCCATCGACTTTCCTTAAATGCCTTCGGCGGGACCCGTCGCGGGCGACCTCTCCTTTGAAAATGGGAAAGACGACGAGCAGTACTCACCAAGCAACATAGGTTGACTTCATTCTCCAACTTGCTGCCATCACCCCACGAGACTATCATTGGTCGCTCAAAGTGACAACCCGCTCGCCACCATGGTAAGAGTGGCAACTATGACGGCCACTATCATCGCAACACTGGTCTATCAGACATCTGCGGAGCCGCTCGCCACTTCTGTCGTCAGCGACGCGATCGCTTCGTGTCATGGACGAGCATGCTCTGACCCCGGTAGAGCTCTTCGTGGAGCTGGTGGCCAAGCCGGTTTTTCTCCGCCGACCCCAGACGTCTTGTTGACTGAGACATTGCTCGACACTTCCTGGCCTGACGACCTGGAGTTCTCCAGTTATGAAAGTTCCAGCTCCGTAGTAGACGACTCCACACTTCCAGATCCAGCAGCTTAAAATGGAGCGACAGCAAGAGCTTCACTGGGTATGGGGTGTCAACTCTGCTGTCGACGACGCTGACGCATCCAAGGACAGCAGTGCTTCAGAAACGATGTCATGGAGCGATAACGAGAGCTTCTCCAGTTATGGGAGTGTCAGCTCCGCTGTCGACGACGCTGACGCATCCAAGGACGGCAGTACTTCAGAAACGATGTCATGGAGCGATAGCGAGAGCTTCTCCAGTTATGGGAGCATTAGTACCAACTCCAACGTCGACGGTAATCCTGAGGATGTGGACGCCTCCCGCGCTAGCGACTCGGATTCTGGAAGCCGACACTACGACTCCTATGGCTCCGACTACGATTTATCGGACAGCTACAGTAACGGTGACTACATCTCTGACTACGGCTCCGGCTCCTCTGGTGGTGGTGACTATGGCTCCGACTACGGCTACTCTGGTAGTGGCGACTACGGCTCCGACTACGGCTACTCTGGTAGTGGCGACTACAGCTCTGACTACGGCTCCGACTACGGATACTCTGGTAGTGGCGACTATGGCTCTGACTACGGCTCCGACTACGGCTACTCTGGTAGTGGCGACTACGGCTCCGGCTCCGACTACGGCTACTCTGGTAGTGGCGACTACGGCTCCGGCTCCGGCTCCGACTACGGCTACTCTGGTAGTGTTGACTACGGCTCCGACTACGGATACTCTGGTAGTGTTGACTACGGCTCCGACTACGGCTACTCTGGTAGTGGCGACTACGGCTCCGGCTACGGCTACTCTGGTAGTGGCGACTACGGCTCCGGCTACGGCTACTCTGGTAGTGGCGACTACGGCTCCGGCTACGGCTACTCTGGTAGTGGCGACTACGGCTCCGACTACGGCTACTCTGGTAGTGGCGACTACGGCTCCGGCTCCGACTACGGCTACTCTGGTAGTGGCGACTACGGCTCCGGCTCCGACTACGGCTACTCTGGTAGTGGCGACTACAGCTCTGACTACGGCTCCGACTACGGATACTCTGGTAGTGGCGACTATGGCTCTGACTACGGCTCCGACTACGGCTACTCTGGTAGTGGCGACTACGGCTCCGGCTCCGACTACGGCTACTCTGGTAGTGGCGACTACAGCTCTGACTACGGCTCCGGCTCCGGCTACTCTGGTAGTGGCGACTATGGCTCTGACTACGGATCCGGCTCCTCTGGTGGCAGCAACGAAGTTCACGACACGGCGGCGTCTACCGGCGGCCCGAGTCCGTGCTCGGAAAGTGGCCCCAACAGAGAAGACGGGAAACTGTGGTGGGGCCCAGGCGTAAATTTCATCGAAAAAGTGAGCAAAACGTCGACGCCCTTCTCGTTCACAAGCTGCTGTGAGCTGTGCAGGAGCTCGTCGACGTGCGACCATTTCACCTTCGACGGGATTTACCAACGATGTCTGTTGGCTGACAGCAAAGCAAAAACATGTCCATCGATTAAGGTGCTTGAGGTTCGAGTCTCAACGGGCTTTCTTCTTGGCCCGGATGCGGGAGCGGAAGAATCAATGTAGATGTCGCTAACCAGTTCTACTGTGGAGTACACGATTTAATCTGTATTGTGCCATGATTATTCTGGTAATGATGTACTCGTACTTCACAGTAGACTGCTTTCACGGCCGCGCTGTAGGGAGGCTTCTGTCGCCCACCTCCTCACCGCGCCGCTCGCTCGCTCATTGCTCGACTTGATGCCGTTCTCGCTCGATTGGCTGCTGAGGTTGATGCTACTACTTTCTTTCCTTGACATTCCGTAGCACGAGTCCAATTGTGTTGTGTTGTTGAGGCTGAAGCTACGAGCTACGAGCTACGTACTTCCGCGCTTCTCCTTAGAGCGCCCCATCGTCAGCATCTTCTCGTCCACGGGCACGCCGTACGGCGGCATTGAGGCCTGCAGCACCTTCTTCCGGAAGCGCATCGAAATGGGCGTCTCGAAGGTGACGTCGTTGTCCTCAAAGTTGTTTTCCCGACACCACTCGGTGCCCGCCCGACGGGAGCGGTGGATCAAGCCCGCTCCCGTCAGGTTGCTCGAGCCTGAAAACTTCATGGCGTCGTCAATTGTCATGCCCTTCATGTGCATCATGGTTGATGGCGTTGATGTCGTGAAAATGGGAATATCACAGTGCAGGAAGTCGAGGAGGATTTCCCCATTTGAAGAACCTCCGAGTTTGGCCTCACTCGTGTCCGTGTAGACAACACTTTCGAGCCCCCGGCGGGCAGCAGCACGGAGGGCCTCGGCGATGGCCACGTTGGTGACGACGAAGGACGCGACGGTGATGTTGTCGCTGGCCCAGCTGACGGCCAGCAGCATCTCCACAAGACCGCAGGGGAAAGTGTGCTCTGTGCCGGCAATGAGTGGTGGCGCGGGCTTGAGCTCCGTCGATAGGTCGCAGAAACGTATTGGTTGACTGGCTGGAGGGGCTGCGGCACGAGCAGCTTGCGAAGCCAGCTCGGGGAGGAGATCCGCCGTGATGATGCCCGGTGCGCTCTTCGGGCGGCGCCCCAAAGGCTTTGGGAGCCCGTGGCGGTTGTTCCAGACATCGACCAACGTGCTGGCGGCAAAACACCGCTCCTTCTTGTGGCTCTCGGAGATGCCGTTGCATCCAGCTCTCACGTCCGCGGCTTGGCTCCGGTCTGTAAGACCCAACTCACGGAGGGCCGCCACGATGCGCCGATGGCGCTCACGCATGGCTTTGGCCGCAGGCGCCAGCGCAGACGGAGAGTTCTTGAGTGCCGTCTCAATGTGCCTTATTGTCTGGGGATAGAACATGTCTGGCTTGAGCCACTCATATAGGTCGCTGGGAATGGTGCGTTTGACGCGGGCGTCGAGCTCGGCCCCGAGCTCGACCACGAAGGAGTCGGTCCGTCGAGTGCGCCATCGGCAGAATGGGAGCGAGATCTTCGGAGATCGTGGGTATTTCTTCTCACCGCCTACAGTACGATGAAGGCATTGCGTTCGTCGTCCAGCTCACAGCTTTGAGTCGTCATGAACTCGGACAGCAGGTAGGTCGATCGCCTTCTGGATGAACGTTTTCACGACCATGGACCCCATCTGCCCACAACAACTACGACAACATGGGCAGGGGTAAGTTACGGGTTTTGGTCGCTGTTGCCGTCGACATCCCTATTAACGCGATGTGTTGTAGATTGTGGGCGAATTCGTGGGCGGCCTGGACAAATACAATTTTAAGAACCGAGAAGAGAAGCCGTACCGTTATTACGGCTTCCGAGTGACCGCCAAAATAGCGCAGTAAAACCAGATAAAAGCCGCCGTCGATAGCGACACTCCAGTCGCAATAATCAAAACCTGCCAGCACTACAAACAGCAAAGTTTAAAGTAACTAGCTGCAACATTATCAATCAAGAAATAACTTAGGCTGCGTACTGCCATTCCGCTGCAATGATCCGACGGATTGTCCGTTCCGCTGTTTTGTTTGCAGTGCACGATTTCACTGCTCACCGATCCGCCAGTTTGAACCGCCAAATGTAGTCAAGACCGAGAGCATCAAAAGCAAACGTGTATTTAGTTGTAGAGGAGACAACCTGCCTTGCTGAACTACCGCGTTTTCTACTGGAAATCCGTGTTGCCCGCCAAAAGCTCCTGGACAAAGTAGAATCTGCACTCGTCGTCCATGCCGCAGTACATCGTTGCGGCGTTCGGGTTCGTGGCCAGCAGTTGAATAAACCGGAAACGTGCAGCCACCTCAATCGTGCTCGCTAGCTGGTCCTTGAACTCTTTGATCGCAACGTCAGACCGCGAAAGTTTGCACATACGATCACCCTCTCGACGAGCTGCACTAGTGTCTGCAAGCGATATGTGGCGAAGCTACCTTGTAGTATTCGTAGCTGGTAGAGATGGCGAGGCTGTTGTCTAATAGCATTCGTTCATGAAACAAAATGTTCGCGTTGTGTTTGAAAAGGCAGCTCGCGCTCAATCCGCTGGATCAATCCGCTATCTGCCGGAATTCGGGAGGATTGAATCCGTTGGAATATGGCCATTTTCCCTCTCGAATTATATGCAGTGTGCGCGAGCGGATAGGCCGTCCGGCTGGAAAGAAAACTCCGCTGGAATTTGGCACTCAGCTTTGGTGCATTTAGGAATAGGGACACTAATTAAAACTGAGCTGGGGTGGGCTGGCTTGTTCCACCATATAGCAAGCCTGTAACGCTCGGAAAATCTTGGCCGCACGGAACGATGTGCTTCCATCAGGACTGTATTTGGGTAATGAGAAGCAAAAAGTGTTCGCCATATTGCTATATGAGGACAAGGCCTAAGCGTTTGTCCTCGATAAATTCTTGTAGCTTGTCGCTGTGGGTGAAGAAAACGCTGGCACCCATCCAGTGAACAAAGCCACCTTGCATGTGGCCAACTTGAAAATGCTGTTGCTGAACGTGCAGCCTGGGGAAAATCATGAATATTCATCGCAGATAATTACTGTCGAGTGACGTTGAGCCGCCGGATATGGTGGAGTTGACAATTGACAGGAAAAGATACCCAGCAAGCCGCCAGTTCCATATCCGACCACGATCCATACGTATTGCAAGCATATTACAGCGGCGTAATGTGCGCAGCAGACATTAACATCGCAGCAAAGCGAGCAGGCTTTAAGATGCCGCGAAATCCCATGCATAATTTGTAATCGACACGCTGAAAAGTCTCAAACGTGCATGATGGTGGTCGTACATTGTATTGCTTAAAGCTTACTTACGCTATTCTCTGCGTACGCTCCCAGTTTGCTGCATTGCAACCTTTCCATAGACGTAAATCTGACCAGGCCATCTTGCTCTCTCACTTCTTGCGCAGCCAGGAACTTTGAGATCCTCTGGGCCATCAATTGGGACGGATACTCGACGAGGTGGTAGGCCGCCGATGCCAGCCCGAGGATTAAAAAGAACCGCGCAAATAATCGGTTAAAGTACTTTGGCTGTGAGCTGATCGTCGGGTTCCAAACGACGAAGCTGTGCAGCAAGTAAACCGAGAAGCTGATCTTGCCCCAGTAACGCAGCACACTCCACTCGAACATGGCGGAGACACACGATGGATGGATCATTTCAATGACGAATATCGCTGTCAGTAGTGCGCTAACAAACGGAAAACCTGGTGTGTCGGGAGCGGGATTCTTCAGCACCCAGTTGAAGAGTAGGCCTTTACAGCAAACGCTGAGCAACACCGCAATGACCAAGTACTCGAACACGCGGATCGCAACTGTGTGCCACCAGCGAAATTGGAACCCAGTCTCTTTAATCCACGCGTCGACCTTGACGTACACGACAGCAGCTATCGACCCCGACAAAAACGTTGGAATGTGCGGCAGCAATGGCATGTGGCTCGTTCGAAACTCGTACCAGCCATTGTAGATCAGCCACGGAAACAGTGGAACCACGATCACCCCCAGTAGCTACGCATGACGATGATGGCCAAGACGAACATGGGAATCACAAAATAGTACGAAATCTCCAACGGCAGCGTCCACAAGACAAATTGACGATGGTTGTAATCGAACATCAGTGTCTGAAACAGGTCGAAGTCCTCGGGTTTTTCCACGAGATAATAGAGGTGTTGGTCCTTAAAAGGCATCAGCGACAGCACAGCCACTGTCAATGCAAACAGCGGGTACACACGGAAGAACCGCTTCGAGAAGTAGTCTGCCAATGCGAACGCCCACGACCGTAAGCTTGCTCCTTGGGCCAGCAACTTCATACTCTTCTTCATGAAGAGCCACGTCAGCAGAAACGATGACAGCACAAAAATGTGTCGACCGCCACTGCCCCGAGGTTGAGCTCCTGAATATATTCGTGAGAGTGCTGGGTGACGACCAAGATGGCAGCGAGCCCTCTCACACCGTCCAGGAAAATCACTTTTGTCGGAGGCGACGTTGCTGGAGTGGTCGAACGTGCGGTCTCCGTTAATATCTTGGAGCCCAGCTCACTTGGGCCCACGAAGGTTTGGTCGGCTTTCGATTCGGACGAGGTCGGCGACTCGGATTCCACAACTTTACCTGGATTGTTCCAGTGTCATCGCCAAATTTCAGGCCTTGTGCTGGAGTCTCGCTCATGGGCGTACTGCTGCTCGTTGCAATCGCAATGATTCCGGGCTTTGCTCTCGAGGCGTGCGATTCAAAACTGAGAACTACGCCCGCCGAATGCGTCAGTGTAACGATCAAGGACGGACGACAGGGAAACTGACAAGGAAAGTCGTGTGTTTCCGACCAAAACGACGGGTGGCCATGCGGCCACAGCTATAATCGTCGGCATGCTACTAGTATCACACAGCAACGACAGAAGGGCTAGTTCCGTCCATACGCCCGCGTTTTGTTGGGTTGCCACCGCGATACACACATAGGATTACAGCACTGTTCTTGGTGTGCCTTTCATAAGTGACTTCTCGTGTTGCCAAAGGATTGAGTCTTGAAACGGTCTGGAGGGGCTGTCTTCATTTTTACTTTAAGTAACAGCTATAGCAGCAGAGATAAAAGCGTTTACCAACGAATCAAGAGTGCAAAACCGCAGGGTAAGGTAGGATATTTTGAGGAGAACGAAGTTCGAGAGCAGGTAGAATCACACACATGGGCGCTACCAGTGTAATAGACCTGGTGGCAGCGACACCGAGATGCATCTAAACGAGAATCAATAATTGTTGGGCGGTTGCGACTTGGGGGCGACCGATGGTAAAGGTCACGTTGGGTTTGAGCGACGAGATCAGGCAGTCTCAACTCGGCAGCGACGAGAACAGGCAGTCTCGAATCGGCGGCGACGAGGACAAGTCTCGAATCGGCGGCGACGAGGACAAGTCTCCAATCGGCAGCGACGAGAACAGGCAGTCTCGAATCGGCAGCGACGAGGACAAGTCTCGAATCGGCGGCGACGAGGACAAGTCTCAAATTGGCGGCGACGAGAACAAGTCTCGAATCGGCAGCGACGAGGACAAGTCTCAAATTGGCGGCGACGAGAACAAGTGTCGAATGCGCAGCAACGTGAGCAAGTAGTCTCGAATCGGCAGTGACAAGGGCAAGCAGCAGAAGGTGACGACAGAAGTGCGGCAACCGACGACAGCAAGCAGGCAGTTGACGGTGGACATCGGATGTAAGGACTCGGTGGACGTCGACGGTGGTGACAACGGTGGACGTCAGACGGAAGCAGCAGTTGGAAGCCAACAGTTGGAAGCCAACAGTGAACGACGGTGGTAGTCTCGACGGTGGACGCTGAAGCGGGAACAGTCGACCGACCCGTGACCGGCGTTGCGGCAATTGATACTGTCAAGGACTGCAAGGTGACGTGCAGGCAGGAAGGACGGTTGGTGTTGTTGATGCCAGCGGTGGCTGTGCAGGACGGTGCTAGCGTGGACCGAACGAACGGGAGGGGACCAGTGTGTCTTCGAGTCTCCGTACTGCGATGTAAGGGGCCAGTGTGTTCCAAGTGGTAAGGACAGGCGTGCAGGGAATTCGCTTCGCGAGGTGCCAAGGGCTGCAAGGTTGAGAGCAGGCAGGACAGTTGTTGTCGAGAAAGGATAATAAATAGGTGACAGTGTCGGCCAGGGCACGCACCGGCGCAGGGAGCCCAGTTGGTTCTCTGTCGGCCAGTAGTTGTTAACGGTGTTGAAGTTAGTGACGGACGGCCCATCGGATCCAACGCAGGGTCAGCACACGAGCTAGCGGCTACTCCAGGAACGGGAGGACCTCAAGAGTTCATTACACCAGGATTACAACTGAAGGCGGCAACCGACTCAAAGTTGGTTCAGTGGCTGAGAGCACGTTGATTAGCTAGCCGGACAACGGCCAAAAAGACATATTCTTCGCGCGCGAGAAAGCGTTCTCGGAACTAGTCACTCCGCCGCTTTGTCGAAACTGTTCGACAGCCAGACAAACGGTCAAACGCTTCGATAGGGAAGAAGTACACAGTCTCATTTGCTGCAAGTTGTGCTGGTATTTTTGTGACCATTTCACCTTCGACCAGCGATGTCTGCTGGTGAGCGGAGCAATAACGCGTCCATCGATTAAGGTGCTCGAGGTTCGAGTCTCGACGGGCTTTCTTCTTGGCCCGGATACGGGAACGGAATAATCAATGTAGTGTCGCCAACCAGAAGTACACGATTTATTGCGCTCGTCTCTACAGCAGGTAGTCTCACTCCCGCTGCACGCAGATCCATATTTGTCTGCTCGAACGCTCAGAAAATCTTGGCCAGACGCAGCGATGTGCTGCCGTCAGGTCTGTGCTGGGGCACTTGGAATTGAGCTGCTCTAAACTTTGTTGTAGCCTGACCGTGTGGGTTTCTGCGCTCCACCGGCAAACGGTGTCGATCCGAGACGACGCGTTTTAATCAGCGGCGAGATATCCTCTCGCGATGGCAGGCTTAACGCGATGGAGAATTGCTTTGTGTCCTGTTGAGAGCGCGCTTGCTAAGGCAGCATTATCCTTTCTGTCCTGTACGCCTAAAATCAATTTATTTGGACTAGTAATGGAGCATCTCGGCTCGAGTCGCTATGGGGTCCGACGATTTGCTGTAGCTGTATCAGCCACAGCAAAACGACGCCCCCGTAGTACGACAGCAATACATTTGACTCTTTACTACAGCCGTACTAGGGTTTACACCATCCGCATGCGTTCTAGATACATTTCATGGCGCCCTTCGTCCACCATAACGACGCTGGGCCAGGTTGCCAAGTTTTCTGCTGCTGATACCATCGAAATTTGTGTTCGAGACGACGACTTTAGTGGACAGGGAACTCAATCCAACCTCCTGAGCTATAAGGATTCCCTGAAGAACTGGCATTACTGTTGGGCTGCGCTTGCTGGGATGGATACGTCCCGTTGCTCGTTTCGATCGGCGATCAGTGTGCTTCATCCGTTCAGGCCACTGGGAAGCACTTGGCCGTTGCCACTGGTGACATCCATTTCTTATAAAACCGAATGGGGCAAGCGTTCGCGTCCTGCTCAGCAAGTTCCGCCGTGAGAGTCGCGTTGACGGCGATCTGTTCTCTAGTCAACGGGACACCTCCAGCATCCGAGAACTCGCTGCAAATCTCCATACAACATTTCATTCTGAAGTTTGATGGTTGACAAGAACTCAAACAGCTTGTATTAATAGTGCGACGCGATGATGTGCATCCTCTGGTGCACCGACCTGATCACTTCGCTGCGTCTCGACGCACTCAGCGACTCGTACAGTCCTCGTCCCAGTATATTCCACTGTACCATACTCAGATGCTGGTCCAACACTTCCGTGGCCGAGTACAGGTGCCCCACCAGCGCCTGCACTCGTGGTGCTGCCTTCCAGAAACAGATCCGTGCGGTCTTCGATCTCCTCTCTGGACGGGAACATAATGTGGCTAGGAAAAACACCACATAGCGGATGGCGCTGTCGGCTGCACCCAGCGGTGGCGGCACCACGTGGCGCAAAAAGAAGCTCCTACGCATCCAGTTCTTGGCCACGAAGTACTGTCGCCGCTGCCACGGACGCCCGGCGCGGCCATCACCTCGTACTCGTATGAAGCCGAGACCCCGCTCGAAGACCAGCGCCAAGGCGAAGCTCCTCGCTCGCCACGAACTGCGCGAAGCCCTCGAACCCGCGCAGCAGCGGCACGGCCACGTGGTTCTGCAGCGGCGGGCAGCCTCGTGGTTCCCACCGTCATTTTGACCTTGTAGAACAGGCGCTGGCTCGTGCGCGTCAGGCACGGCGTCACCACGCACTCGTGCGTGTGCGTGGCGGCATCGAACACGCAGCCGCGCGTGGCTCCGGCCGTGCGACGCATCAGGTCCGGGGTGCGCCGCACCATAGATCTGGTGATCTGCACCGTCAGCGCGAGCAGGGTGGGGAAAGGTGTGAAGGCCACCAGCGCACCCCAGAGCTCCCAGGAGCCGTCGTGGCGCTCAGTCATGCCGCGACAGGCCTCAGCTACATGACTCTAGCAGCGCCAGGGCTCAAAGGCGGTCTCAAGAATTAACTTTTGAGCCACCACCAGGCAAATAAATGCTTGTTCGCGATCTTGAGCTTCCTCTCTTACAGCGTACCACGTTTTCAGCCGTGGCATCGCTCTCCCGCTCTTCTCGTTGCTTGTCCCCTTGTGGTCCACCGAACGTTGCTGAAATTGGTGTGGTCGCGTCACCGCCGTCAAAGTGGCATCAGCGACGGGAGACTCTCCACCAGCCTCGCGTTGTGCGCTCCTGCTCACACCCAGCACTCGAAATCGCAGTGCCATTGCCTCAGCGAGGCCCACATCGCGCGGAACGAATCGCGCAGCTGGTACTGGAAGCGCAGCTTCCGTCAAAGATAATTGCTGGCTTCCTTCCTTCCTTGCAATATCAATGATTGCGTAGACCGGCTAATTTACTCTTAGTAAAGGGTGTTGTCGGCTAAACAGCGCAGCAAATCAAAGTGATCGGTGTCATCTAGCGACGATTTAGGCAACATTAATCTGTAGTATTTTATGTAAATCCTCCCAAAGCATGCGCAAAGCATGCGCTTCTCAGTTTAATTAGCATTTTATTGTAGCGTTAAATCGTGCCCCCACTTTAACCCTTTGACTCCCAGCCGCTAGATATCGACACTGTGTTGTCGCTTAGTTATAGCCAATAGGAGTCGAGAATTTTAGCATTTTTCGCCAATAAGAAGCGTTGCGAACTGGGTAAAAAGAGCTGATAAAAGAACGGCTGGCATTACAAAAACATTTAAAACTTCCGTTGTACATTTTGTAGAGAACTGGCAGAACAAAATCCTCCCTCCTATCGAGCATCGCCATGGAAGCACACTATTGTGAGCATTGCTTATCTACCCCGTGCGACTGGGTCACCTACGGCAGGGAGCTTCTGGTGAGCAGGAATCGGCTTCTACAGACGTACAAGATACCCCATCCTAGCAACATCAATAAGGCGCTCTATCAAATCTACTATTATCTAAAGCATGGCCGGCTGGATCAACGCAGAAGACTCGAGTTCCCCGTGTGCATTGCTCGAGAGTTGGGCGATGCACGGCGAACGTTCGGTATGTAGTGTGAGACGGAGGACAAGCACGTATGGTCGCTCAACAAGACGTTGACACCGAGTAGCTCCAGCAGTTTCAGCAAGAGCGACACGTCGCCCAACGGAGTCAAGGCAGATGACCTCAACATCGCCAAGGGACGAACCACATCGCAGTGAGCAGAAGGCTCGGCCAAGTCCGCCAAAGGAGCAGGCAGGGCCCCAACTCAGGTGGCAACATCGCACACTATCCAGCAGCTTACCCGATGTCGGCATTGTACGTGATCTTGAATCTGTTGCCGTATTTTGAACGGCAGTGATGCTGGGTGAGCAGGTGCTGATCACTGGGAGCTGGTATAGCTGACGGGCAAAATGTCTGTGATCTTGCGGACAAGGCTGTTGCAGAATCGCTTGGACCAAGAGTCGACTTGCGCAGATGAGGGCCACCTCGTTTGCATCCAGGCCGTTCGGGAGACAGGAGCAGCAAAACGGAATCGAGTGAGCTATTGTCGCTGTGATGGAAGTTCCGCCAAGATGAAGCAGCAGTCAATGCTCGAGACGTTTCTACTGCTACTGAAATACAAGAAAAACTCCATGTGCTGTCTGATTATCCTCCACTTCCTGTTCCGCGTTTTCACACTGCAGTCTGACAACTTTATCAAGACTTCTTGGGGTGAAACTCTTTGCTAGCAACCTCAGCATACAGTACAGCGCCAGCCTTGACGTTCATAGCGACAAAATCGACGAGCTGCTCGTTGAAGACCTCTTCAGCACGTTCGGGTTGCTTCCGTTCGCGTTCAGCTTGGCCGTGATTCCTTTATCCTTAGCAAGGCGCAGGAACGGTAGCAAAGCAGTCTGAATCGT
This sequence comes from Phytophthora quininea, assembly GCA_011947345.1. Lineage (NCBI taxonomy): Eukaryota > Oomycota > Peronosporomycetes > Peronosporales > Peronosporaceae > Phytophthora > Phytophthora quininea. The sequence continues at coordinate 575,983 of JAAVTG010000064.1, forward strand.
TGGCTCACCTCCACAGACCGCGAGGCTCCTGTGCTCGGTGGACGCGACTTAGTCCAGAATCGCGAGATCTTCGGGCTCTTCGTTGACGAGGTAGCTGGTGTGGCACCAACCGCATTTCAAACAGCAGCCCATCGTGAACACAATCGATGCTACTTTATTTCCCGGGAAGTTCGTGGGCGTGGGCTTGGTGGAGCGGCCAATTTGAAAGTCGATCGGGTAGTGCTCAATGGTGGTGTAGATCTTGTGCATGATGAATGCAGCCTTCTTGCCAGTCTCCCAATCCAACACCGGCCGGAAGTAACCGACGATACTTCCCAGTGATTTCTCACGCAGTGTGGGCACTCAAAGTTCTCACCAGCGAGGTAACCGTGTGTTCTGCAGACACTGAAGGTTGGGGCCAGTGCCACGTACGGGATCCGATACGCGCTTGCGTCCAGCTCGACAAATGTTCACCCAGGAAGGCAGGAAGACAGTGCCGCTGGTGTACTCTGTCTGCAGCGATTCTTGGTAGTTCAACGCCTCGAAAAAGTCGTCGGCCGAGTCCACTGGTAGTACGGTCGAGTTGTAGAGCTCGGGATCTTGGCCTCGGGGAATAGCTCGCTGTCGATCTTGGCCAGCTTGTAGCAGATGGACTCGGATGGTGTAGCCTCCAAGTTGTACAAGTGCTCGGTCTGGAGCTGGATGATTTCGTGGAGTCGGTCCTTGATGGACTGCAAGACACTGCCGGCAAAGGCCTTGTTGTGGTAAATCCCACGACCCAGCAGGGTGCTGCAGGCCTCGTTCATGCAGATGACACTGGTCGTGGGGGAGTGGTTGTTCCATCGCTCTTGGCACGCTGGAAGTCGCTCTTGAGACAGAGCTGCGTGTACGGGTAGAGATTCGTGTTGGCCTTGATCATTTGGCGCTTGGTCTATTTGCCACCGCCGGTCTCCTTGACGAAACCGAACAACTTCAAGACAAATTTCGTACGTATCGCCAGGTATGCAGGGCGTGGCTGGTGGTGAGTGGGTTAGCGCCAGAACAAGCAGACACCTTTCGGGTCAAGACGTAGTCGACAGTACATGGAGCGCGGGGCACGCCATACTTCGTCGTCATCTCCCACACGGCTTGAAGCGTGGTGATTCTTGGTCAAACTCTTGGTGGGGGTGGATCCGTTATCATCGCTCTTGATCATCACTTCAGCAGAGAGCTTGTTGGACTGCGGGAGCGGTAACAGACGCCTCAGCAGACATGGAGGCGTCTTGGTCGGAGCCGGGAAATGGTGCTGCCACGAGATCCAGCTGGTCGTCGCTGGATGGTCTACCCTGGGTACATCTCATGATAATGACATGCCATTAGTTTACGGACCTCACTGGCAGAGCTGCGGACAGCGCCGTGGACAGCGCTGCGCTGCGGTGTGTTCACACAGCGAGGGCTCGTAGGTGAGCCACTTACTCACCTTCATTTGTGTACTGTTAGACAAAGCAAGATGTGGTGACACAATCCGAAGCTGGAGCCTGGAGGACAAGCTGCTGCCTCAGAATGTATCGGAGGATCTGACTTCACGTCACCCGAGAGTGTCAAAAGCAGAACGAACAGGACGAGGACGATTGCCTGAAGGACGTGCCGCTGAAAAGCGAAGAAGGTCACAGGGTGAGCGACAGTCTCGTGCTGTGCTCTGTGCTGGTGATGGCATCTGGCATGCGGCTTATGTCGGAGAAGTACGGAAGAGTGATGACATTCACTGAGATTTGGCTGGGGCGGCAATGAAGTCACGCACGACGCGCCGAATGCGTTGGAAAAACTGTTGAAGAGTATGACGCACGTGTTGTTCTAGACCGCAACGCAGAGTTTGCTGTACAGCCAGACGTCGGGCGGCGCTGAAACGGGTGTCGTCAAAATACCTGCGAGAGCTGTAGCGGATTCTGTGGGACGACGAGGACGCGTGCGAGAGCGGATTGTTCGGCTTGGCTGTCGATGCGGTTACCAGAAACTAGTTCGAGACTTTCTGCGCGCGTCAATGTTGTTTGAGGCTGCCAGCGCGGCAAAATGCTGCAATTCGCGAGACACAATGATCGCTAATTGCGTGATGCGTACGCACTCGCACCGCGAGACTGAGGCTTTGGTGGCGCATGAAAGTGCTGTTGCTGTGCAGCCCGAACAATCTTGCTGGAGCTGTCCTCTCCGAAGAAGTTTGCTGCAGCACCGTGCAAGTCTTAGTTCTGTTTTGAATTATGCCTGTGATCAGCTGGCGTACCAAGGCAAGGGCGAGCCAAATGCCGTGCATCAGAGCTTCGGGGCGCTGCCCACACTGACGGTGAACTGCCTTTCGAAGTCGTGGTCCTGCCTTTCGGCGGCTACCTGGTGTAAGATGAACGTGAAGAGCAAGATCGTCGTGGAGCACTTGCAGATAATCCTGTAGCTGAGTTTTGCGTCCCTGGTGTCGGCGTACTATGCGTTCGTACTTCGACGTAGAGAATGACACCACTGACAGCGCGGTGGTGAAGGGCGAGGACGCCTGGTGTGTACAGTTGCTGCGCCATCGTCAGCGCTTTTCTCCAATGTGGCATTGGATGTGTACTCTCAAACCTTGCAAGAGGACGCCAAGCTGCCATCTGAAAGTGGAGAAGCTTTACCGCTTGGCCAACACCAAGTGGTGAACTGATGCGTGGTTATATATAACTACAATGAGAAGACAATTGACAGCGACAAAAATCAAAGTTGTATTCACTCGGGAAGCTGGAGTTCGGCGATGGGCGTAATTGAATTGTTTTTGCGACGACGAATATTGAAGGGGCCTCGCCGACTGAAGCTGCTGCTACCAGCTCCAGCGCATGGCGAACGCTGGGTGTTGCTATACTAAAGGCATCGCGGAAGTGCAGCGCAGCAAAGCACTCAACATGGTAACCGCGCTGACACTCAGTGCATCCCCACCGTGACCGAAGGCGCATTCCCGCATACTGCACAGCATGCAGTACAACTGACCGCTGGAGTGCTCAGTTGAGTTCGGCGTGAGAATATGACGGCTGCTGTCAACACCGACAGTTGCTGCTACCGATGCTGTTGGAGATCTTCGCTTTGCAACTCGCCTTTTCGTCAGCTCCAACGAGCCGGAATTGGAATTCCTTTCGAGATCTCCGGGTGCTGCATCTCGACGAACGATGTAGAGCCCACCGCTAATAACTCCACCTATCAGTGTCGCCACCATTGGGATCCAAATGTAGTAGTACGAGTCCATTGAGAAGACCTGGTGGTAACCGACAATGTACATGAACAAGCGAGGCCAAAGTCATGGTTTGGAGTCGTGCCCAGCGCCGATATGGACATGAAGCAGCGCAATATGTCGCTGACCAGCAGCGTCAGAGCGAACGGGGCCCCCTTCTTCCCTGGCCAACAATCGCGTGCGTCCTTGGTGAAGTGCTTGTGCATGGGTCCTCACACAGAATCCTCTGGTAGTCGAGCACGTAAATCAACGCTGCAGCCACAAAGACCCCCAGCACCTGCTGCGAACCAAGTAGCCGGGTACTTTCCACCACGACAGGCGGTCACACATTGCGCCGGTGATGGTGATGCCCGAGATGCGGTGTGCGCCGCTGACGTTGTCGCCGATGAACGTGCCGACCATCAGGGCCACGCCCCAGGTGACGCACGTCGTCATTGTGTCGCCGTACTGTCCGTTTCGGAGGCTGTTCTGCTGGATGCCGGCCAGGCCGGAGGAGATGGCGACGGTCGTGGCCAGGTAATCAGTCATACCCTCGCATTCTTGATGACGAAAGTGTTCTTCTTGCGTCTGGGAGCGGCGAGAACTTGTGCAGGCTCGTGGTCAAAGTGGACATGGCCGTCACTTCGAACCTCGAGGACAGAGAGATCCGAAGCCACGCCTTCTCACCGACACAACCCGATGCTCTCCACATCGACCGCCAATTGCCGCTTACACCGTGGTGGTCAGCGAGATCTTGTTGGCAGCAGGCATGGTGGCAGTGTGCACACGGTGCAGCACCGACGGCAACAGGAATCTTGTCTTGCAGAGTTCCACAGTCACGAGCAGTGCACAGCGTGGTGTCGGCGGCAAGGTGGCGGCTTGATCGCTTGGTAGCTTGGTGGATAGGAAGTAAATCGAATAATGAGCAGCTAGCAGCGTTTGGCGCCGCATCAGCGTCGTTTGGTGCCGCATTGGCGCCATCACACAACATCTTCGCGCCAAAATTCAAAAGCTATCGAGCACGTGCCGGCGCGCAAACCGCTGAGCTGCGTGGTTGAAGTCAGGCATGCACCAGTGCCAGTAGTCCTACTACCAAGATAAGTAAGGAGAGGCCACGCAAACGGTCATCACAGTAAAACTCACCCGCAAGACGGTCTTCAATTTGAAGACCTCCTTCATTTTGGTTTTCGATGCGTCCTACTGAGGACGAGTTTTGGACGCTATTTTCGCTCGTCGCGGAACAGCCAGGATGCCATAACCGCTCGGTAAATACAAAGTTATTTGAACATTTGCGCTGGGGGATTTACGTGTGCTTTTCAGTTTATACGGTGCTGGGGCAGGTCGTGCAATCACGTTGACTTCGTCGTGCGGAAGCTACATCCTGAGGACATACAGCATTTCATCGACGAAAAGGCAGTATCGCATCCAGAGGACGATGTACGCTGTCTAGCCGGACTGTACGTCCAAGCTAGCATGGTGAGGTCGACGGTAAGTTACTCGATTCTAGTGGTGTGAGACAAAACTAATGTTCATGAAGGTTTCCGAGCAAATGGTGCGTGAACGCTACGACGCGATCGCAGCACACATGAAGAGGTGGAGACGGACTGCCGATGGCGAATGGGACCAGCATCCCGAACTGTCACCAGAAACTCGCGATTTTGCGCCCATTCAAGTGCAGCGCATTAGTTCACTTCTTGGTGACATCGCCCAAGTTCTGGCATGGGCACAGTATGCTGCTTCAAGTGGCTTCTCTGTTCCCGGGTGGTTGACGCCAGGGCGGCTACATTGTCACCATGACAATGCCTACTTCGACAGATTGCTTTCATTACCATATGACCAGCGATTTTCATGTAGCTGTTGCCCTGGCAACCCTTACGTCGAATAATCTCAAACATTACGTTCAACCAAGTAGTTTCATTTACTTGCTTGGTATCCAACCACGCCGCAACGCCAACAGGGTCGAACACCGCCTCGTCGTAGCGGTGGCAGCAGTGGCAGCGGCCACCGCGACGGATTCGACAGGTGGGGTGGTCAACGGAGCCGTACGCGGCGTCGTCGTAGCGGTGGCAGCAGTGGCAGCGGCCACCGCGACGGATTCGACAGGTGGGGTGGTCAACGGAGCCGTACGCGGCGTCGTCGTAGCGGTGGCAGCAGTGGCAGCGGCCACCGCGACGGATTCGACAGGTGGGGTGGTCAACGGAGCCGTACGCGGCGTCGTCGTAGCGGTGGCAGCAGTGGCAGCGGCCACCGCGACGGATTCGACAGGTGGGGTGGTCAACGGAGCCGTACGCGGCGTCGTCGTAGCGGTGGCAGCAGTGGCAGCGGCCACCGCGACGGATTCGACAGGTGGGGTGGTCAACGGAGCCGTACGCGGCGTCGTCGTAGCGGTGGCAGCAGTGGCAGCGGCCACCGCGACGGATTCGACAGGTGGGGTGGTCAACGGAGCCGTACGCGGCGTCGTCGTAGCGGTGGCAGCAGTGGCAGCGGCCACCGCGACGGATTCGACAGGTGGGGTGGTCAACGGAGCCGTACGCGGCGTCGTCGTAGCGGTGGCAGCAGTGGCAGCGGCCACCGCGACGGATTCGACAGGTGGGGTGGTCAACGGAGCCGTACGCGGCGTCGTCGTAGCGGTGGCAGCAGTGGCAGCGGCCACCGCGACGGATTCGACAGGTGGGGTGGTCAACGGAGCCGTACGCGGCGTCGTCGTAGCGGTGGCAGCAGTGGCAGCGGCCACCGCGACGGATTCGACAGGTGGGGTGGTCAACGGAGCCGTACGCGGCGTCGTCGTAGCGGTGGCAGCAGTGGCAGCGGCCACCGCGACGGATTCGACAGGTGGGGTGGTCAACGGAGCCGTACGCGGCGTCGTCGTAGCGGTGGCAGCAGTGGCAGCGGCCACCGCGACGGATTCGACAGGTGGGGTGGTCAACGGAGCCGTACGCGGCGTCGTCGTAGCGGTGGCAGCAGTGGCAGCGGCCACCGCGACGGATTCGACAGGTGGGGTGGTCAACGGAGCCGTACGCGGCGTCGTCGTAGCGGTGGCAGCAGTGGCAGCGGCCACCGCGACGGATTCGACAGGTGGGGTGGTCAACGGAGCCGTACGCGGCGTCGTCGTAGCGGTGGCAGCAGTGGCAGCGGCCACCGCGACGGATTCGACAGGTGGGGTGGTCAACGGAGCCGTACGCGGCGTCGTCGTAGCGGTGGCAGCAGTGGCAGCGGCCACCGCGACGGATTCGACAGGTGGGGTGGTCAACGGAGCCGTACGCGGCGTCGTCGTAGCGGTGGCAGCAGTGGCAGCGGCCACCGCGACGGATTCGACAGGTGGGGTGGTCAACGGAGCCGTACGCGGCGTCGTCGTAGCGGTGGCAGCAGTGGCAGCGGCCACCGCGACGGATTCGACAGGTGGGGTGGTCAACGGAGCCGTACGCGGCGTCGTCGTAGCGGTGGCAGCAGTGGCAGCGGCCACCGCGACGGATTCGACAGGTGGGGTGGTCAACGGAGCCGTACGCGGCGTCGTCGTAGCGGTGGCAGCAGTGGCAGCGGCCACCGCGACGGATTCGACAGGTGGGGTGGTCAACGGAGCCGTACGCGGCGTCGTCGTAGCGGTGGCAGCAGTGGCAGCGGCCACCGCGACGGATTCGACAGGTGGGGTGGTCAACGGAGCCGTACGCGGCGTCGTCGTAGCGGTGGCAGCAGTGGCAGCGGCCACCGCGACGGATTCGACAGGTGGGGTGGTCAACGGAGCCGTACGCGGCGTCGTCGTAGCGGTGGCAGCAGTGGCAGCGGCCACCGCGACGGATTCGACAGGTGGGGTGGTCAACGGAGCCGTACGCGGCGTCGTCGTAGCGGTGGCAGCAGTGGCAGCGGCCACCGCGACGGATTCGACAGGTGGGGTGGTCAACGGAGCCGTACGCGGCGTCGTCGTAGCGGTGGCAGCAGTGGCAGCGGCCACCGCGACGGATTCGACAGGTGGGGTGGTCAACGGAGCCGTACGCGGCGTCGTCGTAGCGGTGGCAGCAGTGGCAGCGGCCACCGCGACGGATTCGACAGGTGGGGTGGTCAACGGAGCCGTACGCGGCGTCGTCGTAGCGGTGGCAGCAGTGGCAGCGGCCACCGCGACGGATTCGACAGGTGGGGTGGTCAACGGAGCCGTACGCGGCGTCGTCGTAGCGGTGGCAGCAGTGGCAGCGGCCACCGCGACGGATTCGACAGGTGGGGTGGTCAACGGAGCCGTACGCGGCGTCGTCGTAGCGGTGGCAGCAGTGGCAGCGGCCACCGCGACGGATTCGACAGGTGGGGTGGTCAACGGAGCCGTACGCGGCGTCGTCGTAGCGGTGGCAGCAGTGGCAGCGGCCACCGCGACGGATTCGACAGGTGGGGTGGTCAACGGAGCCGTACGCGGCGTCGTCGTAGCGGTGGCAGCAGTGGCAGCGGCCACCGCGACGGATTCGACAGGTGGGGTGGTCAACGGAGCCGTACGCGGCGTCGTCGTAGCGGTGGCAGCAGTGGCAGCGGCCACCGCGACGGATTCGACAGGTGGGGTGGTCAACGGAGCCGTACGCGGCGTCGTCGTAGCGGTGGCAGCAGTGGCAGCGGCCACCGCGACGGATTCGACAGGTGGGGTGGTCAACGGAGCCGTACGCGGCGTCGTCGTAGCGGTGGCAGCAGTGGCAGCGGCCACCGCGACGGATTCGACAGGTGGGGTGGTCAACGGAGCCGTACGCGGCGTCGTCGTAGCGGTGGCAGCAGTGGCAGCGGCCACCGCGACGGATTCGACAGGTGGGGTGGTCAACGGAGCCGTACGCGGCGTCGTCGTAGCGGTGGCAGCAGTGGCAGCGGCCACCGCGACGGATTCGACAGGTGGGGTGGTCAACGGAGCCGTACGCGGCGTCGTCGTAGCGGTGGCAGCAGTGGCAGCGGCCACCGCGACGGATTCGACAGGTGGGGCGGTCAACGGAGCCGTACGCGGCGTCGTCGTAGCGGTGGCAGCAGTGGCAGCGGCCACCGCGACGGATTCGACAGGTGGGGTGGTCAACGGAGCCGTACGCGGCGTCGTCGTAGCGGTGGCAGCAGTGGCAGCGGCCACCGCGACGGATTCGACAGGTGGGGTGGTCAACGGAGCCGTACGCGGCGTCGTCGTAGCGGTGGCAGCAGTGGCAGCGGCCACCGCGACGGATTCGACAGGTGGGGTGGTCAACGGAGCCGTACGCGGCGTCGTCGTAGCGGTGGCAGCAGTGGCAGCGGCCACCGCGACGGATTCGACAGGTGGGGTGGTCAACGGAGCCGTACGCGGCGTCGTCGTAGCGGTGGCAGCAGTGGCAGCGGCCACCGCGACGGATTCGACAAGTGCGGAGGTCGACCGGGCTGTAAATCGCTTCGTAACAGCTGTGGTGGCTGCATAACGCGCTTGTAAAACGTTTCTAAAACACTGGTTGAAGTCGAATTTACGGGTTGATCTTGTGGTTGAAGACCGTCTTGCGGGTGAGTTTTACTGTGATGACCGTTTGCGTGGCCTCTCCTTACTTATCTTGGTAGTAGGACTACTGGCACTGGTGCATGCCTGACTTCAACCACGCAGCTCAGCGGTTTGCGCGCCGGCACGTGCTCGATAGCTTTTGAATTTTGGCGCGAAGATGTTGTGTGATGGCGCCAATGCGGCACCAAACGACGCTGATGCGGCGCCAAACGCTGCTAGCTGCTCATTATTCGATTTACTTCCTATCCACCAAGCTACCAAGCGATCAAGCCGCCACCTTGCCGCCGACACCACGCTGTGCACTGCTCGTGACTGTGGAACTCTGCAAGACAAGATTCCTGTTGCCGTCGGTGCTGCACCGTGTGCACACTGCCACCATGCCTGCTGCCAACAAGATCTCGCTGACCACCACGGTGTAAGCGGCAATTGGCGGTCGATGTGGAGAGCATCGGGTTGTGTCGGTGAGAAGGCGTGGCTTCGGATCTCTCTGTCCTCGAGGTTCGAAGTGACGGCCATGTCCACTTTGACCACGAGCCTGCACAAGTTCTCGCCGCTCCCAGACGCAAGAAGAACACTTTCGTCATCAAGAATGCGAGGGTATGACTGATTACCTGGCCACGACCGTCGCCATCTCCTCCGGCCTGGCCGGCATCCAGCAGAACAGCCTCCGAAACGGACAGTACGGCGACACAATGACGACGTGCGTCACCTGGGGCGTGGCCCTGATGGTCGGCACGTTCATCGGCGACAACGTCAGCGGCGCACACCGCATCTCGGGCATCACCATCACCGGCGCAATGTGTGACCGCCTGTCGTGGTGGAAAGTACCCGGCTACTTGGTTCGCAGCAGGTGCTGGGGGTCTTTGTGGCTGCAGCGTTGATTTACGTGCTCGACTACCAGAGGATTCTGTGTGAGGACCCATGCACAAGCACTTCACCAAGGACGCACGCGATTGTTGGCCAGGGAAGAAGGGGGCCCCGTTCGCTCTGACGCTGCTGGTCAGCGACATATTGCGCTGCTTCATGTCCATATCGGCGCTGGGCACGACTCCAAACCATGACTTTGGCCTCGCTTGTTCATGTACATTGTCGGTTACCACCAGGTCTTCTCAATGGACTCGTACTACTACATTTGGATCCCAATGGTGGCGACACTGATAGGTGGAGTTATTAGCGGTGGGCTCTACATCGTTCGTCGAGATGCAGCACCCGGAGGTCTCGAAAGGAATTCCAATCCCGGCTCGCCACCACTACTCGCTGAAGAAAGCGTATAGACAGCCTAGACCATTTCAATAACACATTACTATACTACAGTACTACCACAAACTACATTATGTGTCGGCGACACCGTCCTTACCTGGAGCGCCACATTGCTAGCCGTGAACACGCTACTCGCACAGCACTACTCGTCGACATTGCTGCCTGTACTCCATGCGACAATTCGACATTGCCGCTTGTATGTGTGCACACACAACCTGATGCTGTCTCCGAGGTAGAGTGATACAGAGTGGCGTTGTAAGTAGAGAGAGCGCATGATCAATTCAAGGTCGAGTGGTTTACGAAACGTTTTTCCTGCTTTCCACAGTCCCCATTCCCAAAGTTTCACGATGGAGATTGCATCACTTTTGGCAGCAGTAGCCCAGGACGATGCTGGAGAAACCATCGTTCATGAGGTAGGGGGACATTTCGACGAAACTGATGCCGATACCGGCCCATCGATGGCAAATCCGGGTAGGCGCTTGGACTCCAATGCATACATTGAATCGTTGATCGCGGAGAGCGGGCTCATCCTACTTCAGGAGGAAAATATACGCAGGGCGTACACACAAAGAGGCGAGATGGGCCTTTTCGGTCTATTTTTCACGGAGAATTTCAAGACTTCTTTGCGGCGCTGGACCAATGAAGCAATGACCACATGCGGACTACAAGACGTTACCGAGAGCGAGATGGATGCCTACATTGGCCTGGAGCTCGCCATGAGTATTACAGCTCTGAACGAAATTTCCGAGTTCTGGAGCACCAAACGGTTTCTGGGTAGTGATGATTTCGCCGAAACGATGCCCAGGAATCGTTTCCAAGATATTCGAAGCAAACTCAAGATCCACCCAGCTGACGTTGCTTCAGAGACGGCGATGGCGAAGGATCCGTTGTGGAACTGCCGCACGCTTCTGAAACACATCCAAAAAATTCGCAAAACTCGCTGTTCCATACGGAGCCAGCAGTTTAGACGAAAACAGTATTCGGACGAAAGCAAGGACAAAGGCGAAGTCGTATCTTCCGTCGAAACCCGACAAGTACGCATTGAGGTTCTACGCAGTCGTGGGTTGGAAGTCTTTGTACGTCCACAGCATTTGGGACAACGGTTCGGGCAACTCGATGCCTTCCACGCCACCAGGTCGCTATACGACCACCTTTCCTGCGTTAAGGACTCCGCTTCGCAACACCCTCGAGCACGAAGACATTCATATAAAGCCTGGAAGTGCTTCCCAGCTATGGGTAGCCATGATGGGCCACCAAACTCGAGCTCGTCTGTCGCCTTTTGGTCACCGGCTCATGGTGAGCGATAATTTCTACACCCGCCATTTTCTTGCAAGTGGTTTGAAGCGGTTCACAGACAATGAAACTCGTCTGCTGGGGACAGTGCGTTTGAACCTGGTGGACAGGTGGAACAAGATAGAGCTAAAAAGTCGGTAACACGGGTGGCAGCAATGGAGCGAGGGTCATGGGAGCTGGTGGCCGCTGTGGACCCGCACCCGCATTGGAAGGAACAAGAGGAAGAACACAAACGCCGTCAACAACGTCTGCCAAAAGCATCTAGATCGACATACATCGGTCCTGTTTCGGTCGCGACCAACGCCGGATTTGTAGTCTTCAAAGACAAAAAGTTGTGATCTTTTATTGCAATGATTTGGTGGACACTGTTCCTGAGCGATGGCTATCCAGCTCCGACCCACGTGCTGCTGCATGTTGCCACGGGTTGTGCCCCATTCGACGTTGGACTGGGAACGAGATGCTGCACAGAACGACGTTCATGGTCCCTGCAATCATTGGCGCATATAATCTGGCGATGAACGCCGTTGACCGCGTGGATCAACTTCGGAGCACCAACCCCACACGAAGGAAGGAGGCAAGGCTGTCAATGTCGGTCTTTACCTGGGCATTAGACATCTGTGTGATCAACGCGTTCGCGCTCTACCGCCACGTCAAACCTACCGGAGTACGCGACATCACCCTTCGCGAGTTCAAGCGGCGCATTGCTGAAGCGATGACAGCGTCGGAGCTGACAAAGAAGAGAGCTGCAAAGCGAAGATCTCCAACAGCATCGGTAGCAGCAACTGTCGGTGTTGACAGCAGCCGTCATATTCTCACGCCGAACTCAACTGAGCACTCCAGCGGTCAGTTGTACTGCATGCTGTGCAGTATGCGGGGAATGCGCCTTCGGTCACGGTGGGGATGCACTGAGTGTCAGCGCGGTTACCATGTTGAGTGCTTTGCTGCGCTGCACTTCCGCGATGCCTTTAGTATAGCAACACCCAGCGTTCGCCATGCGCTGGAGCTGGTAGCAGCAGCTTCAGTCGGCGAGGCCCCTTCAATATTCGTCGTCGCAAAAACAATTCAATTACGCCCATCGCCGAACTCCAGCTTCCCGAGTGAATACAACTTTGATTTTTGTCGCTGTCAATTGTCTTCTCATTGTAGTTATATATAACCACGCATCAGTTCACCACTTGGTGTTGGCCAAGCGGTAAAGCTTCTCCACTTTCAGATGGCAGCTTGGCGTCCTCTTGCAAGGTTTGAGAGTACACATCCAATGCCACATTGGAGAAAAGCGCTGACGATGGCGCAGCAACTGTACACACCAGGCGTCCTCGCCCTTCACCACCGCGCTGTCAGTGGTGTCATTCTCTACGTCGAAGTACGAACGCATAGTACGCCGACACCAGGGACGCAAAACTCAGCTACAGGATTATCTGCAAGTGCTCCACGACGATCTTGCTCTTCACGTTCATCTTACACCAGGTAGCCGCCGAAAGGCAGGACCACGACTTCGAAAGGCAGTTCACCGTCAGTGTGGGCAGCGCCCCGAAGCTCTGATGCACGGCATTTGGCTCGCCCTTGCCTTGGTACGCCAGCTGATCACAGGCATAATTCAAAACAGAACTAAGACTTGCACGGTGCTGCAGCAAACTTCTTCGGAGAGGACAGCTCCAGCAAGATTGTTCGGGCTGCACAGCAACAGCACTTTCATGCGCCACCAAAGCCTCAGTCTCGCGGTGCGAGTGCGTACGCATCACGCAATTAGCGATCATTGTGTCTCGCGAATTGCAGCATTTTGCCGCGCTGGCAGCCTCAAACAACATTGACGCGCGCAGAAAGTCTCGAACTAGTTTCTGGTAACCGCATCGACAGCCAAGCCGAACAATCCGCTCTCGCACGCGTCCTCGTCGTCCCACAGAATCCGCTACAGCTCTCGCAGGTATTTTGACGACACCCGTTTCAGCGCCGCCCGACGTCTGGCTGTACAGCAAACTCTGCGTTGCGGTCTAGAACAACACGTGCGTCATACTCTTCAACAGTTTTTCCAACGCATTCGGCGCGTCGTGCGTGACTTCATTGCCGCCCCAGCCAAATCTCAGTGAATGTCATCACTCTTCCGTACTTCTCCGACATAAGCCGCATGCCAGATGCCATCACCAGCACAGAGCACAGCACGAGACTGTCGCTCACCCTGTGACCTTCTTCGCTTTTCAGCGGCACGTCCTTCAGGCAATCGTCCTCGTCCTGTTCGTTCTGCTTTTGACACTCTCGGGTGACGTGAAGTCAGATCCTCCGATACATTCTGAGGCAGCAGCTTGTCCTCCAGGCTCCAGCTTCGGATTGTGTCACCACATCTTGCTTCGTCTAACAGTACACAAATGAAGGTGAGTAAGTGGCTCACCTACGAGCCCTCGCTGTGTGAACACACCGCAGCGCAGCGCTGTCCACGGCGCTGTCCGCAGCTCTGCCAGTGAGGTCCGTAAACTAATGGCATGTCATTATCATGAGATGTACCCAGGGTAGACCATCCAGCGACGACCAGCTGGATCTCGTGGCAGCACCATTTCCCGGCTCCGACCAAGACGCCTCCATGTCTGCTGAGGCGTCTGTTACCGCTCCCGCAGTCCAACAAGCTCTCTGCTGAAGTGATGATCAAGAGCGATGATAACGGATCCACCCCCACCAAGAGTTTGACCAAGAATCACCACGCTTCAAGCCGTGTGGGAGATGACGACGAAGTATGGCGTGCCCCGCGCTCCATGTACTGTCGACTACGTCTTGACCCGAAAGGTGTCTGCTTGTTCTGGCGCTAACCCACTCACCACCAGCCACGCCCTGCATACCTGGCGATACGTACGAAATTTGTCTTGAAGTTGTTCGGTTTCGTCAAGGAGACCGGCGGTGGCAAATAGACCAAGCGCCAAATGATCAAGGCCAACACGAATCTCTACCCGTACACGCAGCTCTGTCTCAAGAGCGACTTCCAGCGTGCCAAGAGCGATGGAACAACCACTCCCCACGACCAGTGTCATCTGCATGAACGAGGCCTGCAGCACCCTGCTGGGTCGTGGGATTTACCACAACAAGGCCTTTGCCGGCAGTGTCTTGCAGTCCATCAAGGACCGACTCCACGAAATCATCCAGCTCCAGACCGAGCACTTGTACAACTTGGAGGCTACACCATCCGAGTCCATCTGCTACAAGCTGGCCAAGATCGACAGCGAGCTATTCCCCGAGGCCAAGATCCCGAGCTCTACAACTCGACCGTACTACCAGTGGACTCGGCCGACGACTTTTCGAGGCGTTGAACTACCAAGAATCGCTGCAGACAGAGTACACCAGCGGCACTGTCTTCCTGCCTTCCTGGGTGAACATTTGTCGAGCTGGACGCAAGCGCGTATCGGATCCCGTACGTGGCACTGGCCCCAACCTTCAGTGTCTGCAGAACACACGGTTACCTCGCTGGTGAGAACTTTGAGTGCCCACACTGCGTGAGAAATCACTGGGAAGTATCGTCGGTTACTTCCGGCCGGTGTTGGATTGGGAGACTGGCAAGAAGGCTGCATTCATCATGCACAAGATCTACACCACCATTGAGCACTACCCGATCGACTTTCAAATTGGCCGCTCCACCAAGCCCACGCCCACGAACTTCCCGGGAAATAAAGTAGCATCGATTGTGTTCACGATGGGCTGCTGTTTGAAATGCGGTTGGTGCCACACCAGCTACCTCGTCAACGAAGAGCCCGAAGATCTCGCGATTCTGGACTAAGTCGCGTCCACCGAGCACAGGAGCCTCGCGGTCTGTGGAGGTGAGCCAACGATTCAGACTGCTTTGCTACCGTTCCTGCGCCTTGCTAAGGATAAAGGAATCACGGCCAAGCTGAACGCGAACGGAAGCAACCCGAACGTGCTGAAGAGGTCTTCAACGAGCAGCTCGTCGATTTTGTCGCTATGAACGTCAAGGCTGGCGCTGTACTGTATGCTGAGGTTGCTAGCAAAGAGTTTCACCCCAAGAAGTCTTGATAAAGTTGTCAGACTGCAGTGTGAAAACGCGGAACAGGAAGTGGAGGATAATCAGACAGCACATGGAGTTTTTCTTGTATTTCAGTAGCAGTAGAAACGTCTCGAGCATTGACTGCTGCTTCATCTTGGCGGAACTTCCATCACAGCGACAATAGCTCACTCGATTCCGTTTTGCTGCTCCTGTCTCCCGAACGGCCTGGATGCAAACGAGGTGGCCCTCATCTGCGCAAGTCGACTCTTGGTCCAAGCGATTCTGCAACAGCCTTGTCCGCAAGATCACAGACATTTTGCCCGTCAGCTATACCAGCTCCCAGTGATCAGCACCTGCTCACCCAGCATCACTGCCGTTCAAAATACGGCAACAGATTCAAGATCACGTACAATGCCGACATCGGGTAAGCTGCTGGATAGTGTGCGATGTTGCCACCTGAGTTGGGGCCCTGCCTGCTCCTTTGGCGGACTTGGCCGAGCCTTCTGCTCACTGCGATGTGGTTCGTCCCTTGGCGATGTTGAGGTCATCTGCCTTGACTCCGTTGGGCGACGTGTCGCTCTTGCTGAAACTGCTGGAGCTACTCGGTGTCAACGTCTTGTGATCAACCCTTCACTGCACCTGCACGGCTGATGCCAGTCAGCAGCGACAGCATCTCACCCTTCCTCGGTGTCTTCCCGCGTCTAGTGAGGGCAGCCGGAGCTGAAGACGACGCGTTGTTGATCCCGTGTCGTCAATCACCACATCCTGCTCCGACGGCAACGCCACTTGTGCAGTGAGCCCAGCTCCATCAGTTCGTGGATGCCGTCTTTCTCATACGTCTCATACGTCTCCAAGAAATCTGCTCCTCGCTGGCCTACAGACACGCCTACCTTGAGTTCGTCAACTTGCTCGTTGAGCAGTCGGCTGTTCTATTGAGCTTCAGTTTGCCTTTGGTCGAACGAATTGGTTAGCCAGACGATCGAGTTTAGAGCTCATCAAGGACTCTTGGTGTTTTGCACTGAGCCTGCAACTCTTCTGTCCCTGCCTTAAAGTCGCTCATCAGAGCAGTGATAGCCTCTCTCGCAAGGCCTACCGCAGTGTGGTTGCGTACACTGCTGTAAGCGCGAGAACGAGTGCTCAAAACTGCTCCTTCTTGACAGACTTCAGCTCTCTCTGAGCCGACATATTCTCCTTCTTCAAGGCCGACGCTATTTCCTCCATCTCAATCGCCCGTCGACGTTCAGTCTCGAGCTGCTTCAACATATTATTCTTTTCTGTGGTAATCTGATTCTGCCACTCCATTTGCTACTGTCGCGCTGCGCTGGTACTCGACGAGTTGGCAGCAATCACTTCCGCTAACTTCCGCTCCACCTCTTGCACATTAGCGCCTCTGCGATCCTACTCGTCTTAGGCAGCAAGCTGGCTTCGGTACTTCTGAGCGTTCGTCGCCATCTCCTCCAGCTCGTGGAGACGAATATCTTGGTGAGCCAATTCATTTTCGCAAGCCGTAAGCTGGTTCTGATACGTCTGCGCTCCTGCATACGAAAACGTTGGCGGGTTAGTTCACCTTCACAAGCCGCAAGCTGATTTTGGTACTTCTGTGCCTTTGCCGCCACGTCCTCTCTTCAGTAGCTTAGCGATCCTTCTCCAGCATTAGATGCTCGTTGGACGTTTGCTGACAACGAGACTCAGCTAGGTAACACTGCTCCTTCATGCACTGGGCTTCCGCTTCAGCGTACTGCAATTTGCTCTCGAGCGTCTTGATCGACACTTTCGTCTTGGACTGAGTCTCGTTCTTCTGCGTCTCCTGCTTCAAGTTCTCCATTTGCAGCTGCAAGGCCGTGAGCTGCTCTCTCTGCTTCACCACCACTTTCCAGTGCTCGGCCTCAGTCGACAACTTGACGTTGGTCATCTCCAGTTGCAGCAAGTTCTGCTGATCTCTCTGCACTGTCACCTTCATCTCCTATCGCTCGCGGTCTCTCTGCATCTCCTTCGTCTGCACCTTGAGTTGCTCCGCATTGAGTCTCAGACTCTCCATCTGCTGCTCCAGCTCCTGCACTCTCAGGCGCACGATGTCTTCGTAGACCAGCGCGAAGTACTTCGCGCCGCCATAGCTGACACACAGCCAGTGCGCGCGTGCGCTTGAGCTTTCCCGTAGCAACTCGAAGGTCTGGTGCACGTGCGTGGGAGTACCCTCGTAGATATGACGGAACTGAGGCTGGCTTCGTCCTCCTCTGGAGGCAAGATACAAGCTTGCTAAAACAGCGCATTCCCTGCGCACATTTCGCCGAGGGATTTTTTTATAATCCGCACATCATCCGTGTCGATCAGATCGTACAGACTACATTTTGCACCTAAAAATTGAAACCCATCTCTGACACTGTCACATCAGCTTTTTGACCAATCATAGTAACGGATTTGCGGCGGTATGAACAAAATGCTGCACGTAAGAATATATAATTCTCTGGGGGTCAAAGGGTTAAGGAATCAAAAATCATTTAGTCTCCCTGGTGGCAATAACATAACTCTTGAGCCACTTTGTCTACGTCTGCTGCTGCTGCTGCTGCTGCTGCTGCTGCTGCTGCTGCTGCTGCTGCTGAGCGCTGCTATCGACCTTGGCAAAAATGGCGCCCAGAGCGCTGATCCTGTCGTCGCCGCGGCCGTGAAAGCCGACCAACTGGAACCCTTTAGGTGCCGTCACAATGGCGCTGTTGTCCGTCGGGGTGCCGCCCTCCACCGTTCGGTCCTTGTTCGTCGTAAACTTTAGGTAGAACAGGGTCGTGCGGCCGTTGCTCAAGAGAGAACCGCCGGCCTTGTCCCAATGCGCCTCCATGGACGTGATGTACTCGCCGGATTCGAGCGCAAACTCGATCGGATCACCGCCGGTGCCGCCGTGGGAAAGCGTGCTCTCCGTCGGGTCCGACACCGACAGCGTCACCGCGTCGATCCGCTTGTCGGCTCGGATCGTAATGGAGCTCACCGTTTGTCCGGCGGCGGCCAAAGCCACATCCGTGAAGCCGGCGCCGTGCGGTCCGCCGACTGCGTTGCTCAGATGCAGATCCGGGTTCAACGTCCACGAAAAAGTCGACGAGAGCGGCGGGTGGTCCGACAGCGGCTTGCCGTCCTTCCCCATGAAGGCGTCGTTCTCGTTGTTCCACTTGTCTAGCGTCAGCGTGATGTAGTTGTTGCCGCGATACATGATCTTGTCCACGACCTCACATTCGTTCGTCATGTTGGCCGTCTCGCACTTGATGGCCTCGGCGCCCTTCTTGGGAGCCTTTCCCTTGCGGACAGTCTCGATCCAGCCGTCCGTCAAGTTCTGGCCCTTGATGAACTCTCGGATGGTGTCGAGCTCGCGGGTGTAGCGGGTGTTGGTGTCGCCAAACACAATCACTGCGTTGTCAGCCGAGTTGGCGGTGATGTAGTCGCTGACTTGCGCCAAGTTGGACGCACGCGCCTTCTGGTCGGCGTCGGTGGTGCCAGCGTCCGTGTGCAGGTTGTAAATGTCGATGGTGACGCCGTCGGCGATCTGCACCCCGACGAACGTGAAGCCCTTGGGGGTCATGCAGTCGGCGCTGTCGGTGTTGCTGCACTCGTCCCACTTGACGCGGTCGAGGGCCGAGACATTGGAGAACGGGAAGTGCGAGAGCGTGTTGAGGCCACTGCCGAACGGCACCCCGCCACTGGTCGGGGTCCGGTGCTCGTGCTTGTTCTTTGAGTAGAGCGCGGCGTGGTAGTTGAAGTCCTCTTGAACGTTGACGATGTCCCAGTCGCCGATGCGCTTGCCCATGTCGACGCTGTACGTCGACGGGTCGCCGCTAGACAGCAGTGCGGGCAGTCCCGCCACGTTGTAGCACATGACACTAAACGTGTTGGCCGCTTCCTGGAGCGCCATGGTTTCCGGAGTGCCTTCTTGTCGGAAGCGGGACGTGCGCACTCAATTGAGTATTGGAGAATGAGCGATGAGGAGCGCTCTGCGATGATAGCAAGCCACGCACACAACAACATGATGCATTTTTGTACTGTTCGAAATATACATGTGTACCTTCTTCCCAAGTGCAATGCGATGCCTTTCCTGCGCTCGACCGGCTGGCAAAACCTCGGAGAAGGTTCACGATGGGCATGCAACGCGGCAACGCTCTATGTCGACTCGGATTAACAAATAATATTAATCGTAGTGTTAGTAAGGTATTAGTAACAGCGATAATGGCAAGAACGTCTTGCTGGGGACGGCACCCGACAAGCTTCCAACACCAACACCAATGTCGTATTCGTTGTTGATGAAGATCTAATCCATTACTTCAAGTACCATGCCCACGTGGTTGTCATGGCTTAAGTGATCAGGCAACTTTTAGTACGAGCGATTATAGTCAACACAGCAAACTGCCTGCTCCCACATGACATTTCGGAACACTTTGTGGGTCTCAGACTGCGGCAGCCACAGAATTATACCTTGGTCCAAATGGCGCCAAGGGCGTCGATCTCATCGCCGTCTCGGCCGTGGAAAGCGCTAAGTTGAAACCCGTCCGGGGCAGACACCGTGGCGCTATCGTCCGTCGTGGTCCCCCGAAAGAGTGTTGCCCAAGCTGGTGGTGAACTTGATGTAGAAAATGCGCGTGTGGCTGTTGTACTTGCCCCAATGCGCCTCCATCTTGGTGACATACTCGCCAGCGGACAGTGTCAAGGTTTTCGCGGTCCCGCCTGTTCCGCCGTGGGAGAACGTCGTAGTCGTGGGCGCCGACACCGTCACACTAACGGCGTCCACTCGGGACCCTGCTCGGATCGTGATCGAGCTCACCGTTTGCCCCGCTGCGGCGGACGCGACATCCGTGAACTGGTCTCCGTGTGGCCCGCCCACGGCGTTACTCAAGCGGATCGCTTCATTGAGCGACCACGAAAACGTCGACGACACCGGCGGGTGGTCGGAAAGCATATCGCCGTTGTCGTCGAGGAACGCGGCGTTCTCGTTGTTCCAGTTCTCGAGCGTCAGGGTGAGGTAGTTGTTGCCTCGGAACAGGATCTTGTCGACGACTTCGCACGTGTTGGTCATATTGCTCTCTTCGCACACGATGGCATCGGCTCCTTTCGTCGGGTATACTCCGTTGCGAACGTGCTGGACCCAGCCGTCCGTCAGGTTCTGGCCTTCGACGAACTCGCGGATGGTGTCGAGCGACCGGGTGTACCTCGTGTTGGTGTCGCCCATGACGATCACGGCGTTGTCGGCCGAGTTGTCGGTGATAAACTCACTGAGCTGCTCCAAATTGGACGCCCGTGCTTCTTCGTCGGCGGTGGTGGTGCCCGCGTCAGTGTGGAGGTTGTACAGGTCGAACGTGACACCGTCGGCCAGTTGGATCTCCAGGAACGTGAAACCTTTTGGCGTCAAGCAGTCGGCTCCATCAAACGTCGAGCAGTCGTTCCACTTGGTGCGGGTCAAGTCGGTGGTGTTGCTGAACGAGAAATTGGACAGCGTGTTGAGACCGTCGCCGAACGGCACCCGCCGCTCGTGGCGGTGCGGTACTGGTGCGAGTTCTCCGAGTAGATGTAGGCGTGGTAGTTGAAATCTTCCTGCACGTTGACGACGTCCCAGTTGCTGATGCGGCGGCCGATCTCGACGCTGTTCTCGGACGGATTGCCACTCGACAGCAGCTCCGGCAGCCCCGCCACGTTGAAGCTCATGACGCTGAACGAGCTCTCGACCAGAGACCGCAGCATTTCTAATACTATAACCACTTGAGCTGGAGACGGTCACTTGATGAATGGCTTTCAAATGGCAAGACATCTTGGTGAGCACTGCAGCCCCGACAGACACTGCAACGTGGTGGAGACCGTTGCAAACGCGCAGTGTCCGATTCCAAAAGAGTCCGATTAGAGTTTTTATTCGACTAAAATATCACGAAAACATTCTTTGAGCAGATGGGCGTGCAGAATCTGTGGGTGTTGCTGGCGCCCGTGGGGCGGCAGATCGAGCTCGAGTCGCTGGCGGGGCAGGTGCTGGCCGTGGACGCCAGCATCTGGCTCACGCAGTTCGTCAAGGCCATGCGCGACGACGAAGGCAACATGATCCGCAACGCGCACTTAATGGGGACGCTGCACCGTGTAGCCAAGCTGCTCTTCTATGGGGTGCGGCCTGTGTTCGTATTCGACGGCCAGACGCCCGAGATCAAGAAGCGCACGACCGCCAGACGACGCAAGCGGCAGGAGCAGCAGAGCGCCAACCTCAAGCACACGGCGCAGCGGATCCTACTGAATAGACTAAGACAACAACAGCAAGAACTTAAGAAGACTGGAGCAGCTCAGCCAAGTGCTGTAGCTCCTGGAGTTAATTTACCAGTCACTGAGGAGATTCAGGAGGCTGCAGAGGAAGAGGAAAAGAGTGAAGAGAGACAACAAGAGACTGACGAAGAAGAAGGAGAGCAATTGACACTGGAAGACATTGAGTTGGACACTTCCAGACTCAATAAGATCGACCTGCATGCGGTGTTTTCATTGCCGCCACATTTACAAAAGGATATGATCCAGAAGATCCTACGAGACAGGAGACAGGAGGTGAGAGACCAGTTCATCCCATTGGCAGGCAATCCGGAAGCGTATTCGCATACACAGATCTCGGCCTTCTTGGAGACCAGTGCGTTGAATAGACGTATCGAAGCTGCTAAGAGGCAGAAGAAAGACGAAGAGATGCAGCAGCAGGGAGACACCGGATTGGGGCCGGGCCAACGCATTGACTCAAACAGCAATAGGTTTTATATCTACCAGAAGGATGAGGAACACAAACAGTCGGAAGACCGAGAAGAAGACGTAGTGGCGGAGATTGAACAGACTGATGCAGCGGAGAGAGACGCAGTTGCGTGTTCTGAAGTAGTGGATAAGGGCCATAGTGCGTTCAAAGCGATCGATAAAAGACCGCTGTCTGAATTCCCTGGCGGCAAAGCGGGACAAGTTCCTGATGCCTCTGCGATGGCCGTCACGGATGCATGGATTGCGCGGCATCAAGTCCGGGTAAAGCAAGAGCCCATGCTTGCAATCGAGAAACTTCGACGCAGTAAAGTCCAACCAGAAGAGATTCCTACTACTGTACCTGCTGACGACCCGAAACTAATTCCTGTGAGTGACGTCTCCGTCTCCGTGAAGCTTGATGATATGGACCCGGAAGATATGGCACGTTTAAAGAAGCTGTTCCCGGCACGGCGGTTAACCCTGCCGAAGCGAAGCCTTTAGAAGCTGATGAAGACGAAGACGTTGACTGGGAAGAGGTGCCAGCTACAAGTAACACGAGTGCTCCCTCTGAGCCGAAAGGTGACATTGACGATGCAGAAGAGAAACAATCGGCTTTATTGTCTTCGAGTGTCGTAAATAATGTACTCAGTGAGAAAGATGAGGATGAGGAGATGGAGTGGGAAGATGTACCGGCTGAAGCTGGATCCGATAAGCCATCATCAAGCCAGGCCGTGCTTGATCAAGATGCGGCCGTGCTTGATCAAGATGCGGCCGTGCAGCATCAAAATATTGCCTCAGCGATTACGGAAGCGCTGCAAGAAGAGAACATCGAAGAGCAATCTGTTGATGAGGATGGCACAGACGAATTGTTTTTGAATTTGAAGAATGAAATGGAGGATGCGAAGGCGCATGGAGATCTTGACCTCCTGAAGGACGAGGCGTTAAAATCTGCTATGGCTACCGCCTCAAATCTCACGTACGTTGGCAAAATTGCAGGGAGGAACGCGCTTATCGGACTAACTCCAAACTCTATTGTATGCAGGCAATGGGCAGCCGGAGCGGTTCGAAGAGCTTTAGAAGCGCACTCGCTGCAACATGGACATCACCGATCTCCAGTCGCAGCAACCGAGGTACGTACTACCTCGCAGTTTACTTCCGAGAAGGGTTCAGCAGAGGCTCCAGTGGAAGTCTCAGATGATGAAAACGATTCCCAATCTCCGTCACCCGCTACTAAAACTCCAGAAGTAGTCGAAATAGACGAGGGCAATGAAAGCCGCCCGAACGATACCGAAGAAGATGATAGTAATCGACGGCTACAAGCTGCGCTGGCTGCTTCGATCGCTGAAGAGAAAGAAGAGGCTGGGGATCAACGTGTTCGCTACCTTCAGTACACACAGCCTAGTGAATCTGCACCAACTGCGGCGGACAAAGTTCAACAAGAAATGGATGCAGCTGCTCTGCAACAAGAGCAGATCGAGTTGAGGAAACTCCGTAGTCGACAACTGCGCGACACAGAAGGGATCACTGACGAGATGGTAGCGGAGGTTATGGCACTGTTGCGTCTATTTGGTGTGCCGTTCCTAGTCAGTCCAATGGAGGCTGAAGCGCAATGCGCGGCATTAGAGCAGCTTGGTCTCGTCGACGGAGTGATCACTGACGACAGCGATATCTTCCCATTCGGTGGACAGCGTGTGTACAAAAACATCTTCCACCACCAGAAATTTGTCGAGGCCTTCTCAGCGCAAGACATCGCGCGAGAACTGGGCTTTTCTCGCGAGCAGATCATCGCGATAGCGCTGTTGTTAGGTAGTGACTACACGGACGGAGTGCGCGGTATTGGCATCGTCAACGCAACGGAGATTGCAGCAGCCTATCCGGGACTTGATGGTCTTCGTGAATTCAAGGAGTGGGTAGGCTCCTTTGATGTGAGCGAGGAAGCTCAACGCTTAGCCTCAGCTGGCTCGAAGAAGAAGAAAAGCAAAACATCTAGAGGCAAACACAATGGATCCGACGACGAAGATGAGGAAAGTGAAGATGAAACAATTCGAGAACGATTCCAGCGATCTCATGCCAGCGTGCGACGCAAGTGGGAGCTTGGCGACGAGTTCCCGAGCAAACAAGTAGTGCAAGCGTACATGTCTCCTCAAGTTGATCGTTCGGAAGCTCGCTTTTCGTGGAGCGCACCGGATTTGGCAGCGTTGAGGAATTACTGTGCGAATGCATTTGGATGGGACCAACTGAAAAGTGATGGGGTGTTGAAGCCTCTGGAAGAGAAGGCCAAGATGGCAGCAGCCAACAGTGGTCGCCACATACAAACGCGGCTAGATCGGTTTTTACGAGTTACGACGACCAAGTCCACTACGCCAAGATCAAAAGCAAACGTCTGCGATCTGCTGTCAACCAAGGAACAGGGACCAAGAAGAAGGCGGGCAAGAAGCAGCGGAAGTAAGGATGCAGCGCATATTATGACCATAATACCTCCTACTTGAGACCATGAATGGTGGCGCTGGAACCCCCACCGATCGATGATCCTGCGCCTGTGTGGTTGCCTTCTCCCACCGTGAAGGTGGTGACTCCTCCCGTTGCTTGTGCCGCAGCAGCAGCGGCAGCTGCTGCTGCTGCTTTCTTCTGCGCTCTCTGCGCATCGATACGTCCTTGGACGATTGCTGTAAAGTCCGTCATATAGGCGGCGACGACATCGAGGTCGATCTGTGCGCGTTGGCCGTGATGAATCACATCCGCCTCTGAAATACCATTAGAGTTCTTTGTCCCAGACACTGTCGATGCTGCTGCGGATCCCCCAGCAGCATTCCCCACCGGAGCCTTCGTCGTTGCTAGATTGGTTGTTACTTTGGGCGTGATAGCTGCCTTCGACGTGCTTCAGAATTTGGCCATGAATGCCGCTGGTGCATCGCTGCAGAAGGTTGCCGATGGCCATGATAATTTGGCCCAACGCTAACGTTTTCTGCGTCGTAGCACGAAGACTTGCATCCGTCTCGTGCTGCAGCCGCACTGCTTGGATTTCTTCGCGCTCCAGTGCTCGCTGAAGAGCGGCGATGCGGTTGTTAAAGGTCAGTATCTCGTTCGCGCGTTCCTTCTGGAAGGCGGAAAATTCAAGCCGCTTGGTCTCGCTCTCCTCCTCGTGAGTGATTTGGTTCCGACTCAAGTCACGGTTGGTCTCACGTAGCGTGTGGTAGCGATTCACTAAGTCGCTCACCTCTGGGTAATCCTCTGGCACAGCTTCCTGCACGAACTCCAAGTAGCGGGTGTATTTGAGATGGTGTCGCACTTGAGCTCCAAGGGCGTCGCTTTCACGCTGAAGGGCTGCCAACTGAACCTGCAGTCTCGCCACCTCTTGCTCCTTGTTCATCCGCTGCTTCACTTCATCACTAGCGCGTTTAACTGCTCGGTTGCGCTTGGACTCGTTCTCCTGCAGGAACTTGTTAAACTTGATGAGGGATTCCTGCAGCTCCAAGTCTTTTGCGGAGTCCCTCCTCACGACGATGGAAGGCGTCTTCGCGACGAGCAAACTCCTCTTTCTGAGCGTCCAGAGCTTCCTGCACTTCAAACATTTGCCGACGTTTCTCCAGCAACCGCGTTGCAGGCGAAACGTGATCGAGCGTCAAAGTCTGCGGCATCTTCGACCGATTCATGATCATGGAGGCGCCGGCGCTGGTCAGCGCGCTGCTACGAGGCTCCATGATGCTTTCCGCTAACGACGGACAGGCAAACTGCAACTGCTGCAAGTTGCTCGTTATTTTCGTCGACCACTTGGAGATCTTGAAGCGTCGCAGTAGATTTTTGTTCCGCTGTTGTGGCGCTACGTGAGACTTGGTCTCAGTATCCAAGAAGCACTGGCTGGAAGGACGCTTCCGAGTTTTCATGCGAATCGCCGAGGTGGCAGGAGGCGCAGAAGCTGTAAACAGACCGACGAGAGAAGAGCAAAAGACCCAGGACAGTACCAATACTACTGCGGCCATGACGTTGACACCAAACGAAGAGATTGCTGCGTCTCAGGAAGGCGCGGGAGGCGGTGGCAGCGAATGGTCGAGCTCAAGAAGAACGGGAAGAAGAGCGAGAAACGGACCTGGTCGCCACAATCCAGAGGCCCAAGCCACTCGCGAGGAGCTTCGAGTTGACACCAGGCCTCCTATCCAAGTGGATAGTTATAGGTTAAGTGACAAACGTGAAGAAGAAGATCGAGAGGCTGTGCGAGATGCCAATCATACTAGTAGTGGCGAACTGAAGGAACCAGAGGAGCCTGTGATCCCAGTGACGGTGAAAACGTCGTTGGAGGCGGAGAAGAAGAATGGGAGTAAAGATGACGAGACCAAGAGCAAGAGGTCGTTGCCTGCGGAGTATGTTCCTGACAAGGAAGAGGGAGAGGACACAGAGGATGACATCGCACTGTTAGAGTACTTGTCAGGTGCTGAGAGTGACTACTACGAGATGGATCGAGCGAGTCGTAAAGGGAAGATGGCGATGACCAGACGCCAATTATGTCGCTGTCTCCGAGATCGCACGATGAAAGTTTGGGGACGCCAGGAAGCCCAGGGGGCTCCTGTCAGTTGAGGAACATGGAGGATTTGGCCTCTCGCCGATACGTTACACGACCGTCACGCGTCGCACGATGGTGCATGCCCAAGAAGCGCCCCGTCAGGCGTCGACTCTTGTAACTGAGTCGCCACCAGGTTTTGACTCTGAGGGGAAAGCAACTGACGTCCATGGAGTCGCCGAGACAGCAGAAGTCAAACAAGCGGCACATCCGACGTCTCCGCAGCGAACAACTCAACCAGGAGCTACAATCCCAGAAGGAGAGAGCGACTGGGTCACATTCGAGACGGAAGAAGGCGTTCCTTACTACTACAATCGTCGTACGCAGGAGTCGCAATGGACGCTTCCAGGGTCTCGTACGTACACTACAGAAGAATTGTTTGAATTTGTAGCGGTCCATGAGCTGTCAGATAGTGAAGGCAGACAGCTTAGTATCATGCTACATTCTGGGATGGATCTGCAAGCAGTAAATGCTGAAGGCCTCACAGCTTTACATGTTGCAGCCAAGAAGGGAAACGAACAAGCCGCTGCGTTACTCATTTATTACGGTGCTAAGGTGGATGCCCGCGCACTTCGAGATGACGCTACTCCACTCATTTTGGCTTGTCGTTGCGAGAACGAAGACATTATCAAGATGCTGGTCGAAGCGAATGCTGCTCTCTCTGCGAGTGATAGCAACGGGGACACAGCACTTCACGTGGGTGTTCAGACTGGGAACGATGACCTGGTCATGTTTCTGCTAAATGTTTGCGACCATGCTCTAGTGAACCAGAAGAATAACGACGGAGAATCCCCTCTGCATATTGCAGCAAAGTATGGCCACATTGGCATCGTCCGAAACTTGTTGGCGTATGGTGCTAACACAAAGAGGAAGACGCACAGGGTCGAACTCCGTTGATATTGAGTATTTTGGAGAACCATGTGGAAAGTGTCCAGCTATTACAGAGTGTGGAAAGTACTTCGACTCTGGCAAGCGCGCCAACGCCGGCCACGCCGGCTGCACCAGCCTATTACTCGTTGACGAACGTGCCCGATGTACGACAAGGGTCTAATGGAGATCGAGACGCCTTGGCAGTCCTCCATTCATACCTTTTCCAGCTTCTAGCTAGCCATTCTGCAGCTGAGGCACAGACTGTTTATCAGCTTGTCGAGGATGTGAGGGGACAGCTTAGCGGCTTGAGTTCGAGCTTGCAGGTTAAAAATCGAATTCTGTATAGTGAGGTAGCATCACCATACTAACTGTACTTTGTGTCGACAGGCGTCGAACGCTCGAGAGGCACATTATCGATCTCAAATTGATGAGGCATCTTCAGTATTGGCATCGACAACTGAAGAGCTGAAGCAGGTTTGCGATTTAAAAGCATTTGCTGCTCCTGTGATGGTTTTATAACTTGCAATGTTTTATTTTGTAAAGGAAAAAGCGCAGCATGCGGAGGTTCAGAATCGATTAATGGCCCGTGAACTGGAGCTAGACGCGAGTGGTGTCTCTCATCTTGCACTGACGTCGCGCTGCGAGCTACTGGAATCGATAGCTCGTAATGCTCAAGAAAAATTAGGAAGAGAACGTCTAGAGCACTCACGCTATGAAGACGCCATGCAGGAGCGACTCCATCAAAGCTTGGAGGAAAACGCGACTGTCATCGAGTCGTGTCGACAGCTCCAAGCCAAGTGGAACGGCCAGCAGTCTGACAAGCGCTTGCTTCATCGCGACAGCGAGGGACTGTATGAATCGGGCCACTACGCTAGTGACCAAGAACCCGTTAATGAGAATTACCGCGCGGCTACCGCAGACAGCACGGCGAGTTATGGGTCAGGAAACCAACTACGAGAGCGACTACCGAGTAATCAACAGCAACAGCATCAGCTCTACTACAGCTACCAACATCCACCGGATCAATATCAGTTCGACAATGCCCCGAGGATTCGGACACTTTACCACCACTCGAAGACGATCCTGACGAG
This sequence comes from Phytophthora quininea, assembly GCA_011947345.1. Classification (NCBI taxonomy): domain Eukaryota; phylum Oomycota; class Peronosporomycetes; order Peronosporales; family Peronosporaceae; genus Phytophthora; species Phytophthora quininea. The sequence continues at coordinate 604,405 of JAAVTG010000064.1, forward strand.
GTTCCGATGCACAAGGGAAACTCTCCTCCGGCCTCTCCATCTCGTGTGAATGCTGTCTGGAACCGCTTCTTTGAGAACGTTGGCCACGCTGGTGATGAGTCAGTATCCGCAGCCCCAGCGACCCACAATATCCCGAAGTAGGGCGAGCCGCCAGCCCGTATCCTGCGAGCTCGCTCGTATTCGACGCTGTCCGAAAGAGCGAGCTACAAAGGCTGCAAGAAATGCTTTTGAGAGGCGTGTCCCCCAACCAACGAGACATTGCGGAGAAGGGCACTCCACTTCATTTGGCGTAGGCATTGTGCTGCTTCGCTGGCCCTTGTTGAAGCTCATTGTTGCTATTGCTGTGCACGTGTAGGTGCGAGCTGGGCGATATCGACTCGGTGATGCTCATGTGTGAATTCGCTGTGGATCTCGAAGCTCGAGATGAAACGGGAACACCCCACTGCTGGCAGCATGTCTGCAAGGCAACTTCGACTGTGCTAAGTTCCTACTGCAAAGTGCCGTCAGCCTCCGCACCGTAAATGAGAACGGCGACTCGGCGTTGCATCTAGCTGCTTGGGATGGCAGCATCGACTGCGTCACGATCCTGCTGGAGTACGGGATTGACCCGATGACAAACAATCGCTTCGGCCTGACAGCTCTGGGGAACATGAAGACCCGATCCCCAATGCGACACAAATTCGATGACTTGCCCGATGGCCACCCCATGCGCAGAACATTGGAGCTGTTGGAGAATGCCGAACAACAAAAGCGCCAGGTTAGTAAAACATGCGCAGTAACTGACTAGCACACACACACTAACATGGAATCGTTTTAACCAGGCGACGGAAAATCAATCGCCACCGAAGCAAGCTGTTGCTGAGCAGCCATCCCAGTTGACACGACAAGAAAGCAGCGACAGCTCGTCGAATCGATCGTCTTGGACGGTAAGTTTTACCCTTCCAGTGTCCACAATTCTGTTTTTCTGAGCGCTTACTGTGGGGATTATAGCAATGGCTGCTTGGCTTCCGTGGTGCGTCTGTCGATGAGCAGATTTCGTCTAAAGCTGAAGGTCGCAAGGCTGAAGCTGGAGACGCCAGCACTTCGGCAACCACCGCCACCGACGACAATGAAATGGATAGTGAGGACGGCGACGACCTGGCGACCTACGAAGAGTCTCAAGTGACGCAGTACGAGCCGTTGACGCCTCCGCCAGACATCGAAGAGGCTCTGCGTCGTGCCAAAGCAGGTCGGTTGGTTGATTTGGAGCCGCAGAGTCCGATCGCATCCGCTCCGACCCACCCACTCACTCGACAGGATCTGGTGAAACACGCCAATATGAGTCGCAACCCCAAGGCGCATCCGCCGCCAGCACCGTCCAAAGTTCGATCCAGATACGTTGACACCTTCAACATGCAGTCGTTGTAGTTGTAGTAACTCAAAATATGACGTTAGCGAGTCGTATCCGGAATATTGCAGTTCAAACCCAATATTCGGCAAATCGACGACGCGTCGCTTGCTCGCACTCCCCAAAGAAATCCACCGCAGCTGAGCCCGGCGTGGGGAAGAAGATCGTCGCCATGGACCGCTTCGCGCTAGACAAGCTCAAGAACGTCATGGACGACGCGTAGGCCACACTCTACCTGCTCTACCCGGCCTACCTCAACTTACTCTTTGTCTGTTTGCCAGCAAGAGCGCCGTCAAGGCCAAGATGGGGACCGACGTGGAACGAAAGATGGAGGAGGCGCTGTCCAACAAGAACTGGGGCGCGTCCAGCACGCTGCTCAACGAGATCTCGCAGCTCACGTACGACTACGAGGGCTACGGCGTCGTGATGCGCAAGATCTGGGAGGCGCTGGACGCCGAGGGCCGCCAGTGGCGCACCGTCTACAAGGCGCTGAGTCTGCTGGAGCATTTGATCAAGAACGGCACCGAGAGGGTCATCGAGAACGCACGTGACCACATGTTCAAGCTGCGTCATCTCTCGGGCTTCTCCTACCATGACGGAACCACGGACAGGGGCAATGGCGGTATGCTTCTATGATTTTATTACTATTATTACTACTTAACTTATTTATTTTGTGATATGGTAGTACGTGACAAGGCCAAGCAGCTTGTGGACATGCTGAACGACAATGAAATGATCCGATCCGAGAGAGAGAAGGCGGGACGGCTGCGCAACAAGTACGTGGGCATTGGCAGCGGCGTTGGAGGCAGCATGGGCGGAGGATACAGTGGCAGTAGTGGCTACAGTGGAAGTGGAGGATACAGTGGAGGCGGTGGTGGTGGTGGCTACAGTGGAGGCGGCGGCTACAGTGGGGGAGGTAGCAGCAGCTACAGCGGTGGTGGTAGCACCAGCTACAGTGGTGGTGGTGGTGGTGGATACAGCGGTGGTGGTGGTGGTGGATACAGCGGTGGTGGGGGTCGATACGGTGACAACGACTCCAAGGGCTACCAGGACAAGGAGAAGAACTACTCGAGCCGCTATGCTGACGATGATCGTGGTAAGGATACATTTTGCTAGCAAGGTTTGGTTGAGTATTCATCATCGTGACGAATTGCTATGTGTGTGTGTTGAATAGATGAGGAAAGCGAGTCGGAGTCGGAGGAAGAGGCTCGCTCCAAGCGACGAACGGCATCGTCGAAGCGCAAAGCCGCTGCAAAGAAGAAAGAGGTGCGTTTTCAGGAAAGCTGACGTTGAAATTATTTCCGTTATTGTTAACCTTGGGATCGTGAGAACAGGAAGCTGAGAGCAAACCTGCGACGAAGGCACCGTCCGCGGCTCCATCGTTGTTGGACGCTGATCTCTTCAATGCTCCTGCCCCAGCAGGTATGTGCTAAAGACTTTCCGTTTGAAGGCGGCACATACCTAACGTTACGTATGCTTGTCAATCCTGTTCATTAGCTGCCCCAGCGTCAAACACGTTTGATCCGTTCGCGGTGTCTCCTGCTGCCACCGCCCCGGCGGCCCCTCAGGCCGCATCGTTCAACACGTTCGGCAGCGCTTCTCCCGCCTCTCAGCAAGGGTTCAACGCCTTTGGGAATGCGCAACCACAGCAGCCGCAACAGGCATCCTTTGATGCGTTTGGAAATGCGAGCCAAGCGCAGCAGTTTGGCTCGTTTACTTCTGCGCCGCCTCAGCAACAAGGCTTTAATGCATTTGGCCAGCAAGGCAACACTGCACCCCGGCCCCCGCTTTTAACCAGCAACAGCAGTTCGGCCAGTTTGGAGGCATGCAAGGTGGAATGCAGGGCGGCATACAGGGCGGCATGCAGGGTATGCAGCCTATGCAAGGCGGCAACATGCAAAATGCCGCGCAAAGCAGGACGGCGTCGAACCCTGGCCAAAGTCACTCACAGCCGACTTCGGCACCGAAGGCAGAGCCAGAAAGGAAGAGCAACGACGCGTGGGAGCTGGCTCCTCTCTGTTTAACCTCAGCAACCTGGGAAGCTCGTCCTCGAGCACTGGCAGTGGGAGCGGGAACCGTCCCGTCCAGCAGCAGCAACAACAGGCGAACGGCGGCCGCAGTAGCTTCAGCGGCTTGGACACGCTCGCTGGTATGCCCAACAAACCCGCGATGGGAGTCGCTGGCGGCATGAACACGATGGCTGGTGGCATGAACTACGGCAACAATATGGGAATGGGAATGCCTCAAGGCGGAATGAACATGCAACAACCAGGATACGGCCAGATGCAGATGGGCGGCATGCAAATGGGAGGCATGCAGCCCCGCCCGATGATGGGGGCATGGGAATGCAGCAACCTGCTATGGGCATGCAGCAGCCTGGCATGGGGATGATGAATCAAGGCGGCTTCGGTGGAATGCCTGCGATGCAGCAGCAGCAACAACAGCAGCAGCAACAGCAACGACAGCAGCAAGCGTTCAGTTCTTTTGGAAACTTTTCGTAAGCTGTGGCTCTGCTTGTGGATATAGCACCGTAGCTTGGAGGAAACAAGACGCAGGATTGCGGTTTAACTAACGGGGATGCCTACAGAAACGTCCAACTAGACAATAGGAATGACAATGCATCCGCAGGATACATGTGAACGAACGTCGACGTTGTCCAAATAGCTGGCGTGTCATAAATGTAAGCTCTCGTCGCCATTGAACTCCCGCAATGTACAGTCTTCCTACTGTCTACAATGGTATCTGCTACATCATCAAGCAAGTCGAGAAGGCCTGCAGCCACATCCAACACACCAAGTTGACTAACCCAACTACAAACGACAACGATGGCGGTGTAGAGGGCGATGGAGGAGGTACATGCACAGACGCATACCAATATCTGTCTCCTCCGAAGGTTTCAAAAGCCCGAAGCTTCACGACCACTGCGTTATCCACAGACACTCGTGGCATGGATACCCTGTTTGGCTATATCTAACAGGAGGAACACTCACGCTCTGTTTCCTTCAGGAACATGCCGATAGTCGGCCGTGGAATGGATTCTGCGGAGACTGCGGTCGAGTGGCGCACTCGTCCATCTCCATGTCCTTGCCCTCGATCCTTTGTACCGCAAAGGCCTGGAACATTTCCCCCGTGGCGCTACTGCTTCTGGGCAAGCTGGCGGTGGACGTGGCCAGGATGTTGATCTGGCTGGAGGTTTTCTTGAGACTTCCCCTCTCTTCGGGGTCTCTGTCTCCTCCACTGTCCACATGAACCGACTTCCGTTTCCTCAGCCCCTCTGGGTACTTGTTGAGGACACTAAAGGGCGATCGGACTCTCAAATGGCCAGGGATGGACAGTCTAGCTCGAGGACTGCGCCGACCCTTTGCAGGGGGCGAGTGCACTGCGTTACTGTCTTGTTTGTCTTCGTCGACGTCCATGGGGGTGATCTCCACGCCGTCGACACTCACCATGGCATCCAGTTCGTCCTCTTCAGAGAAGCTGCTGCCTGTGCTGAGCCTCCTGGCCTGCTGTTTGAGTCTCAGCTGCTTCCTCAGTACATCTCGGGGCTGTGGGGAGCTCGGCGGCGTGTTGGTTCGCTCTGGAGGCTGCAGAGGGAACACCTTGAAAGGTGGCCGGCTCTCTTCGGTGGTCGATGATTTGGTTTCAGTATGGTGACGGCCCACGGCGATCCGCTTGAGCTTCTCGCGCAGCAGATTCACGTCCTCGGGGTCGCTCACGAGCGAGTTGCGCCGCAGCTTGGAGCTGATGTTGACGGCCTCGGGCGTCATCCCAATGGCGCGCGTCTTGGACTGGATGGGGGACGCCATGCACGCAGACAGTTACGGAGGCCCCGCGCTGAATGCCGACGAAGAGTCGCTCGCTTTTTCTTCAAACGACATGGGAAAAACCTCCGAGGTTTTCAATGTGATTATGCGCCATAATATTTATCGTTAAAGAAGTTTTTTTAATAAAAATCCACGTGAGTGACTCAGTTTGCCCCCAATTAAAGATAGTTTGCTGTCAGACAACCTCTTGCGAATTGCGACGTCTTCACTGATAGTATTAGTAGCTGTGGGGACTCACTTGGCGACCAGAGATTAGAACAAGTGGCAACGAAATTGTTGCTGAAGTTGATCACAATAGCACAATACACAAACTTCGTTGACACACGCAAAATTCATTCCCATTGTTGCCTTGCATTCTTGTGAAAATACCAGTCTCACAGCCAGCCCAAAAGCTGCATTTCATGCAATTCCTTGTCGTCAACTTCGGCAACGATTTTTGTCGCGATGCGCTTGGAGAGAAATTCGAGTTTATACTCATTCCTGCAGTTCGTTGCCGTGGGCACCATGGCCAAGATTCGGTCGGTCTTTAGGTATTGGCTTATCTTCGGGAACTTGTGCATAATTTTAAAGACATCATACCGGTGAATGGCAATGGCCAAATTCTCCGCAACTTGCACTCGGTCTGTGGCGAAAATCGCGGGCGGGATACCCCGTATTCGGAAAACCGTTCACTCAAGATGCTGTCGGTCAACTTATCCTCACGAAGCGAGTTGCTCGCCCGAAGATCCTCAAGGGACCAGGGTGGCAGGATAAACTTTGTCCTACTAACTTCATTGATAAACTGAAGGTATCCACGCGATCCACACGATTCGAAAACAACCGAAAATCCATAACACCGAGTGAACTTGGACTCGCACTCGATCATCAAACGAACGACCCGTGGTTGCTGCTTCAGAATCGTGGCAACGTCTTGGCCAGAAAGCTCGTAAAACAGTTTGCCGTTGGAACAATACTTGAAGTACACATCACGAATAACCAGCACCAACGTCGAGTCTGGCAGCAGCACGCCCAACTCGCGAGCCATGCGGAATGCGCAGTAAATACAGAAGAAGCTTTTGCCAGTCCCTCGATTCCCCGCCACCAAAACGTTTCTGGTCCTGTAGAGTTGACAGCATTCTGTCGCAAATTCCATGAGCTGATCGTAGATGACACCAAAACAGGAACGCTCCAATATGTTGGCGAGATCCGGACTGCAACTCATCGCAGGAAGTCTGCCGGCTTGGAAGTAATTCACAGGAACAGATTCATCTCCCACTTGTAGTTGTGTATGCTTCATCTCACCCGGGAACCAATCGACTATTGGAATAAATTCTCGCTTGGACGTGTTGGCACGCACGACTAACACGTGAATGCACAAGTCATCTTGAGGAGCACCATTGAAAACCTCGGCAATTTTGTTGTTGGGTTAATATAATCGTTGTCTTGGAATGCTTGAAATATCGAACCTTCACCAGCCCTGAGACTTTTGGCGACGGGGGAATCGCGCGGAATCCAAGCTTCTTGAAGCTTTGCGAGGTGTAGTAGCAACCCAGTTGCACTCCCCGGCCCTCCCTGGTCTTTTTGGTTGCCCTTTGTAAATCCTCGACGTTGTCATCGCTACCAACAAATATCGAGAACGGACGGGTCCGATCCCCACAATAAGACACCACAGCTTGGACCTTTCGGCTTCAGTATTCATCTTCTTCGAGTCTACATAAATGTTGTCCTCACTTCGAAACAAACGCTTCCATCGGTTTTCTTGGACAACCACCAGCACATGAACTTGGCAACCCCGATGGACTCGAAAATGCCCAGCAGTTTCCTCATCGGGTCCAAAATTGAGGACTAGTACCATCAACATCGTTCTTGCAGTCGGCAATCTCAAACTTCTCCGCTTCCGGTGCATCGGAGGCGAGCCACTTGCTGTCTTTTGTCTTGGCGGCAAACAGTTTTTGCTGGAGGTGCCCCACCTCAGCAAGGGCAGAGCCCCGTTCTGCTTGATTGCTCTCCTTAGATCCTTGACATCGGCGCTCTTCTTGACCGGAACCGAGAAGGCACCAAATCCCGCCCCGACCAGAAGACAAGCTAGCTTTAGCTTCTCCTTCGGCTGTACCAAGGCTTGGCCCCGAGCTCTGGTTGGGAACCTAAATGCCGGATCTCCACAAGAACGTGGATTTGACGTTCTCCAAGCGACTTGTACACTTTAGCGATTACTTTTTTTTTTGGGGGCCAACTCCTCGGCCCGTAGACCCGGAATCGACGATAACTCTGTCGTGGCGAGGGTCTTCGTTTGAGGCGCAGATTCGGACAGCCAGTCCCCATTCTCCGTCTTCGCCGCGTACAGACGCAACTGGGAAATATGAGCGCCGTTGAAACGCAGGCCTCCCTGCTTGAAGATCTCATCCTGAAGGTTAAATACTTGCAGGTCGGGGTCGATATACACGCGCTCTGTGGCCACATCCTGCGCTTGCAGTACACGATACCAGATCTTCATGCTTTCTTCGAATTCAGTTACTGAATAACATTTTCGTGAAAGTTGCCCACATAATACGTTTTTATTAACATGAAGGCCACGTCGAGTATAAGAGTGGATTCTGGTTCGCTTGTCAACCACCAAAGGCATTCATCTTGAAATGGCTGCTAGTCTCTTAGCTCGTCTTGCCAGCCTGCCTTCTGCTTGTAAAATGGTTTACACGAAAGATCTATGGCCAGATCTCCGTTTTTCGATGCACACCTGACGGCAGGCCTCGCGGGTGTGTGTTGTCATCATACCAGTCGGAAACGGCTGACTACGATCCGCCCAGCGTGCGTCCCATTCCTTGACGCAGCTACAGTAATTCGAGAATATCTTGAGAGCAAGTTCGCTCATCGCTTCCAGCTCCTTTTCGTCCAGACCTGGAAGAGTCTCACCGAGGTGTGTTGTGCAGAATGTCTACGACCAGCAAAACCGCTTTACTAGACGACCAACTTTCAGGAAGTTCATCGCCAAAGGCAATGCCAAAAGTTTTAGCAGTCATTCTTTGGAAGACTATATTCAACTTGTGCTCACAGCTCCGTATGGACTTCTGCAGTGTAGACTACCCGCACTGGTTTGATGTTTGGGAGTGAATTGCTACATAAACTGCTTCCGCCACTGGTGGAGCGCTGTGAGGGTCTGATCGGCGCCAATAGTCGTCTTGGTCACGATGCTCTCCCATCTCCACGTCGCGTTCGTGTCGTCGCAGCAGAGCGTCCCGCATCGCTCGTCGGTAGCCTCGCCAGGCCCAGTAGCCGTGGCCCACGACGCCCAGCATCGCCAGGATAATGAGGCAATACACCGCAATGTACGCGCCACTCGAGCCCATTGTTGATTGCCTTCAAACGAGAGAATTGCAAGTGATAGACTGCGTGTTTCTATCGCTTCAGCCAGCCAATCAGAGCAAAGTTGAAGGCAACTTCAACTTGGTACTTGTATTGCCGTCTAAATCTAAAGCTCGTAGTAGCATCGATCACAGACGCGGACGGGCACGTTGATGCCGAACTCCGGGATGGATTTCCACTTTTCCGAGCACCCTTCACACGAGGCCGCCGCAGTGGCGGCAGTTGTGCTGGTCACGATTCTGCTGAGCCTCGCTGTCGGACGTCGAGTTCCACGTGAAAGGCGAGTCGCAGCACATGCAGCGCGTCTTGGTGCTGAACGGCACCCACTCGGGCAGTGTCGGCTTGGCTCGACGCGCATCGCGTACGATACGCAACGCACTCAAGTAATTCCGTCCCAAGTGGTCGCTTAGCATGTTCTGCAGCACTGGGATATGCGAGAGCTCCTCGCACTTGCGGTCGACGTACACAGCCTCGTAGATGCCTTTGTAGAAGAAAAGATGAGTAACTTTGCCGGGGATGTAGAGTTCCTTGGGGTCCTCCAACAAGTTATTCGCCAAGTCCGCAATCACCTTCGCCTCCTCTTGGCGCTTCTCGGTTGGAGGCTCTAGCGCTTTATCTTCACTACTCGCCTCCCCAGCCTTGTCAAGCTGATCGATTAGATTCGTGCGCGTAAGAGTCCAAGATGAGACGTGGTTTTTGTCGTCGTCCTGCTTTGCTTTCCGTTCTTCCTCGGTCGGTTGATCCTTAGCAGCTGCAGCTTCGGCGCTTTTCTTTTGCTCTGCCAGCTTGCCTTGATTAGCAAGCTTACCTTTCCTCATGTCTGCTGCCTCCTTGGCCCACTCGCGCTTCCTGGGAGCCCAAAGTGTCTTTGCACGATCCTTAAACGCCTCCAAATCCTCAGAGGCTGTATCACGCCAGCAGCCTTTGAAATTCTTTAGCTCGTCGACTAGCTTCAGAACGTTGGAGGCCTTAGCACGCGGAACAAAATCGTCTCGAAGCACAATCGAGTGGACAAAGTCGTCACAAGATTCAGCCACGCCCAAGTTTACACAGGCAGGGACAGCATACGCAAAGCATTCAAGGTCCTCGAACTCCTTCTGCAGCATAATCGACAGCAATGCCGCGCATCCAGCTCCCAAAGAGTGACCACCAAACACGATATGGTAACCTTCCTTATGTAAGACGCGCAGAGACTTGATAATGCGATCTTTGATCCACATGGCCGCCTTGAGCATACCGTGTGTGCGAAAGCATCAACAAAGCCTCCAGCAGTCTCGCTTTTAGATGCACCCGCAGCCGAAAGCCCAATATCCTCTGGGTTGGCCTGGATATCTGTCAACACGTCTTGAACAGATTTGGAGCCTCGAATAAGCACAAGCGCCGTCTTGCTCTCCTTGTTGCCTAAGAGTGAGAACGAAGGGTGTCTGACATCCTGGTCTTGGACGTGTGCGTAGATCATTGAGAAGCCTTGCAGCTTGCTGATGCGCTGGACATCCAACACATCAAGCTCATAGATGCCATGCAACGCCAAGGGGGCGTACTTGAGCATTTTGGCCAGAAGCTCATCCGAAACTGGTTCGCATTCTTTGTGACTTTCGCGTTCCCCCTCGGGGTCTGCTCCACGTTCGCCGCGATTCGTTGCCATAAAGTAATACGCTCCAATGGCTGCATCCTGGAAGCTGAGGTCGCCTACGTCTCCAATCAGACCTTTCAATGTGGAAAAGGATTGCATGAATTCGTTCCGAAGGATAAACCCCAGCAGACCCGCTTTGCCGTATTTCCGCAAGAAATCAGCACTGACAACTGCCATTTTAGCCGCTGCACCGATAGAGCTGATTTCGCAGCGACGAGCGTACCGCCTGCAGCGCGCATGATCTTGTCTACGGTTGTGTCTGTAGCTGTGTTGAAAT